>OY755244.1:12712412-13959583 GCA_963576725.1 Azorinus chamasolen | reverse complement strand
TGTCAAAGTTTTAGCATACATCAATTAGCAGCATGATAAAGGGTTAAACTACAATACTGGTTTTAACCCTCATCATGGTGAACATAAACCTGAATCGCATTTGCCAACAGCTTGTATCCAGATGAGACACCGAGTTCCTCCAAGTTGTTTGCCACTTGGTCATTGCTTTCCTAAAGGCTTGATCAAATCGTAAGCAGTCAAAATTGCACCAGATAAGTATAATGATGAGAAATACAATAATGTACATCAGATATTGCAAGTAAGGGAAATTAAAGTAAAGTTTCTTTGACATAATTAAGATATATTTAGTGAAAAACAATCAGAAAGTATAAATATTTGCATATTATTTACAATCATGTTCTGTTCATGTAATTTCGGTGAGAGAGTATAGTAAACATTTTACAAACCAAAACAGTTTTTCATTTACATACTTTATTGTTATAGTTCAATGTTTTGAACCCGAAGAACATAATCATGGCATTCGCACGGAACAGAATGTAATTATTTAAGGCTAATGTGCTTGACAAAACAGAAGTCGATGAAATATCGGTCGAGGTTTCCATTTGTACAGAACGGTACTTCAATACTCTTTAATATGTCAATGATCCTTACTAGAAAATACAGCCTATTTCATCAGAAGATTAAAAAACAAGATTAACAAAACCGACGATGTAGTGTTGAAATAAGAAGTCCTTTTAACCGTGAACGGCTGATAAAATAATGGTGCTTCATTGGTTAACTCTTTGCTTCATGATTATTCACGTAAAATAAAAGCATGAATATTAGTATGTGAATGTTTACAATGGTATAATGAATATCATGGCAGACACTATGGAAACAGATCAGAATGTTGTAACCAGGAACTGTCGGATCTTAGCATAGTCTATTGGAAAGGTGTCTCTATCAGGTAAATTATTTAAAGAAACTTTGTTTGCATAGTCTGGGAAATGATCGATCGACGCCGTGCGGCTAGTTTTGACTTTCGGAACGAACATAGGCAATCCGTTCCGGTTGATACCGATGACTTATTGTTTTCTTTGCTGTTTGCTTTTGTACTTCTTTTTTCCTGATTCTGTTGTCATGTGAATGAGGTATATTTATTAAAAAGAAACCCTATGCGATATCATTATGACTAGAAACCTTGATTTCATCAAGCAACACCATCGATTTCCTGGGTTTATATTTGTGGTAATATCGCGAAATACGTACATAAAGACTGAAGGATTCGGTTCTATATTCTAATAACAGAACAATGTTGATGGCAGTTATCAAGGTCTACCGTTTTATAAAAAAAAACTTACGATTGTTTTTCTAGAAGACATGTATCATGCAAAGTGTGACCTGGCTGACAACTTGGGTCCAGATGAGACGCTGAGTAATTCAGCGTCTCACCATGATCGAAGCTGTTTTGCACTCGCCCTGTAGTTACTCAAAAGCTTAAGGGGAATTAGAAAAAAGTAAACTTTGCAATGTATAGTTCGAAAAAACCAATTTGTAGCACGATAAGGGTTTTGTATAATCAGACCAACAGATAAATGTGCCTACTCAAACATTAAAGTCGTCATTTCGTCCCCAAACTTTATTTTGTGACCACTCTTTAGAATCGTCTCGAGCATAGGGTTTGGTGGAGAAATAAAGGACTTGCTCTTGAAAATGTTTAAATTCACGCATCTTATATTGGCCTCAGTATAATATTAATTCTTATTCTTGCTAATCTCGACCTGAAATGGACGTGCATCTAATGTCATAAAAGTCTTACGATTTGAATGCTGAATTTCCAAAGTTGAATGGGTCGTCATTCAGAATGAACTGTTATACTTTTAGAATGACAGGATAGACCTTGATTAGTTTGTTCCTCTTGGAGCTCTCTGGTCTGGATCCACACTGTTTGCATATGCCAATGCACGCGTTTCCCGCATTCAAATGATTAACGCGGATTTCTTATTTATGTTCTAAGTGTTCTGACATGGTTTGGACATGTGTCGCTGTCAAGTTTACCGGATAGGGACTATTTGCATATTTTTTGGAACTGTCTGTCTGCCCGTCTGCCTGTATGACCCGGAATTAGCCTATATTTGGCGATCTACTGTATTACATAAAATATTAATACATGTTCAAGATACAGCAAGATTCGAAATACATACAAGCACAATCTCCCTAGAACGACCATTTAACAGAGTTATGATGTTAACTCTATGTTTTCCTGCATTTTCTTTCATCAGATACATATGATCGGCTCGCCGGAATCACACGAGGATTTTCGATTAGAAATTTTGCTGTCGGCGTATTCTAAATTTACAGTTATTGCAGTGATTATGCGACTATGGGTTCTAATTCTACGGTAATTGAAGCAATTTTGTGAATAGGGGACTCTATCGAAATAATTTGCTAATACAGGAGTCCGGATTTTCAGTAATCGTAATCATACATGTAGTCAATACATTATTCACGACAATCGCAGTAGGTTTCTGATAGGTGGCACTAAACAATAAACGTTCGTGCAAACCAGACATTTTAGTGTCGTGTTAGTGTCGTTTTCTTACGCCAGTGCACACCGAGTAGATCTGTATAATAAAAACATACATGTATATGGTTTGTCTAATCAGTATCTGTTTTGCTTGTTTGTAGAATAGTATAGATCTAATTGTATTATTGTTCTGCATTGACCAACTTTTTACTTGCCCATATGCTATTACATGTATAGAAATTCGTTAAATTAATATTCATAAAATAAATATTCCTTGCATGGATATTCATAAAGAAAAGGATTATCTAAATATATTTATGTCGTACCATATACTGATACTAGATGTTAGAAATTCGAACACCTTCTAGTTAATAATTACGGTTCGTTATGTTCCCAGGTATTACCATATGGTAGACACAGTCCTAAAAGTGAGTGAGTGAGTTGGGTTTTACGGCACTGCGACACTGAATAGGTCATATAGCGCCGATGAATGATATGATGATGAGGGATGATATCAGGAAGATGATTTCGGCTAATGTCATTCGTTGCAAAGCAGCGCATGGAATCAAAACCACCGACCTACCTTCCTTTTAGTTCTTGGCAGAGGGGATAATCTCTGTCAAATAAACATAAACATCCCCTGTGACAATTAAGCCCCAGAACCACGGCAAGAAAAAAAAGAAGCAAGATATTTAGCTGTTCATGTGGATTTCAATAAAGTGTATCACTTGTCTATTTTTAGATATTACAGTAAACCCTCTCTATAACGGCCACTAAATTACATGAAGTATTTTGTGTTAAAGGCAGGTGGCTGCTTAATGCAAGGTGAAAGTAAAACAGAACGCTCCTATAGGAGCGTTCTGTTTTACTTTCACCTTGCTTTAAGAGGCCACCTGCCCTAATTCCAAATAATTAACACAATTTAATGGCCGTTATAGAGAGGTTTTACTTTAATATACACACCCCCTTATTGAGGCGAAACATTTTGCGGAAGATGATTGGTTGAGTGGTGACAGAATACAAGACTGTAAGGCTGGCCAGGATAAGTGTCCAACATAGTTTAATATCTTAAATACATAAACACGTTTAAATCGAACAGTGCATGCTCTTACGACTCCTGGTCGCAACAATGTATATCATTAGGTAATTATGTCCTTAGTGCGTATCGAACCCGGATCCCCTGGGTAGTAAATCAGGGGTCTTATCCCTGAGTGAAAACATGGATTCGCTAAAGCAGTTGGAGCATATTACCTTTATACTAGAAGTTATACATACAGAGGACAGGAGTGCTCACCAGTTATTATTAGTGGAAACAGAACCCGTGTCTCTTGGATGTTACTGTAACATGGTGAAAAAGTTGTAACTCGACTGGGACTCGGAACCAGGGCATCTGGCTTACCATGCCAACACTCTACCGACTGAGTTACCAAACCACACAGTAAAACCTATGAACTGATTTACCACAATCTCTACCCGGCTACACCCCCTCTACACAATAATTCGTCCCGAATTCTTACTCAAAGAACACTCTCCGAATTTCTAATTATCACAAATTATGTTCATAGATATCACCCTGTGGGATATTTACGTTGGGCGCCAAATGTAACATGGTGAAACAGTTGCGACTCGACTGGGACTAGAAACCAAGGCCACTGGCTTACGATGCCAACACTCTACCGACTGAGCTACCAAGCCACACAGTAAAGCCTATCAACTATTTCACCACACTCTCTACCCGGCTACACAACCTTTGAACTAAACAGTCGACTAACTGACACAATTTTCTGAGATTGCCTTTATACAAGAAGCTATTTACATTGAAGTTAGCACTGCTGGTACGTAACAGTGTCGGACGATAAATTCTCTTTGATATGACCACTCAAAAGAAATTTAATTGTGGACGTTTTAAACTGGTAGTATCTTAATGCAGGACAAAAGCTACACAAGCTTTCTGCATGACTTTAATCCTGCATTAAGCAATCACCTGCTTTTAAAGATCCCAACGTTGATACATTATGTTGTCGCTGTATTGTGATACCTACATGCGGTCTGAACAATTATTTCATTTGCTTCCTTATTCATGTTTTCTGTCCAGTTCTATATATAAAATATTGTCTCGCATTTATCATCTTCCTTAACCCTTCCCTTCATGAAAAGTGATGTAAAAATAATGTCATAATAGATATTGACAACATTTAATGTTACAATGGGATATGCACAAAGACAAAACAATTGGCCATATCAGAAAATATAGACTCATATCTATAGTATTCCATCAGCAAACAGAACATACCCTGATCAGACGGATCCTACAAAGGTCGTCTTCTCCGGATCTATTCGTTTGCAAAGTCGTAAGAACGCGTACATATGGAGTAAAGGGTTCGATAAAATGAAATATTGGTTCGTTCGCTTATGTTGTACGAGTATATATCTGCACAAGTTGTATTTTGATAACGAAAACTAGATTGTTGATAAATTTTAGATGGTTTTAGTAGTCTAACAATGTTGTGATTTCTCTTGACTCTTTGTAACACGTGTTTTAAGAACACCATTATCTGCATCAGTCAACATTCCTTGCAAATCGTTTTATTAATCAAATGTATTTTGCCATACCAGAAATCGATACATTCCATGCCTTTAAATTTTATTAGAAAATGGAAATGCAATTTATCAGCAATATTGTTATTGCTTTTGCTCTTTTATAAATTACATAGCCATAAAATTATGCGTCTGAGGAATTCGTGACCGTCACAATCAAAATATCCTTGAAACTTAATTGGGTTCCTTCAAAATGTCAAATTGTCTTCGCATTTTAGGTTTTAACCAGTTATGAAAAGTATCGTCCACCAAAAGTCTCTGCTTTGCTTTTTAGATATTGTTCAACTTGCTTAACTGTTCTAAAACTATGGATAAGGTGACAAACAAATTGGATCCTGGTAAGGTAAGACACCGAATTACTTGGTATTCGACCCAGATTAAATCTGGCAAGTCGGTATTGGAAGGATGAGGTTAAACCCATTTGCAATTATGAGAGAAAGTGAAAACAATAGTGGTAGGTATCTTAGCCTCTGTTTTCAGACACTCAACCTTTCCGCCAGTATATATGGAAAAGTAGTAAAGTCAAGCAGGCAAAGCCACATACAAGACGCAACCACCACCAAAACACCGATAGACAGCATGACACACACACACACACACACACACACACAACCACACACCCAAACGCACCCACACACACACACGAAATGAACACAGAAAACACCAAAAGACACACAAGAACCAGAGACAAACGTTCCACACATGAACAAAATCACAAGCACAAAGACGCAAGGCAAACAAAAGGAAGGGTGACAAAGAGAGTACCGCCTTGGCACGGCCAGTAGCAAAAACACCACTGGGGGTTTAAACCGGTTTACGGACGTCCTAACCTCACACTTCTCTCAAAGTCACCCTAGCTTTACAAATATTGTAAATAAAGGTATCCCCGCTGGACTTACCCACAACATAGACGACGGTGAACACAGGACAACATGTAAAACATAGCATAATAACTGTGACAATCCGTCAAATATGTACTCAATGACTTTGCTGAAGTCAGAGCACCTGCAGGTAAGCCGTTAAGGGCACGACAGGGAAAAAGTAATACATGAGTCTGGTAAGCTCATCCTGTATCCAAGTTTAAGAGTATACCATCATAGAGTACTACCCTCGGCCTGTCATCGCGCAAGCAAAGAGGGAAGCGTAGCTACCGACTGTAAAAGGGTCGATAACCAAACATGCAGTGCGTTGCAATATAATAGGATCATAACCTTTCTTTTTAAATGTTTTAATGCGTTTTATTGTGTGGCGGCCGTAAAAAGTCGCCCCGTACTTCATTCTCAGTGTTGTTATATTTTCTGGTCCTTCGGGATCATTAGTTTTCATGTTATTAGTTTTGAAACTTGAATACTGCTTAAGCCGGTGCTAGGGGGCGTGAGTAGTGTTGCACTTTTAATTACTACTCATGAACGGACTCAATAAAACCGAGTCTGCAATTTTCTCTTTTTGCATTTCTACTTTTGTTTTCGAGGGATCACCCATTTTCAGAATTTATAAACAAATCATGAAAATGGATATGACCCCGAATTTTCCTAAGTTTGTAGATAACATCCCCATAAAATTCTGGTTGAGAAATGCCTTGTCGCAGTAACGTCCGTAGATTGCAATTATATTTACTAATGAGAGGTAAATTTCGATAATAAAATTTAGAAAAAGTTTTCCGAAGTTTGTGATATTTGTAACCTTGCTTAAGAAGTTTGTCAGTTATAACTAAATTACGTCTGTTAAAATCTTCAAGCAAAGAACAGCATCGGGCAAACCTAATAAGTTGAGAAATATAAACCCCATAAGATGTAGAACGTGGCACATCTCCATCTAGAAAAGGATAATTAACAATTTTAAAATTAAAATCTTCTCTTTTATCGTATACTTTGGACGAAACTTTATCATTTGTAATTGAAAGATTCAAATCTAAAAATGAAGCATTAATGTCAGATTGATTAGCTTTGTTTAAATATAGTTCAAACCTCCTAGAAATAGGATGTTTGGAACTTTTAAAAGACCAATAATCGTTTAATTACTAGTCCCTGAACTGACCACTGGAGGGGAACAACAGAATTGCTACCCGTTTGTCCGTCCGTCCGGTCTGATACGTCCGTCCGGCATTCCGTCTAGAATATTGTCCGGACGATATCTCCTTAACCGTTTATGTGTTATGGTTTCCAGATGTCTTGCGAGAATGCATATTGAGAAGGCGGAGTATCACAAACGACAATTGTCAATTTTACCTTGACTTCAGGTTTAGTGAACATTTTTGTGGAGATGTGTCCGGGTGATATATCCTCAACCATTTGGGTAAGAATTGCAAAATTTCTAATGCCCTAACATTGACATCAACTATTTAATGAAAGTGTTTTTTAGAAAATCTGCTAAACCAATTTAATTAGGGTTCCCACATTTCTTGTTTCATCGGAAAACAGAATCTTTCCTACAATTTTGTAACAATTGCCCTGACCTTGACCCCAATCTAAGGAAAAGCCTGTCTGCAAAAAATGTCTCAATGATATCGCATTAACCACTTGGTTCAGGGTTTGCAAATGTCTTGTGTATCTTGGGCAGGCGTCCCATACTACTTGAATATACTGTTGAACTTGACTCCCCCACCCAACAGGGAAAAAAGATGGCACTACCGTAACGAGGATTTATACATTTGCATAGTAGTCCAAGAGTTTCAGAATAGTAAGTGTCTACTTTAGTTTTGACGTCTGTAGACATGAAAAGAGCAATCTCGAGTGGTGGACAATGGGTTTACTATACATGCTTGTTAAACAAGAGCTATTCAATATTTTCATGACTCCGTGATATGGTTAACTGTATGTTTTGACTTGTTTGTAACCCCATAAACACGACTATTGTCATATACTTTATTACACGTTTTAATGAATGTTAATTGTTTAAAGCAAACCTTCCGAATGATAATGTAAAATTACTGTTATCAACATTTTATTGATCATATATAAAATTATTCAAAATCAAGATAACTTTGTACAACTAAGAAACTTAATCCGGTTGTGCCAATTGTCCTGAAAAGGGGACACTTGCAAGTAGCGCATACCCAGATCATAAGAATCCTGAAGGAGCTCTCCGATTAGGGTCAGTACCGTTTGATTCTCTAAGTATTTTCTGAAGCCAAAGCTATCAGAAAAATAATTCTTCGTGCTAATGCCCTTCAAATGAAGGTTTTAGTGGCTAATACACGTCTTGGCTTGTGAACGTAGACAATTAGGCTTTATAATTTTCTTAACCCTTTTACAATGTAGTTCCAGATCAGAGAGACCAGTTTAAGCCTTTCATTCTAATTGGACTTATATCAACCCCCATTGACACTTATCACTGGCCATTCTAAGGTGGTACTTCATTCTTCTCCCTTCTTTGTTATGTCTTTGTGCGTCTCTTTTTGTCTTTTTGATAGGCGTGCATTTGCTGTTCTTTTCTGACATGGTTCTGTTCGGGCAATTGTGTGTTTTGTATGTGGTGTTGTCTGCATGGCTCATACATTTACTTCTATAGTTAAACATTAATCGGCTGTTCTGCTCAGACAATTCGAAGTTGAAACCGTTAATATTTGAAGAAGCACTACTGAACCTAGTGTTCGATTCACAAATACATCCTAAGGCTTCTCAAACGTGTATGTCTGGTTCCAAGGTTTTACCCAAAACATATCCAAAGTCAAAGGTTGTGTTAGCAAATAAACATCAGGTGCTGAATGCTTTACTACTATCATACAATGTAATACATAAATTTAACAGCAACAATTAACATATCAAAAGCCGATGCAAAACAATGTATGTACAGTTAAATTAAGTATGAAGTTGTGATAGTAAACGGCGTCAATACCGAAAGTACAGTGATACGCGTTCTGATATGGGAAGCAACTCTTCTTGTCATAAAGTCTGAAACGTTTTACCTAAGGTGCAATCGTGCAGTCTCTTCTATTTGTCAAAATTCCAGTTCAGTACTAAACATATGAATAAGAAAATTCCTGAAAGGTTAATTATGTCTGTAATACCGTTTTATTCGTGAGCGAAATATTTATACATGCAGTATATGAACTATTTATGTGAAAATGCAACAAAAAGTCATTTTATATTCGTGCAAATGATATAACTTTTATACATCACCAATTATATTTAATCATTTTCACTTCTGCTATTGCAATAGACGACGATTTAAACACAAAAACTAATGTTTACTTATTGTCAATAAATGTACTACAGTGAGAAGAAGCTGTGTGATTATAAAATGTATCGTGACTTTCCTTTACGAAACTGGCGCTTTCACTGCATTTTCATACACATAGCTTTATCTCATCCCGATATCCGCCACTTAATTCGAATTTGCAAACAGTTTTCATCCAGCCGAGACAATCAACTCGGCGTCTCATCAGGACCAGCATCGTTTGACACTCAATCAACAGATACTGCAAAACTACATCGAATCGAAGTATCTAAATTGCACCAGATGCCAATTTGAGCAGACATTTCCTCTTTATGGATATTGTATCTGAATGGAAGCTATTTTTGTATTTAAGTAAGATTTAATTGTAAAGTGAATTACAATATACCTGCAAATGAACTGGCCAGTCATTGGTTTTTATGGGTTGTATCGTTTAATATTGATATTCGATTAACTTTTTAACATGAATACATTATGATGGTCCAGCGCTCGACACTGAAACAGGTGCAAACATAACCGAGAGATATCTATCAGTTCATTGTGTTCACAGTGATCTAATGTTTTACTTGATATGATTATTTATTGCATGAATATTCAACAGGGAAAGCGCTTAAGTATTCATTTTTTTTGGAAAACATTATTTCGAAATTATAACGAAAGTAGAATATGAATTCATGTGGAAGTTTTCCTTTCTATCCTGCTTGAAACTACCAGATGCAATAAACACGTGCTCTTAGACTGCATCTAAATGGTCACCCTAGTGAGGTTTTATTGTAGGTGTAAAGCTGTAGAGAACGCATTTCCTAGTTTAAATAAACAGCTACAATAACACCTCGCTGATTCGAACACTTAACCCATTACGTCATAGGCTACTTTTAGATACAACCTCTTTGAATACATCTACCAAAAAGGAGCGTTAACTAGAGAAAAGGAAAAAATCAGAATTTTGTAGTTTGAAACCATTGTGATAAATAGAGCATTTCCTCCTATAGGAGCAAATGCTCTATTTATCACAATGGTTTCACAAAGTGACTTTTACAGAGTCGTCAAAAGTCTTTAATATGAGAGAATGGGGGTAAATATGTGTTATTATCAGTCTTTAAGACAGGCAGTTGCTTAATGCATGGTGAAAGTCATGCAGAAACCTCCTCTGTGAGCGCTGTGTGTGACTTTTACCTGTATAAAACCACTTTCTTCATATAAACACATTTTCACACATTTTCAAACTGAGTAGACCCAGATCAGAGGACTCCTATCGGAGTCCTCTGACCAGGGTCTGCTCTGTTTCCGTATCTTATAATATAGGTATGATTCTACAATTTCTGCCTGAGCCTAAAATGTCCTATGTTCATATGCCATTCTAAAAAATGATTTAATTAATATTAATGATGTCACTATTTCTTGGCATGCATGAATACTGGATAGGGACAGGAATGTTACTGAAGTTGTATTCCAATGTATTAATATGTATTATCATAATTAATTGAGGACATCAGAGTATGATTTGCATGCACGTACATTGAACGAAACCATCCACAATTTAAGGTAGTTCCAGCAATGGCCATTGGTTACTTCCTTTCAATTGACCTTCATATTAAACATTGATTAAATCTATACTTTTAACAATTTTTCAGCAATTGTTTTAATACAGTTATTAAGTAAAGGTCCCAGTGTAGTTCATAAATTTTAAACAACGCTATTTAAGAGTTAAATAAAAACTTTAATTTTTACCTGAAAATATATCTCACTTTTTCAGATTTTTTAAAAAACATTTTTTTCAAAATTATCCTTCCAAATATGTTCTTTAGTCCTGTGGTGTATTAATACATCCTTATTATATGATAAATGTTCCAATTTCACTATTTCCCAAGACCACTATATTTCAGTCATAGCAAACATGTGCTTTTTATTGGACAATTTGCTATGATTGAAATATAGTTGTGTTGGGAAAAAGTTAAATTGGAACATTTATCATATAATAAGGACTTATTAATACACCAACATGACTAAAGAACATATTTGGAAGGACACATTGGAATATTTAGAAAAAAAAAACAATCTGGAAAAGTGAGTTATAGGACACCCTCTTTTTTGCATATTTTCAGGTAAAAATTAACGTTTTTATGTAATTCTTTTAAAACGTTGTTTAATATTTATGAACTACACTAGGACATTTACTTAATAACTGTATAAAATAATTGCTGAGAAAAAAATGTAAAAGTACAGATTTAATCAATTTTTGATATGACGGTCAAATTGAAAGGAAGTATACAACATGCCGTTGCTGGAAATACCTTAAGTCCCAATGTTGCATCTGCGATTATTTTAACTGTACACTTCAGGTCCAGTTGAGACGACAAATTGTTCAGAGGGAAATATTTGACAGTGGAAGGTTTACAGAAACAGAAAGCAACAAGCAAGTTCAAGTTTTATTCACACATAACAGAAAAGCTCACTGGACTATATAAATTACATGACTGCATAGCGTCGTGATACACAGGCACCCGGTCAATTACAAAATGTGTACACCTGATCAGCGACTGTGTTGCAATAAGGCGTTTAGTAAGGGGTTTGTTTTACTTTTCCATTGATATACGGAATATTCACACTAATCCTGACCAGACTCGCATTTGCAAACAGCTTGGAACCAGATGAGATACCGAGTGACTAGGCGTCTCATCAGGATCCAAGCTGTTTGATACTCTGTCAGTAATTTCTCAAAAGCTTGATTGAATCGGATGTAGTCAAAATTGCAACCAGATCCAAAATTAACCAGATGTTTATTTCTGTCACATCGCGATAAGGGTTAAAGTTGCCAGTGGATGTCTAGTGTTGGCCCACTTAGGTATACACGGTTTGCATGTGTTCATGTGCCCTGGTAACTCACAACACCAGCCAAGTTAAAACAAAATAATTATGATCTTATTATAACACTCACACACTATCGTTTGTGAAAAATGACTACAAACCTTGGCTACAGTAATGTCCTTCTGAACGAATTCTAATTAAGAACAGTTTAGGTATTTTAGGCATGTGACTGCTTAATGCAAGGTGAAAGTCACACAGAAAGACCACAGCAGACCTTTCTGCGTGACTTTAAACCTGCATTAAGCTGCCACTTGTCTGACAGACCGGTGCTGATACTAATTGTAAGGTCCAGTTTAGAGGGACTTCACGTACATTGTATGACGGTTAGTTAGACTGGTTGACTCTGTCGTAGGTAAACCCTTAGCCTGCTGAAACAAACATGTCTGCTCCAATTCTGATCAGCTTCATTTTGTTTATTTATTTTCGATTCGTTAACAGTTCGGAGAAAGTAAAAGTAAAGTACCAAGTTATAGTCTACTTTCAGCCCGAGTGACCACTCAGCCGACTGTACATGACCTATTTTCAAACAGCTTGGATCCTGATGAGACGTCGAGTTATTCGGCGTCTCATTTGGGTCCAAGCTGTTTGCAAATACCAGTTAGACCACTCTTTGCTGGTAAAGGGTTACTGTACTCTAAATACTGTATTTTCTAAAATTGGCGATTCTAAAAAAAATCTACTTCAGTTATTACATATTACGTTTTCAAATAGGTAGACCAGAAAGTTTCCTTGGATACGCTATTAGCAAAACGTTATTTGGTTCTTATGTACTTGGTCAAATGTATATAGCAATGTGCGTGATATAAGACCAACGGACCCGCTTTACGAAGCATCGCACGATTTATGATATCGTAAGGTCTAACTACAGTAAAACCCCGCTAATGCGACCACCTAAAAGAGCTATGAATATTTGTGCTAGATGCAGGTGGTAGCTTATTGCAGGACAAAAGTAATGCAGAAAGCTCCCAGAGGATCTTTCTGCATTACTTTTGCCCTGCATTAAGCAACCACCTGCTTATAAAGACAACCATGTGTATTTATTAAGTGGTATAAAGACAACCATGTGTATTTATTAAGTGGTCGCATTAGTGGGGTTCTAGTGTACTACGGTCACAACTTCCATTTGCGATCCGCGTATGTTAGAATTTACGATACTTTCTGTCGTACGAAATTAACCTAAATTGTCGCATGAATTAGTACTTACCATCAGTTTGGTTCTACGATATTTCATAAAACAGGACCAAGGAGCTGTGCGATTTATTGTAAGGGTGATACGAGACAGATGTCTGACTCAGGAACAACGAATTTAATAAAATCATTTTTATCATGTAAATACCGCAAATAAAAAACATATTGGGCATACTAACGTCTGCCTAATTTCCTTTGTGAAAGCATATCAGTTTCTGCATTACTGTTATAAATCAACGGAATAATTTAATGAACTTAATTATCATAGAAAAGATATATTAAACTAAACCAAAGTCATTCATTCATAAAACTTAACTGTTTGGGAAACGAGACAAAGTCATATGTTGTTTATTCATTCATAACTCAGTACAAATGACATATGCACGATGAGACAGTAGAATCCCTCTAAGGTACCACTTATAAATAAACATGTGTATTTAAAAGCAAGTAGTTGCTTAATGCAAGACGAAAGTAACTTACAGAACGCTACTTAACTTTTGTCTGGTATCAAGGTACTACCTGTCTGTATGAACAAGAATAAACCCTTGTTTTTGGTGGTCACTCTAGAGGTTTTATTTTACTGTACACGTATTTTGAAAGAAATGACCCCATAGCAAGTTATTTTGATGAGGGTAATATTTCTGATTGAAAATACAAATATGCTATAAAGATATATATAAACCTATTATGTTATACATGATTTCATGTTTTAACTTGATCAATATTATATCAGAGAACACCTATATATGACTATATGGTAAACCACTAATTAACATATCGAACCAAACAACACAAAACATACTACAACTTAATATAGCGTGCATTGAATACGATACGCCCCAGAAATAAAACTGCAGTCGTGCATGACAATATTCAGTTTTGACTGTATTTGTATATTCTAAAATACATAATAATTCGTAGACTTTTCCCCATGTCTTAACTCTATACTTGATGACAAGCCATTCGCCCATTGCGGTGACTGATTAGACAAGTCATTCGCTTATTGTAGTGACTGATTTAATTCTTTATTCAAATACAAAATGGGGCAAATTACTGCAATGGAAGTGGAGACTCGCATTTATATCATATAAGCAAACAGAGCAGACCCTGATCGCAGACCTCCAACAAGAAGTGTCTGGTTTGGATCCACTCTGTTTTCTGAAGGCGCGTGTTAACCCTTCTCTTGCTGAATTTTAAAATACACTTCTCCTTCTTTACCGGTAGGTATATTGACGTGAACAGCAAGCGAAGGGTTAATAGGTAGGACTATAATATAGGTTTGACAATTCCACTAGGATCCAATCTACTAGTGTAGATAGTGTTTTGTTTTGTAAGTTTACGTCTAATAAAATGTTCTGTTCTGTAGAGAAATGGAGACATTATACTGGTTTCATTAAAAATGTGGGAAACCTGTTTTAGAATTTTGTAGGAAATTCGGTTCACTAATAATGACAATAACATTTCAAAACAGTAATAAATAACAAATCCACAACATTTAGTGCTCTCGAAAATGGTCGTTTGATTAAACAGCGAAATTTGACGCCAATGACCTTTTGCTGAAGCACAGCAATTTGAGAAAATTAAACAGAATAGAATTAAGATAAAGGAATATTATTCAACTCCTATCACGCTATTCGTTGCCGGACTCGCATTTGTAAACAGATTGGATCCAGATCTGTAAGATAAGTAACTTGACATTGCATCAAGATCTTATCTGTTTAAAAACACTTTCCCTCTTGAATATAAACGCATTTTCACACATTTGCAAACAGAGTAGACCACGATAAGACGGTTCCTTTAGGAGCTGTCTGATCAGGGTCTGCTCCGTTTGCTAATGGAGTTTGATATGTGTCTTTGCTTCCTAAAATGGCTACAATGCTCCACCTTCAATATTTCATCATAACTCCTTTTGTCCATAAACATTAAGTAGGTATTGGAATTTGCAGTAAACATAGAACATGGAAATAGTGTACACTCGGTCAGTAGTTTGTTAAAGCTTGAATCAGAAGTAGAAATAATGCAGCTGATCCAGATTTGGGAAGACATTGTTTTTTCACAACGGGTTAAGGGTTAAAGTGACGGATGTTAGAGACAGGTTTCAGAGTGAGAGCACAGTCCAAACATAGTCACGCTTAAAGCATACACAGACCTTTAGACAGACAGACAGACAGACAGACAGACACAGGAGTGCGTTCATAGTTGTCAATTCTTTCTATTCTGAAACACCAGCTCTTCTCATAAATCAGGCTACCAATTTACTAGTTGAATTACAAGAACGTATAATACGGTGTTTATTAAATTCTTTTTTAAAGAGAGCATTTGAGATACAGTTGTGATAACAGATGACGCATGTCTGAAAAATCGGGTTATGTAATGTATTGAATTAAGTGTTGTGAATCTATATCATTTATCGATATACATGTCAAACATTTGAGAGTGGCATTTCGCTAAACAAACAGCTGTTATAATTATATGTTATATAAACTGCTATTTTCATTCTTATATCCCCTTATATTTATCACAAAAACGTTTTCGGTCCCTTCTTTCATAATTTCTAGAGCATGCCACATTACATTTTCAAGATCGAGAGAATTAACAGCCAGAGTGCTTGCACACTTTCTTTCAATTGGTCGATTGTC
The DNA here is from genome assembly GCA_963576725.1 of Azorinus chamasolen. Taxonomy (NCBI): domain Eukaryota; kingdom Metazoa; phylum Mollusca; class Bivalvia; order Cardiida; family Solecurtidae; genus Azorinus; species Azorinus chamasolen. The sequence continues at coordinate 13,943,647 of OY755244.1, read as the reverse complement.
TTTCTTCCCAGAATGCACTCTTAATGCTTTTCGTGCTTCTCGTGTTTCTCTTTATGGCGACATACTAACACGGGGCACGGTGAATGGTGGACAATGTAGTCGCTAACACTACCCATCACTGTGCGCCGTAGCTTGCCCATGCCCCTGGTTCCGGTTACAATGAATGTAGCTTTGGACTTCTCTGCAAAATCCACAATGGCTTGCCCTGGTTTCATATCTCCGTCGAGACCAATGGCTTGAAATTCTCCCAGCATCTATAAGAAACAGGACAATAGAACTATTACTAAAATCATTCCTGCTTTTGCAAGAGTGTCATCCATTGGTTTAAACATAATTATTGCTATATAACTTTACAATACATATCTATAGATACATAGCAACGAGAATAAAAATGATTGGATCGAATGCATACTCTTTATTGAGACCTTGTCCTCAAGTAATATTTCATCTATACATTTATACATTAAACGATGGACGTATGACAAAAAAGAGTCAAAGTAACAGAGTAATATCAATGTAAAGACTTATATATCCTGATATAAGATATATCCTGAAAGTGGGAGATCCTTCGAAAGCAAAAGTAACAATGCGAAAAGAGAAAGTTGAACAATACTTTCACTTAAGTTCATGAGTAGTAAAGTGCAACACTACTTACGCCCCTAGCACCGGCTTAAGCAGTATTCTATTTTCAAAACTAACAATTATTGATCCCGAAGTACCAGAACATATAACAAAACTGACCATGAAGTACGGGCTACGTTTTTACAGTCGCCACACAAGCACTTAACACTTCATGTTGTTGTGAAATATGTATATATATAATGAAAGTGGGTAAGATGGAATTATATGTCGGTATTTGAATGCCAAACATTTTAGTTGTCTGTAGGTGAAAGCAAATACCACAGGAGAGTGGGTCCGCCGACAGGATGTATACGAATCGACATTGTTAAATCGGTTCGATGTTATTATTGTTATTTAAGCATTATCTCACTAACCGCGACAAGATTCGCATTTGCAAACAGGCGGGGCCCAGATGAGAAGCCGTCTGACCAGGTCCTGTAGTGTTTGCTTATGAGATAATATATATATGATTCTATAGTTTCTGTCTTGGTAATATATTTTCTTGTCCATACTAGTGTTATGTTCTTATTGATATTCATACATTCATTATTTCTTACGGGACTATCCATGAGGTAAACGATTAAACGATTATCTTATCAGCCATTCATTATTAAACCTTCCCTTCATATAAACGCATTTTCACGCATCGCATCTGCCAACAGAGTAGATCCAGATCAGACGGCTCCTAAAGGAGCCGTCTGATCAGGGTATACTCTGTTTGCTTATGGAATTTGATAGATCCGTTTCTTTACTTTCTTAAATGGCTAAAATTTTCCATTACCATAATTGATTTTAAATATTTTGTCCATGAATATTCAGTAGGCATTGAAATTTGGTATAAATATAGAAGAGGGAAATGGTTAAAGGGACTTATGTCAATACTGCGGCATCGGGCTTATTTATCTTGTTTATTTCCTGATGGAATAGATTCTGATTTTAGCGAAGACCATTTTGGTATAATAAAACGTCTAGAAGCAATACAAATATTCCGTTAAGTTGAACACCTCAACTGACATATTGTCGATGTACGTTTTTTCAAGAGCATTAGGCTTAAATAAACCATTAGTGATTTCATTCTATTCGATGTGAATGCCAAGATTAACTGTTTTCAGGTTCGGAAAATTGAACAGATTATTTTAATTTGTGAGATGTGTTGCTATATTCCCTCAGTAGAGGTTAGTAGTACACAGAACATGATTATAAATAATATGTAAATGTTTATACGTTGGATTTGTTATACCATAAACATATATAAACTATGTTAAAGCATTTGTAAAAGCGAGGTTGGTGCAATATTATTTTACTTCTAACCCTAACCTTTAGTCCGCTGAGGAAATTATTTTAGCAGAATTTTTCACTTACTACATTTTCAAAATTCAAGCTCTGATCAATTTGTCTACCAAAATGCAATCAGGATGTCAAAAAGTTTGGATCCTGATGAGACGCCGAGTTACTCGGCGTCTCATCTGGATCCAAACTGTTTACAAAGGTATTTACTCATCCACCCATAGTAGGCTAAAAGTTAATATCATCATTGTCATTTAATTTTCTAAACCCTTATCGTGCCACAAATTGACACATGCTGAATCTCTGATCTGTCGTAAGCTTGATGTATGTCCGATTTTCTCACGGTTTACGAAATTACAGATCGAGTGTCAAATAGTTTGAATCCTGTTGAGACGTTCAGAGTTAGTCACCGTCTCATCCGGTTCCAGTCTGTTTGCAAATGCTAGTCTGCTCGTGCTTCGTATGATAAGGGCAAATGCCTATTATTTCAATTCAAATGCCGGTTAAGCAGATACGTATACTTACCCCGTGTTCATTTAATTTTGACAGAAATTTGGACTTCAAGCAATCCAGCTTCTCGTTACATTCCTTAATGAGTTCAGATACCCGTGACGGACCTGAAAGAAAGTCCCATTTGTATTAAACAAAAACCTTGTATAAATTTACTGACGCCTTAGCAAAAGATTATCATTACATAATCAGGTTAACTGATACAAAGTTGCACTGCTCACAGTCTCAGAGTATTGTTTCTGTTTTTCGTTTTTATAACTTAAAAAGCTTGCCAGAGAGCTGGGATCCTGATGAGACGTTGTCTCTGAATTCAGATTGCAATTAGAGTGTAACAATGGTACAAGTGTTGATATTTCATATACATGTATTAACATTCGATGTATCAGTCAACACACAGGGTTATCCAATAGCTGCATGTATATTTATATGCCTATACATATTTTCAGAGGATAGATAGATAGATAGATAGATTTTATTTCTTTCAGTAACTTATACATGTAGTATCTCGTTACATATACAGATATTCAATACATATGTATCACATGACAATAATAGAAAACACACACTTCAAACAACCTCAATCACTTCATAAATGAGTATTCCTTTACCATGTATCTTGGTGCCATACTGGAGAATTCATAGTTGCGGAGAATGAACATATTGTCAAGCCATTCAATTGAAATCGTGTTAATTAATTCAGAGGCATAGGGATAAGATGCGTAAGTTTTCCTTTCATGAATAGGTCCTTTATTTCTCCACCACACTCTCTTAGACGATTCTAGATTGTGGTTAGCAGAGGGATTGATGAAGAAATGATGACTATTTTAGGAGTATAATACGCAACATTATCTGTAGTTCCTTTATTTTCCCACCAAACCCAATGATGTGACCATTCTTAAGAATTGTCTAAAAGAGACGAATCTAAAGAACGTTCACAGCAAAGGGTTTGGTGGAGAAATAGATAGTTTTGTAGTATAATACACAAATGTATATATGGCTTAGCACGAAAGATGTATAATTTGAACATATATGTAAAACATCTAAGTGTTTGCATACCCTTTACGTTAATGAGTATTCATGTAAAACATAATGGCATAATGCATATCAATAAGATTAAGTTGTTTTTCCATGGCAGAAACTGTAGGATAAGATTTATATTATTTCCATTAGCAAAAACAGCAGACCCCAATTTTGACAGCTACTACAGGATCTAAATCGTGATTAGGTGTATATATGGACAATAAGGTTAGAGACGCATATCGAATGTTCGTTGTGACCGATAATAAGAGAAGAAGTTATTTTCAAAATTCTTCTGACAAGTAGTCATCCTGCATATAGATTTCAGAACACACTCGATGAAACATACTCGTATAGTTTTACTCGCCGTCTCATTTGGACCCACACTGCAAAGATGAATCATGTTTGGATTTATGGTGGTGACGGAGCATTTTCGCCTTTGAATCTTTACACATAGACAAAACTAACCATGGAAAAAAACATTTCTCTTCACAATGTTAAAGTGAACACACTGTTCAACAAACGTAAGATAGATGCATCGTCTGAAATATCATTTGAGATACAACACGACCTGCTTAAAGGGGAAGTCCCTAAATTCGACGCATTTCAAAAATACCTAATATGTATACAACTCATTTGTTTATATGCTGAAAAGTAGTATATCTTATGAAAACCTATCTAATAAACATTAAAAATGACAAAACATCCATGTGTTTAATATCGACGATCCCGATTTTATTCCCCGATGTTTCAGTTTTATTCGGGTTGGGTTTAGTTTCGTATCGGTTCGCGCTATTTGAGTCTCTCCGACCATTTCCGAGAAAAGCTGTTACGTAAACAATGGAGGGATTGGGTGAGCATTGGCAAAACGCTGAAAATGCGAACGGAAAAGGCTAATAATACTTTATTGTAGAACAAACAAATATAAGTATTGATGAAATCGGTTTATTTTGTATCACATGGGCAATTTTCGACATAAGTTCAAATTGACAATCTTCATAATAATGATTGAGCATAACAAGTACCAAATTTTATAATATTATTAAAACTATGTGTTCATTGTACATACATGTAAGGAATTCCTCTTTAAATCTTTAAGACAGGGGATAAGCATTGTGATCGCGTTCTTAATATCGGCTGATTATGATGTTTATTACTCAACATATACTCCTTTTTACGACTTGACAAAATGGGCAGACCCATATTAATAAACCCTTATAGGATCAGCCTGATCAGGGTCTGCTCTGTTTGTTTGTGGAATTATATAAATTTTATACCGTTTCTGCCATGGCCAAAACGTACTCTGTTCCTATACAATTATAAATATTCAGCTAATAGATATGCGTGATGTTGTTCATATATATTTATAAATATTCAGCTAATAGATATGCATGACGTTGTTTATATATATTTATAAATATGCAGCTAATAATATGCATGACATTGTTCATATATATTTATAAATATTCAGCTAATAATATGCATGATGTTGTTCATATATATTTATAAATATTCAGCTAATAGATATGCATGACGTTGTTACTATACAATTATAAATATTCAGCTAATAGATATGCATGACGTTGTTTATATATATTTATAAATATGCAGCTAATAATATGCATGACATTGTTCATATATATTTATAAATATTCAGCTAATAATATGCATGATGTTGTTCATATATATTTATAAATATTCAGCTAATAGATATGCATGACGTTGTTACTATACAATTATAAATTTTCAGCTAATAGATATGCGTGATGTTGTTCATATATGTTTATAAATATTCAGCTAATAGATATGCATGACGTTGTTCATATATATTTATAAATATTCAGCTAATAATATGCATGATGTTGTTCATATATATTTATAAATATTCAGCTAATAATATGCATGATATTGTTCATATATATTCATAAATATTCAGCTAATAATATGCATGATGTTGTTCATGTACAATTATAAATACTCAGCTGATAATATGCATAATGTCATTATTTCTTACATTAATATTCATGACCTGAAGAGTTAAATGCTACGCAAACTATGGTGCCATAGTTTTTGTTACACACGTGTAAGAAAAAGAAGATGCTCGTTTAAACTGGGAACAAGTTTAGTTATGCGATAAAATCGTATTAGGTTTTCATTAAATAAACATCCTGGTACTTTAGGCTTATTGTAATATATTAAACACGAAGTTAACGAACATCATGCTTAGTGAGACTTGAATGGCCTTTGAAAACAGCTCGGAACCAAATAAGTCGCCGGGTAACTCTAGGTCTCTTAAATGCTGTTTACAATTTACACTTTCTAAAACTTTAAACAAATCGAGGGTAAGAGATCATTTTACAGTAACAAATAAACTCTCAATGTTGTCAGGTTCGATTTTCTGTCACATACTAGATATTTTATTATTCTCCAACTTTACAGATGAATAAATATTACATCGTAATGGTTTGTGAGAAACACAACAGATAAATCAGATCAAATGAAGATATGAAAACATCTTAGCAATTTTGAATTATTAAACATTATCCTTCTGTGAAAAAATAATGTCTGTTGACATTTTGATCTGGTGCAATTTTTACTACTTCCGATACGATCAAGCGTTTGACAATTTATTGACCGAGCGTCAAACAACAACACTGATGACACGTCGAGTAACATGGCGTTTCATCTGGATCCAAACTGTGTTCAAATGCGAGTGAAGTGTCAGATAGCGGGATAAGGGTGAAGCTACTGCCATCTACTAATGGAAAAATGTCAAAGACTTGAATCCCTCCGGAATTCGAGGAGAGGAAAAAAGGCACTGTCAACATTTAAACTAGAATGTAACTAATACTATAAAACACGAGTTCCTATATATATATATATCAGGTGGCTGTTAAATGCGGAATGACTGCAAGGCAGAACGTTCCTATGGCGTTTTACATTTGGACCAGCATTCAACTACCATCGGTAATAAAACTCCAGAATACTTCAGTTTGATGGTCGTTGTTGACAGGCGGCTTTATTGTATTTCCATGTCTTTGTTTTGGGCGCTAAATAAATTCATCTGCAGACAATTTCCATTAAATTGTGGACTTTGTTTCAAGTACTTTTGTAAACCGTAACAACTGGGTTGTCAAACAGTTTGGAGCCCGATCAGTCGTCGAGTTACTCGGTGTCTCATCTGGAACCAGGGTCCGTGCTTATAAAACTTTTTAGTTGAGTCTGGGTTCGTTCTCAAGCTTTTGATTGGTCAGATTTGAGCTTTGGCTCAAATCTGACCAATCAAAAGCTTGAGAACGAACCCAGACTCAACTAAAAAGTTTTATAAGCATGGATACTGACTGTTGTAAAGGTAATAATCAGATTCGCCCATTACAACACGCCCTCCTAATCCATTTCCTGTGACTTATGATGTGAAACAGTCTAATACCAGTAATGTGTAACCAGATAGTCATGGCACATTGTCATGTTCAAACAGCTTAGATCCAGATCATGTCCATGGTGAAGGTAGCTCGGTTACGGGTTATATGATCATATCTGTTTGAAACTCGGCCAATAGTAAAACACATAAAGTAAATTGGTTGAAGTATTACAAACATATCACGAAACAGTATGTAATCAATATTAGTTTACAAGCAATTGTATACAATTTGAGATATTTGTTTAAAATGTTTAACTTTGTGCGAAATACTAAATTTGCAATATTTAATTACTTACAACGTGGCTATCATCACGTAAAGTACATTATGCATATTTGATGGTGTCTTCTCGATTACAATCTAAACCTTTTAGTGTGACAGCATGCATGCTATTTTAGCGACCATCAATTGAAAAATCACGTTTCACCGTTGTCTGGTCCCTTAACCCCACAGATACGCTTTTTACACCTTTTCAACCAGAGTAGACCCAGATCAGATGGATCCTGCAGGAGCCGTCTAATCAGAGTCTATCATTTTTGCGTATGAAACAATAGATATGATTATACAGTTTCTACCACGGTAAATTAGTCTCTAGGCCAGAATGTCATTAGCATATTTCAGCTAATTAATTTTCATACAGGGTTAATAAGATAACAAACAAATACGGAGAAATACCAGCCTAGTAGTTTCACAATATATATCACATAAATTTATGTTCGTTTTGAAATGCAGGCGAAATTGTACAGGGTGTCCCAAAAATAACGGAACCCTGGATTAAGACCTGCAAGTTATCCCATTTCTGTCAATATTGCTAACTGAAATTAAAAATATACACATGTAGCTTAGTAGAGACAACCTTTTGCCATGTGTTGTCTAAATTTTTTGTCTAAACATATTCCTTGGTTTTTAAGATATCAGCATTGAAATAAAAGCACCAAAAACGCCGTTTTAAACATGATATAGGCATGGACTATGCAATGTACGAATATCAAGTTAAAACAGATTTTATGGGCATTCATTAAAAAACTCATATCTTTAAAACCAATGCATATTTTTATGAGACATTTGGCAGACATATGCAGAAATCACTTATCTACAACTGTAAATATTTATATTTTAATGTGTTCGGTTACATTGATTAAACTACACAGTTGATACAGGGTTCCGTTTTTGTGGGACACCCTGTATGTATCATCATTTCTACGTGTTCCTTTTTATGCAATAAATAGAATCCTCTAACTTGAGTGTGCATTTATTACCAGTTTTATCAAAATCGTTGATAAAAAGACAAAATGACACCGCCAAAGGAACGTATAATATGAATTTTGTCAACTCTCTACAGTGAATCCCCTCTTAACCGGAATTTGAGTAGAGAAGAATTTAGATATTTTTTATGCAGGTGGCTGCTTAATGCAGGGCGAGAGTCATACAGAAAGCTCTTCTTGGAGCTTTTTACATGACTCACGCACTGCATTAGGCTGCCACCTATCTCCAATGTAGATATTTATACTAAATTGAACGTCCGGTTTAGAGGGGGTTACTGTATATATAACTACTCACGTAACATTAACTCGGTGTAAACTAGGAATAGTTTGACAGGATGCTTGTAACTTACTCATCATGGTCACATTTGTAAATGTCTCTGGACAGTGGACTGCTACAACCCTGTTTTCCGATCGATGGAAATTTTTGGCATACCCTGAAAATAGAATATAATAGAATATGACGTCATTTATATGTTTAGGTCAGTAAAAGTATATTAACCCCTTTACCCCATGAATATTCATATCTGGAACAATGATTGTATGAATATTAAAAAGCTGATTTGTATAATGGCATCATGTACAATGTAATTCCTATCTTGGCAGAAACTGTAAAACTATGATGTTTAAGTTCATAAGCAGGCAGAGTAAACCTTATCATGTAGACCTGTTATGTTTGCTTACGGAATAATATAGATCTGATTCGAAACTATCTGCTGTCGCGAAATGTTTGTATCTAAACGGGCCACTATAAATACGAGTTAATTGATATGTATCAAGTCAATATTTCTGATATGAATACTCATGGAGTAACAGCTTAACCCTTCGCTTGCTATTCACGTCAATATACCTACCTGTAAATAGTGAAGACCCAGATGAGACAGCTCCTGCAGGAGCTGTCTCATCAGGGTCTGCACTATTTACAAGTTGATTGTGCAACCAGTGCACTCCACAGCAGTGATTGCACAGCGAAATACTTGTACACAGTGAAGATATATGTAACTATACAACAGGGCATGGGTAAAGAAGGATACATGTATTTTAAAATTCAGCAAGAGAAGGGTCAAGGTTATTATTTTGTATTACAGGGTTGCGCATTGAGCACTCCAGAATTAATTTCCCATGTGCAGCAGACACAGTCATCTTATGGAACCAAAATTTGTAACCGTTATAACGCGACTGAAACCTAATGGACACACATTTTGTCAATTGGAAGTTTGAACTCCTCAGCGATGAATATTGCCCTAATTACACTTAGTTTTCGGAGAGATAAAGTATTCTGACAGACAAACTGAATGAGCAATTTACTTAGAGTATTCTTGTTTGTGTTATTATGTTTACCCGCTTTTGTTGAAAATATAGTGTTGCAACAAAAGCATGAATTTGAAACGAGTATACGTATATGGTCATTCTTTTCAGCAACAAAATACAATATGAACACCAAAAGCTTGAGACAAAATGTAATACCAGTGAACTTGTGACCCTATAATCAGGTAGAATCAATACTTAGGTTGCTGCTGTGACCCCGTGATTTGCTAAGCAATATGTTGACACATTTCTCTGATGAATGTCATTATCTACGATAATGGCTTTGAAAAGGTAGACAAGAATATCAATTATTCTAAAGACAGTTTCGTAAGAAGCACAACAGCACTTTTGTATTCTCCTACTATATAATTTATCACCTAAAACCACCAAGCGATGAACTATTGTCTTGATGGTGCGTATTTTAATTGAAAATAAATCTTAAATTACATCTACGACCAGACATGGCTGTATATTTCAAATAAATGGCACATTCACCTAGATGACAAACTCAATTACGTAGCAATTTGAGGTTTCCATGATTCCGTGTTTATCGTTTCTTTATTCAACCCCCCCCCCCCCCAAAAAAAAAAAAGGAATGTGAGTCAAGAAGATGGAATGGAAATCCAGTGCTGTATTCTTGTGTATTTCCAGATGGCCAAACGTACTCAACATATCTCAGAACTAATCTAACCTTTAGCATTATACGGGCGAATCGGTGATGTTACGTACAAACGAGACATCGAGTAAATTGGTATCTCGTCAGTATTTATACTACAGTAGAACCCCTCTAATGCGACCACTTAATGAATAAACATTGTTGTCTTTATAAGCAGGTGGTTGCTTAATGCAGGACAAAGTAATGCTGAAAACTCCTCTAGGAGCTTTCTGCATTACTTTTGTCCTGCATTAAGCTACCACCTGCATCTAGCACCCAGAAGTATACCTCTTTTAGGTTATCGCATTAGCGGGGTTTTACTGTATTTGACATTTTAGGTATATCTTTGATAAGAAATGGACGAGAGCTTACTTCAAACTTGTCTACTACAACATTCACTCGATAATAAGCTAAGTTTCACCTTTCTCATGCAACTCTTATCTTGATATGCATTTTATAAACAGTCTGAATCGAAACGAGAAGCCGAGTAACGCAGCGTCTTTGCAGAATCCAAGCTGTTCTCTACTCAATAGTTTCAATTATGCCAACTGGATAAAATTCTAGAACATTGTTGCAATGGAAGTATTAAGAAAAAACATTAGAATTATAAAGCAGACGGACAAACAGTATCGCAAACACCCTCCAATTACGTTTGTTTCGGATTCACGAAACGAAGAGTAAGCTAAATAGAGCAACTTCAAGACGATTCTAAAGAGGGATGACAACATAGGGCTTGATGGAAACATAAAGAATATATTTTTAAAATGTTTACGCATCTCATCTGGAACTCTGTTATTTACCAAAAACAATGTCCACCAAAGCCGTAGTTATGACCAAACATTAGAATTATCGAGGAGACACACTTAATAATTGGTTAAACCATAAGGCGTTGGTAGAGAGTATAATCATGTAGCATCAGATATAATTTGCTTATCTGGAATCCTGCCCAATGGTCATTTGAACCGTCTAAGCTTCAACATACGGGGGATTGCTCAATGATTACTGTGGCACCATGACCCCACGTCGCAGGTTTGCTAAGCAACATATTATTCTGCGCAAATGCATCGCATCGATCTGAATGCCATTAGCAGAGAAATATTGTTTTAGCACGAAAGGCAAATGAATATAATCGAAGAGCCCAAACAGGACAAAACTAAAATGAAGTAAAATATCTTTCCCAATTTAACTATTTTTCATTTGAAAGCGGCTAATACGAATATATTTTTTATTTTGTCAAACGTCCTTACACTAATTTAAATAATTTGAAACTCGTCTGTACCAAACATGTTAAGTTCAGTTAAATCAAGTAAAACGTGTTATTTAACTCTGAAGAAATAATAGATTATCAGAAAATTGAAGTTTGGTCTGCTCTCGAGTAATTTCGCGTCTCAAATTAGGTTCAAGCTGACTGCAGATGTCAGTGAGTTCACTTTAGCACTTTCAAAATTAAATCTATTACACAATGATCACATATAAACACATTACCTGATTAAGAAGCCTTTACAGAGAAGCCATTTGGTGCCTTTGAAAACAGAGCTGACCCTGATCAGACAGCTCATTCTAGGGCAAACGGAGTAGTGTTAGATCAGAGAGCCCAAGAAGGAGCTGTCTGATCAGGGTCAGTCCTGTTTGCTTATAAAATGATGTAGGTGTAATTCCACAGTTTCTGCCACAGTAAACCGATTCTATTTTCATACGCCATTATATAGATAAGCAAATTAATATTCATTACGTCATTATGTTTTACAGGAATATTCATCAGGTAAAGTTCAATCAAAGTACAGTAAAAACTCGATTATCGAACACTCAAATACGTACCATTATTGTTATTTAACACAGGTGGCAGCTTAATGAAGGGTTAAAGTCATGCAGAAAGCTCCTTTACCCTGCATTAAGCAGCCACCTGCCTACAAAGACAATTTGTAGAAATTTCTTCATTACTAAAATGTCGTAGTGTCGAGTTTTCTCTGTACATTTGTCCGGTCTTGTTCCACCCATGGAGACAACAGACTGCTCTGTTCAGATATCGTTTATGGGTATTATAACGTATCCCGAAAATGTTCAAGTTTAACACTTTACCCAATAAAGACTATTTTTGGCACATTTGCAAAACACTAGTAGGCCCAGATCCGACGGATTCTGCAGGAGACGTTTGATCAGGATTTGTTTGCTTATGAAATGATATAGATATATATGTATATCTAAAGTTTCTGCCTTGGAAAAAAGTCCCGTGTTTAAGATGACATTATAAAACATCAGCTCATTAATATTCATATACAGTAAACGCTCTCTATAACGGCCACTTAATTGTGTTAATTAGTTGGTATTAAGGGCAGGTGGCTGCTTAATGCACGGTGAAAGTAAAACAGAACGCTCCTATAGGAGCGTTCTGTTTTTACTTTCATCTTGTTTTAAGCTGCCTTTAACACAAAATACTTGATGAAATTTAGTGGCCGTTATAGAGAGGTCTTACTGTAGTCATTATTTCTGACATGAATCTTCATGGAATACAGGTTTAATCAGCTGCAGGCCTCACCTGTAATTTACATTTGTATATGTTACCAACGCAATATATTAATTCAAGTTTCAAACACAGGACAAAGCTGTTATGTTCATTTTATTTATTTAATCATAGAGTAGTAACAAGTGAAACACATTCATTTTAAGCTCGTCTGTTTCGAAGAAATCACGAGCTATTGTCGTAACTCCGGCGTACGCGTCGTCGTTGTCGCCGTCGTCCGAAAACTTAACATTGACCATAACTTCTTCAATTTTTCATTTACAACCTTCATTTTTGGTATGCATGTTCATCTTGACAATGACGACAGACGAGCGTTGGCACCCGCTTGTGGTGCTCTTGTTAACCCTTTCAGTGCCAGTAATGTCGTCTGCAGGATATATTTTCGTCTGATTAAAATTTTAGACTAGGTGATTGTTTAATTTCTTTATGAACAATACTCAGAGTGCCAAACAGTTTGGATTCTGATGAGACACCGAGTAACTCGGCGACTCATCTGGATCGAAACTGTCTGCATATGATATCACAGACCCGTCACCATGGCACTGAAGGGGTTAAGACAGGTTGATATGTTGTATATTGATATTGCGTACAGTTTAACCTTTACCTGATGTATTCATTTGTTCTTAATATTACGGTGTAAATCTAGATCAAATACCTCATCATACCAGTTCAACACTGTTCAGCTATATACTGTTCAACACTGTTCAGCGATATACCGTTCAGCACTGTTCAGCTATATACCGTTCAACACTGTTCAGCTATATACCGTTCAGCACTGTTCAGCTTTATACCGTTCAACACTGTTCAGCTATATACCGTTCAACACTGTTCAGCTATATACCGTTCAACACTGTTCAGCTATATACCGTTCAACACTGTTCAGCTATATACCGTTCAACACTGTTCAGCTATATACCGTTCAACACTGTTCAGCTATATACCGTTCAACACTGTTCAGCTATATACCGTTCAACACTGTTCAGCTATATACCGTTCAACACTGTTCAGCTATATACCGTTCAACACTGTTCAGCTATATACCGTTCAACACTGTTCAGCTATATACCGTTCAACACTGTTCAGCTATATACCGTTCAGCACTGTTCAGCTATATACCGTTCAGCACTGTTCAGCTTTATACCGTTCAACACTGTTCAGCTATATACCGTTCAACACTGTTCAGCTATATACCGTTCAGCACTGTTCAGCTATATACCGTTCAACACTGTTCAGCTATATACCGTTCAACACTGTTCAGCTATATACCGTTCAACACTGTTCAGCTATATACCGTTCAACACTGTTCAGCTATATACCGTTCAGCACTGTTCAGCTTTATACCGTTCAACACTGTTCAGCTATATACCGTTCAACACTGTTCAGCTATATACCGTTCAACACTGTTCAGCTATATACCGTACAACACTGTTCAGCTATATACCGTTCAACACTGTTCAGCTATATACCGTTCAACACTGTTCAGCTATATACCGTACAACACTGTTCAGCTATATACCGTTCAACACTGTTCAGCTATATACCGTTCAACACTGTTCAGCTATATACCGTTCAACACTGTTCAGCTATATACCGTTCAACACTGTTCAGCTATATACCGTTCAACACTGTTCAGCTATATACCGTTCAACACTGTTCAGCTATATACCGTTCAACACTGTTCAGCTATATACCGTTCAACACTGTTCAGCTATATACCGTTCAACACTGTTCAGCTATATACCGTTCAACACTGTTCAGCTATATACCGTTCAACACTGTTCAGCTATATACCGTTCAACACTGTTCAGCTATATACCGTTCAACACTGTTCAGCTATATACCGTTCAACATTGATAAGCTATATACTGCTCAACACTGTTCATAATATAAATACAGTAAAACCTCTCTATAACGGCCACATAATTATGTTAATTAGTTGGTATTTAGGGCAGGTGGCTGCTTAAAGCGTTCTGTTTTACTTTTACATTGCTTTAAGGAACCACCTGCCTTTAACATAACATACTTGATGTAATTTAGTGGTCGTTATAGAAAGGTTTTACTGAACCTCTTTCCTCAGGGGATGTCTCATACTTAAACCTGTACCTCATGGATATTCTTTTAAGGAATATTCACATCATGAATACTAATTAGACGATGTTTTATAATGTGAATAGGGAATAATGTCGTGGTAGAAACTGTAGAATCAGAAATATGTTATTCCATAATAGACAGGAAATGTCTAATCTAGGTCTACTCTGTTTGTAAATGCGTTAAAATGCGTATTTATGAGGTAAATGTGTTAATGTATCTTTATGAGGTAAATGTGTTAATGTATCTTTATGAGGTAAATGTGTTAATGTATCTTTATGAGGTAAGTGTTAATGTATCTTTATGAGGTAAATGTGTTAATGTATCTTTATGAGGTAAGTGTTAATGTATCTTTATGAGGTAAATGTGTTAATGTATCTTTATGAGGTAAGTGTTAATGTATCTTTATGAGGTAAATGTGTTAATGTATCTTTATGAGGTAAGTGTTAATGTATCTTTATGAGGTAAATGTGTTAATGTATCTTTATGAGGTAAATGTGTTAATGTATCTTTGATAAAGACATATCTGAGGTTGTTTGCAATTAAGGCCTATTTGATTTTAAGTGTGTTCCATGTCTGTGCAAACCATATGTGAATAAACACGAACTTAATTAATCAGCACTTTGTTCTAACTTATTGTAAATGTATTAAATATACGCAAGATTATGCAATATTATAAACTATATATAAGACGAATATATAGTGAAAACAGGGTCTTTAAAATCAGGGGACTCCTTCAAGCAAAATTGCAATCATATAAAACTCAAAAGGGAAACATTTTCCTCAACCATATCCTGTTATTCTGGACCCAGTGCATCCCCTGTACTCGTCGTGTATCCTGGCTGGTTGAGTTTCGGTCAATACTTTCTCAAAAGCTTGGTCGAATTGGAAGTAGTCGAAATTGCATCAAATCCAAGTAAGAGTAACGGGAAAAGTTTTGTTTTTATAACAGTGGGGTAAGGGTTAAACAGCTATCCACCTTACAATACAGTAAACTGAAATTCATTTCAGTGGGTCTTTAGCCCTTTCCCTCGTACAACGCTTTTTCATGTCTTTGCAAACTGAGCAGAACTAGATCAGATGGTTCCAGTAGGGTCTGTCTGATCAGGCCTGTTCTGTTTGCATATGAACTCATAAAGATATGATTCTACAGGTTTTGCTTTAGAAAAACATTCCCTTGAAAACTTTACATTATATATTAATATTCAACTATAAAACTTCATTAGGACACTGACTAACAAGTGGCATACGCATGTGATAGCCTTTATATCTGAAATCGCTTAAGTATATAAAGAGAATGATTGTTCTAAGGAGTATAGAAAAACTTAATTAGCGGCTTAAGACTAAGAATGTCTGTGTGTCAACAATTGTACTCCTGGTTTCATTCTACATACAGTAAAGATGTCAAAACGACCATCAAAAAGAGGTCTAATTATGGGTATGTCAAGAAGGTGGTAGCTACATGCAGGTTAACCCTTCGCTTGCTATTCACGTCAATATACCTACCTGTAAATAGTGAAGACCCAGATGAGACAGCTCCTGCAGGAGCTGTCTCATCAGGGTCTGCACTATTTACAAGTTGATTGTGCAACCAATGCACTCCACAGCAGTGATTGCACAGCGAAATACTTGTACACAGTTAAGATATATGTAATTATACAACAGGGCATGGGTAAAGAAGGAGAAATGTATTTTAAAATTCAGCAAACGAAGGGTTAAAAGTAATGCAGGAAGTTCCTTTATGAGCTTTCTGCCTTACCTTTGCCCTGTATTAAGCAGCCACTTGCTTTATGAAATTCCTGTGGTCTATCAATATAATTATGGTCACTTAAGACTGGTTTCGTTCTACATGTAGCTACATGCAGGTTAAAAGTAATGCAGGAAGCTCCTTTATGAGCTTTCTGCATTACCTTTGCCCTGTATTAAGCAGTCGCCTGCTTATTGAAATTCCTGTGGTCTATCAATATAATTATGGCCACTTAAGACTGGTTTCGCTGTAATAATATTTATTTACAACAAAACCGCCTGTTATTGTAATCATCTATCTTCATTATGGACAACTGTAGACATATTTCTTAAATTGAATATGACAATCTATTTAATTAAAATATATGTACCGCCTCGGTTAATTTAAGACCACTTAAGATGGTCAACAGTAATAATTATTTGATAAAATATGACATGTAAATATTATATGATGTCGTGTAAAAGTAAACTTTACTGGCTTTAATTTTGTTAGATCAGCTAATATTTGTTCGCCAGCTATGGGATTCTATTAACAAATAACCGTTCATCTTCAATTTCAAAAGTAATTATATTTGCGTCTCCCAACCAGTCCCATAATTGAATTGAATCTCTTCTGATCGATTCATATTCAAATAAGATATTGTTTCAACAATAAAAACAGTAATTTTGAAGGAGCGTGCAAACTAATGCAGAAACAAGTATGGGGAATAAACGCTTACGCATGTGACATACCGTGATGCCAGTCTCCTGTCTAAAATTACTGCAGCGCATGCGAGAAATTATTCATTTTCACAGAGCAAGACACATATTAACATCTGACAGCATTTCTTTGCATGTGATATACCCTTACTGGCTTAGTATTAGTAAATATTACGTTTCCCATGTACACATCGACCATTCCGAAGCATTAGTAACGAAACAGCTCCTATTTATTTTTGTAAAAGCAATATTCGCAACGGTCCTTCTATACGGGTTATCTGCTTTACTGTTGTCCTGCGACCATCTGCTTTAAATTATGTTAACCCTTTCCCTCATACAAACTTGTTTTTACGAATTTGCAAACAGAGTAGACCCATATCAGATGGCTCCTTGAGGAGCCGTCCGATTAGGGTCTACTCTGTTTGCTTATGAAATTTGATAGACTTGCGTATTTTAGTTTCTAAACTGGCTACAATGCTCCATCTCCCATATCTCATTATAACTATTTTGTCCATGAGTAATCAGTAGGTACTGAAATTTGAAATAAACATAGAACAGGGGAGAGGTTAATGAATTATGTGATCGGTTTAGCTAGACTCTACTTACTGTACTAGTTCCTCAATGAAACTGTCAGACAGACAGAAATAAGTTCGGTTGCATTTCTAGAGGGTTTATCTTCGGTGTCTGTAAAGCATACTCGGTATAGATAAGAGGATGTATGTAATATATCCTGTAGGGTACTGCTTTGTTTTTACGAATGCCAGAACTCTTATATTAAGCATACAATAGAACCTTCATAAAGTGCCAACATAATAAAGACTGATATATAACTAGCAATGTTTGTACTGGAGATGGATTTTACTTTATTATTCCGCCAATTACGACTTAACAAACCGAGTAGACCCAGAACAGATCAGGATTAGGTTTATTTGCTTATATACATATACTACAGAACTGATTCTCCACTGTTTGCTTTATTGTAATAATATGTTTTATTTTATAATGATATACGTTCATAATAGGCTAAGATTTGTATGAACATTGAGCAGGTAGAGGGTTGAGATACTACGCGCCTTAGCCATTTACTCCTTTTTACTCCATAACTATTCATGAAATAAATTATGACGTCATAAAATTGAATTACATTAATTGTTATAATGGCATGTGGACACGGGACTTTTATGCTATGGCAAGGACTATAGAACCAGGTTTATCTATTCTATTAGCGAACAGAGCACACCGTAGTAAGGCGGCTCCAACAGGAGTGATCTGGTTTGTTTTGTTCTTTTTTGTTTTCAAAGCGTTAAAAGGAGAGTATGGATTAAAAGGTTAAGGATTCGCAATTAGACTTGATATTCAGTAAGCGTTGTAAATAGGATTTACTGTATTATCCAACCTGACAATTAGAACAGACAATAGTCACATACCTGACAATTAGAACAGGCAATAGTCACATACCTGACAATTAGAACAGACAATAGTCACATACATATGTTCTTGTCACCAGGATCAATCATACATGTAGCTGCAACAAACAAGCGTATCAATTTAGGATTGCAGTCTCATTAGTATGAATCTACATAATTCAGTCATCTAAGTCATTTCCCTTTTCTATAATATTCCAAGTTTCAATGCCTACCGAATATTCATGGACAATATAGTTACAATGACATTTGGAAGGTAGAACAGTGTAGCCATTTTAGAAAGTAAAGAAAGAGATCTATCAAATCCCATAAGCAAACAGAGCAGATCCTGATCAGACGGCTCCTATAAGAACCGTCTAATCTAGGTCTACTCTATTTGCAAATGCGTGAAAAAAATGTTAGGAAAGTGTTAATGAAGTTAATATATTGAAATTACTGCAGGCTGAACAAACATCGTCATTATAACAGAGGATTGAATGTTTGTTTGGCAGCTTTGTATTTCTAGTAAAGGATGACATTTCATTTTCAGTGTCACATGCAATTTGTATAAGTTTATTTATTGTATTTTACAAGAGCTAAATGGCGTGTAGCTAAATTAGATATTACTGTGAAAAGGAACAACTATTGATTCACTGACAACCAGGTCACAAGTATGCAAATAATATGGAAATGAAACAAACTTTGTAGACTATAGCGCAAGACACATGCTGTGAACGCGACCTTCTGTCTAAAGATTACTGTGTCACACACATCAGATATTGTTCCCAAAGGAAACTGTACATTTACATCGAATTGAATTCGCTACCGATTCTCTAATGTTTTATTCTCCGCCACGGTTACAATGGAAATTTGAAACATTGATATTTCAGCGGACCTTAAACCTACACCTCACAGATAGTAACGTCTTCCATGTCCTGTAGGAGCCGTTTGACCAGTATCTGCTTAGATTATTTATCAAATAAAAGTGATTTGACAATACAGTTTCTGTCATGGCCACACGGTTTCTTGTTCATAATTTCATTATTTAAAAATCAGCTGATTTATATTCATATCGTCAGTATTCCGCACATGAATATGCCTTAGCTAAAGGGTTAACCATTTGAATGCAAGAAACGAGTGCAAAGTACCTTGTAGAATATGTTGACCCAGATCAGAGGGCCCATAGAAGGTATGTACTGTTTGAAATTCAAATCCTCTCGTAAATTTTACCGTTTACTGTATGAATTCTACGATTAAACAGTGATGGACAATTCCACTCTGACAATTTAGAAAGTGTTTAATATGAGTGATTCTCTGACAAAACAGGTCGTATTGCATGCATACAAAGCAGTGTTGAACAAGATCAGATGCTACGTCTATGATGAGATATCTGATCATGTTTTACATTGTATGAAAAGATAAAGTACAAATACTACCAATTAACAACGCGACTGTTGTCCTAGTGTACACAGTTTGCAATACAATAATATCGGTTTTCTCAGAGAAAGTATCATAATCGAAAACAACCCGAAATGTGATCCTGGAAGTGCTTCTTTGCAGAAGAACAAACGATGAATAACTGTTTATTTAATCTAAGAATTCACTGCTTTTAACCCTTAATGCAAGGAAAACAAGAATATGAAACATTTGCAAACAGTGTAGGCATAGATCAAATGACTCCTGAGGGAGTTTGATCAGGGTCTGTACTGTTTGTCAGAAAACCATTTCCTTCAGTGATAAATTTTGATACAACGTTTTGCTTAAGTCAGCAGTTTAAGGGTTAAAATACTTGAATTGTATTTACAGCTGGCTTAACTTTACAGTACAGTCGTTTGTGTGACATCATAAGAAAGAAAGAAAGTTTCGTAAATTATTACAATCAACGATCACAACTACCAGTAACGATCAAAACTACCAGTAACGATCACAACTACCAGTAACGACCACAACTACCAGTAACGACCATAACTACCAGTAACGACCACAACTACCAGTAACGACCATAGTAACGATCACAACTACAAGTAACGATCACAACTACCAGTAACGATCACAACTACCAGTAACGGGTAGTAACGATCACAACTACCAGTAACGATCACAACCACCAGTAACGATCACAACTACCAGTAACGACCACAACTACCGGTAACATCCACAACTACCAGTAACGCTCAAAACTACCAGTAACGGGTAGTAACGATCACAACTACCAGTAATGATCATAACTATTAGTAACAATCACAACTATCAGTAACGTTCACAACTTCCAGTAACGGGTAGTAACCAGTAACAATCACAACTACCAGTAACAATAACACCTACCAGTAACGATCACTACTAGTAACGATCACAACTACCAGTAACGATCACAACTACCAGTAACGATCGTTGTATGTTAGAACTTACGATAATTTCAGTCGTACGATATCTGATAATACGGATCCAAGATGTGTTGTAAGTTTTACGTTTCATTCGACCTTTAAGGAAACTATTGACTTCGTGTCAAATACGTTATGTCGGCAGAAAAAAAGATAAGTTTCCCAACCATGAGAGTAGTAACGCATATATCTGGAGAAATTATTTGATAGGCAACAATCATTTATCTGATGAAGGAAATTCCCATGGTGGCTCGTAACCCAGTCCTTCATATAAAGGCCTGTTCTGCAAACAGATTAGACCCAGATTAGACGGCTCTATATGAGCCGTCTGATCAGAGTCTACTCTGTTTGCTTGTGCACTTTGATATATCTGCTTCTTTAGTTTCTAAAATGGGTACAATGTTCCACATTCCATATTTCATTATAACTATTTAGTCCATGAATATTCAGTAGGTATTGAAATTTTGGAATAAACATAGAACAGGGAAAGGGCTAAGGACATCGGTGAAGAGAATTTGTTTCAACATCGCAATATTTGTGGAGAAACTAGTTCATAGGCAGCAATCATCATCGTGTGAAGGCTATTCCCATGGTGGTAATTAAGGACATCGGTGAAGAGAATTTGCTTAAACTTTCAGTACTCTACTAGCAAATTTGTGATCACATTCGCAAACAGTGTTAATACAGATGAGATTCCGATTATTTCTCTTGAACATTTATAAATGTAACACACATACATTGTTAGAAAATGAAGCAGACGACAGTATTTTCAGACGACCATTTGTCAAAGGTTAAGAATGGATTGAAGTATGGCGAAAACATGTGTTTGTTAAGACTGAAAAAACAAACGATGATTTTACAGAAATATTTAGTTAGCATATTTCTCTGATGTAGGGTAATATTTCAATGCATCTGTTGCTTCTGTTTCTAAACTAATGTAATCAATATGCTGTGGAAATGAAACATCAAAGATACATATTTGTTTCTTTTATAAAATCCATTACATTTACAATTCATTTACAACTTATAACTCTCAAGCGGCCGTTCAGTATCTGTCACCGCTTAAATCTACCCGCGGTCAATGAATGTAACATGATGTAAAACATCACCGAGGAGTCAAACTATTGAAAGTATTAACTGAGACAGTATATTAACTGACCGTTCCAAGGCGGTACTCTCTTTGTCACCTTTACTTTTATGTTTGCCTTATGTCGTTTTACGTTTGTTAGGGTTTGAAATAGGTGTCTCTTGTGCTTGTGCGCTTGTTGATTTTTGAAATGTTCATCTCTTATATATGTGCGTGTGTTTGTGTGTATGTGTGTGTGTGTGTGTGTTTGTGTGTTTGTGTGTGTGCGTGTGTGCGTGAGTGTGACATGCTTTCTGTCGATGTTTTGGTGCTGGTTGTGACTTGTGTGTGTCTTTTCCTCCTGCCTTTCCTGTCGTATTTCCAAACAGATTTGACCTCTCGTAGGGATCGAAGCTGTTTGACACATTATCAATAGTTTCTCAAAATCATTTGGTCCATATTTTCCCAAAGGCTTGATCGATTCAAAACCATACATATAACAAACGCACCGCAAGCGGGTACCAACGCTCGTCTGTCGTCATTGTCAAGATCAACATGCATACCAAAAATGAAGTTGTAAATGAAAAATTGAAGAAGTTATGGTCAATGTTAAGATTTCGGACGACAACGACGACGACAACGCGGACGCCGGAGTTACGACAATAGCTCGTGATTTCTTCGAAACAGACGAGCTAAAAATGTGTGCAGACATTTTATTCATAAGGGTAAGGGTTTACGCCACACAAGAGACCGCGTACATCAGTACAATCTTAGTTCGACGATGAAGCATTTTGAACAGCACTTTCGTTGTGAAAAGTCGCATGCAAACTGCACATGGAGATAATATAGCGATAACCTGGCAATAAATATATCCATTAGTAAATTCAAAAGATTTAAATCGTAACTATATCGATATGCCATCAATAAACGTCGATATTTATCTTAATGCAATCTTAATGCAATGTTTATGAAACTATCCAAACTGAAAGGAAGATCGTTGGATTGGCAGGGCAATACAATGACAATGTGGGGAGTTATGATAACCTTTGAAAACAGTTTAGATCTAGTTAACATTTTAAATGACAGACCTGAAATATCAAGACTACTTTTTCAAACGTGCCACCATCATGTTTTCCCGTCAATGTAATTGAATTAAATACAAAACATTCGCAAACAGTTTGAGTTAAATTCAGACTCCTAAAGGCTTTTGGTTTTAATAGTCTATAACCAACTGCCAGATTCGTCGTCGCATATAAAATTCAAGTATTGTTTAACTGATAAAACTCGTTAATGGCTGTCAGACACTTTGTTATGTTATGCATTTAGCTATCAAACTTGACATTTCAATCATTCAAATTTTCAATCAATATGTGATATTTCTACTTCACTCATTTCCATAAAGTTCATAAATGAATGATTTATTTTAGTATTTTACACTTGTACGGTTTTAATATCTTTTGACGCAAATACGACACTTACAGACACTTGCTAGACTCTTATCTTATACATGTATATTGTACTTAATCGTGTTCTACCTTAGAGAGTTTCGAAGACGGTGTGCGTAAATCTTAGTCATATTAGTGACCCTAGCTCTTAAATCTACTAGATTAGCCATTAGTCTATCTATCCACCTTTACCCACTTACTCAATAGATGCGCCTTTTAACGTCTTTGAAACCAGAATAGACCAAGAGTCGATATCGTATCAACAGGGCCTGTCATGTTTGCTTTTTAAATATAATATAAATAGTATTCTGCAGTTTCTGTCATGATGAAAACTCATGCTCATTGTGCTATTACAGAATTACAGCTAATTAATATTCATGGTGTCTTTTATTCGTACATGAATATTCATGAGTTAATTACACAAAGTAAATATCCCCATAAACTATTTACGCCATCAACATCTCTTAAAACAATTGCATCTATGTCTTTCCAAATATGTTCAACTAAACGAAACCAAACAGCTATACCAATCAAGATTTATGTATCCATCGTCGGGCATATTATACTTTGAAGATAACATTAAGAATATAGTTTCATATCAGTGGAAAGCTTGATAAGATCATCCAACGTTAAACATCTGGTGAATGAAGTCTCTTTCTCTGACTAATGGTCTCCTCAATTTCATAATACATTTCATGTCAAAAAGAAATATACTGAATGAAATATCGTTATCTTGTTGCAAAGATTTAAATCTCCTTTACCTCTTGCTGCCACATTTATAAATACTCAGAATTAGGTGTGAAGTTTATTTTAATTTCTGTATGATTATGAAGAAGTTAATGCAAACCTCCACTTAATTGCAAATGGCCACACTTCTTTACAAGTCTATACATGAACATGGCTGTAACAAATAAACGGAATGATAAAAATGTCTTCATAGTTCAGAGTTCTGTAAAAACCGTATTAGCTAATTCACCGCTAAGTACATCTCGACTGCTTAGATAATCGCCCGTTTCAGGTTTCAAATTGGAACCGTCCCCAATGTCTTTTAAAAACATAACCAACATTTTTTATCTGCGAAACTAAAACCTAATTTACTACTTGTGTATGGTTCTTTGTTGGCTTAAAACATTGCGTGATATTTACCTTTGACATAGCTAAATATGTTCTTATCCAATCACTTCATGTGAAATACAAGTGTATCAAGTTGACACTGATTTACGAAGCGACATCGTCATGATGACACTGAATTATGATTACATATTATCATACTGAACTGCAATTTCTTTGAAAATGATGATTGGTTACCTACATATAAGAATTGAAACAAAGATAAATAGCAGCAAAGCATCCTGTCTCCTAATGAAAATGTCGGCAACAGATATTGAGAATTTGAAAGACATGACAGGGAATGGCGTTAAATGATTGTAGTGTTGGTAAATAACTTTTAGAATTTAATTAAATGTTGTATTGAGTGTATGCGGCCGATTACAAATAAAGATTCGTGTATACTGCCAAAGATGATTGCCATTGACAATGTATCAAAGACAAGCAAGTTAATGAATAGAGATTGGTAGCATTTAATCATTGAGTTAAAGGTGCGGCTCACTAGCGCGTCGACGCAGCATTAAATTCATTAGAGCACAACGGGTTCGAAATCACAAGGTATTGGAACTCCACTGTTGAATTCTGAAAGTATGAGATACCTCGAATGAAAACGCAGCATCGCGAAAAGAGAAAATTGCAAGACTCGGTTTTATTGATCAGTGATTTTAATGTAAAACTACTAAAGCCCCCTAGCACGACTTACGCGGTATTCGATTTTCATAACTATAAGCATTGAAAATTGACCAAAAATATAACACCACCGAGAATGAAGTACGGGGCGTCCATTTACGACCGCAGTACAAGTATTTAACACCTGCTGTTGTGAAGTACATGTACCTTGGAAGTAGGAGATAATTCGAAAGCAAAAGCAACAACCAAATCGTAAACATGTCTGAATTGTTAAACCGTAATGCATACAATAAATCTAATCATGCATAACTCAAATCTGCTACATCATTTTAGGTTTATACAACATCGGTATACATTCTTCCAGGGAACTAAGCCAAGAATGTACTGATGATTTTAGAAGAACGTCATACAAACTTGGAACTGGCAAAGTAAATTGACATACTACTATGATGTCATTGTAAATCTATAGTAACATGAATTCGGTTCCCCATTCTCAGATTGTTGCTGCACTTAGTCATACACCAGTTGCTTTTATTCAGTGTATCGCTTACAACGCTATCAAGTCTTACTCCTCAGACTGCTGAGCAATTGTTCGTCTATTTCAGTTATCAAATATTCCTTAACTAGCTATCGGACTGTCAGACAGCCTGGTTCATTATTAGCTTTGAAAAAAAGTGTTTATAAACGTTATTCCAGTTTTGCATAAGGGTTAAAGACACAACACATTTATGAGAATCAATCAGGAAATGAATGCATAAAATACAAATAAAAACGTCACATGATCGTAGCAAGACATGTTGTTTTTACACTATTATAATAAATAGATTTGAGGTCTTCTGAGCTTTTTGTATGGTAGATGTGCAAACATTTTGTCCATCAAACCAACTGAGATGCCGGTGTCACTAATTCAGGGAATTCATTTGAATTTTTGTATTCTCTGAGTAGCTCGAAATCAGACCAGGACCAAGACGTTTTGATAACCGGTTGATAGATGGACGTATTGAAGTACAAAAATGAGTCATGCAGGAAACACCACATGCAGAACAAACAGTCGCCCGAACAGCAACACAAGGAAACAGCAAATGTACATAACTATAAAAACAACAAGAGACGCACAAAGACAAAACAAACACACAATAGGGGGAAGATGGAAGCACCGCATTGGAACGGTCAGTGACAAAAGTCACTGGGGGGTTAAACCGGTTTATGGGCGCCCAACCTCACACTTATTCCATCCCCACCCTAAAAGACAAACATTGTAAATAAACGTATCTAAACTTATATCTGAAGTATATAAACACAAATAATCAACTATACACTGACAGACATTGTCCTAAGATGGTAAATTGTACAGTATTCTAATGATTCAGGCTGTTTCAGAGGCGCGGGTTATATGAAAGCGGCTGTTACAACTAGGCGATACCATATGTTTTGTCTATACTGCTGGTACAAAAGTAAACATTAAAAGCAAACCAAACCAAATAAAAGGAAACATGCGATACTATATTTGTAATATTCACAAAATAGAATCAGACGAATAATTTGGAGTCTTTCAGCGTCTCATATAGTGATGGACAAACAATGATCAGCTGAACTTCATTATCTCGAACTTCAATGGACCATACAAATTACTTCGAGATAACAGAGAGATTTTAGTCATTCGATTTCAAATCTGAACACTATCTCAATTTCTCAGGTCTAAAATAGGGCTTATAGTTTCTGTAGGAGCTTTCAGCATTATTTGTGACCTGCATTAAGCAGTCACACGTGTTTATATATGTGTTTTGTGATACCTTTTAGAACACTTTTGTATTGTAAATATTAGTTCGAGTTATCTGGGTTCGAGATATCGAAATTCAAATATAATTTCTAAAATCTCTAGCTCAAGAGTTAAAAAGGCTCTAATCTGAATAGTGTTAGGGTCAAAATGCATCGTCTATGTAACGATCGAAACTATTGGTTATGGACTGTTAACACATTTACTGTACTCGGCACATGGAGATTGATTCCATATTATGTAGAAGAAAGCAAAATACTGCTTGATTATTCCATAATCTGAATATATATATATATGTATTGCCAATGTTTAAAACAGAACGCTGAGGCGCCGTGAGGTCAAAACATTTATAGATGTGGCACGCAAACACATAAAACATTGTTTCAACATTAACAAGTTACCCAGCGGGACTGCTATTACACCAGTCTGAATATTGTGACATGAAAGATTCAAATCAGTTATAAATGTAAACTCACAATTTGTCCGTGTAGCCAGACACTGCTAGAGTATACCAATCTGAATATTGCTAAGCTCCAAATAGATCGCAGACTCGAGATTTGAATATCAGTCGATTCCATTCAAGTGGGTAGTTAATTGCCTACAGTCGTTGTCAAAACTTCTGGGAGATGGAATTGTCAATGTACACGAACGGTTTATTGTTTTCACTGTCACATCTGTGATTACCTATACAAACTAACTTGGCCCAGATGAGACACCGATGAACCCGACGTCTCACTAATCAGTGTCCAAACTGTCTGTTACCTTGATTTTTTTTAAATAAAAATGTAGACAAATGAAAAGGAGAAAATTGTTGCAGTGCAGACGAAAATATTTGGCAGTGAAATAATTATAGTCAATGAACAAAATAGTCCGTGCGATGCGAAGTGTGAAAACATAAGAATTTGTTACAATTATTTCACTGCCAAAATATTTAGCTCCTAATGATACACCGGGTAAGTTTGTGTTTCACCTACATACAAACTGTTTGCAAAGGTGGTTAACCCCTTCACCGCCGCAGTCGCATAAATGCATCACGACAAATAGTGCAGTCCCAGATCAGACGCCGCCTTTTCAAGGCGGCGTCTGATCAGGGACTTCACTATTTGTCTCAATCTCTATTTCTATATATGTGCCGAAAGGGTTAAAGATTCGCATTGGACAGAACAGGAACGTTGCATATATGACGTTTTACATGAGCTAGTTTGTATCTGATTACCATCAGAACAATTTTAATATTTGCCAATTTTCCCGACTTACATACAGACAGGAACTCTTTACATAAACTCGATTCATTCTGGTGAAAACTAATGTCGTTTCGATTGGTCTGCCATTCTATAATCAACGATGGAAAATGTTTGGGAATTAATTGGATAAGACGACTGTTGAGTTAAAGAAGTTTTTATTGTGATCATTTAACTCTTTTGCTTCAGTATTGCAGATACCCATTTCAATAAATGTACATGACGTTGATTAAGTCTTCATAAATGTGGCCAAAGTGTTTAAAGTATTAACATAAATATGGATTTGAGTAAGTTTCAGCATTTCATTTTCGATTAAGTTAATATTAGTTACATGGCGTTTCGGCAGGGTGTACGGGTTTGTATGACGGTTTTGGATTCCGTATTGTCTATACCGAATCCAAAACCGTCACCGTGTAATTTATTTCCAGTCTGGGTCCATAACAAGAAATAATATATGCATCACCTAACACCATATTGTGGATTTCATCCCTCAAAAACGTGTTTACTTACAGTGCGAGCGATTTGGCACAGCTGTCATTAAAGCACGTACTTAAAAATGACGTCACTCAAACTCACGCGCTGATTCTCGGGTTGGGCGATACACAAAAACATTCACTGAAAATGCTGTACAAATGCATTTATTAACAACATTTCCACGTGTGTAGATGCCAGACAGTTTTTATGAATTAAGTCCGTTTATTTCGTAGGAAATTACCGCCTTATAAACACAGAAATTCAGTTTGTTTACGCGAATCGAAGATGAAACAAAAACCGATCAGTCACGTGACAAACTTGATTCATGTACACCTCGGATAAAACGGGGTGTACGGTTTCTTGCACCCGTTCACGGAAGAGGGTGGGGGTGTCTCAGTCAATCACATTCCCAGAATTTATGATGATTGGAAATAACTGGTGTTCTGTTATGAGTGTTACACAACCCAAGCATTGATATACAGTTAAACCGTTCTCACGAGACCAGTTTACTGCTAGCATCAGCATGGGTATTGATGTAAATGCCATCATTTCAGAAGCCTTCTAGAATCAAAATCCCAACTTGAATACTATGAATCATTATTGTATAATTGTTAATATTCTATCAGTGAAAGACATGGCAGGAATAAAATTAATCTGAATATGTACCAAAATAACATGGACTGGACATTGGCAATCCTGTTTGCAAAACCAACCTAACGTTCACAATCTGGAACGGCGTTTTGATTAAATCTGGAATAAGTAATTTCGTATTTCGTCTTCAGCCTTTTCCGGTCAATAAGGAAAACTTGGAGAAATGGGCGCGACTAGTGTTGTACTTTAATACCTGCTATGAACAGACCAAATAAAACCGAGCAATTTGATTTGATTTTGTATTGCTTCCTTTGCTATCGGATGATCTCCTACTTTCCGAATGTATGCACTTCACAACACCAGGTGTTAAGTGCCTGTGTTGTCCCATTCTTCATTATCAGTATTGTTATATTTTCAGATATTACGGGATCATGCATTTCAATGCTTTAAAGGTACAACTATGAGTCGTGCAGGAAACACCACATACAGAACAAACATCCGTCTGAACAGCAACACAAGAAAACACAGCAAATGTGCATAACTAGCAAAAACATAAAGAGACGCACAAAGACAAAACAAACAAATAATAGGGGGAAGATGGAAGTACCGCCTTGGAACGGTCAGTGACAAAGGTCACGGGGGGGTGTTAAACCGGTTTTGGGTCACCCAACCTCACACTTATGCCTGCACTTTTCTTTTCATTTGCATTGCTGTCTTTGCCATCAAAGGATCTCCTAATTTTAACTGAATTTTCTTGATGAAGATGACCATCGATTCTTGTCAGATAAAAATCTTTAACCCTTTTCTCCATAAAAACGCTTTTCTACGCCTTTGCAAACAGAGTAGACCCAGATCAGATCAGACGGCTCTTTATGATATAATATAGATATGTTTCTGTTATTACCAAAATGTGTCCATGTGCTATTATAACAGATTAATCTAATTAATATTCATCACGTAATTATTTCCTGCATGAATATTCACGGATGAAGGGGTTAAAGGGTTAAATGCAAATCTGGTATTAACGTGGATTATTATTCTAGATTATGGAAATATAACACTTCTCGTTTAGCCTGGGAGCGCTTTCTAGATATGTGTACTTAATTGTAATACATGTGTATAACTAAAAATTTAATTCTTAAAAATTAGCTACTCGCGAGTATAGTATCTTTCTGCGTGCAACGAGGACAAGAAAAGGAATGAGTAAACCAACAGGAACACCATAATTATATAATGGCGTTATTTCCTTAGAATGCAATCATACAATAGCTAGAAAATAGGAATATCAGAAAAGATGCGCACTGGATCTGCTAGAAATCTGAGGAACCGGCGGGTCCGGTAGCAAATCAGTTCATGCTTATAGAAAGGAAATATTTCCTTACTTAGATATAAATTTATCATCTGCATTTTACATTTACTCATTGTTTGTCAAAAAGTTTGTATTTCTATCAGACATCAAGAATTTGATGTTTTCGCCAAGTGTTAATCAATGACAAGTCATTTGCGATTAAACCATACTCCGATAAGTACTTACATTCAAATGCGAACATCGCATGATCACTCCCATCCATACAAATCAATGCAATTCCTCTACTTTTCCCAGCCATTTTCCGTTCTCTAACAATACGTCCCAATGTCCCAAGCAGAAATCTATCACAAGTTAAACGTGATTGCAGGTGACAAATACGCTACGTATTAGCAAACCATTCACTGCCAGGAATTGTTTTGTAAAGCTGTGCCGAGCACCAGTCCGGAGATTACAGTCTGTGCTGTAAATGTGGGAACCAAGCATCCGGTATATTTACAAATCAATATTTATCTCGATTTCTAATGTAGCGGCTGTGAACCTTAGATATGATAAGACTGATCAGATGGTATTTGTCAATGAGTCTGAATCCATAGTAAAACATCTAACTGATACATGTATACCGACATCTCATTGCATTTGTTAGTGTGCTATCTGGATGAACGAATTCAAACTATGACGGGCAGTAGTGAAGTGACAGACAGACATTAAGCTGGATTTGTGATGGAATGGAAATGAGCTTGATAAATTATTTATCCTCTATACTGCGATAATAGTGCTCGCATTCTATGCATGCCTTTAGTTAAGGTAGAAGGGATTTCATAGATTGAATAATTGATGATTAAGATTATGAGGCACGGTTTAATACGAATAAATGAATTGAGAAGATCACTAATCAAAGCTTAATTGCAATGGATAGATTTCACATACGTGTGGAAATGGTCAAATGCTGTTCCATGACAAATGGTTGATGAACTGGTAATTGCAATGGTTGACTTGGCATTAGCAAATAAAGAAAATTATACCCCGTACTTCATTCTCAGTGTTGTATATTTTCTGGTCCTTCGGGATCATTAGTTTCGAGTTTATTACTTTAAATAAAGATTAAATACCGCTTAAGCAGGGGCTATGGGTGTGAGTAGTGTTGCACTTTTAATAACTGATGTACTTTTAATAACTGATGGTGAACAGACTCAATAAAACCGAGTCTGCAATTTTCTCTTTCCGCATTGCTGCTTTCTCTCTCGAAGGATCTCCTATTTTCAGAAATTATGTACTTCACAATAGCAAGAGTTAAGTGCTTGTGTGGCGGCCGTAAAAAAGTCGCACCGTATTTTATTCTCGTTGTTGTTATATTTCTGGTCCTTCGGGATCATTAGTTTCGATGTTAGTGAATATCGATGAAGCCGGTGCTAGGAGACGTGAGTAGTGTTGCACTTTTAATTACTACTCATGAACAGACTTAATAACAGGGAATCTGCATTTTTTTCTTTTTGCAGTGCTTCCTTTGCTTTCTAAGGAACTCCTATTTTCAGAACTTTTATATATACTCAACTAGGACCTGCTTAAAACGTAGTCTGTGATATCGTTCTGAATATACTTTTCAGATATTATACCCGTGTTTATAAATGCTAAATGTTTCTATAATACATTTAATTTAAATATTGGTATAATTGCAATACAGTAAAATGCCAATATGTAATAGCAACTGAGCTGAATTCACAGGGGAGCGCGAACTATTTATGGGATTATAAAGGTATTGTTACAAGTAAAAAGGCATCATAAACTATCATGGTTGTTAATGTGTGTTAATCCAATATTTAGAGTAAACTAACATCCCATTCAAACTGCACATGTAGATTGTGTAGTTAACCATTTGCTTTGATATAAACGTGTTCATGCATGTGCAAAAAACTACACCCAGATCAGACGGTTACTACAGGAGCCTCAGTTCAGGATTATTTGCTTATGAATACCTCGAATAGAACTAAAAGCTTTAAATATGCAATCTGTGTCGTCTGTACAAGTACCCAGAAATATTTCTAATTTCTCTTCCCTTCAACCTTTTGTTCGTTTAAAACAACTTAATCTTCAGTCGGCATCATCTTTTCACATACCATCTCTTTCTATTAATAAATGTTTTTTCAATGGACCAAGAGTTGTACTTTCACCTTTAAAATCTGTTATCCAAAGTGTTTCTGCTATTCGTAAACGGTCCTTATGCAGGCGACACAGAGTGTATCCAATTATCCAAAAGTGCTTTGCTAAGAGGTGCATATGTTGTAGTAACATTTCTTGTAATTCCACTATAAAATCTACAGTTAATGGTAGAACATTTAATGTCAAGATAAACTCAGACGTTGATTGTACTACTACTAACGTTATTTATGTTTTAACTTGAAACGCGCCTAGTTGCGGTATACAGTACGTAGGACAAACCGGACGTGCTTTGAAAACTCGATTTCGTGAGCATGCATATCAATGTCGAAATCGTAAACTAAACAATTTTTTATACCAACACTTTCGGAAATCTGGCCATTCTTTTAAAGATGTTTTAGTACAAATTGTTGAGCATATAACATATGATAAGGAGGCGACTAGTAGCTTTAAATCGAAAGCTAGATTTATATCTGAATTAAATTGGATCAAAAAATTGCAAACACCTTTTCCTTTAGGACTGAATGATAATATTTACCAGACTGGAAATATTTCAAAAGAACCAGATATAGATATTTTTTCAATTTTTTCTATTAGAAAACGCAAATCTCGATCGCATGGCATTCGCAAAAATGGTAATGTTAAACGAAAATCTCGTTTGAAAATGACTCATCTTGATCTACATACTTTACGCCTAACTTCGGGTAAACATGCCATGCTTTCTAGACTTTCCTCCTTATCTATATGTTCATTGAAAGAAATTGACGAGCAAGCCGATAAAATTATTTTTCGATCAGATCCTCTCATATGAACGGCTAGTTTGATACAAAGCTTTACTCTACATGTTCTCAGACCGCACATCGACAAATTATCTGAACACCAAAGATTCTTCTTGAAAATTCCTTTTATTAATAAAGGTATTGATTTTATTGACCTCCAAAGTATTTTTAGAGACAAAAATGTAATTGACACTATTCCTAAATACTTTAAAAATACAGAACCCCCTATCATCTGCTACAAATATAACAAACCCATCAGAAATACAATTTTCAACTATAATAAAATTGTGGCCGACCTTAATATTAATGATAATATTCCTGATAATTGAGATTGCGCCACAAAATTTTGCTATTCGCCGGCTGGTCATGTTATTACTGGTAATTTTGAGATAATTAAAGATAAACGTCTACGATCTCTTTTGAATAAAGGTCCCAAATATAGAATACCATCCTTGATAGATTTTAACTCTTGTCGAGTTCAGATTGCGGAGGCTTTACAAAATTTTAGTATTAAATGGTGTCGAAGAGAACATGTTGAGTCTAATGCCCTTTCTTGTTGGAAAAAACTAATTTTTGATATAATTGATAAACGCATTTCCTTTTACAGCTCTAATAAACACCTTCTTCCACCTAAACCTAGAACTTCTTTTAGACATCTTAAAAAGGGTTTACAGGATTTCCATTCAAAATACGTTTTTGTTTCTGCTGATAAGGCATCAAATAATGTGATTATTATTTGACGATTACATTATATCGATGTCTTGAAGCAGGAAATTATTAATACCAAGTCATACATTTCAGTTACCACTGACGAAAAGACCATCATTTCAGACCATGTCAAAAAGTGTGAACAATTTGGAACCGATATTAAAATTACACAACATAAACTTCCTACAATGTATTGGTTACCAAAACTACATAAAAAACCATATAAAGCGCGTTTCATTGCAAATTCTAGTTCATGTACAACTACTAAATTGTCTATACTTTTGACTTCTTGTTTAACGAAGGTAAAGGAACATGTAAAATTCTACTGTGATAAGACTGGAATAAATCTCTTCTGGTCTATTAAGAACTCTTCAGAAGTCTTAAACAAACTTAAGAACAAAAGGTATATTGCATCCACTGTAAGCACGTACGATTTTTCTACTCTGTACACAACTCTTCCTCATATTTTAATTAAGGATAAGCTTACTAACTTGATCCAGAAAGTATTTGCCCGAGAAAAACATCATTCTTGGCATGTAATGCTGAAAAAGCTTTCTTTACTGACGAGCAAATGAAATATTACACCAATTGGACTTGCTCAGAAGTTTGCGAAGCACTAACCTTTCTTTTGGATAACATATTTGTACGTTATGGGAATGCTATATACCGTCAGGTAATTGGTATTCCTATGGGTACGAATTGTGCACCACTTGTCGCAGATTTGTTTTTGTACTGCTATGAGAGAGATGTCATGTTGAGTTTGAATCCTCAATCACAAGAAGATGTTATAAAAGCCTTCAATGAAACTTGTCGATATTTGGATGATATTTTTAACTTAGATAACCCTTTCTTCGATGCTCTGATTCCTACAATTTATCCTAAAGAACTCAAATTGAATAAAGCTAACCTGTCCGACAATTATGCAGCGTTTCTTGACCTAGACCTTAAAATTAATAATGGAATGATTTCTTCTAAAATATATGACAAAAGAGATGATTTTGATTTTAATATTGTAAATTTTCCTCATCTTGACGGGGATGTTCCCCGTGCTCCATCTTACGGGATTTATATATCTCAACTTATTCGTTTTGCTAGAGCTTGTTCATCTATTGACGATTTTAACAGTCGAAATCTCATTTTAACTGAAAAACTGCTTAAACAAGGATATAAATACCATAAACTAAGAAAAACTTTCTCTAAATTTTACTATCGAAATCTCTCGCTTATTGGTAAGTACAAATGTAATCTCAAGGTGCTTCTGCGACACGGTATTTCACATCCTGAATTTTATGGTGATGTGATTTACAAACTTCGTAAAATTATTGAACATACCCATTTTCTCACTTTGTTCATCAAATATATAAAACAATTCATTAAAAAGGGATATGATCCTGTAGTACTACAACATACTGCATGTTTGGTTGTGAACCCTTTTACAGTTGGCAATCACGCAGGCCTCTTTGCATGTACGCCGACAAGAAAGGTTTAGTACTCTATGAAGGCGACCTCTTAAATCCAGAAATGGAAGGAGAACGTCGGATATCTGTACTATTTCATTTTTGTCGTACCCTTTATTACTTTTCTACAGTTACTCTGTTTGCAGCTCAATCATTGAGTACACTAGCGATAGGTGGATACAGTATGTTCAATTAAATGTTTTTTTGTTATACATACACTTTACCACTGTATTTGCTGTCGCGGTTGTTGTAGATTAGTCGGAGAGGGGATACGTTTATTTACACTGTTTGTCTTTTAGGATGGGGATGGAATAAGTGTGAGGTTGGGCACCCATAAACCGGTTTAACCCCCCGGTGACTTTTGTCACTGACCGTTCCAAGGCGGTACATCCATCTCCCTTCTATTGTATGTTTGTTTTGTCTTTGTGCGTCTCTTGTTGTTTTTTCTACTTATGTACATTTGCTGTTTCCTTGTGTTGCTGTTCGGGCGAGTGTTTGTTCTGTATGTGGTGTTTCCTGCATGACTCATTTTTGTACTTTTATAATAAAACTGACTCTAGACTGTCTACCAATACAAAACATGTTTGCGTACGTATTCCATTATAACATTCAGCTAACATATATCCATAATGTCATTATTTCTCACTAGATTATTCATAATGTCATTATTTCTCACTAGATTATTCAGCCGGGAAATGATTAGATATGCCCGTATTTCAAACAGTTTAATCGTAACAATCGCTATTTTATCAATAAATGTCGATGCATATCTTAACCCTTTCGCTGCCAAACTCTGTCGTCTGCTAACTTTGTCGCCTGCTACAAATTTTCATTCTTTTGATTTTCTTCATTTTTGTTTCAAAAACATAGTAACAGTAACAAGTAAGAGTTACTCGGCGTATCATCTGGATCCAAATTGTTTGCATAGGTAATCACCGATCCGGCATTGGCAGCGAAAGGGTTAATGTATTCTGGACGCAGTTGTTTATGAAGCTCAGCAAATGCAAATTGTTTAGTTCCAGATCCGAATCGGAGCGACACATTCACGTCCAAACATTCTGTCATTCTGATACTGAAGACACAAAGTAAGAAAGTATAGAAAGCAAACTTTGCGGGCATCCACAATAGAATTCAATTTCTCAACTCCTTTTCAGTAGTATTGTTTATTAACTCCTTCAGGGCCAAATCAATTTCATCTTCCTAGATTGTCGTCTGCTTCAAGTTTCAAAGTGGCGTTTTCTTCAATTTCGTTACGAAATATAATAATTGTCAAACGGTTTAGATCCGAAGTACACGCCGAGTTACTCGGCGTCTCGTCTGGATACATACTGATTGCAAAGGTTATCACGGATTAACGCCGAGTTACTCGGCGTCTCGTCTGGATCCAAACTGTTTGCAAAGGTTGTCACGGATTAACGCCGAGTTATTCGGCGTCTCGTCTGGATCCAAACTGGTCTGGATCCAAACTGTTTGCAAAGGTTATCACGGATTCGTCTTTGACGTCAAAGAAGTATGTTTCACTTATTTTAATGTCTTTGACTTAAATTAATCACACTGATTTAAAAGTGATATAGACTTGCATCAATAATTGTTTGCATTTAAACCCAATCAACATAAATATTGTTTGTGCTATTTTTATCTCTGTTTCATGTCCCATTAGTAAATATTTTGCCCATCCATAATTTATTGTATTGCACATTTTAACTGTAATCACCCATTATGTCAATCATCGTCTCTTAACAGCCATTGCACTCATGACTGCAAAATGGAACCAAACAGCTATACTTGTAAAGACTTAAGTATGTAGCAGCTGTAAATCCTTAATCTGCTAAAAAGTTAAAACTGGCTCCTCCCTTTCTGAATATTGATTAAAATATATCAAAACGTATTGTTGAAAATTGATTTTTATGACAAACAATGCAGATTCTATTCAAAGGCTGCCTTTGATCGGGGACTGCACTGTTTGCAAATATCTTGTTCACTCAGGTCTTGCGCATTATGGGTTAGGATAACATTAATCCTTACAACGCTGAATTTTCAAATGTAATATTCCAAAATTTAAATAGGTCAAGCTTATGGTGAATATTTAGGCATCTTTTCTAAAGAAAAGTGTAACATGACAAACAGTGCAGACCCTGATGAGGGGGCTTCCTTAGGAGCCCTCTCATCTGGGTCTACACTGTTTGCAAAGGACATTAGTGACTCGGGTCCCGCACTGTAAGGGTTAAGAATGCAGATTCATATCATAGATGGTTTTGTAAATTGTCTGATGTTTGGTTGACGCATGCCTTAATTTGGTAAAACTGTCACGTATGTGTACTAAATATGCTGTTAATCCTTATCTTGTCTGAAAGATTTATATCTGCTCTCTCGAAATTGACTACAGTTTTAGAAATATTGATGAGTATGAAGCACTTGCAAAGCAATTTTCTATTTCATTTGCAAATATGTGAACGAAAATGTTTGTGACAAAAGAGCAGCGGGATGAGAAAAATATATTGAAACCGTTTATTTCTCTGGAAACTATCAATCAGATCTGAGATGTTCGTCTGGTTATATTCTGGTTTGTACATACATTCTGTAAAACCTTTCCAGACTGAACTCTCCAATAGGAACCAATGCCAGTCTTTAACTCAGGCGCCTGCTTAATACGTGATGAAAGTCATGCAGAAAGCTCCGAAAAGAGATTCCTGCATGATTTTCATCCTTCATTAAAGTGCCATGCGCTTAAAAGTATCTAAATTCGTCATTATTTCACGATCTAGAGAGGTTATATATTTGGAGAACTTTGAAACAGTTCCATTAAGCTAAATCCCACAGCTCGTGTTATTTGAATATTGGTATTGAAAATGGTACGTTCTTTGTTGACCTCAATCAATCCTCAATGCTTACCTATGTCATAATATATCCTGAAAGTGGGCGATCCTTCGAAAGCAAAAGTAGCAATGCGAAAAGAGAAAAGTGCATACTCTGTTCTATTGAGTCTGTTCATGAGTAGTAGTTAAAAATGCAACACTACTCAAGCCCCCTAGCACCGGCTTAAGCAGTATTCAATTTTCATAACTAATCAAAACTAATGATTTCGAAGGACCAGAAAATATAACAACACTGAGAATGAAGTACGGGGCGACTTTTACGGCCGCCACACAAGCACTTAACACCTGCTGTTGTGAAGCAAATGTATTCTGAAAGTGGGAGATCATTCGAAAGCAAAGTTAGCAATGCGAAAAGAGAAGATCGCAGACTCGGTTTTATTGAGTATGCAGTTTATGAAGTATACATTTGTTGAATATGCAGTATACATTTGATTTTTAACTTCCCATTCTCTCTGTTTTTAGACCCAAACTCTTTGAGAAAATCTACCGAAATGGCGCATTTACTGGGGAAAATGATTTTTTAAGAATTGTATAGCTTTGGAACCATTGTGATAAATAGAGTATTTGCTCCTATGGAGAAAATGCTATATTTATCACAATTGTTTCAGAAATGACTTCTACAGAGTCGTCAAAAGGCGTTAGTAGGAGGGAAATGAGTTAAAATATACTAAAAAATATATAATGAAGTCTGTCATATACTCAAAATGCCGGTAACCTACACTGTAACGCCCATTCACGACTTTGTAAACAGAGTAGACCCAGCCCGCGTCTGCCCTGTTTGCTTATGAAATTATAATAGATCTGATTCTACAGTGTTTGTCTAACCTAACAATTCCCTAACTCGCTTTTAAACTTCCTTTAGATATCACACTCCTTGAATGCTGAAATTTCAAATGGACTGTCCCCTCATCTAAACAGGTAAAGCATTCTGTGAATATTCATGGAATTTTAGGGAAAGGTGTAACAACATAAGCATTGTAGATTCAGATTAGAGGGACCCTCTAGGTACCCTCCCATCTGGGTCTAAACTGTTTGCAAAAGCAAATGATATTAGTGACTCATTATCCGCGCTGAACATACTATTCTGTCAAATAGAGAATGTCTCAACATTAGATCGGTTCATATCAACATGCTTGTCACGTTGACAATAGAGTTAAAGGTAAGGACAATCTTGCAGTGTTTTGTAGCATTCAATATATGAGGTAATCTTACTAACTTGCGTCTCGCTTACACGTCGACAAGGTAGTAAATACATCTTCTTGATTTATTGAAGAATAACTGTTATTAATTGCAACGATGGAACACGAGATAATACATTAATCTGCTAAATGTGTCTATACCATATAGATTTATGTTCATACTTAAATGCATGTACACAATTTGTTACTTGGTGTTTAGAGTATATAAGTGTATATACCTATTTTATGATCTTTTCCAAGCCACATAGCAAAGGGTGAGAAAATTATATTACAAACTAGAGCTGTCACGTGAAAGTGATAAGTGCCCCCTTAGTGGTGACGAATAGGGTTAGCATGCACCGCAGTGCTAATGATTCCGAGAAGTACCTGTTTATAAAATTTAGATAGATGTATTTCAGCATAAAATGTAACATACATCGTGAACTGAGAAAAGTAGAATATGACTTTTTCAAAGCTACCTTAATGACATTTAAGGTTGGCACATTGCGAATAGCAGGTGGCAATTTGTTCTACAGTCTGAAAGCTATGTACGAAAATGTCTTGGCCTTTCCTGCTTAACTCTACTACCTTTTCGTTGATACCAAACCATTCGACCTGTGGTAATACGAAGCCACCATTCCACTTGCTCTTGTCTTCTTTAAATAAATAGAGATGGAAGGGGTAACACATCATTTATATACTCTGGGGCAAGACCTTTTGAGATGCTGTAGACATGACAAAGGGTAATTTTCTGAACTCTGTCACCGAATGGTTACACGTTTAAAGATCTAAAATAGGCGTTGTCTATATTTGACATATGGCAAAGGTCAAGGGCGAACCTAATAAGCTTATTCTCTATTATTTGCAGCTGATCTTTAAGCTTCTTGGTGATACCTTGATACCAGACACTGCATGCATAATCAGAATAACATTGTAAAAGTGACTTTATATGAAGTTTATAGTATTACTGTAAGGTACTCCAGCTTCTCATACAAAAACTGAAAACAATAAGTATAAATCAATTAACGTATGTTCTTAAAGTAACGGAAAAGAATTATGTGTTTGTACAGTGAATTGCATCTGTGTACTATATGCGTCTTCCGAGCCGAATTATTGCCTGGCAGAGATTGATTTCAACAGCGAAATTGAACGGTTGATATGAGTACAGGGATAGATAATTGATTACATATGACATTATTCTTCGAATTGTTTGATACTATAGACTTGCCCACATACCTCTGTGAATTGCAACTGACGAATGCCTCAAAAGCTGTGAAGCAATAGTATGGTTGTCATGTGATGCAGTACTAAATAGTTAAGTTTAGTACAAAAGCATTGGACACCGTGGCAAGGTGATCTGGCTTAAAATGTACAAAAAGACGTGATCTAGTTATAGTCTACTGTCAGTCCGAATGATTGCTCAGCCGACTGTACATTTACTCCCCTGGTCATTGAGTCATTGGCCTACAATATTGAGCACTGCTAACATATGGCGCAATCATGCAGCCGCAGTACCGGCGAGTGACCCTCACATGTACCCATTTTAACCCCTGGATGGAGAGGAGGTGCGGGTGGGAGACACGGAAAAGCATCTCTGAAATTTCCGGGAGGGACCGGGATTTGAACCCCGGACCTCCGGACTGATAGTCAAGCGCGTTATCACTAGACCACCGCACACCCCACTACATCGAGGTGGTTGTAACTATTAATGGATGGCACCATGAGAGACCCAGGACTACTATGATAAAACTGCTGTTGTTGAGACACAAGTGATCCAGACGAATGGGATGATGTTGATACCTATCTTAAATGATCATTAAACTGATGTCTAATT
Organism: Azorinus chamasolen; assembly: GCA_963576725.1. Taxonomy (NCBI): domain Eukaryota; kingdom Metazoa; phylum Mollusca; class Bivalvia; order Cardiida; family Solecurtidae; genus Azorinus; species Azorinus chamasolen. The sequence continues at coordinate 13,902,104 of OY755244.1, read as the reverse complement.
CTGCATGTTTAAGACATGTGGTATCTTAATGCAGGTCAAAAGCAATGCAGAAAACTCCCATAGGAGCGTTATGTATTATGTTTGATCTGCATTAAGCAACAACCTGCTTGTTAAGAATCCTACATTCAATCAATAAATGCTTACTAGAGACATATTCTATTTTATCATGCAACGTCACGAAATACAGTCACTTCCTACTAGCATAATATTTTCCACGTCGATGCTGTATTTTGTGAGGTATAGTGCATGTGTACTGACCCGACTGGAATGCAAGTTTGGTTCAGCCAATAGGAGGAAAACAGAAGGACGAAAAAGGCATAATTAAACATAAACATCAAATTAACACATTTTCTTACCTTTGTCTCAACTATCTGTTCATATAAAAGGATTAAATCAATGGAAAAGTAGTAAAGTCAAGAAGGCAAAGCCACATACAAGACGCAACAACCACCAAAACACCAATAGACAGCATGACACACACACCACCACACACCCAAACGCACACTCACACACGAGATGAACACAGAAAACACCAAAAGACACACAAGAACCAGAGACAAACGTTCCACACATGAACTAAATCACCAGCACAAAGACGCAAGGCAAACAAAAGGAAGGGTGACAAGGAGAATACCGCCTTGGCACGGTCAGTAGCAAAACACCACTGGGGGTTTAAACCGGTTTACGGACGTCCTAACCTCACACTTCTCTCAAAGTCACCCTAGCTTTACAAATAGTGTAAATAAAGGTATCCCCGCTGGACTTACCCACAACATAGACGACGGTGAACACAGGACAACATGTAAAACATAGCATAATAACTTTGACAATCCGTCAAATATGTACTCAATGACTTTGCTGAAGTCAGAGCACCTGCAGGTAAGCCGTTAAGGGCACGACAGGGAAAAAGTAATACATGAGTCTGGTAAGCTCATCCCGTATCCAAGTTTAAGAGTATACCATCATAGAGTACTACCCTCGGCCTGTCATCGCGCAAGCAAAGAGGGAAGCGTAGCTACCGACTGTAAAAGGGTCGATAACCAAACATGCAGTGCGTTGCAATATAATAGGATCATAACCTTTCTTTTTAAATGTTTTAATGCGTTTAATAAACAAATCATGAAAATGGATATGACCCCGAATTTTCCTAAGTTTGTAGATAACATCCCCATAAAAGTCTGGTTTTAAGTTTGTTTATGTTGTAAAAGTCGATGACGTCACTGCATGCCATAATGACGTCACGTAATTAGTACTTGCATGTATTTTCATTCAGGGGACGAAACCGCTTTAGCACTCTTTCTTTTTCTTCATTTTCTCCATTTTTCTTGGAGTTGCATGATAAAAGAATTACTATGCTAGTAGTTTGGAAGTTCAGCTGTATTTTGGCTCGTCAGAAAAGTAGTTAAATGCTCGCCAAGGCTCGCATTTAACAACTTTTTTAACTCACCAAAATACAGCTGGACTTCCAAACTACTAGCATAGTAATTCTTATGTACGTACATCCGAACCTTTCTACTCACAGTGTGATCCTGTGACATGTCTCCACGATCCGGGACTTGCAAGTTGAAAAGTAGTTGGACGGACACACACAAGCGCAGGTACACCAACGTAGACATACGTACACATGTACGCATGCATCCAATACACAAGGATAGGCGGACGGACGGTGCGATTTCAAGAATGTGTTCATATGGGACATGAAGCAGGTGTTAAGTGCTTGTGTGGCGGCCGTAAAAGTCGCCCCGTACTTCATTATCAGTGTTGTTATACCTTCTGATCCTTCGAGATCATGAATTTCAGTACTTCTTGTTCTGAAAATTGAATACCGCTTAAGCCGGTGCTAGGGGGCGTGAGCAGTGATGCACTTTCAATTACTGCTCATGAACAGACTCAATAAAACTGAGTCTGCAATTTTCTCTTTTTGTGTTGCAACTTTTGCTTTCGGGGGATCACCACCCTTCAGAATTTATATCCTAGAATGTTTGACCTCAAAATGCGATAATGATCTTAAAGGCAGGGGCCTGGATATTACAAGCCCAAGTAGTCAACATGTGATAAACATCTGATCGAAATCCACAAAGCTCGACAAAGTCACTGCCCGGACAAGAATATCGGTGTGTGCATATATGCAGGATCCAATATGATTTTACCCGTAAATGCGGTATTTACCTTTAAAGTGGACACCTGCGTCTTGTACGATACATGCCGACTTTATGTGGTGAGTATCTGTACCAGAGTATGTTCAAGTTATGCAGGGTCTCTTAATGTTTGACCTACACATGTAGCATTGAGGCCTGGTTCTTGCACGCTTCATGATTTCTTTATGTGGCTTACAACTGTGCTAGGCTATTTAAACATCATCTTATGCCAGACAAAGTTACAACCTGGACACGAATATCAGTGTACTATGTACACATATGTAGGATCCTACTTTTGACATACACATGTGACCTTGACATTGAAGGCAGGAACCTGTGTCTTGCGCATGATGCGTCATATGTCTCATTATCAGTGTTGTTATATTGTCCGGTCCTTCGGGATCTTGGGATCATTAGTTTCGATGTTATTAGTTTTAAAAATTACATACCGCTTAAGCCGAGGATAGGGGGCGTGAGTAGTATCGCACTTTTAATAACTGCTCATGAACAGACGTAATAAAACCGAGTCTGCACTTTTCTCTTTTTTCACTGCTGCGTTTGCTTTCGAGTAATCTTCTACCTTCAGAATTTTTATGTGGTGAAACTACGTGTCAAGTTATTTTAAAATTCCTCGTATGCATGACAAAGTTGTAGTACAAAACACATTTTTGGATGTACATTTACACGGGTTGGGGAATGGACGGACGGACGGTATAACTTTTAAATGTCTCAACTTGTGGCATAAAATGACTCGTTTGAATTAGCACATGTCAAAGTAAATTGACATAGCGTGATTTCAATTGAGATCTCTTAAAATCGATTTGGTGTCACATTCTAACATTGTTGCAAGTTGCCAGCACAAGAATATATTTCGCAAAGGCGCATGTGTAGATTTTCATTGTGTTGCTTTGGGGCAATCAAGCGCCTCAATATTCTGTAAGTCAATCACATTTACGTATGTCGTATATCTGCTTCAAGGTATTCTTCAATAGTCTAAGAAATTACTTTTATTCTAAAAGCTGTCAGAGTATCAGTAATTCTGTATCACGGTAGTTGGCTAAAGTTTGGCGTTACCTTGGAAGAAATATTCTTTAGAAAATGTTTTGCTAAAGGTTAAACGAAACGAAACCATTGTTAAGTAAAATTACCCAGGAAGTGAATGCATAAAATACAAATAAAAGCTTAACAATACTCGCTGTGTGAAGATATAAAACGCATTCTTCGACATTTATACCAACCTATACAATAGAATGGACAATTTCTGTTTCATCACATGCTAGAAAATATTGTCCTATGTACTATTGGTCGTCGATAAAAGATGGACTGTCTAATCACGTCTATCTGGATCCAGGTTTTAGAATGTCAACAGGAAGTATTTATATCGCATGTGAAATGTCAGTCACTTTGGCACATGTGCAATTATATATATTTGTAAATTTGAATTGTAAATATTGAATCATACTCAATCTTCTACAAAACATTTTGATAGTAAACATAATTATTCCATTGCTGTGATCGTAGCTGCTTGTAACATGGATACAGATACAGAAGGTATACGTGTGTTTCTATGCTGAATGTAATTTGATACTTTTTAATCCCGATAAAATAATGAGCTGTTTGGTGTTTCATTCGATTTCAAATTGTTTGCAAATAAATGGCTTCACTGATCCAGGAAAGGCGGTTAAGGTTAAGATGAAAACAGAAGCAAGAAAGAAAGATTGGTTTCGTACGAATATTAGACATTCGCATGCATTCTTCAAAAGAACATAATTTTATGACTACGCATGCAAACAATGAATTCAGATGGGGCACCGAGTACCTTGATGTATCATAAGGATCAATACGCTCGTACACTTGCCACTTAGATGGTAGAGCATATAGTTTATATGTCAAATATGTAAACAGGGGAATGTGTCTTCTTAAGACGGCAATTTGTCCATCATGTTAATAATGGTTAAATCACTATACATAGTGTCTCTAAGAGTGACACAATCAAACAATGTATCCCACGACTAGGTGACTTCCACAGGAGATATCTGAAAAGAAGTTTTCAGTCTTCCTGCACAATATTTCTCGCTTCCCAGACGTGCAAGATAAGCTGAGTTACTTAAAATAGCAGTACTGGATATCCTTATCTGGAACAACCCTTGTCTGGTGTATTCATACGCGCGATTAGGTATACATGTATATGTCTCTGGTAAAATCAATACAAGGGAATGAACTCTTACAGAATTATACCAACATTTCAATAATCAACCAGTTTAAAAATTAAAATTGATACGTTGTGTTGTAGTCCCTCAGTCATTTATATTTTACGCAAAAACGTAACGTTTATAGTAATGTCATACCGGTAACAAATGACGTCATTTAATGTCACCTGCAGTTTGTTGCTATTAGATACGGAAGTCGTATTACGCAATGGAAAGTAGTACTTCACAAAATCTATTAATTTACTTGTTTTAGGGTGTATTTAAGCCAGACAAATAATCAAGCATGGGTTTTGTTAAAGCCGGTGGGTTATATACCCTCGGTTGGTCTGTTCCTGTCGGAAACTAGCTAAAGCTCGTTTCCGACTGGGAACAGACCCATCCCGTTTTAACAAAACACATGCTCGATTCTATTAATTTTCTATTGGAATGGATCATTATACTGCACTTACGAAATGAGGTTGAAATGGGTTAACGACTTAACTGTTATATGCAAAAAGTGTAAAGCCAGATCATGGGACTCCTACAGATGCAATCAGGGGCTGCACTGTTTGTCAATCAAAAAATCATCTGACAAATTGTTAACCTTTGGTACTGAATGAACTTTACCTTTAAAAAGTAATGGACTATTCCACTTTGATAATTCAATATTAAAAGGATTAAATATTACAATTGAGACAGAAATACGAGGATGTTTGCTGTTTGTTTTGCAGTTATAATTGTCCGATAACACTTACTTGGTCTTGGCATTTGATATATAGTAAAATATCGCCAAACAACCAACTGTATTTACAGACTCCTATGTTAATACGATATGTGGTTGCATTTGCGAGACTTTACTGTACAAGATAAAAATGTTTTATGTTTCCTTTAATTTTCCTAATGTAACGATCCACTAATCCTATGTAGTACAACACAGGGCTAGTCCTTTAATCCATATATATATCCATTTTTACGCCTTTGCAGCCAAATGCAAAACTGTTCTCCATCCTTTATTGCTAAAACATTGAACTATGGATATGTAGTTTTAACTCTAATCTAGCGTTTAACAGGTAACCAGAGTGGAATTGATTTGTTGGTTTCGTACCATTTCAGCAAAAATGCGTGCAAACGTTGTTACGATCAGGAGGCCAAACCTATAATAAAATTATGAAATATGTTTAAGGTATAACCACCCTGTAACAATGCTGTTTGTACTAGATTTGGTTTGCTCCGATATATTGTGAGGTAAGTAACCAACCATTTATTAGCCTAACGACTCGCGAATTCCTAGCTGATTCGCTGTTTAAAAACACAAGTTTAGCTTCTATGTATCTGACAAACAATTGACAATATTCTCAATATTTTCAATTTCACCCGAATTGAATCCCGACGCAGTTTTTATAACAGTGAGATTGTTCTGATGGAAACCAATTTAGTTTCACTTGTTCTACGTTCACTACAATCAATACGGAAAGGCTGGACAGTAGGATCACTGATAATCGATCGAATGAACTACGTCTTAACATTTGATAGAAATGTATTTGGAGACAGAACATACCCTCATCAGAGTATACACCGTTCGCTTATGAAATTGTATAGATATGATTCTACAATGCCTGCCATGTCTAATATTTCCCCCGTCTCATAGTGCCATTATAAAACGTTAGGTATATTAATATTTATACATTAATGATTATTGTTTCAGATAATCCTTACAACGATCTTTCAATTCAATATTTCAGATAACGAGTTAACACTGCTAGTATGTGCTTGGCAGACATTTACTTAAGATGTGTTAATAAAGTTTATCATAGAGTAATAATGTAACTGTAGGTCCAAGCAAATCTTAAGCAATACCATTATGAGTAATGGTGTTAGATGTCTGGTGAGTGAATCAGTATACATGTGCGGAAAATAGTATTAGCTTTCAAAATACTTCTAGAATCAATTACATGTATTACTAACGTACAATATGCCAATATTACAAATTACTTATAAAAACAAACGTTGGCATTGTTATGAATATGTTCCAATATATTTGTAAGTACTAATATATCAGTATGTATCAAATATCGATATGCGCCAATATATTTGCACCAATGATATTGTATCAAATATCCAATTTTGGACAATAACGGAATCATTTGCAAAACCCAGCAATATTTTCAATCTGGAGAAGACGTTGTGACGATAATACAGATTTTTACAATCAATAGAGAAATGCTAGAAAATAGTAGGGATTGGAACTGTTTTTCCTGCTGAAAGATGACTATTTCCTGTATTCCTGTTATAAAGAATTTTAAAACTTTTCGACTTTGGCTAAATCATCAATTATTTTATGTACTCCGATCAAATGGAAAGAAGAATCTGCTTGATCCTTAAACTACTCTACAGAAAAACAAACAAACAAACAAACAAAAACAACAAAAAACCCAACATTTGTTAACCAATTCCTTCATATAAACGCCTTTTCAATCCTTTGCGGACATAGTATACTAAGATAGACAGCTCTTGTATGGTTCGCCTGATCATGGGGTGTTCTTTTTGTGCATGCCATGACATAGATCTTATGCTACATATTTTTGGCAAATCAAACATTCCATTGAATACTTTACATTATAAACATTCAGCTAATAAATATTCATGATGTCATTATTTCCCACATAAATATTGAAGAGGTAAAAGGTTAATCGACCATTTACTGAATAGACAATAAAAGTATAATATAAACGACAGATATGTGCTTAATGCAGAACGCAAGTACATAGAAAGTTCCTTGGAACGTTTTGCATTTATGTTATTACCTTCGCCATGCATTAAGCCACTAACTCTCCTTAGATTTCACTGTAGTGATCACCTTTGAGAATGTCACATGACGATGACACTGCAGAGGTGCATGCATGAGTCATGCAGGAAACACCACATACAAAACACAGCAGCCCGAACAGCACTAACCCTAACCCCATTTGGATTTAAAGGATGATCTGGTCAGCTGGGGTATCCCATGGTAACCGTATTAATTTCTTCGAAATGAAACAAATGTCGATCATCGCCACTTGTTTGCTAGTGTTTTAAAAACAATACGTTGACCATAAAATCAATCTTTTCAATTTTTCACAAGGAAAAGGGATGCTAAAACCAGTTTAATTTCAATATCGCAAACTTCAAGGATCTCCGAGATAAAAGAAGTTCGAGACACCCGATTTCTAAACTGAACAATTTTTCTAGCCCATAGCTTAATGCAGGTCTAAAGTAATGTTGAAAGTTCCTGTAGAATACTTTCGACCAGCATTAAGCTGTCACATGTGTTTCTAGATATGCGTAGTGATACATTTTAGAACAATTTTGAAAGTGATCCGAGCTCGAGATCTAGGAGTTCACTGTATAATCAAAGTTTAACTTGTATTAATGAACGTAATTTAGATTCAAGAACTAATGACGGAAACGTTTACGAGCAAATGACCGGAAGGGAATCATAGAACTCATAGAACTTTAAAGTGAGCCCCAATTTGAGATAAGAAGCAGACTATTATCTGGAAAAAATCAACCACATCAAACGCGACATTACCCTTTAGACTGCCGAACAAGGAAATGCCATCGACTTCTGTTGTACTTGATTTAGTATTTTTCATTTCACTATGGGAGTACTTACAAGACTGATAGTTTGCATTTGAAATGTAAATTTATTTCACTATGGGCGTACTTATAAGACTGATAGTTTGCATTTGAAACGTAAATTTATCTAACTATGGGAGTACTTATAAGACTGATAGTTTGCATCTGAAATGTAAATTTATTTCACTATGGGAGTACTTACAAATATTCTGAAAATGGGTGATCCCTCGAAAGCAAAAGTAGAAATGAGAAAAGAGAAAATTGCAGACTCGGTTTTATTGAGTTTGTTCATGAGTAGTAATTAAAAGTGCAACACTACTCACGCCCCCTAGCACCGGCTTAAGCAGTATTCGATTTTCAAAACTAATAACGTCAAAACTTATGATCCCGAAGGACCAGAAAATATAACAACACTGAGAATGAAGTACGGGGCGACTGATAGTTGCATTTGAAATGTAAATTTATTTCACTATGGGCGTACTTATAAGACTGATAGTTTGCATTTGAAACAAACGTAAATTTATTTAACTATGGGAGTACTTATAAGACTGATAGTTTGCATTTGAAATGTAAATATATTTCACTATGGGAGTACTTATAAGACTGATAGTTTGCATTTGAAATGTAAACAACCCTTGAGTAGACCGAGGACATGCTAACTATTTACCCCCCTTAACCACTATTTCCCACCTGATTCGCATTTATAAGCAGTTTGGATCCACACAAGATGCCGAGTAAATCGTCTTTTCGTCAGCATCCAAGCTGTTTGACAGGCGATCAATAGTTTCTCAAAGCTTTCCAAATCGAACTATTTCTGTAGACGATGATATCTTACGGAAACTAGCAGGACTCTTGAAAACAACTGTGTAACAACATTAACTGTAACAGGTGATTAAATACCGGTATGCGATACTGTAATTTAATTACATTTTCACTTGTGACGAGCAACAATGACGAACAAAAAATACTAGTAACTCCTAAATCAAACATTTATCATTAAGGTGAATGCTTGTGTTTACCAAATGTCAAGTGTATTGCAAATATGATTACTAAACTAACGGATCACCTTGCTTTTTTATAACTATCAGAAATCTGACACTACTCTACATTCGATTTACAGCTACTGTTTAATGACTACATGCTAGTCTCAAGCAAATGTCAGAAATAAACGATCAAATCACTATTATCCTGTTTAGCGTACATTCTCAGCTCTGTAATAATACCTGCCCATTTCCCCAAATGTTTTAAAATCGCCGTCTTTCAAACAGACATAATTATGATCGAACATCGTACTATTTGTGTTTGAGTTTGGTCAGTTTTAAATAATTTGAGTATAACGTATATACATATACTGAGCTTAATAAGGCAAGCTTTATCATGGTTAGTACAATGTGAATAAATATTTGCTAAGTGCTAATCAATGACAAATGTTAAGCAAGACTGACAATAACAAACCATTATGTCACTTATAGCAGTCATTTGCGATCATATCGATTCCCAAGGGATACTTACATTCAAATGCAAACATCGCATGATCACTCCCATCCATACAAATCAATGCAATTCCTCTACTTTTCCCAGCCATTTTCCGTGCTCTAATAATACGTCCCAGTATCCAAGGCAAATCTATATCAGGCTGAACGTAATTTCAGGTGACAAATACGCAACGTTTTAGCAAACCATTCACAGTCTAAATTTGTTTTGTAAAGCCGTACCGAGACCCAGTCCGAAGCTTACAGACTGCGCTGTAAATGTGGGAACCAAGCATCCGGTATATTTATAAATCGATATTTATCTGGGTGTCTAATGTAGCAGTTGTGAACCTTAGAAACGATATCGATGGATCAGACGGTCTTACTAAATGACAATGAATCCATGGTAAAAACAACCGGATTAAAATAATCAAAATATGAACATTTTGCTGCAAATCTCAGCCTGTTATGGATAAATGCACCTCAAACTAAGACCAACAGTAGTGATGGTATGCTATATCGGTAGTGGAATGAATTTAGCCACGGTAAATTATTCAATATCCTCTCTTCTCAGATAATAGTGATCCTTACTCTACCTATGCTTTTAATTAAGAAAGAAGGTGTTTTTATAGGTTTGAATAATTACTGATGATGTTTACGGGGTAAGGTTAAATGCCGATATAGGAATGGAAACTTATAAAAGATTGATTGCAATGAATTCCATATGCATGCGGTAATACAAAAATAATGCCGTTTTACAATTCAGACACATAATTGATGACTGAGTAAGCATCATGTCGTCTCTGCAAAATATCGACTACTTGGGTTATAAATGTTCATCCAAGACCTTCATAAACTTAGTTTCAGATGCTTTGTAATAAAGTAGGAAAACATAGTATTTTCCTTTATATCGTTTGCATGTGAAATGTACTGTTCTTGTGGATAAAAAACATTTACACGGGAAGAGATTAAAAGTAAACATTTAGTAAAATACGCAAAAAATGCGGAAAGAAAACCGCTTTAATGCCGGATTTTTCAATTGAAAGACCTTCATCCAAGCTATCTGCATACCAAATATAAATTGTCTAGCATATGTAGTTCAGAAGGTACAACAAAAGTTTAATGACAGGCAAGTTTTCAAAATAGTGACATTGACTTGATTTCAGGTATATTTATGTCATCTGTAAGGTCCTTACCAAAGCTATCTCCATACCATATATGAATTGTCTAGCATATGTGGTTCAGAAGTTAAGACAAAATATTGAAGTTTTTCAATGATGGCCAAATTGTCAAAATTGTGACCTTGACCTTAACCTAATTTAATATATTTATATTAACTGAAAGGCATTTACCAAAGCCATTAGTATACCAAAAATGAATTGCCTAGCATTTGTAGTTCAAAAGTTATAGCAATGTTAAAGTTTTTCGAAATAGTGATATTGACCTTGACTTGATTATATGTATCCTTGTATCAAGTAAAAGGCCTTCAACCAAGCTATCTGCATACCAAATATGATTTGTCTAACTGAAGTAATTCAGAAGTAATAAACAATGTTAAAGTTTTGTTAACGACGGCACGCCGCCCGCCCGCCCGATACCCATACACCCGCGCGCCCGGAATCAGAATCTCTCTAAAGAGACCTATACATGACAAAACAATAACACATAGCTGTCTTTAAATTTAGGTGGATGCTTACTGTATAACGAAGTAATACAAAAGTTCATATGGGAGCATGGCTTATTCTTCACGTCACTCTTTAATCTTCCACATGCCTTAAAGAGCACGAACGACTTCCAATTTAGTAACCGTTGTAAACATTTACTATGTTTTTCTCTGCAGAAACTCTTTTGTTTTATATCATGATTACACGACTTACTAGACACTTAAACATTCCCTGTTTATACACAGTCTACTTAAAACAGTTTCTCATTATCTGCATTTTATTGATGCAGTTTATTCCCCTACGTCCTAATCAATAGTTTATCGTGATTTAATTAGGAAAGCAGCATGCAAGAGAATAAATTATTTAGATCACTGGCCAGGTCGAACGTTAATGAAAGTCTGTAAATCGTAACAGGAAGAAAATTCACATTTTAGTAAATTCTCTTCAAAAGGAAAGTTCAATTAGAATCAAAATCGGACTTATCACAGGTGGTATCTTAATATAAAGGGCAAGTCATGAATTTGATCCCGTGTTAAGCAATCACCTGTCTAAAATGTCTTCTTTACCATACGACCTGTTTATAGTGAGTTTAATGCATACGGTGAAATCATTAAATGAACGGTGTCGTTAAAACACTATATCCTTTAAACACGGGTAGCATTAACCCTGCTCTGAAAAACACAACATTTTAAATCAAATAGCAAATTCATCCCTTATTCTTATGTTAACTCCTGTCTGCTGTATTTCAAACGTCATTTCGCTTTGCATATTTATAATCGAGATTATTGACATAGTATCAAACAGTTTGAAGCCTGAAATGTCGAGTCACTCATTCCGTGTCTCATATGATTTCAAGCTGTTTTCAAATGCCAATCAAATCGCACTGAGCAGGAAAAGGGTTAAACATTTCATTCATATAAACGCCGATTCACGAATTTGCAAACAGAGTAGACCCAGATCCTGTAGGAGCCATCTGATCAGGGTCTGCTCCGTTTGCTAATGGAAGTTGGATAGACCTGTTTCTCTAGTTCCTAAAATAGGTACAATGTTCTACATTCCATATTTCGTTATAACCGTTTTGTCCATGACTGTGCAGTAAGTATTGAATTTTGGAAAACAGAAACATAGAACATGGAAAGGGCTAATGTATCAAATACATAAATACACACAAAGAACAAACCATACGACAGAAATAACAAGATGTGCTTATGACGTACTATGTCCCATGCAAATGCTGGACACGAACTAATTAACTACGTGTAGTCACTTTGACATTACATATCTCCAATTATGATTTTGACATGTCCTTAACATTAACACATGACTCCACACAAACGTTGCTGCTTTATGAGATGAGTATACATGCATAGTGTGAATTCTATTCTTTATATGTTAATGCTTAAAGGTTACGATAGAGTACAACATTTCCAAAGACAGACATGCTCCCAGATCAAGATCTTAGGGCATAAAACCAAACAATTTAATTTGTTGATCAGTTGTGTTAATGTCAAATCCTAAAACTATTTGGTAATATCACCTTTATATACCACAATTATACAGGTTTCACAAAACCATGAAATACAATCATAAAAAAATCCATTATACGTTGATCTCGATGTACTCTACAAACACGCGCATTTTGTATAATTATGCTATATTTTTATGGAACTATGAAATAATAAATTATATCGAATACAATAGAGGATTGTACGATGATTGAATGGGAGCACGGCAAAACATCATTAACCAATATCCCGATGATTGCGACCTGATTCGCATTTGTAAACAGCCTAGCTCCAGATGAGACGACAGGTAACTTAGCGTCTCATCTGGATCCTAGCTGTATGACACTCGTTCAATGGTTTAGCGAAGGTTTGATCACATAGGAAATAGTCAATATTGCGCAAGATCTGAATTTGAGCAGACATTATCTTGTCAGTTTGAGAAGGGTTAAGGGTATAACGGTGTGATATATTACAGCAGTCTCATTCATTTTGTTAAAGACAGAAGAGTGTCTGAGTTTGAAATATTGCTCTGTTTCGAGATGAATGCCTTTAGAAACATAGAAGTTGTAGTAAACATTAGATTTGTAACAAGGACTAAATAAACTGTACCATACTAGTACTAAGGTAATATTCTATTACAGCGACGTTTGTTTGTATTAACCCACTCCTTCCCTTCATGTTGACGCCTTTTGACGTCTCGTATTTCGCTTTGCAATCATTATTATAGTAATTTCCAGCAGATTTATTCAAGGAGGTTGGTTCTAAAATAGCCTCTGAGGGAATGGGTTAATGCGAATTAATGTGAAACGTTGAAAAGAATAAAAAAAAAATCATATGACATATTACCATATTGTCATACGGTGACATGTTTAATACCACAATGCATTAGGTCATATCTTAACTCGTAAACGTAATGAAAAATATTTCCATTAACCTTTAGCCTGCTGAGAAAACACTTTTTTGGTAGCAAAGGTCATCAATTTCAGTTGACACTTCATTTATACTGCATTTCTTTACAACACCACGGTCAGAGTATAAACCTGTTTGGATCCGTAAAAGAATCCAACGTGATCGCATAAGTAATCACTCAAGGGCGCGCAACAGCCTAAAGGTGCACCAGGAGGAAAACTGGTATTATTTCAATATCCATAGACATACTACACGACACGTATATAAAATCAACAATGGGTTTAGTTCAGCCATCTAGGTACTTTTGTATGCTAATTATAAACAATGCGCCAGTAGAGTGTTCTAGAGTGACCACGTTATGAATAAACATGGACGTAAGCATTTACTACATGAATATTCATGCAAGACAAAATGACATTATGGATATTTTAATGGTATTACAAACTAGAACATTATATAATTGCAAGACCTGCAGAATCAGATCTGTATTATTTCATAAAGCAGTATCTGATTAGACGGTTCCAAACAGGTTGTTTGCAAAGGTGTCGAAAAATGGTTCTGTGGCGTAAAGCGGAATTAAAACAGTAAGTTCTAACGAAACTTAATCGACCTTCCGACGGAAATCTAATAATTATTTAACATTTTACAAGTGATATGAAATGACTTGCAATTATTTTTTGTGTCACAGCTTGGACAAATCAGAGACCTATTTCTGTAACTTTATAGTAATTGCACCCCCCCCCCCCCCAAAAAAAAAACCAACAAAAAAAACCCCAAAAAACCAACAACAACAAACAAAACAAACCTGAACAGTTTAAACGTAGATTTTTCATACTAAACCATACCCAAACTGTATCTTAGGTCCTGTCATTAATGTACACAATACACAAAGTGTCAGCAGCGCACAAAACAAAACGTGTATATAAACAATAGATACATTTGTATGCAAGATTGCCAAGATTTACATAGACTGAGTTTCGGTTTCCGTTAGCTACTCGTGTTGTTTACAAATAGAAATGTAAACAATCCTTCACATCTGCATAGACGTTTATTTGCATATAATATGAAAGCTCTGTCGCCATTCTAAGATATTCCTTTGTGGCATCTGCATACAAATGCAACAGATGGCTCCAACGTTAAGAGATATGAGACAGTATCAAACTAGTTTAAATAACATTTGCCTGTACTCGCTGATATTTCTCGTAATTTAAGACGAATATCATTTGTAGACAATGAATATTTTCTTCTCAATATATTTATTCAGCTAAAGTGCAAACAATTATAAAATGTCAAAGCATTACATGTTGAAAATACAACAGAAATATGAAAATGACAATTTTAATCTTTTTTGTTTCAAACGACCAATAATTTAAATTGAATAAAAATATAAATAAATAATAGAATATTTGCAAAATCCAAAACTACCGATAATAAATAGCGTCATTAACAGGCGATAAAGAATAATGTTTACATTAAAAAAAAAAAATTTGAGCATGTAATATGTAACGATATATTTTCATCTAATAATAATGACTATATCATCTTTACCAATCATTAGAAAAAGTTAGAAAGTAATCAAGTATCAACTTATTAATTTACAAAACAAAAACATATCTGATGCTATTATTCAATTGTCATGTTAACACCATTTACCAATTCAAATGCAGAAAATGTATTAACCTATTTATAGTGTCTCTAAGACAAACACAGGAAACTGAGGACCCAGACCAGAATGTCAGGGTCTGCACTGTTCGCTTCACAGATGATTTTCCGAAGGTTTTATTTCCAAATATAAATCGTACAGAAATGTCCAATTAGGATGAGAATTATACAGTATTATTTCGTTAAGAAAATGAAGCTTAAATGGATTAACCCTTTACTCAGTGACTATTCATGTAAGGTATAATGACAACATGAATTCATGTATGAATTAGAAACCGTAATTAGTATTCACAGTTACTATATAGATGTATCTAGTTGCTTTACCAGGCTGATATTTTGTATATATAAATAGAAAGTGAATCTAAACATGACTCTAAAATACATAAATATTACTTAATTGAAGGGTACCTGATGAAATGGAATTCAGGCAGTTATATCTACGTTCATTAACATTCCTCAGAGACATTGCAAATCGTTGAAAATTGAAGAATATCTTTGCAGGCCAGCATTAGACTTAATCCAGCAAATATCGTAAAACATACCCATGAAAGTAACAGTTAACCCCATTAGTATGCATCTAAGAAATATTGACATTATGAAAATAATTATTTGAGGTTTTTTTATAAAGGTATTACGAATGCGACCATTTTGACCATTGCTATCTTTAGGATGAGATGTAAATAATTCCATAAGCAAACATAATATGCCTTGGTCAGACAGTACCTACAGGGGCTGTCTGATGTAGGTCTACCCTTTTAGGAAATACGTCAGAAGGCGTATATATTGAGTAAGAGCTTAGTAAATACACACGACTTTAAAACAGATTGCAACTTAATGCAGTGCGCAATTAATATAAAACAGCCTATGGCAGTTTCTGGGTAGCTTTCATTCTGATTACGCTATCACCTGTCTGAATACAAACATAATTGAGCGGAGAATTGTTTGTTCATTACAAGCTAATATATTGTAAGTGCCAACCGTTTTCTATATGAACATTGCCGAAAAGACTTGATTTTGTGGTACAGTAGATTATGTCTTAAGCCACCATTCATTTATTGAATAGATGGATGATTCTTAGAAAGCAGGTGGTTGCTTAATGCTGGACAAAAGTAATCCTTTTGGAGCTTTCTGTGTTACTTTTGACCTGCATCAATTTACCACCTGCCCTACAGTCCCATACTTAGACCTCTTTTTAGATGAGGGCTTAAGACAGGTTCTACTGTAATTCGCCGCATAAACCCTCAAACTTTAGGACAGTCGCGGGTCCAAACCTTCCCAAGGCTAATCAAGGCGCAGCGCCTGTAAATACTTTAGGACACTTTCTCCCAGAGAGACGAAACAAGGCGTCAGCCATTTATTCAATCTAATGTAAAAATGCATAGACAGGTAACATGAAACTACGTCAACATACAACAAAATATGAAATGTTATGGATGAAAGAATGGTTTAAATATTAACCAAATAGTTCACTGTAATTGTTTCAATGTACTCTTTAGGACACTTTCTCTCAAAAACAAGGCGTCAGCCATTCATTCAATCTAATGTAAAAGTGTGCTAGCGCTAATACAGTGGCGGTAAACACAATTAGAAAAGTGAGAGGTTCGATAAACTGGTTGAACGATGAAAATGAAATGACCAGGGGCGGATCTAGCGGGATGGGCAATGATAATTCACAGATTCACACATTGATGTAAGATGTTTAGGAACTATATATGACATATAAGCTATAGGATATATCTTGGTATAAAAGGACCTATGATAGATACTTTATCCAGCAAAATATGTGACTGTGAAATGTTAGTCATTCTGTTGCACCTTAAGTATAACTTGTCGGAATAAAAGGTAATCTATTTCAAGTTGTCAATGAGTACTTTGGTTCCTTTTTCTAAAAACACACATCAGAATGAAACACATGATAATGGGACATCGAGATACCTATTCAGCATCTCATCTGGGTCATCAATGATGAACTAAACAATTGCAAAATCTACTTAAGCTGTTGCCAGACATTATCAGTCCCAAAAGCGCTATCCACAACAGCTTCCATTATTTCCAAATTACTTGACCCGTGATAACTCTGGCAATGTTTTCTGTGTATACGTTTTCTTAGCATACAATAATAGAGTAAGCGTACCTGTAGACTATGAGCGTTTGCTATTAGCATAAAACAACAGAACTGCAATATGTTCTCGACATTTTGGTAATTTTAAAAGCTTGAAAATACAGAGTGTCTAGAAATCGAATTGATTAGCGACTCTGAATCGACCTCGGGTCGAGGCAGTTCGTAAGAGGGTACAGTAAAACTGTTATTGCCTGTCTGTACATGCGGGATGTCTCTGGGTACCCCAGTTTCCTCCCAGATGAATGGTCACATACGTTAACTTCCGAACCATAGAGAGTGGTGTATTATAAATGACATTTAAACTCTTAGATAATGTAAAGTAAATAAAGTTTATACTGATAGATAATGTAAAAAGTAATATTTAAACCGATAAACAATGGACACTAAACAAAGTTTAAAATCATTGATAATGTAAAGTGAATAAAGTTTAAATTCATTAACAAGGTAACATGAATGAAGTTTAAACTTTTAGATAGTGTAAAGTAACAAAAGTTTAAGCTCATAGACAATGTAGAGTAAGTAATGTTTAAACTCAGTACAAAACTAAGATACACAATACTATTAGATGCCATGTATACTTATATATGGTCAATCCACTTAATCAATTATATACGCTCTAAGAAACTGTGAAACCCGTGTGGATGACTAATATGTCAAACTGTACACATTTGTAAATGCTGCCAGAATAGATGGGTGACTTGTTTGGGTTTTGGTCGATATACAATGCCCATAAACATCATATTCATGTTAAAGGGGATGTCACACTAGAGTGTATGGCACAAATATATGCGAGCGTATGAGAAAAAATGCTCATACGCTCGCATACGCAGGTATGTAGGAGTAGGTTAGACGCACGTCGTATATGTTTCAGTTACGCTGCCATACGTCGGTGTACGTTCTCATACGGAGAACCCGAAAATAAGTTTTGAACATGTTCAAAACAGTTCAGTGTATACGAGCGTACGCATTATACGTTACGCATACGATCATCATAGGCTAGGCACACGTTGAAGACGCTAGCGTGTCGGAAAAAGTACATTACGTATAGGTCAAATACGCTTCACATACGCTGGCATGAAAGCGGTCAGTAAAGCTACCATATGGACCACGTATCAGTAATGTAATTATTACGTAAGTCTGACGAATGACTAACATATTTAACGTATTTCTGGCTATCCATATGCTACTCATGCGCTCACATGCGCTAAGCATACGTTACTCACATGCGCGCATACGCTACGTATACGCTGATGCTGACATAAGTTGACACGCTCGTATACGTTTCTCATGCGCTGCATATACACCAGATATACGATACGCATACGCTATTCATGCACTGCTAATATGTTCATCGAATATATTGGTGGAAACTTCGGGTTCATACGCTCAAAAGTTTTCGAAAACTTTCATAAGCAATCCATACGTTCCTCCGATACGCTATAGTGTGACAGGGCCATGACTGACGTTTACATTGCCAGTTAATTCTTTACTCTATGGATACACATTTTTAAATAGCGTCTTTGCAAATAGAGTAGACCTTGAAATGTTTGCTTATTGAATAATAATGACCAAATTCTTTAATTCCTGGTATGGTCAACATTTACAGAGTGTTCATATGCCATAAAAAATCATTGGATTAATATTTATGATGTCATATTTTTATTTATCGAGTTAATGATACGCATGAGGGGAGACGGGAAATATTGTTGGTCGCAATATATGCCATAACATTATCATTCCAAAGAGGCAAAGACTGGTAGGTGTACTAAAATATTAGGTGTATTTTAATATTTTACGTATTGTATTGTAAGCATATATGACGGAATAGAAGTAAAAGTCGAATGTGACTGGCTGGCCTTGAAATTGAAGTTAGACGTTCTAAGACAAAATGTAAATAGTTTTCGTCTGAGATGTAAATGGTTATCGTGTAATATGGAAATGGGTTTCCCAAAATACAATCACGGTACACCAAACCGTGTGGTATAACAGGTTTATAACGTCAGAGAAAATGCAAACATGACAAGCGACAGAAGATAGTTTACCCAGAATATTAGATAAGCATGACTTATGGTCTCTCAATTACCATTTTGTTTTCAGTAATCAGCATTCACTACGAGATTGACTTCCGTGTTTGAACTTATAAATATTTAAAACATGACTTTATAGGAAACATTGCATGTAGAAACAGACCAACGTTGATTTAACACTTCACTTAACCCATTTGCTCCCACGATCCCATATATGGGACGTAGGCAAACAGTGTAGACACTGATCAGAGTCTACACTGTTTGCTAATAGGAAATTCAATATAAAACAAAACAAAAAATGAAAAATTAGACCATAAATCCCTTAGATAAAAGATGGACTAATCCAATATATAAACATGGAATAATCCACTAGGTGCAAATGGGTTACATGTAATAGAGACGCCTTTAACGCATTTGTCTTATCAGAGTCTGCTCTGTTTACTTATGAAATAATATTGAACCGATGTACAGTTTCTGCCATGGCTAAAACCTCCTGTATCGGCCATTAAAACATCAACTGTTAGATGTTCATGGTGTCATTATTTTTACATGAATTATATGAACTGTTATATTGTGTGAAATATTAAATAAAGTCCCTGGAGACAAAACGAAAAGTTGTCATTGAGCTAAATGAATCAACTCAAGTTGTTAGTTGTACATGCTTTTAAATGAACATTTTCATGTTTTAGCCATTTCTCTATTCAGAAATAATGACCAGATAAATATTTATTAGCTGAATTTTTATAATGTCATATTCACACAGGCCGTTTTGTTATTGGTAAAACTGTTGAGTCAGATCTGTTATAATTTTATAAGCAAACAGAGCAGATCCTGATCTGGCGGCTCATATAGGAGGCGTCTGATCTTGCTCTACTCCGTTTGCAAAAGCATGAAAAGGCGTCTATATGAAGGACAGTGTTAAATAAATCATTATTCTTCTACAATGTACTAGGTTCTGCATACAGCGATGTTTTCAATCCAGACGAGTTTCACTATAAACATACGAAGCTGTTTAGAATTGCTTAAGATTAATTACAGGCATTTAAGCAATGACAGAATATGTATACTTCCATAAACAAAAAGCGTAGATGTTTATAGAGCGGTCCCTATAGGAGGCGTCTGGGTCCATGCTTATAAAACGTTTAGTTGAGTCTGAGTTCGTTCTCAAGTTTTTGATTGGTCAGATTTGAGCCTCTCTGGCTCAAATCTGACCAATCAAAAGCTTGAGCACTCAAATCTGACCAATCAAAAGCTTGAAAACGAAACTCAGACTCAACTAAAAGCTTTATAAGCATGGACCCAGATCTTGTTCTACTCTGTTTGCAAAGGCGTTAATAGGCGCATCTATGGAGTACTATAAAGTAAAGGGTAAAACCTTTACATTTCAACTCTTACTTGTTATGCTTGTAAAGCTTACTTCATTTAAACAACTACACTATTGTATACATATACAATACAATATATTTATAAAATATATATACAATCGTACATATATCAAATAAGCATATACGCCACTTGTTCGCGTGACTTAGGTTTTTTTTTATTCAAACCATATATATAATATATTTATTGTTTAATGTAACTTTCATGTCGTGTCATGGCATCATTTACAAATTCATTATGCAGACTATTTGTAAAAGCATCTATTCCAGGTGCACCTATTACATATAACTGGAACATATAACAAACTATAGACAAACCGTGTTGATAGAAAGGAGATGTACTCTCTAATCAGGACCTGTCCGTCATAAATTATTTTGAAATGGTCACATCTGGAAAAGAATCCCTGTAATAAGTTCTCTTTTATTCAATATTAGATTGGTTTATATACTTATATCGGAGCTACAGATAAAGGTGCGTACCCAAATACTAAATTCGTCATTTTCCCACCAAACCCTATACCGTGTCCACACTTTAGAATCGTCTATTCTTGCACATGATTAAATTTACGCATCTTATGATTAACTCTTTCGCTACCAAATATTGTCGTCTGCAAGTGTTTCGTCTGATACAATTTCCGTTCCATACATTGTCGCACTTTTTCGTAACCCCCCCCCCCCTCCACACACACACACGCTACCACAGTAACAACCAGTTTGGATCTTGATGAGATGGCGAGTTACTCGTCGGAATTCTAGTAGAGTAGAACTTAGATACTCTAGAGGAGCTTTCTGCATGACTTTCATCCTGCATTAAGCTGCCACCTGTCTCCAAGGCCGATATTTATACTAAATTGAACGTCTTTGGTTTAGAGAGATTTTACTGTATCGTTTTCTTTGTGGCTACTCCGAACATTAATGGTACAGAATCTACAGGGAACAGTGCAAGTAAATTGAATTATATGTGGTCAGCTGGCATTACAATCACATTGCTGAAACTAGTTAATTCTCTTACCAGACAGAATTTGGTAAATTACTCAGCTTTCGTGTTAATGGATGGTAAGTGTGATTATAACCGGAAAAGGTGTCTAATATAACGTAAAAACAGCTAATTTAAAGGATAGCTGGTGGAATGGTTTTAAGCAATTATAACCATTCGTAACTGGCACCGTTGTTGTTTGCATGAAAACGTAGATATGATTATGCTTTTATTGCGCAAAACTTTGGCAAATGAAGACGTTTAAATTTCAAGTAGCATTGCTGGTTTGAGAAGATTTGGAGCTAATTAGATACATGCAGATAATTTCAGTGGCATCTAAATCTTAATGTATAAAAAAAGGACGAATTTACATGCAGATTACTGTTTAATCCTTATCCCATTATCCGCCACTTGAATCACGTTTGTTTTATCTTTATATCACTATCCGCCACATGGCTATATTCAGAAATAATGAATGAACACTTATCCCACTATCACATGACTCGCATTTGTTTAACCCTTATCTCACTATCCGCCACATGACTCGCATTTGTTTAACCCTTATCTCACTATCCGCCACATGACTCGCATTTGTTTAACCCTTATCTCACTATCCGCCACATGAGTCACATTTGTTTAACCCTTATCTCACTATCCGCCACATGACTCGCATTTGTTTAACCCTTATCTCACTATCCGCCACATGAGTCACATTTGTTTACCCCTTAGTCTACTATTCGTAACATGACTCGCACTTACAAACACATTTGATCCATATGAGAAGCCGAGTAACTTGGTGTAATGTTTTTCACAGCATAGTAAGGGTTAAGGCAGGACGAAAGTAATAAAGAATGTTGCTTTGAAAGGTCTTTACATAACATTTCCTGCGTGGAAATGAAAACAAACCTAGACTTCCTTTGACTGACTATATATGGGGTGTGTTCTGTTATTTTACAAACTAGAGAGCAGTACGGTTCCCCACACGATTAACCCTTAACCGTCTCTCCGCCAATTGCAAATAGCTTGCATTTAGATGAGAATGACGTGGCGTTTCATAACAATCAAAGCCGCTTAACCCTTTCGCTGCCAAACTCTGTCGTCTGCTAACTTTATCATCTGCTACAAAATTTCATTCTTTTGATTTTCTTCATTTTTGTTTCAAAAACATAGTAACAGTAACAAACAGTTTGGATCCTGATGAGACGCCGAGTTAATCGGCATCTCATCTGGATCCAAACTGTTTGCATAGGTTATCACAGATCCGGCAGTGGCAGCGGGTTAAAGGGTTAATAGTGGGTCAATATTTATTCAAAGATTGATTGAGTCGGAAGGACTCAACATTACAACAGAGGTTTACAAAATTTGAGTGGACATTATTTTGCACAGTTGGCTGATGGTTAAACAGTCAAGGGGGCTTGTTACATCTCTTTTGCTGCCATTATATTACTTGTGATTACCTATGCAAGCAGTTTGGATCGAGATGAGTAGTCGAATAACTCGGTGTCTCATCGGGATCCAAACTGTATATTACTGTCACTATCCTTTTTGAAACCCAAATGAAGAAAAATACAAAAACAAACAAACTGACGAAACAATTTGCAGGCGTCTACATTTTGCAGCGAAAGCTATATAATGCTTGAACTATGACTGCCATTTTCATTATTGAGTTACACTTTAACCATTAGCACACTGAGCAAACTATCGTCTGAACCATTTGGCGTCTGCAACCAATACCGTCTGCTTTAACTAACTCGATGTCAAATATTTTCGTTGGCTTAATTTACTTTTGCGTCTCTTCTGGATCCAAACTGTTTGCAAAGGTAATCACATACAGAAAAACCTCTCTAGAATGGCCACTAAATTATGTTAATTAATTAGTATTTAGGACAGTGTCTGCTTAAAGCAAGGTGAAAGTGAAACAGAACGCTCCTATAGAAGCTTTCTGTTTTACTTGCACCTTGCTTTAAGCAACCACATGCCTTTAACACAAAATAATTGATGTAATTTAGTGGCCGTTATAGAGAGATTTATTGTATGCACCAATTGCAGCATGTCATGTTGGTCACTTTCCGGCGATTTTGGCGGTGAAAGACTTAAGTGTTTTTGCAAAATACTACCAGACAGTGTAACAGTCTGGATCACGATGAGACATCGTGTAAATGTACTTGGATTCTCATTTAGACCCAAGCTGTTTACAAAGGTGATCACATATTGCCTATGGCAACCAAAGAGTAGGCAACGATAAACTAAGCGCTCTGCAAAGCCTACATAAGCTGTTACCAGACATGATCAGTCCCAAAAGCGTTATCCAGTAAAGCTTCCATTATCTGCAAATTACTTGACCCGTCAAAACTCTGGCAATGTTGTCTTTCTGTATAGATGCTCTAACAGTATATACGGATATATCTAACATGTTTGTAGACTATGCTATTTTTCTATCAGTGTCAGAAAACAGAATTGGAAATTGTTCCCGTCACGTTTTGTGTAGAGGAAACATTGTTTAATCTACAACAAATACATGGCCGCTATAAGCGTAGCCCCAGGTCAGGTCAGGTGGGGTTTCTCTGGGTTTGCCTGTTTCCCACATATGGTGATCAGTAATCGTCAACATCAGAACCATAGGGGGTCGATTTAACCCTTTCACCGCCAATCTCGCAAAAATGCACCAAGACAAATAGTGCAGTCCCAGATCAGACGCCGCCTTTTCAAGGTGGCGTCTGATCGGGGACTTCACTTTTTGTCTAGATCTCTATTTCTATATATGTGTGTTATTCCTTTACAATTTGCATTTATTCATTCCCATTTCCTTATTTTACCGAATGATTTAACACAATTGGTTTGCAGACGACAATTAGAATTTTTTGGCGCCGAAAGGGTTAAATATTTTTTTTAAAGTAAGTGCAGACATATGCTACAGAATATTACCAAATGTCCTATGTCATTCCCATCAAATACTTGATTATATTTAGTTGCGCTAAACTCGACCTGACTGCCAGTTGCAAACATCTTCCACCCAGATAAGACGCCGAGTAAGTTGACGTCTCACCAGGATCCAAACTATATGACATAACTGTCAGTAGTTTATCACAGGCTTGAGAAAAATCAATAAAAGCTCGAAGTAAATACGAGATTGAGGAGACATTAGTGTTTCACAGCACAAGAAGGGTTGTAAGCAGAAATGGTTATTATGTCGACCGATAGGAGTATAATGTATATATGTAATTATCCAAAATATGAGATGAATTTCCTCGTCTATTTGGTCGATTACAAGTGGCATGAACTCTTATCCCGCTTCAGTCGCATTTGCAAACAGCCTGGATCCCGATAAAACACCAAGTTAATCGGCATCTCATCAGGACCAAAACTGTTTGACACTTGGTCAATATTTTCTGAACGTCGTGCGTCATGACACTCGATTTTCAGTAGTCCTAGAGGAGCCGTCTGATCAGGGTCTGCTCTGTTTGCTAATGGAGTTTGATAGATTTGTTTCTTTTGTTCCTAAAATGGCTAAAATGTTCCACCTTCCACATTTCATTATAACTTTTTTCTCCATGAATATTCAGTAGGTATTGAAATTTGTAATAAACATAGAACAGGGAAAGGGTTAATGCAGGTCAAAGGTAATACAGAAAGCTCTTATAGGAGTTTTCTGCATTACTTATGCCCTGCTTTCAGCATCCCCTTACTACTTTTCAGACTCCTATGTTGAATAAATGAATGGCCGCTTAGGGCAGTTCTACTGTAGATCCAAATATGAGCAGACATGTTTTAAAACGGCGTTAGAGTTAACACGTTGCCACCGCCGCTAGAAAAATAAACAAACAACATATTCTTCAATGTGCTATGATTATCATTTGCATCAAGTCTGAGACTGGAGTATTTGTGTCAGTTCCTAACAAGTAAAATCATAATGGGAGTGTCAAACAGTTTGGATCCAGACGAGTAATTCGTCGTATTATCTGTATCCAAACCACAAGGTCTCATTTGCTACTATAGCATTTTCGATCTAAACTATTAAGTGCAATCCATGAAACACTGAATTATATGGAAATATGACAGAATATTATGTATTGAAGTAACACTCACATTTGTTCCCTTGGTTTTGAAAATAAATCTTGTCAATTACAATGATTTCTTTAGAACTCATTGAAAATAAACGTTTGAATCAGTAATAGATATATGAAAGTGATATCTGACCGTGTTTTCACAAGTTTAGCCAGTAGCATAAATATGAATAATGTCAAGGAAAATGTAAACGAGAATGATACGGAGGACAATACTCAGAATATTAGATAAGCTATGCCAAAGTCGTGTGATTTCTAACTTGCCAATTGCTTTTAAGTCATCAGCATCCATTAAGAGCTTTTGCTTCCGTTTTAGAACTTGTTATCATTTAAAACATCTAAAACCTGTAGGAAATGGTGCTAGTAAAAAACAGAATAATGGTAATAGCACGTTCTATATCGTTTGAAATATCAGACAATATTCCGGTGGACAAAGAAACATAGATTTGTTCTTGTAGTTCATCGAAAGCAGCAGGACACGCAAATCTTTAATTACAGTAAAACCTCTCTTAACCGGCCGTTAAATTTAGTATGAATATCGGTCTTGGAGACAGGTGGCAGCTTAATGCAGGGTGAAAGTCATGCAGAAAGCTCCTAGAGGAGCTTTCTGCGTGACTTTCACCCTGCATTAAGCAGCCACCTGCCTAAAAGTGTCTAAATTCTTATCTACTAGAATTCCGGTTAAGAGAGGTTTTACTGTACAATGTCTCATGTTTTCAAATGGATGCGTATTCCTCTGATAAGGTTTGCATATGTCTTCTAAGCGTATGATTTATCACTATAAACTAACGAACTAGTGGAGAATCGAATACGAGTTGAATTGATTTGAGTTGAATCAAATACGAGTTGATTCGAATACAAGTTGTATCGAATACAAGTTGAATCGAGTCGAGTTGAATCTTTGTGCCGTCTTGGTTTGTTGATTTGGACAACATTATTCCAGTTGTTTAATGTCGCGCATCTCATTACAGGTGGATGGTACCCCTATGGTAGTCTGCTTATGAAACTAACATTGCATCCATAGTACAGGGATGCCAACACTTCCACTCAGTGTCAATGTTATTGACAATGTGCACGTATGAACGTACGAAAGTATGGAAGGGCATACGCGCGAACGGACGGATGCACTGTCAAGAGCAAACCTAGATGCCCGAGCACATGTGGGTGCATAATACTTATCATAATTGTTTCAGCTTTTGCATTACTTTCGATCTCTTATTAAGCTACAACCTGCCATACAGAACCATAATTAAACTTATTTATGGCCGCTTAAGACTGAAGTTATATCAAACTGTATCACAAAAGGAATTGCTTCCTATGACAGACAGTGCAGACTCTGATCAAATGACTCCCGCAGGAGTGGTTTGATCTGGACCAACACCGTTTGCAATGGTCTTCTTTATTCAGTTCCCGACTTTAATGGTTAAAAAAGAACACCAGAATAAGAATAAAAAGTACATGTAAGAGTCATGCAGGAAACACCGCATACAAAACACACAACCGCCCAAACAGCACCACGACAATAAACAGTCTTTTCACATCACCTTTTACGGTTTGATGCTGTTTTAGGATAATATGAATATGTTAAGATATTACAAATCACCAGTGTTTTTTCATCTGGTACGTTGAATAGCATTGACCGTCACAGAGGAATTCCAGTAGCCGTATGTAGCCGTATATGAAACAATTCATTTGACCATTTGAATGCCGAGATTTCAAAGTAGAATAGTCCATCAGTGTTTAACAATAGCATCTATTTAGTAAAATAAGGGTATACATTGCCAGATAATACTGAATGACAAACAGTTCAGACACAGATCAGATGACTCCTATATGAACATTTCGATATGTTTGCACATTACAGCTATCTCGTGTCCGCATTCAAAGGGTTCAGAAGCTAACTGCGCTAAAGCTTTTATTCATCAATCGTACATCTATCAATCATTTGTAAATGCAGCCTGACATTTAAATGTACCACATGTAGTACATTATAGCCTTGTAAAGGAAACTCAATTAAGTAATGCCATTAACCTGTCAAACTATTTCTCCTAAACTCTACAGAATGGCGATAAAATGCTTATGTATATAATTTGGATAAGTGAAATTCAAACATATCGTATTCTGTCAAAACCAATTTACTGAACGTATTTTGATTCTTATGTGTAAAAGTTATATTTTATATATGACAGGCTGATATGGTTGAACTCTAATTAAAGATTACCACATCTTTGAAAAAGATTAAATTGAAAAATATAATTTAGCTAATGTAACTAAGTTGACAAAATATATTTTAATGGTACACTGTTCGCTTGTGGAAAATACTAGCATTATTTTAAAACAATATTTTGCGAATCTTGAAAATACATATTTAATTACATGTCATTTACAATGTTCACTAACACAAAACCATGTTTATTCTTACATAGCTTCCTTCTTTACTCAAACAAGAGAAAGTGCTTTTTCACTTGAAAGATACTCTTGCTTATCAATGTAATTAGTAATTACTTTTTAAACAGTATTAGAATACAGTAAAACCTTAACCATAACCCCTGTAAAGCGACAGGCTAAATAATGAATATAGATCTACTATTACAAACGCTTCCTACATTGCCTATGTCCGTATCATGCCTTTGCATGCGTTAAACGAATGTACTGGCATTTGCAAACACCAGAGACCACGATCAGGTAAGTACCTATAATACTCCTGTAGAGCTACAATATGACCTTTCTGCATTACTTTGGAACAACTGTATTAAGCAACATCCTGCGTTTGCAGACTCCTATGCTAATGTTTTATGTGGATTTATTAGCAAGGCTTTACCGTATGACATTTGAATTTTGAGTGTACATGCTGGGGGTATTCTATTCAAAATGCGACGAACTAAACATATATAGATAGATGAATGCGTTTAAGCATATAAGAAACTTACAATTAAACTAACAGCTAAAGCAATGGTATGCTTCTATTGTGTTTCTTTTGACAATACCAAGAACATAGGCGAGCTGTACCACGAATACCATATTATTCCCATTGTATTTTAGTTCTTTACCCTTTACTCGATGAATATTCATGTAAGAAATAATGGTATCATGGATCTCACTTAGACTAGTTGTTATGATATTTGCCCATGACAGAAACTATATAATCATATCTATATCATAGCATATGCAAACATAGCAGACCCTGATCAGACGGCTCCTATAGAAGCCCTCTTAACTGAGTCTACTCTGTTTGCAAAGGCATAGAAAGGCATAAACGGTTAAAACAATGTTCTTAACATACATCACAATTAGGCGCTTCAGCATGAGGGTACACTTAATTCATTGAGTATAAGATTAATACTGTTGCATGTTTGCGTGCATTCCACAATACATTTGATTAAGTTGCGTTAGGCTACAGTCCAACTAGCGCTTGCGATCGTTAAAGACCACCGGCGACCTCTGAGACCTCTGAAACCGGTGACTGTCTACGATTGTCTCGGCGACTAAATTCCAAAACAATGATTCGCAGTCACATTGGGGACGCCGACTATCGTACGCCAAGTCACTGGTATTCGTACGAAGGTTCCACAATCCCTTCCGACCTGTTGTGTTGTCACGTGGTCTATGCCTAGTAGCGGGTAATCTTTAGGCAGTCGCTGGTGATCGCACGACAGTCGTAAGTAATTGTACAAAGGTCGATGACAGTCGTACGATTGTAGGGAAGATCACCAGCGACCAGTTAAAGATTGTTGGAGACCATCGTACAACGATCGCACTATTACCTAACCCATCTAAGGTTACTTCTTAAAGACCACAGGCGACCAGTTAGATCGTAGGGAGGTTGTTGTGCATGATCAACAACCTCACTACGACTGAAATACGACCTTCGTACGAATTTGGGCGACCAGAGGTGGCTAGCAATCTTAAACAGGTCTAAAGTGGTCGTAAAGCCTAGTGGGTCTGGGCCCTTAAGAAATTATTGTTAATCGAACAAAACATTATACTATGTGGGGGATAACTCATTTGTACCTGGTGTCCCTACAAGAGAACTCATATGCGAAACATAGTGCAGAATTTTTCTGGTCAAAGTCTGAACTGTTTTCTTCACACATTATAATCCATTTCGACATAGAAATGTATTGCAGGAATACCTCTTCAAATGAGGATTGGCTGAATTAACGAATACAAGCAACTAACGTAATCAATTGTTCTTCAGAAAAGTAGGTGTACGGACATTCTGAAATCTTAGAAATAAGAAAGTACAGTAAAACCTCTCTATAACGGCCCCTTAATTGTGTTAATTAGTGGGTATTTAGGGCAGATGGCTGCTTAAAGCAAGGTGAAAGTAAAACAGAACGCTACTATAGGATAGGAGCGTTCTGTTTTACTTTCACCTTGCTTTCAGCAGCCACCTGCCTTTCACACAAAATACTTGAAATGTAATGTAGTGGCCGTTATAGAGAGGTTTTACTGTATGCATTAAACGCTCTCATCCGTCATGCAAGTCAATTTGCATTTGCAAATCAATTGGCATTTCCTATTTGGCGTTCCAACGACATCAACTATTTCCCAATACTATATTGTATTGTATTTGAAGAAACAGCAACCACATAAATGCAGCATACATACAAAGGAATACAATATGGACGTGTATCTAGCATTATGCTATACACTAGAACATCTCTATAGCGACCACTTTTGATAGTTCGAAATATTGGTGTTAAAGGATTTAAACACTTTTAAGCAGATGACTACTTAATGCTGGATGCAAGAGGAGCTTTTTGCATGACTTTTATCCTGCATTAAGCTTTAATCTGTCTTGAATATCAATAATGATACGTATTTGAGTGTTCTACTAACCGAGGTTTTACTGTAGTTGTCTTAATAACTCTTACATCACCATAGTCGCTACATATTATATCGCTCGATGAACGGGATAAATTTGTGATTATAGTCCTTGCATAACAGTTTTAATACAGACGAGACTAGGAGTAACTCTCGATCCAAACTGATGCACCACTTATATTTTGAGGAGAAATTGAAGGAGAGGCCAATCTAAATTTTAATGCTGATTATAATGTTTGCAATCGAAATCATTTGACGCCAAGTTACACATACATTTCTTACGGGAGTCTTTTTCCTACGGGATCGTTCGTCCTGAAATAAATTACCAAACGTGTTAAACGTCTATAAGTAGACTTGTGTAGTTGCCGTTGTAGGGAGGATTAATTGTGCCACTGCGGTAGCTATAACTGCCTGACAAGTTGCAGTTACATCCATGTTCGAAACGTATGCCTATCATTAGCTGAAATAACAAGAATCTGTAATCTGTTTTCAACTGGATTCATATTTGATTAGCCATATTGCTGTCATTTGTCCCCGTATTACCGGGAGTGTCGGTAAGACCTGCATTAACACCATCGCGATATCTATGCTGGCCTTGTCATTGTATAACAAGAAACCAATTGCCTCAGACACTTTTTTCAGGCCCCGAGGTTATAAATCATTTTGCCTTAGTATGAGCTCGTTTAAAAAATCTACTAGAATAAAAGTCAAGCAGGATTTTTTTAAATGACACAAGAAAGTGCACATTAACACTCATAACTAACCAATCTGATGCTAAAGAATGAACTCGGGCTCAAATACTCGTAACCCTCGATCTCGTATTTCCTCTTTATAATATTTTAATATTGATTATGCTAATGTTTGTGCTGGAATGGCCATTTGTATGTTGAAATAAACATATAAATGCGAAGACCTTTTCACAATAGCATGCAATTGTCATAATCAAACAACACTAATTTGGAGCCTTGCACGAAATAGACTGTCTGGTGCCATGATTTTCCAATTATTTGTATGATCAAACACTTATAATAAATGTAGAATCTGACTTAAATTGCCCCTATATTATAAGTAAACGTTCTTGAACCAGTTCTTAGAAATCAGAAGTGTAATTGCTACCAATTTATCATTTAACACTTACCGTGCTAAATATATCTGATTTGGAACAATATTGTTTGCTTCCAATACTTACAAACCTTTGAGAAAGTATCGACCCAGTGTCAAATAATCTTGACCGTGATGAGACGTCGAGATACTTGTTGTCTCATCTTAGTCCTATTGTTTTGCAAAATGAAAGTCTGATCCCATCAAGTAGGGTATGGTTAATTACACCAATGACATTCTATATATGATCTTCCTTACATTGTTCTGTTTTTTTAGATTGATATCCGTAATTGACAATAAACTTTAATCCCGCTTATCACGGCTTGAATCGAATATGCAAACAACCTAACTCAGCATCTCATCCCTGTCCAATCTGTTTAAGCTCAGTCAAACATTTCTCAAAAGCTTGATGGAAAATTATGCAACATTGCACCTGAGTCGAGCAGATACATTGTTACACCAGAGTAAGGGTTAATAACCACAGGATGCATTCTCCGGTATTTTCAATCTTGCATTGTTTGATTGAACAACGGACTGAAATACCCGCATATCTATGCATGCAATAAGAAGCTACAAGAGCTGCCCCCTGTCCCCAAGACCGATATTTGTACTAAATTGAACGTACGGTTTAGAGAGGTTTTACTGTAATACAATTCAACAATGTATTTGTTTCGAAATCATAGGGACTTGTTGTAGCATAATTTATTGGCACATTATCCTTGCAAAACCAGAAAGAATTCAATTCGTCAGGAAACGTTTGATAAATCGCTCTGAATTTGGAGATTAAGGAGACAAGTTGTGATACTTGGACAAGTTGTGGTACTTTGTTCTAATTGCCAAAACCAATTACTTAAGGTCGTGTTGTTGTTTGACTTTGAAGCTATTTTGCATGCCAATGCGTACTTGGTTTGCGAGTTTGGTATCAATTAATTCATTCAGTGCAATATCAGAATGTTACACGCGTAGGAGTATACGTCTTACTGTCCTTTGTTACAATTTTTCACTTGCTTAATTGTCTTCTTTTTCTCTCCCAAAATCATTATCGCAGTAACAATCAGTTTTGATCATAATGAGATGCCGAGTTACTTGTCGTCTCATCTAGATCCAAAATGTTTGCAAAGGTTATCACAGATGCAACATTGGCAGCGAAAGAGTTAAACAAAACTGGTATAAGGTATACCAGCTTTAAAACGCCAGCTCAAACTTTTACCTAGTATAATTTACTAAATTCCGATGTGTTCACTGCTGACGGCCTATTTAAACGTTTTGGTCAAGAAGAGATACCAAGTTACTCAGCGTCTTGTCTTGATACAAGCTCTTTGCAAATGCCAGAGAGACCGCGCTGAGCACGACAATTGTTAAAACAGGTATGTGTGACTACGGAAGTGCTTAATAAACATTATGTTGACATTATTTTACCGTCCTTTATTTTAATCCCACTTTAAACAAATGCCCACTCGAATGGGATCTGGTACGCTTTTGATTACTTCGATTCGATCATCATTTGATAAGGGATTGAACAAGTTCCATGACACAATCTGTCGGCATATTATCGATCAAGGTCCATGAAACAATATTGATCACGTGTCTTATCGGGATCCAATATGTTTACAAATTCGATTAACCCATTTGCTCCCAGTGGATTCTTCCATGCTTATATATTGGATTAGTCTATCTTGTATCTAAGGGATGTCTGGTCTAAATTTTCATTTTTGTTTTGTTTTTATATTGAATTTCCTATCACCAAACAGTGAATACTCTGATCAGACACCGCATTATGCGGCGTCTGATCAGAGTCTACACTGTTTGCCTACGTCCCATATATGGGGTCATGGGAGCAAATGGGTTGGTTAAGGTGGCGGTTAGCGGCATGCGAGCTAAGACTTCTAAAACTGACGATGGTATCTGTGAGAAAAGTCAAAGTTATCTGCTCCCACTGTGACCCTATCTGTAGTCAATATTTCTCATTGGAACAACACACGTTATTCCCCTTAAAGCTATAGATCTTTTAAAGTAACATCAACCTTTTGCTCTTTCAACACAATTTTTGTTTGAAAAGAAATTGAATAAATCTCACCTTTAGAATTGAACCAGGCGACAATTTTACTGACAAAACCTGGTAGTATAATCGCAAAATTATTGATGATTAACCGTGATCTGATGAATTGATGTTTTTGGTAACGAAACATACAAAGACACAGATCTCAAACTGCTGACATTCGCTCTTGAAATAATAAATAATGAATATTTATAATGGAATGATCCGTCTTTCTTTAACTACAGATATCATTAGGTATGAAATGCTTAGATATACTAGAGGAGTGTGAACGACAAACAGTGTCGATCCTGATCAGAGGGCTCAAGAGGAACCCTCTGGCCTGCATTAAATGTCAATACAGTAAAACTTCTCTAAACTGGACGTTACATTTAGCATAAATATCGGTCTTGAAGACAGCTGGTAGTTTACTGCATGGTGAAAGTCGTGCAGAAAAAAGCTCCTCTGTGAGCTGTCTGCTTGACTTTCATCTTGCATTTATTTTTAACCCATTCTCTCATAGGTTATTTTAGAATTGTGCAGTTCTGAAACCATTATGATAAATAGAGGGTTTGCTGCTTAGGAGCAAATTCTCTATTTATCACAACGGTTTCAAAAAGTGACTTTTACAGAGGCGTAGAAAAGCGTATTTATGGAGGAAAAGGTTAAACAGCCATCTACCTGAAAGTATCTAAATTCTTCTCTTCTAAGATTCCGCTCTAGAGGGGCTTTACTGTACACGCGTTTTGTTGCATTCAAAGGGTGACTAGCCCGCTTTAGATTCGTGTTACAGTAAAACCTCTCTATAACGACCACTAAATTACATCAAGTACTTTGTGTTAAAGGCAGGTGGCTTTTTAAAGCAAGGTGAAAGTATAGGAGCGTTCTGTTTTACTTTCACCTTGCTTTAAAACAGCCACCTGCCCTAAATACCAACTAGTTAACACAATTTAGTGGCCGTTATAGAGGAGTTTTACT
The DNA here is from genome assembly GCA_963576725.1 of Azorinus chamasolen. Classification (NCBI taxonomy): domain Eukaryota; kingdom Metazoa; phylum Mollusca; class Bivalvia; order Cardiida; family Solecurtidae; genus Azorinus; species Azorinus chamasolen. The sequence goes on along the minus strand of OY755244.1, from coordinate 13,867,438 downwards.
GTATATGACTACAGAATTAACTATAGCCATAAATAACGAGAAGATACGTATTCCTTGTCTTGAACTCAGAGTTCGTATAGGTTCATTTATACTTCTTCATATGCCATGGTGATGTATAAGTAAGACAAAGTCTGTCTGCAACCACTGTAATGGCATACAAATCGAATTTATTTACAAACAATATGTACACTAGAACGCCTCTTCACCGGACTTTATTAAGAACAGTTTGGGTATTTTAGGCAGGTTGCTGCTTAATGCAGAGTGAAAGTCACGCAGAAAACTCTTCTGGGAGTTTTTCTGTATGGCTTTCAACATGCAATAAGCTGCCACCTGTCTGGAAGACCGAGTTAAAATCTAATTGTAACGTTACTGTATATACAAATCTGGCTAAATGAGAATAATTTTTAAACCTGTTTGTGTCATTCCTAACATCAATAACGTGGCATGGGTTTCGCTCATTTATCATGGTTCTCCTTTATCTCAGGATTTCCTGAACTGCCAGTGAGACCTGTGAGAAAAGCCAGAGTGATCGTTTTCTTAGTTGTCCTTTGTCTGAAGTAATTTCGTTGTCTTACATGTACATAACAGGGGACCAGTTGTCTTATATACATACATGTATCACCTTTTAAACTTTCTCCAGTTACGATATCGGTCTAATGCCTTCATGGTATTGTAGTCATGCTGTTTGTATCATTTTTCGTAATGCGTATATACAGTAAAAGTCATGTATTAAGCTGTCATATGTCTCTAAGACCGATATTCATATTAAATTTAACGTCCGGTTTAAAGAGTTTTTGCTGTACTGCACAATGTCTCTCTCAAACGACCACTCAAAATAAGTCGAGCTATGGGCCAATGAGAAACATGGTAACTAACCCCTATCACTGCCAAAGTCGCCGGAAACCCACTCACTGGACATGACGCAATGGGCGGATTGGTGATTACCTCTGTCAACAGTTTTGATCTAGATCTCATCAGGATCCCAACTGTTTGCCACACGACTTGGACAAAAATCGACTTTGCACCAAAAGGGTAAATACAGGATGAAAGTGTAGTCGGGTAGAGATTATGGTGAAATAAGTTGATAGGCTTTATTGTGTGACTTGGTAGCTCAGTCGGCAGAGTGTTTGCATGGTAAACCAGAGGCCCTGGGTTCGAGTCCCAGTCGGGTCACAACTTTTTCACCATGCTACATTTGGCGCCCAACGTAAATAACCCACAGGGTGATTAATATGAAGATTAGATGAAGATAATTTGTAATAATAAGAAACTCGTGGAGTGTTCTTTGAATACGAATTCGGGACGAATTCTTGTGTAGAGGTGGTGTGTAGCAGGGTAGAGATTATGGTGAAATAAGTTGATAGGCTTTACTGTGTGTCTTGGTAGCTCAGTCGGTAGAGTGTTGGTATGGTAAGCCAGAGGCCCTGGGTTCGAGTACCAGTCGAGTCACGACTTTTTCACCATGTTGTAAAAAGTTATGCATAAAACTCAAATAAGATTTTCTGCATTAAACAGCCATCCGCTGTCAGATATAGATATGCTAACTCATTGAATGTTCGCTTTGGAGACACGTTTCATTAGGTAACATATTGTTTTTTTACAATCTTTTCCAAGCCTTTCACAGTTCTATAGTTATTCAAAATTTCAGTACCTACTCAATATTCATGGACAAAATAGTTATGATGAAATATGGAAGGTGGAACATTTTAGCCATTTTATAAAGTAAAGAAATCGATCAATCAAATTCCAAGAGCCGTCTGATCTGGGTCTACTCTGTTTGCAAATGCGTGAAAACACGTTTATAAGAGGGAAAGGGTTAAAGTCATTTATGCTCCTGGTTTTCGAAAAATAGACAAATAATTGGTAAATACATAAAAAGAGATAGAAGTATAAACAAACTATGTGACATTGTTATATTCTGAAGTTAGATCATGGACAAATGGAAACTGTTTATAGAGAGTATTGCTATGGTTACCCTTTACATACAGACTAGAAACATTAACATAATTACTATCTATATAATGCTTGCCACAACCACATCTCATTTGCATATGTGTTGCATAATGAAGGTTACCATCCTCTTTATTATCCTTTGTATAGAATTTCGTCTTTTACTTTAACTCTAGTTCTACTAAATGTGTCGTTCAACCCTTTTTATTACCTACTTATTACATGCATTTAACCAGTCTTTGAATGTAGTATATCAGCATCTATGGAGTCTTACGATGTATTTTAATACCCAAGTTTCTAACGATTTCAATGACTCTACCTATTTGGACAAATGAATAAAGAACGGCAACTCTTATCGGCCTGTAGCTGAAGTTGTATACCAGTTATTGATTTCAGTCCCTGAACGCACAATTCTGTTGTGATGGCACTATAGAGTGAAACCTTATACATTATACCTTTGTTTTGTTTTCCTAAAGAAACATATTGGTACGGATACCAATATTTTAATATGCCATATTTCCAAACTCCATCAATAATTTTATAGACTGACTCTTTGGAGGTTTGGGTGTTTTATCAAACAAGAGTAGATGTGTTTCTTACAATTAAATATGGAAAAAATTAAGAGTATACATAATTATTGCAGCTCTACAGAAATTCGAAAAATCAAAGGATGTTTCGGTTTATGAGATACGATTATTGTAAAACATATCTCATGTTGCACGCATATCTAGATAAGTAATAGTTTTCAGGGTTCCGTATTGTAGTAAAACCGCTTAATTTCGCAATCAAATACTTTCTGTTTAAGATGTATATTACGTGTCTAATCTGTTCAAGTGATATAATGAGAAATATGTTTTGTGATATTTGTTTTGTCGTAGAACTTTAATATATGTTGAGTACGAATCAGAAACCATGGGAGATGTATGAACGCAGCAATAACGACAGCAATTAGTTATAGGTACAGGTCTCCTGCTAAAATATGTGTGTACGAATAAGTTTAAATGCAGTAAACACTGTTAGCTTCTTAAAAGGTAGGCGGTTTCTGACCCCATTTGCCCCACGATCCCATATGTGGGACGTAAGCACATGGTGTATACTCTGATCAGACGCCGCATAAGGTGTTTGCTGAGTGTTAATAAACGTAATATTAGAAAATAAAATGTGAGCGCATACGTAAGATAAGCTATTTTTTCCCACACGGATATCGAAGCACGAGTACACATTTGTGTCGCACCAATTACTTTGACCTTTTACTCCATACATTTCAATTAAAAGTATTCAAACGAAAAACAGACATAAGTATACAGTAAAGCCCATCTAAACCGGAATTGTAGTAGAGAAGAATTTATATACTTTTAGGCAGGTGACTGCTTATATAGGGTTTTCAGAGGAGCTTTCTGTATGACTTTCACCCTGCATAAGGCTGGCACCCATCACCAAGATATTTCCACCTGTATCGATATTTATCCAAACTGACGTACGGTTTAGAGGGGTTATATTGTATTAGTTTTTAAAATACAGTTACATTTTGATATCCGAGAATGGCATAACCATAGTTTGATTCAACATTGCCAATGTTTCCATGTAGCTCATCGCTTACCAATGGACGAGTATTGTCGGAATTATTTACCTTTTATTCCATGGATATTCATCACAGAAATACTGGCAGCATGCATATTAACTCTAATAATTGCGCATGGGCACATGGGCATCTTTCACAATTACACAAACTGTATAATCATATCTATATCATTCCATAAGCAAACAGAAACGAGCCTGGTCAAACGGCTCCTAGAGGTGTTTTCTGGGCTGGGTCTACTCTGATTGCAAAAGCGTGGGCAGGCATATCTATTGAGTAAGTGGCTAACCCGTATCCTATTTATTGCAGCTTATATACATCAATCACTGAGTATAAGGAACAGAGACGACGACGAGTAGACGACGATTTTCACAGCGCAATGTGAGTCATGTTAACTACTATTAACCCTTCGCTTGCTGGATTTTAAAATACATTTCTCCTTCTTTACCCATGTCCTGTGGTATAATTACATATATCTTCACTGTGTACAAGTATTTCTCTGTGCAATCACTGCTGTGGAGTCCACTAGTTGCACAATCAACTTGTAAATAGTGCAGACCCTGATGAGGCAGCTCCTGCAGGAGCTGTCTCATCTGGGTCTTCACTATTTACAGGTAGGTATATTGACGGGAATAGCAAGCGAACGGTTAACCATTGGCATTCTCGTATATGGAACATTTTATCAACAGCCTGTCCGTTCTGGAGATCAGATGTGTAATGTCTTGAAATAAATATAATGTTTAAACTAAACTAGAAGACCTTTTACAAACACGACCAGCATTTCAAGCGTGTTTCTCTGTATCGTCTTAACGTTTGTAGCATATAAATCAATTGACAAACTTCATTTAAGTCTCACTTTTCGAACACCCAACTTGAATAAGAATACATTTTCATTATTTGAAATTCCCTTCAAACACTCGAAAGTGTGGTAGCCACTCGGTATCAGTCCATTAATTGTCTACGATCCCTTGTTCTTAATATAGACACTTTTGCTATTCTGGTCAAATGTTGGTAAGTGCGCAAGGCATTAGAGAAGCAATCCCGGTACACAAACGTATGCTATTCCGGTACACTCTTATTTGTTTTTTGTCTTTGAAAAAACGATGATTTGTCCTTAGTATAGAATTCGATTTCTTCTTCAATCACCATACTTCTGCACTTTCAGCAATTGTCATCTACAAATACTATGGTCTGCTTCAACTCTAAATCTATGTTTTTCCATTTCTTTTCTGAAAAAGTGTCAGGGTGCCAAACAGTTTGGTTCCTGCTATCTTATCTTGATCCAAATTGTTAGCAGGGTACTGTTGCTGGGAAACCGGTCGATTTGTATAATCTCGACTAATGACATACATGTATACAACTTGACCACATAACATTCAATTAGTAACATATTAGTAAGAATGCTTCATGGCTCATTATCGTTTATCCAATGTCCTGAAACAAATTGGACCAGTTTATCCAATGTCCTGAAACAAATTGGACCAGTATCAGATACGTGGAATGTGCTGATTAGGTTTAGGTTTTGAGCAGTCTACAATATCCAATGAGAAAAAAATGGTTTTGGATTTGAAATGAATGTAAATGCTGACATCATGTATGTCGTAAGTTTTAACTCTCATAAAAGTGCTTAAAACAAGGCCATTGCAAACAGAGTAAACCCAGGTCAGACGGCTCATATAGGAGCTGTTTGATCATGGTTTGTTCTGCTTTATATAAAATGATATAGATCTCATTCTACACCCTGTGCCTAAGTAAACCACTCCCTTGTAAATACAGCTATTACAAACATACCAGCTAATGTGTATTCCTACAGTCCCTTGTAAATATCACCATTATAAACATACTAGTTAATGTGTACTCCCACAGTAACTATTCTTACATTAATTATCACAGGGTAAAGGTTTAACCGACAAGTAATTATAAAAAGCATATTAACCCTTTATTAAAACAACACGTTTTTAATGCCTTTGCAAACAGTGAAGACCCAGACTGGACGGCATTTGTAGGAGGCATCTGATCAGGGTCTGCTCTGTCTGCTTAAGGAACAATATAAATCTGATTCTACAGTTTCTGCCCTGTCCAACATTCCTGTGTTCACATGTCATAATGAAAATAATCCAATTAATATTTATTATGTCATTATTTTAACATGACTACAGTAAAACCTCTCTAAAACGACCATTAAATTGTGTTAATTAGTTGGTATTTTGGGCAGGTGGTTGCTTAAAGCAAGGTGAAAGTAAAACAGCACGCTCCTATAGGAGCTATTTAAGCATCCACCTGCCTTTAACACAAAATTCTTGATGTAATTTAGTGGTCGTTATAGAGAGGTTTTACTGTTATTTAGTGTTCGTTATAGAGAGGTTTTACTGTAATTTAGTGGTCGTTATAGAGAGGTTTTACTGTATTCATGATATAGAGGGGTAATTAAAATAATTTAAGTAAGAAATAATAGAAAGTAATCAATAATAATTTGTTTGAGAAATAAATATACTGATCGAAACATACATAACCGATCACATGAATTGGTCCAATACAGGCCAATGTATGGCTGGGTTTTGAAGATTTATGAAACAAATTGAATGTGATATCAACTCTTTCGCTGCCAATGTCGCATCTGTGATTACCTTTGCAAACAGTTTGGATCCAGATGAGACGCCGAGTAACTCGGCGTCTCTTCAGGATCCAAACTGTGTGTTACTGTGACTGTTTCTTGAAAAAAACATGAAGAAAATTACAAATGGAAAGTTGTAGCAGACGACAAGGTTTGCACACGACACAATTTGGCAGCGAAAGAATCAAACCCTTTGACTGCTAAGATCGACCTAACTGCCATTTTCAAACAACTTGTATTCATATGAGAGGCCAAGTAGATCGGCATCTCATCAGGGTCCAAGCTGTTTAACACATTGTCAAAAGTTAAAAAAAGAAAACGTCTGAGTGCAAACTGCAACAGATCGGAAATTAAGCAGATCTCATTTTCATAGCATGCTAAGGGTTAATAGAATCAGCTTCTTCTCGATATATTTAGTAAGTTTAGTTTGAAGAACTGCATTGGTAAAATTCCAAAGAAGAAATTTTGGATCAATGGAATGCATTAACTGATATGTTCGATAGCAAGCACGTACTCTAAATTTGATTTACAGAATTAAGTTTAAATTTCGGAAGGAATGAGAGTCAAGTGAGATTGATTATTCGATAATCTATTCACTTCATGCAAAATGTTGCAATGAATCCTACAGAATTTGACATTCATTTGTTAATACGATATATTTCCAATTTCTGTCAAATCTGATTAGGTTGATCAAAATGCCATATACACAATCTCTACCACGGCTAGTCTCTATTATCCTCTGTTCTCATTTAAACCATATTTGACCTTAACATTTCCAAGTATTAAAATAGAGTTATACATCAACATTTTACTCCATAAATACACATTTCTACACATTTGCAAATATAGTAGACCCAGATCAGACGACTGCTAAAGGAACCGTCTGATCGCGGTCTGCTCTGTTTGCTTACGATATAATATAGACCTGATTCTACAGGCTCTGTCATGATAAAACATTTTTTGTTCAAAGTGCTATTATAAAAAGACAACATTTAATTCATATTGATAATATCATTATTGTTTACATTAATATTCACGGAGTAAAGGTTTAACCTCACTTGCAGTCCAATGTGTAACAGTGTTAATCGTTAGACAGCCTGACAATCCTAACCTCCAGCATGAATCCTAACCCTTATCTCGCTGTGAGTACAAATGTCGACTAAATTGTAGATATTGTGCAATTTTGACGACTTCTGATTCGATTTAATAGCGTGTCAGAAACTATTGACAGAAACTATTGACAGATTGTCTTACATCTTTGATCCTGATGAGACGCCGAGTTGCCAAGTGTCTCAACTGGATCCATGCTGTTTGCAAAAAGTGAACCAAGTCGCAGATTTATGCCCGTATATTTCAGTAATACTATTAATGCATGATCAAAGGTATATTGTTGTCGTCGAGGGTTTAATATTAAACACATTCATTGGAAAATTAAGTATTCATGTAAAATAATTTGCAGTAACGATTTATTTTGATTTTCTAAGTAACTCGGCATAACATTCTGTGACAGGCGAATCCTCTGTCGTTATCGGCCTGACTCGCATTTGCAAACAGCTTGGATGCAGATGAGACGCCGGCTAACTCGGTGCCTCATCTGGATCCAAGCTGTTTGACACTCCGTATAAAGTTTAACAAACGCTTGATTCAATATTGAAATTGGAGGTGTGTGTGCTATCAAAAAATAAGTAAATATATATTATTAAGTGGTAACATAACATTATATAACAATTGATAATTTGGTATACATATTTGGTATACCTGAAATATGTTTATTTACCATCAACCCATTAGTTGCAACGTAATGTTGTCTGAAACATTTGTTCTCTGTTACAATATTCCTTTTTTTAATTTGCCTCCTCAATTTTCTTTCAGGAAACATAATCGCTGCATCAAACAGTTTAGATCCTGGTGACAAGTAGAGTTACGCGGCGTATCATCAGGACCAAAGCTGTTTAAAGAGATAATCACAGATTCGGTACATTAAAGGCGTATCTATGCAGTAAATAATTAGATAGAATTAGGTTTAAGAATGTAAAGCAAGTGTACACCTTGTTTCATAACGGCGTTTGTGACTACAAAAACTCTCTTACGAAACAAACGCGTTATAATAAGTACAGTAAAACCCCGCTAATGCGACCACTTAAAAGAGGTATAATTATGGGTGCTACATGCAGGCGGTAGCTTAATGCAGGACAAAAGTAATGCAGAAAGCTCCTAGAGGAGCTTTCTGCATTACTTTTGTCCTGCATTAAGCAACCACATGCTTATAAAGACACATATGTTTATTCATTAACTGGTCGCATTAGAGGGGTTCTACTGTACAATGACAGAAGACAAAACATTTTGTCACTATCCCTTTAATTACTTTTCATGTAACCATGCAAGTTGTAAATTTAGGTGGGGACAGTTCTAAAGACAAACACAAGTTCAGAAGAATATTTTATCAATAAGAATGTCGTAAAATGCTTATTTGTATCCGTTTACGACGTCATCTGAAGTGTTTCTGCTAAATGTAATGGAACTGTGTTTCATAAAATAATGGACTTTATGTAATTGACAAAAAACAACAATGAAATGGAACAAGTCATCATGCAAATTAAACAATTCACCACGTTAACGGATCGATCGTAAAAGTAAACTTAAATGCAATCATGTTGTTATTATCATTTCTGCTTAAATTCGATTTCATTTTTCATTTTTGCAATTGAAAGTTCCGTGAATAATGCGATTATTAAATGAAACTTTCATGTGATGGTTAATGTAAGACCTTGACTTGTAATATTTTCTATCGTATTCTTATACAAGTGACATGCAAGGCAGTTTTGCAGGAATTTAGGATTGGATAAAAGCAACATACGATACCGAGAAAGGCAGACGGTCGATAAAGAACGAAGACATTGTATCTACGTAATGTAATTAAAAATCTATTTCCAGCGAAAACAATGTTAATATTTTGATCTAAACAACGTACTACTCAAATACGTGTAACTATTTAATTTATATTAATATGTCGGGAGAAAATGACAATTTCTCTCATCAGAGAAACAAAAATACAAATTTATCAAATTCATTAAAGATTTTATATAATCACTAGGTCCAGCTTAGTTACTCGAATGCGACTATCCTATACTTATCGTTTACAGTCTCGTCTCGTCTCGTCTCGTCTCATTAGGTATAGCAAAACCTATCAACAGCGGCCGACCGAAGTCTACGTTCATTTGATTGCTCAATTCTGGGCGAAAGCTATGCAAAAAGCTCCTCTTGGAAATTTCTTCATTACTTTCATCCTGCATTAAGCAACGACCATCTCTTACACACACCCATATTTATTCATTATCCATATATGGTATGTGTGTAGCTCAATGTTTTACGTCAGATGATCAGAGTATGTTGGAGAAAATATGATTTAGATCAGCTCAGCTGAATCCATGCACAAGCTTTGAAAAGCAGCCAAAACAAAACGAATGCCATTCAACATTTTGTGACACTACTCAAATTATCTTAAAATAACAAAGCTCTTTTTCGAAAATTACAGGACTACAAAACTAATACCACAGCAGAAATGTACTCTGAAGTATTGATTAGCTGTGTATCATGTATGTATGTTGTGACTATAGACAATTTGCTATTCTGGTCATGCATTGGTATTTTCGGAGAAGAAAACAGTACCAAGAAGACGAGATTGGCCTGGAACAGCTTTTCTAGGATAATATAGAGAACTATCCAATATGTTCAATATTTGAATTAAGTTTAATGCCCATGTTACGGGGGTTATAATTCAAAGCAAATGTCACGTAAGCACGTCAGCATCGTGTAATAGTAAAACTATTGTATGTTTGGTTAAGTCACTATCAGTTATGTGGATTAACTGTTCCACGGACTTGCGTAAGTGACATTTTCCAAATTGTCCTCACATATAAAATCATCACCATTGCAATAAGTGTGATCTTCATTTTGGACATTTTACCATTATCACTGAAATGTGTGATAAATTGCGTAAAGAATGTTTCTAGCGAGAAAGTAAAAAGTGAGAAAATGTTACATGTTTGACTAGATGGTATGAAGCGTTTATTGTACAATAAACTAGTTATGAGCGAAACTTAGTATCGTATATATCACAGATCAAAGCAACACTATTGGTTTACATTATGCCATTATATTTAAGGTTCTTGTATCTCTTCTTTGGTGAAACAAAACCAGTTTGTCATTTAAGTGGTGATATATATGGATTCGTACTGACAAATGCATTTTCCATTAATTTGGTATAAATTAGTATTTTTCTCTTGTTTGTAATCTGCTCTATTATTCAATACATGGATATTCCTATAGGCATCGGATAGCAAGGGTTAGATGAAAACTTGTAAATAACGACTTTACATCTCTCCAACACAGTGACACAAGTGTATTTTCTCTCACAGTTTAGTAATGACCTATGCCGTTTTGATTTTTTATATAAATCTGAAGGCTTGTGTTTTAAAACAGACGCATTACTTTGTAAACATTTATCAAGATTAAATACATCTGTGAAAACCATTATCATGCTGATAACACCATGGCTGCCAAAGATGTAATCTGTTACACTTGTTAACTTACTTCTGGTTCGTACAAGCGTTTGAGAAACTGTTGACCGAATGTCAGCTTGGATCCTGATGGGCAGCCGAGTTACTCGTCATCTAATCTGGATCCAAGTTGTTTGCAGATGCGAGTCAGGTCTCGCTTAGCATGGTAAGGGTTAAGCTATTGTTCCCAAGTGACACATACTAATGCGAATGCTTGATATTAATCGTTACTGTTTGAAAATAATATTTATGTTGAGATTTTACCAACATCGTATTCAATTGTGAGGACATGGTTTCTCTTGATAACTATACAATTAATTTACTTGACATATTTTGAAACTACTCCTTTGTAGTTGATCAATTGAAAGCGCACTAAATAGTCTGTTTAGCCATTCTATACAGCAATATTTCAGTCAGCGTGTATCTAAACAAATATTATGTTGAAATAACTGAGATATTTGATTTTCATGTTCGTGAACTTTGTTTTCTAATTTAGGTAATGGAAAGTTTGCATAACCGTGTTTGATCGCAATACATCAAGTGGAGACATCCACACATTTCTGCCCATGTAAGTGTTGGGTACTCTTTTCCACTAAAGATGAGTTTTGAAATGCAAGCACAAGACCAGACGTTACCTTATTAGCTGAACTGTTGGCGGTGCTCTCTTTGTCACCCTTATGTTAATGTTTGTCTGATGTCTTTGTACTTGTGCGTTTGTTGATGTTTATAAAAATTTCTTCTCGTATGTGTGCTTCCGTGTGTGTGTATGTTTGTGTGGTTCTGTATGTGTCGCATATTTTATATCGATGTGTTGGTGGTGGTTGCGTCTAGTGTGTCTTTTTCTGTTTGACGTTACTACATTTTCATATTTGTTTTTCTTTTATAATGGCACATGTGCACAGGATGTTTTGGTATTGGTAGAACCAATTATAATTCCATAAGCAAATAGACCATGCCCTAAATGTGTAGAAGCCGTCTAATCTGGGTCTACTATGTTTGCAATGGCACGGAAAAGCATTTATATCTATCTATCCATATATTATGCCGGACTCCACTTGTCGTTTATTATCCGCTTTGTATGAAGAAAAGGGTTAACACTCAACTGACTCTGCAACAACATAGCTAAATGGCTATACTTATTATGAACATTTTACATATTCATTATTTAGATACTGTTACACGCCTCTGATTCAGCCCCTTATCGTTTTATATATATGGTCTCGCTTTGCAAACCATAATAAGTACAAGCTGAGAAAGTGTTCGATATATTAAGTCTAGTTTGACAGTGGCGATAAACAACCAAGACAGGCAACATATCAACAAATTTCCCACTAGATTAAAGTTCCAATAAATATCTTCTATTTTAAATGCTTTTGAAATTCTGCATACATATTTTATCAACGCCATTTGGTGTTTGGTGGTTTAAGACATTTGCGTAATTGTATTGCTTATAACATTTGATGTGCGTTTGCTTAAGTGTATATTAATAATAAATGTATACATTTGTATGCGAGCGCTTTACATGACGCTTTACTTAAGTAAATAAACTACGTAAGATTACAGAAAGACAAATTGTGAAAGTCAATAAAATGTACATAACAATTTATTATGAACGTTCATCAGTAAAAAGCATTTCTACGAAATATTTCCATATATTTACAAAGGGATTCTTCGTTGAAGGTTTGGTTTGATATTTCCTTTTTCATCTAAGAAGCCGTTTACATCCTACAGTATCAGTACATTGAATAATGGGGAGTATGTTAGGATGCAGTTGTTATGATTCATATTTCATGTTCCATGTGACTCGCTAACCAAGATTAAATTAGAATAATCTAATCGTTTGAATATTCCATTATTTAGAGACAAATACTTCCAACGTATTGACACTCTTGTAACTTATTATGTCGAAGGCAAACTTTTCAAAGTGTTCTCAACTATTCAACAATCAAAGTAATAAACCCTTTGAATTCGGATGAGACGCCGATTTACTCGGCGTCTCATCTGGATCAAAACTTGCAAAACATTGCAAATGTAATCACAGTTTTGCCAGTGGAAGTAAACATAGTTTAAATGCACACTATTTAATTTAAATATATAGCAGGAGAAAGTGCAGTGCAATATTACTGCTGCATTACAAATAACACGCAATCTTTTGAAATCCATAGCATATGTTTAAACAGATTTTCTGAAATGCTTTAGTTAATATTACAAAATGGATTTTAGAATGGCTGTCATTCTGCACAAATATTTGCACACATGTGTACTTGATTACAAAGAAAACCCACGTCTGCTATTAAGTGACCTGTATTGATATGAACAGGAATGATGGTCATGGGAGACATTTGGGTCAAATTAAAACAAACAAAACCAACAAGCAAAACCACCATACCAATCATACAGAAAATATCATAGAAATAAGATAACCAGAAGAAAGTTTTGCAAACAGTATATGTAAATAAAGACCGGTGACAGTTTCTTATAAACATCAGTTGGTTTCATTCTACAGTGCATGCTGTTACAGGTATGGAACGAGTAATGTAGTTTCAAATCGGTCCATGTTTTACATGGAAGCCTAGCTGATACCCTTGCGGTTTTAGGGTGGTAAGAGGCGTCATATACCATCGCTTAGCACGAGCAATATGGCAATGAAACACATTACAAATCAGCTGGCATTTTAAGTTTACATCCGCGCACTGATAAAAATACAGGTCGGCCTTAAGATAAACTATGCTTATAACATAATCCTGTTAGATACTTGTTGGTTGACCCCACACTAACCGTGAGCTTTGTCGCATTTGCTTGGATTGAGGCGAGCGAAGAGTAACTCGGCGCCTTTGTGGAAGTGAAAGTATTCAAAACAGAACATATTACTTGCGTCCTGCATTAAGCAATCACTCGCTGTTCCAGAGTCCTATGTTAATACTGTATTTGATCGCATTAGTGGTACTGTATAAACTATTCCCAGCAGAGTAAGGGTAAGTTAGAACGAAAGACGTATACGTATTTATATATTGATCTCACATAAGAACTGTTCCAGTCTCCACACTTGTAACCAATCTCATCCATAATTCCATTCAAGGAGAAGTTTGCCCCTCGTTTGTTGACGAGGATTAAGTTAACTTAAGAACTAGAATAATCCTAGAAGAGTTCTGACGCATAGATACACGAAAATAGACAGCTGAACGCTTGCTAAGGGGAACATGTGAAATATAAAACACATGGCCAGAGATACATGTCGTGTAGTATACAATATTTGGCAATCATATTTTCAAAAATTGATATCAGATAGTATTTATTTCATTCAGAATTCTGAAATTCGATAGGGAGTAACAAAGCCTGACATGTTATACAATAACAGTTACCATCTTTCTGCATCGGAAATGAGCATGAACATGTTTGGTTAGGCAGTAAGAACTTGATTATTGAATATGTGTGTAATGAAATATCTTGATTAACTTGAGCTGTAACAAAATATTTATATAAAAACGTTTTAGTTCTTTAAAGTTTCTAGTCTGGTTCTTCAGCATTTTACCCAGGAAAGTATCATTGTTTCCACAAGGAATGAAAAAGTACATACATTGAACACATAGTACTTGTACAAGGTACACGAAGTATGTTTTGGTTATTTATTTAGTATTGTTTATTTAATATTCCATTCAAAGGGATGTTTATTCCCGAGGCATCCGATTTTGCATATCAAACGAACCATCCATTAAATTCTGAACGAACTCTATGACCCGTATATCATTATTTTTCAATTAGATATTTCCACATGCATTGGTTGAAGGCTACGCGTGCCGTTTACAACGTGAGTCAACATATTGATCCTTAAATTGCAGTGAAATAATCTGAATTTGAATCGGTTTTAAAGAGCAAATTATGTTATTAATTTTCAGCTGAAGTTGAAAAACCTTTAATGACAGGATGGCATTAAATATATACATAGTAATTCACAACATATAGTATAACTAAGTACTTCACTATTTCAAGAGATCATATTATGTTTTTAATTAAGTACGTTTAGAAATCGGTCAGAGAAAGCATTAAGGCAAGTGAAGGACGCGCGTGTTATTGAAGAGGGGATAATTTATTGACCTTGACCGAAGCGGTTATGAGTTACTGAAATTATAGTGAAGAGATTATCAGATACAGTTTTGTCACACGGAGAACCGCCTTTGGGTAGATAGTCACGTATGTAGTTAACCCCTCTCAGACTGAAGAAATAACGTTTGTCCAGTCTCTCATTTACTGACGTTTTCATTGACTTCCGGCTAGTCCAGTCCAAACCTTTAAGAAATTATTGACCGAGTAACAAAGAGCTTGGACCCTGATGAGACGCCGAGTTGCTCAGCTTTCCATCTAGTCCCAAGCTGTTTGTAGATACCAGTCAAGAAGCTTTTATCATGAGAAAAATTAAGCGTTCTTTAGACCGCTATCTTTTCCGCTGCTTCTTCCGATATTCATCTATGTCTAAAGAACGCGCCTAAGGCACTGGAATGAACTTAACGTAATGAAAATTGTAGCAGGAATATATTGGCAGGCTAAGTGGATCCCTTGACATATAGATTGACAGGTGAGAATAATAGTTCTTTTTAGGTAGAACGCAATAATGAGGTGTGAGAAGCATGGGTTTCTGGATATTGATTTACTAATACTTGCGATGACATTAGCATTCTTAATAGAGATTGTAGAAGGCACCATTTGCGTGTGAGATTCCAGGTATATCGAGTCATGCAAATGTGACAGACGATATACTCATTGACGATTAATTTTGCGTTGTTACAACCAAACCCAAATGAACAGTTGACGATAGAGACGGTCACAGATCTCTGGCAGATGACAGAAGAAACTGTGTTACGGTATTGAATGTTGGTCTGTAAATGACCCCCACATATAGGAAAACTTTCCGGTCATTGAAATGCCATGTTTGGAATAAAACATGTCTAGTGTCCTCCTCATGCCTCTGGAGTACTGTCGTTAACATAAAATTGTTGTCGTTTAGTGAGGTCCATCAACACTCATAACAACGGAATTTAAAGGCAAGAATTGACCTTAAAAGGCAACGTTTGTTTTTAATCTAGCTTTTACAAATTAATATTCCTATATAATATATTATGAAATTGCGCCGCTGGCATCTGTTTAGTCACAATCACAATGACTTAGAACGGAACAGCATGACATTGTTGAAGTCATATGCTGCGCGTTATATAGTCCTTGGATTGAGAATAGGGAGCATCATACAGTGAGATTAGGGAGCATCATACTAACTCCTTAATTAAAAGTTGAACCCATTGATCCCTATATCATTAAAGTAAACCTCGTCCAGTCCTTAGGTTGGAAGTACATGTATGAGTCATGCAGGAAACACCGCATACAAAACACACAACCGCCCAAACAGTACCGCAGCTAAATAGCAAATGTACATGTATATAAAAGAAACAAAGAGACACACAGACATAACAAACAAACAATAGGAGGAAGATGGAAGTACCGCCTTGGAACGGTCAGTGACAAACCCATCGATTTGTTTATGTGGCGGGGGGAACAGCAAACAAAATAGTTTCTTGAATAAGCCATTTACATAGATGGTTTTAGCAAACAGGGCAAACCCTGATCTGATGGCTCCTGCATGAGCCCTCTTATCTAGGTCTACACTCTTTGAATATGTCCCTTCAAATGGACATTAGACACAAATGGGTTAAACGCATGACGGCAATTAACGGTTGGCTACTTTGAAGTTGCTGCAATTTTACAGAGGTTATTTTCACGTTGTTTGTTCTTTAAGCAAAATGCTCACCTTGTTACATGAATATCTAAGTGATATATTTCCATGTTCACTATTAATGTCAGAAATAATGACAACATGAATATTCAATAGCTCGTTTTGTATAATTTAAACTATTCAAGGGAAATGTTTTGTTTCGACAAGAACTGTGGAGCATGTCAAAAGCAAACAGCAGGCCTTGATCTTGATCTACTCTGTTTGCAAATGTGTGAAAATGCGTTAATATAAGATGAGGGTTAATTCGTGTTTGCATCATTCAAAATAACATACATATATGATTTAATAATAATAAACTTTGCGTTTTTGTTTTCTTGTTGTGGTGCTGTTCAGCGACGTTTTGTATGTGGTGTTTCTTGCATGACCCATATTTGTAATTTTGCAAAGAACTAAATTGCGGCCATATACATTGCATTCAAACCAACTGGACATGATATTGAACAACTGATTACGACTGTCAACACTGAGACGTGTGTAGCATGAAATATATGTCAGTACAGTAGAACATATCTTAAGCGACCATTCATTTATTGCATATAGGAGTCTTAAAGGTTAAAATAGATGACTGCTTAATGCGGGGTGGGGGAGGGGGTAACACAGAAAGCACCAAAATGAGCTCTCGTCATTACTTCCGAACTGCATTATACAACCACCTGTCTTGACCCAGATTTAGACTTCTGAAGACATGTTCCACAGTAGCATCATTCACATAGATTATGAATGGTTCTCCTAAACTTGAAGTTCTGTCAAGTCGTATGGTATATAATACGTCAATTATATATAGGTTAATCATACAATAATTTGTACTATTTAAGCCAGTAATGTGTAACGCAAGTCTGTCAGGTGATATAAACTGTGAATTTCAAACACATTTATATTGTTAATCATATTGTTTTAAAATGTTGTATTGTCTGGATTAGAGGTTTGGGTTTATCTATTAGTAACAGTATATTAATATGTTTGTTGGTCGGATATTTAGACCATTAGTAACTAAGGTCGAGCCGTTTGAATTTTCAATTAATGGTTTTATGTCGTATGCTTAATCTGGTCTTGCTTATCTTTGTGTAAAATACTTAATTGCAGCCCAACCGACATCTGTATTCATTGTCTTAGCCATCATATCGATACGTCAAAAACATATTAAAATCAATGTCTTGAAGTCAACAGGCATACATCTTAAATCTCTGTTGCCTCGTGTTAAGTAAGACAACGCAAATCAGTACAAGGGATATAACTATGTGTTTGCTAATTATATGTTCTTTTTAGAATAAAACGATTGTTGAGAGTCATGTACAACCTCTTTTGTAGAACCTGTTTTAAGCGACCATTACAGGGAGGTCTAACTCTGTGTACTAAAGTCAGATGGTAGCTTAATGCAGGTCAAATGTAATGCATAAAATTGCATTACTTTTGCTCTGTATTAAGCAACTACCTATTATTGATCTTTGTGTTAAGAAAACAATGGTCGCTTAAGACAGGTGCTACTGTACAAGGATATACACTGGTAACTCAATAAGATGGACAGAAGACCTTGTGACAGGGACATTGGCACCAGCTGAAATTGAGTGTTATTTCTGACCGATATTGTCCAATCTAGTGACAAGGGTACACGATGATAGATTGATTGTCTGACTTAGTGAAGTGGGGAAATTGGAGCGAGTTTATTTATTTCCAGTTACATTGTCAAGAAAATATCACACGTATCTTCTATTTGAACTAAAGGCAATTCTCTTTCATCGTGAGGAAATCTGGCGGTATTTACTTAAGTATTTTTATGCTTAATGTGGGTTCCTTACCGTACTTAAGACACATCAAATGTTTATCAAGTAGTATGTTCCTAATCCAATAACACGGACATTACTCAAATCAGTTAATTCGTATATGCCTTTACACATGTATCGACAAGTTTTAATTGTATTATTTTAATTATTTCTGTATACAAATATAAATGTATAAATAAACTATGCAAGCCATGACAGTCTTCGTTTTATTCTGTTTCGGACAAACAACATGAGCAGACTTGAATACACGTGAATTCTAACACTAGCCACGACTGGAGGTAAGCCAGGGAGTTTACCGTTACTGCAATAGTTTTGACTGGAAATGCAAACTTGAGACAAAAGCATGTTCAACTCTGAAAATGGTTAAGTTTTTAAAAGGTAAAAGCTGTAACTATTATTAATTCTGAAGGGAGGTGATCCCCTGAGAGCAAAAATTGCAACACAAAAAGAGAAAATTGCAGACTCGGTTTTATTGAGTCTGTTCATGAACAGTAATTGAAAGTGCAACACTGCTCACTCCCCCTAGCACTGGCTTAAGCGGTATTCAATTTTCAGAACAAGAAGTACTGAAATTCATGATCTCAAAGGATCAGAAGGTATAACAACACTGAGAATGAAGTACGGGACGACGTTTTACGGCCGCCACACAAGCACTTAACACACCCTTTCGGTGCAGGGAACGAGTCATTAGTGTACATTGCAAACAGTGTATACACAGAAGACCCAGTTGAGAGTGCATCTAGAGAGGCCATTTCATCAGTGTCTGCACTGTTTGTCATGCTACAATGTTCCTTAAAAATAATTTTGGAATAGCCCATTTGTAAATTAAATCAGGTTTCTTTTGCAAATCAGACATGGAAGAGCATTCCATTTTATTGTGTGAAATATATTTTATCATGTCCCTATCATTAGCTTAAAGCTTTAGTCATAGTACATGTATATAAAATGACTGAGTTATACTGCATTAACCCTTTGTTGCCAAGTCTTTTGGTGAGCTTCAAATACATTGTCACTGAAGCTTAGTATTACATTAATTGTATCACTGTTTTAAATGTTCTGTTTAATTAACAGAAACGGTATTACAAGTTGACACCACATACAGTCCAATGTGCCACTGTAAACATTATCTTAAATGTTTTCATGCTGACAGAAGTGGCTGCCAAAATTTGGTTCTGATCCATTTTGACTAATTCTGATGTATCAAGGTATTGGGGAATAGTGCTCTAACAAAATATTTGAGAAACCATTGACCAATTTGGATCCTGGTGAGATGCCGATTTACACTGTTAGTAAAACATAACTTTGGGATTAGAGGGATGAGAGTTTGTTGTGTTTTATATGGTACATTTGTTTTGTCTTTTTGTGCGTTTCGTCACGTTTTGTCTTTGTGCTGTTTCATGTTTGATAGTGTTTTAACCGTGCCATTTTGGGTGTGGCGCTCCCTGTATATGACTGTTTTTCCACAGGTGTACTATCGAAAGTCAAATATATTTCAGATTTTAAAATATTTTTTTTATTTCTAAACGTATCATTTACTCTAAAACTACCAAATGATATTCTTCGTATACATGAAGCATATTAGATATTCATAACAGAAGATAAAATACAAATGTACAGTATAACCTATATTCAGCGAACATTAAGAAGAGGTCTAAGTAAGGGTAATTAAGGCAGGTGGTAGCTAAATGCAGGTCAAAACCAATGCACAAAGCTCCGATATGAGCTTTCGGCATTACTTTTGCACTAAATAACCACCTGAGGTCTAAGACTCCCGTGTCCTATCAATATAAGGTCGCTTAAGACAGATTCTACTGCACATGAAAATACAACGAGTAATAGAGAATAGAATGTGCAACTGGTTCTGCCAAACCGTCCAACAAACAAATCTCCTTAGACAGAAATCCACGTAGCTTTGTTATCTCTGGAATCAGAAACTGCTGTGAAATATAATTTGATCACTCATATGAACGTTATGCAGTGGCAGGTGGAATAATAATCAATCAATATTCATTATTTAAAATTTACGAACTATTTCAACAACACTTTGGAACTTCAAAGCCAGTCGTGCACAGGAGAGCAATACGTTAAGTGAACGAACCAGCTCTGAGAAGCAGCAATGCATTCATTGACATTTAATGTTTACTTGTACGTGTATCCCCTCTTCCCTCTTGCACTTGTAGATATGATGCCTTTACTCAACACCTTTTACAGAAATATATACGTTATAAATTCCGCATGGTCAATTGCACTTACTAAGTCATTGATGGCGTTTGATATTGAAAAAAGGTTTTATATTTTCAACCCAACAGTTTCTTAATGAACGATTTTGACCGCTTGATTCCGAGACTGTTTTATTATCAAGTAACTATGTCGTACATGCAATGTGCTAAGTTAGTACTATTTTCACATCTGTATTTTCTCTATAACTTCTTTAATGGAAAAGAAATTATACCCACATTCTCTGATGACAACTTAAGATAACAATGCAAATGGAAATTTAAAAGCACATCATTAACTTTGCCGATGGCTCTTTGATGACGAGTATAATGTTACTCTATAGAGAAATAACTGTATTGCAAACGATTTCATCAAGTTCGAAAGCCGCGTTAAGCGACATTTGATTACAGCCTCATTAACGTTATTTGTATTTTATGCACTACTAATATCGACTGAGCATTTATTTCACCATAAAATGAGATATGTATGAATATTGTATGCATTAAGTAATTAATTTTCTGCAAAACAGATGTCATCTCGTGCTTACTTTTTGTGTAAGTCTGTTGACGGCTGCGTTATCGTTACCTATCGTTACAACATCCCTATCCAACATTTACAACAATTGTATAAGTTGCTGCTTACCTTTTGACTTCAACTACTCTGAATTCTGTAACAGTAAAACCCCTCTAAACCGGCCATTCATTTTAGTATAAATATCAGTCTTGGAGACAGGAGCAGCTTAATTCTGTGTGAAAGTCATAAAGAAAGCTCCTCTGTGAGCTTTCTGCATGACTTTCATCCTGCATTAAGCAGCCACCGGCCTAAACTATCTCAATTATTCTCTACTATAATACCGGTATAGAGGGGTTTTACTGTATTGGTTGACTTATACCTAGAATACCGGTTTAGAGGGGTTATACTGTATTGGTTGACATACCTAGAATACCGGGTTAGAGGGGTTATACTGTATTGGTTGACTTATACCTAGAATACCGGTTTAGAGGGGTTATACTGTATTGGTTGACTTATACCTAGAATACCGGTTTAGAGGGGTTATACTGTATTGGTTGACATACCTATAATACCGGGTTAGAGGGGTTATACTGTATTAGTTGACATACCTATAATACCGGGTTAGAGGGGTTATACTGTATTGGTTGACATACCTATAATACCGGGTTAGAGGGGTTATACTGTATTAGTTGACATACCTAGAATACCGGGTTAGAGGGGTTATACTGTATTGGTTGACTTACCTAGAATACCGGTTTAGAGGGGTTATACTGTATTGGTTGACATACCTAGAATACCGGTTTAGAGGGGTTATACTGTATTAGTTGACATACCTATAATACCGGGTTAGAGGGGTTATACTGTATTAGTTGACATACCTATAATACCGGGTTAGAGGGGTTATACTGTATTAGTTGACATACCTATAATACCGGGTTAGAGGGGTTATACTGTATTGGTTGACATACCTATAATACCGGGTTAGAGGGGTTATACTGTATTAGTTGACATACCTAGAATACCGGGTTAGAGGGGTTATACTGTATTGGTTGACATACCTAGAATACCGGGTTAGAGGGGTTATACTGTATTAGTTGACATACCTAGAATACCGGGTTAGAGGGGTTATACTGTATTGGTAGACATATCTAGAATACCGGGTTAGAGGGGTTATACTGTATTGGTTGACATACCTAGAATACCGGGTTAGAGGGGTTATACTGTATTGGTTGACATACCTATAATACCGGGTTAGAGGGGTTATACTGTATTGGTTGACTTATACCTAGAATACCGGTTTAGAGGGGTTATACTGTATTGGTTGACTTATACCTAGAATACCGGTTTAGAGGGGTTATACTGTATTGGTTGACATACCTATAATACCGGGTTAGAGGGGTTATACTGTATTAGTTGACATACCTAGAATACCGGGTTAGAGGGGTTATACTGTATTAGTTGACATACCTATAATACCGGTTTAGAGGGGTTATACTGTATTAGTTGACATACCTAGAATACCGGGTTAGAGGGGTTATACTGTATTAGTTGACATACCTAGAATACCGGGTTAGAGGGGTTATACTGTATTGGTTGACATACCTAGAATACCGGGTTAGAGGGGTTATACTGTATTGGTTGACATACCTAGAATACCGGGTTAGAGGGGTTATACTGTATTGGTTGACATACCTAGAATACCGGGTTAGAGGGGTTATACTGTATTGGTTGACATACCTAGAATACCGGGTTAGAGGAGTTATACTGTATTGGTTGACATACCTAGAATGCCGGTTTAGAGGGGTTATACTGTATTGGTTTACTTATATCTAGAATATTGGTTTAGAGGAGTTATACTGTATTGGTTAACATAATAAAAACATATTGTCTACTCAAATATGGACGCGGTGCATTTTGACACTTCCGATTCGATCAAGATTTTGAGTAATAGACTATCAAACAGCTTTAGTCCTGGTCAGACGCCGAGTTACTCGGATTCTCATCTGATCCAAGGTGTTTGCAACTACGTGTCAGTTCGTGGATAGCGGGAAAGGGTTTAGTATAAAAATATTTCAGTAAGTCACAAAAGTCTGCCGAACAGTATTAGTAAAAGTTCTAATGCATTTCATTACCTTGCAACAATGAATTTTCGCCATTGTTACAATGAAATGTGTTTCTAGTAGCAATATAATTTGTATTATTTTACAGTGAAATTACATTGCTGTCTAGAAGAACAGTTGGTTTTAGGAACTGTCATTTGCAAACCTTTCAGCACAGACAGTGTCACTATGTGAGCCACCGGGAATTAAATAACAGAATGCATCAATGGCTGATTTAATACGTGTTACGACTGATATAAAGTTGCAGAGGTGAAATACATAATCCTTGCATCAGGCCAATACCAGAACATCAAAATAAACCAGGATTTATTGACGGCGTTATATTACCCCAGTGTGCCGCAGTACCGTTAATCCCTACACTTTTACTCCCTTAATTTGTTACTAGAAACCTAAGTGTATTGATTGGGTAACCTTTTTATTGAAATGATAGTGCATGCAAACGCATGATATATTTCCGAACGAGAATATATAATTTTAAACTAAACTTAAACTAGTGCCGAAAAAGTGATCCATTATTGGTTGTCTGTCCATCTGATATACCTAACCTGACAGACATTATGAAAATAAAACTATTTTTTGTAATTATTGAGAATGCTGGGCATTTATTTTGCAAGAGTGTTATGCATGTACGAGTGATACAAATCTTCTACGCTCGTATACTGTCAAAACAGGTAATGACTGCATTATGTAGGGTTGTCTTCATATCGTAATATTAGAGTATGTCATTAACAATGACAGCGGCTTATTCTTATTTCTATGGTAAGGATAATAAATTTGTTACGAACATTGCTGAACAAAATGATTATATGCGCATGCTTATACCCTCTGCACTAAATGCTATATGTACTCCATGGATATTTTCCAAACATAATTGCATAGATTCCATACCGTTTTATGTAAATCAACTTTTCCCATGGTTGCATGTTCGATATTTCGTAACATAAATTAAGCTTAAATGTCCGACATTTCATAACTTAAATACAGAACTCCCATGTTTGCTTCTGCCATACATGTATGCCTTTTATTTACAATGTTTAAATTCCATGGTCAAGTATTTGACACATTAAATTTGCATATTCAAAGTAAACATTACCATTTAAGAACCCTATTTATTGACCGTAAGATATCAGTCGGTGATGACGCCATGCATCGACACATGAGCAAGTTACAGTAGCATGTCAGCTGGTCATGAGGTCGTGTTTCGACACGTGATTAATAGACAGTAGCTTGTTAGAGAGAGATAGGGAGACACACACACACACCACACACATACACACATTCTCAAACAGCATCAAACGTACAAGCACAAACATAAAAGTAAGAGTGACAAAGAGAGAATCGCCTTAGAATGGTCAGTGGAAAAACCAACACGGGGTATAAACCTAAATCCATACATTAAAAAAAACATTAAATTAAATTCGTTAAAATCATTATATAGAGGATATTTGTTATTTTCGGTGGACGATCGAAATTTATTTCATCGAGTGAACAACAGACGGTATGTTTTCACGAGTGGCGAAGCCACGAGTGAAAATATTACCGTCTGGTGTTCACGAGATGAAATAAATTTCGATCTTCCACCGAAAATAACAAATATTCTATTTATTTCATGCTTTTATTCAACTTAATAACCTCTTTTTCAACGGATTCATGTCCTAACGAAATCGAAAGTACGATTCGTTCCCCGTGGGGAGCCCCAGTGAAAGACCGTAGTTCACATGTCGCTTCACGACAGAAGATATAGTTCTATATAATCGTCTTAGAAATTGTAAAATGTCCATAAAAACATCTTTTAAAAGTTCAAAATGATTAACACAGAGGGGTTATATTGTATAACGTCATTTTGTACAATCTGACAACAAAACTAAAAGAAAACGTTTTTGATTTTACTACGCGTCATTTTGACGTCATAAGTCATATGCGCGTCATAAGTCAGACGTCCGCCATCTTGTCCAAAACAAACGTGATGGGAAACCAACGAAGAACGAAACTGAGACTTTATAACAGAAAACATGTAAGTTGTGGGCTTTAATTGAGCCAACATTATCAGGAAATAAGAATGGATAATGCCACGTGTTGAATATTAACTGTCACTTTCGGAAAACAATGGAATTCTTTTGAACAGTCTGTACACCGGAGTATTTGAGATTAACTGAGAAAGAGTTTGCCTTTCTGAAACGGGGTTGATAACTTGTTATAGATCTAGTAACTGGTGACATGAACATGGAAATGACAGCCAGGGAAGACGCTGATTTAAAATCCGCTATTGAATCCTATTGATAATCACGGTTGGCTTGTTTTGTTTAGTGTCAGTTCACGATGGCATCGAGTAAGCGGCTTGCATTTGCTGTACTTGAAGGCTGGTAGAGTAGATTCGGTACTGGTGCTGTACTGGTAGACGTTTGGTTGACTCTATAAATCTTAATGTAAAATCGATTAGTGGACAATTTCATCATTTTAACCTAGATTATGAGTGCAAATAGCAGTACATTTCGTCCAAATGGTCTAATGTGAGGACGTCGTGTCATTTATTGGCAGACGATCTGGGTTCGAGTCCCAGTTTGGATTTCATTTTGTACTGCTGTTATGTCATTTGTTATCAAATTTATACCCTGTGAAACTGATTTTTAAAAAATATAACAAAACATTGCAAAACGACCCCATAAAAGAAGAATTGTATTGGTTTTCTAACTATCTGACTGCTTAGTGCAAGTTAAAATCCCCATGGGGGGACAAGTAGTCCGGTAACAGTGAAATTATCAAATTGATAATTTCACTGTTCAAAACAGTGAGTTTATCAAGTGATACTCCACTGTTATATCCTGGTAAACCACCGGAAAGCATGAAATAAATTTATGCATACAATAGGAGATAAGTTAACACCGTAGTTACACAGGAAATATTCAACATGGATTTAAAAATAATCTGAAATTGGTTATAATATTCCAGATGAAATAAGCAATCTCAAAATGCATTTTCCCACAAAATAACAATAAACCAATTCTCTGTGCGAAAGACCTTTGGCCTAATAGTGATAACTTTTAGCGGGTTTTTTCCAATTGTAATATTTGTAATGGGTAGGTTGTACTTAAGTTTCTGATTCATTTTTAAGATAATGTTTTCATATGATATGCTCCTTTATATAAATGTATACCAGTTATAGTGTTTTTATCTATTTGTAAGTAATCGTATGTTGACGATCACACGATCAATAAACTAGATGTGTATATCGATTTCATCTTTGTTTTAATAAGCCAGAAGTAGAATATTTAACATATCAATGACCTCGCAAACTACAGTTAATTTGGAATTAATGATCTGTCATAACAATTAATCTTCTTCATTATTGCATCCTTTCCATCTAATCAATTGGGTATGAGAGTCACTAATCATTACCCATCTCGTGTTTACTGTTCCAATGTGAATCCTCTCACCATGGATATTTATTATCTGATCATTCTAAAGTCGGCCCAAGAGTAGCCTCTGAATAGTGTAGAACGATATGAGACAGTTGCTCTAGGAACCACCTCATATGTATCTACAGTATTTGCAAATGAAGATATGAACGCTAATAACACGAGCAAGGTTAATGTGAAACTGTTTGTCTGCTTGATTGCTTCTGTAGATATTATTTGATTCGATTACAGTCCTTACAAGTTGTATGAAGGGTGTGTAATAGCTTCGACCCCATTCGGACGTCTGAAAAGGGTTGAGGCTGTTTGCAAATGTGGCACAAAAATCCATGTTGTCTAAAATTCCGATTTAATAACCACTGAACTACAAGTTAACATATGATACCGTTGACCACAATAATTGCATGAACTTCAATTTATCTTGTAGATTAATAGCAACAAGAACAATTTATATTAACTGTTATAAAATACCATTATCCTGCAACCCACGACTGGACTCGCATATGCTAACAATTTGGATTCAGATGAAACGATGAGTAACTCGGCGTCTCATCATGATCCAATCTGTTCGACACAAAGTAAATAGCTTATAAAACGCTTGATTGAAACAGAGGGAGACAAACTTGCAATAGGTCCAAATTTCAGCAAACAGTATTTTTCGCAGCATAGTTAGGGTTTATTAACCTAATACATAATCAAACGACGTCATTACAATACATATGCTTATTTTCGTGATACGGGTATTACTTTTATTGCCCGCATTATCCTCATTTCTGTATCGAAGCATACCATAATTTGTCATTTTGACAACCTTCTCAAAATTTGGTAATAAACATTTTATAGAACTTATCTATGAAAAACAGAAAGTAACCAAATGATACGCGGCAGAGGCAATACTTGTAAAATAATAAAAAAGTATGTTTAGTAGAGACGGTTAAGATAATTGTACATTAATAACTGTAGTTTTTATTCTATTAATACGGAATTATCTTTTGCAAACAAATGATACAGCGCTTTTAATATTAAGTAATGCGATCAGATGGCAGAATTGGTTTTTCGGGTTATAAAATGCGAAATATAAGATTTATCATCAGCGGGTATTTGTCATATGATCATATCATATGGATAGTATTTCCCCTTACTCAAGTCACTCCTATAGGCCAATCCGTATTAACGACTGCAACTAATTAACTTTAGATTACACGTGAGTGTCTTATCAGCATTGAGCTTATATTCTAAACGAGTTGTAAAAAGAAGTAGACCTTGTGAAAAAAATAGGAGAACCCTTTTTTAAAAAGTTAAGTAGATTGATCTGAAGTGTGTAGAATTCAGCTGGCAAAAGCATTAAAGGCGATGGGTAAACGAGCATTTTGGTATACCATCTGTGTTAAAGATAAAACTTGAGTTCAAATAGTTACCGGAGAGAGGTTTCACAGTTTTTAAATACATATCTGGAATGTATATTCTTAAATAACAAATTGTTGGTTTCTTTTAACACACCCATATATCCATTGAACCAATTCAAACCAATGTGTGTTACAGATCTATGCAAGTGGTTTATAGTTTTCGATACTTGGACAATAGTTTCTCTCAAATGCGGGAACGAATCGATAGTAAGCGAAGAGCTAATAGCTTTCAGCTGCGTTCAACTATTAAAAGTGCAATGACAAATATCTTTTTCTTACTTATAATTTAATCCTTATAAACCGTATATTTAACCCTAACCTTGCTATCCACACCTTTACTCGCATTTGCAAACAGCTTAGGTCTTAGGAGCCTAGGAGACGCAGAGTAAATCGGCGTCACATCATGACAAAACCTGTTTGATATTCGTTAGTAATACCTCGCTATAACGACCACTAAATTACATCAAGTATATTTTGTGTTAAAGGCAGGTGGATGCTTAAAGCAAGGTGAAAGTAAAACAGAACGCTCCTATAGGAGCGTTCTGTTTTACTTTCACCTTGCTTTAAGCAACCACCTGCCAAAATACCAATTCAGTAACACAATTTAGTGGTCTTTATAGAGACGTTTTATTGTAGTTCCTCAAAACCTTGATCGGATTGGAAGAAGTCACAATATCACCATATCTACATTTGAGCAGACATGTTTTTGCATCTGTGTAAGGGTTAAGCGAATCTACTTTTCTTTAGTAGGTTAGATTATATAAATAAAAATATATTTTTTGAGAACATGAAGCAAAGAGTGCAGATATTGATGTGAAGGCACATGCAAGAATCCTCTGTTCCGGTATATACTGTTAGCATATGCCCCTCTCTAGGAATGCTGTACATATAACAGATTAAGTCTAAAATAAGAAAATGTGATATTCTACATCTGAAAGACAAAATCTAAATATACAATGACAAACAAGTGAGGGATATTGCACGGTCTATTATGTACAGCCACGATAGCGTCCGAGCATGGCAGTGGGATATCATTCTTGTCGCCAATTGACCTTTGACGCCATACCGATAGGCAATTTCTTATAACTCTGTACGATTGATATTCTATGGAAAGAAGATAACCTGATTGAGGTAGTAATTGCTGCTGATACATACAAATAAGACGACTCATCTACACAATGTAGCTGTTATATTAAACACATTACAACTATTCATGTTCTTGTAATTGCAAAGGAAAATTAATTACCATGTGCTTCTACTTAATCTTATTATTATCAATTTTATCATCGTTTCTAATTAGAGTGTCAGGCTTTACTGACGTATAATGATATTAATGCAAATATATTTTTCTTGCGCGTGTTCAAAGGAAGGAACACTACTTATTATGTTGTACTCGGAAACAATGTTTAATTATTTCAAAGCGCAATAAACTACAGACTGAGCGCGGAACACCCAATGATATCAGATGGATCAAAGCTGTCTACAAATGACATCCAGATCGCGATGTGCATGGTAAGAAATTAGTGACACCCATGTAACGATTTGCATGGTAAGGAAAAAAGTGACACCCAGGTCGCGATGTGCAAGGTAAGGAATAAGCAACACATAATTGTTTTTGTATTACAGCGGTATTACAACGATATGGTGTTTTAATTCAATGCACGGCATTGTACTGTATGCATTTAGCCCAAACCATCCCTTTGAACCCCTCCAACTTCAGTATTCATACTACTCAGTATTTAATATGCACATGCCCCAGCATTTGATTGATTTGTCATTTCCATTAATCCATAACTATTTTACTCAAGAAGCGGATAGTCTAATAAACATGTAATACTGGCAGAGCAATAGAGAAACGTGTTTATCATAGACTGCCTAAATACACCTCTGATTTACATCATCTAAACACCTTTGCATGCCTTTGCATATTGAGTAGACGCAAATAAGGCAGCTTCTAAAGGAATCTTATGTTCTCGCTTCTCAGACGTGCTAGATAAGATGAATTACTAAAATAGCAGTACTAGAAATCCTTATCTGGAACACCAATTGTCTAGTGTATGCATACGCGCGATTAGGCGAAATTAATAATAGGGAAGTAACTCTTATGGAAGTATACTAACAGTTCTATAGGCAACAACCTTATAAATTAAAATTAAAATAAGTAATTAGCACGAATATGAACTTCTATTTATTATATAAACATTTTAAAAGCCTATTTAATTAACCGAATACATTGTTTTGTAGTCAGTCAATCATTTATATTTTACGCCAAAACGTAACGTTTGTGGTTGTCATAACAAATAACGTCATTTGGTGTCACGTTTTTATGCTGCAGTTTGTTGTTATTAGATATTGAAGTCGTATTACGCAATGTAAAGTACTACTTCACAAAATCAGTTATTTTACTTTGTTTTAGGGCGTATTTCAGCGAGAAAAATAATCAAGCATGGGTTTTGTTTAAAGCCGGGGGTTTCTATACCCTCGGTTGGTCTGTTCCTGTCGGAAACTCGATAAAGCTCGTTTCCGATTCGAACAGACCAACCTCGGGTATGGAAATCCCCGTCTTTAACAAAACCCATGCTTGATTCTATTAATATGGGACTGCTCTGTTTGTTTATCAAATTATATATTTTAGCTGATTCCACAGTTTCTGTCACTACTAAAACATCCCGTTTTGATATGCGAGTATAAAAGCAACATCTATTGGTATTCATGGTGTCATTATTTCGTACGTGGATATATGTGAGATGAATGATTAACCCTTCGCTTGCTATTCACGTCAATATACCTACCTGTAAATAGTGAATACCCAGATGAGACAGCTCCTGCATGAGCTGTCTCATCAGGGTCTGCACTATTTACAAGTTGATTGTGCAACCAGTGCACCCTACAGCAGTGATTGCTCGGTGAAATACTTGTACACAGTGAAGATGTATGTAATTATACAACAGGGCATGGGTAAAGAAGGAGAAATGTATTTTAAAATTCTGCAAGCGAAGGGTTAAATCACTAATTCTTCACAAGTATCACATGGAGTGTCTAAATTAAAAGTTCAACAGACACCTTTTTCAACATTGACAAAGTGCCAGTGTTTGGCATCAGGCATGCCAATGAGACAGCATCATTGATTTCTGCCCTCAGTCAATTGACAATTGATAGAGTCTGTTACCCATTATGGGCGATTTTGCAGGATCAGAACTGTTTGACTCTGGTCGTATTTTAGTACAAAAATGAAAACGAATAACTCAGACGGGAGATGCTACATGGAGGCCCGCAGCAAGTTGATCATATCTTGTTTTTGTGTGTTGTTTTTAAAATGAATTAGACGCAGGTTTGTGCATACAATGCTTAGCAGGATAAATGTTAACGTTTCTTGTAGCCAATAACAATATATTATTGCATCACGTGACAAATGATGTATCAATCCATCATAACGAAATGTTTTATTGATGGTTGTTCAATAAGTGAGAATATTTTTTTAAGCAAGCTGTTTTCATAAATACATTTATTTCCTCTCTGCTATGACAGGGGACATTAACCCTTTCCCTGATGAATATTTATATAGGAAATAATGACATCATGAATATCAATAAGACTATGTTCTATAATGGCTTATGAGCACAGGATATTTAGGCTCAGACATAAGCTGTATAATCAGATATATATTCCACCATACGCTAACAGAGCAGACCCTGATCAGACGGCTCCTTTTAGGAGCCGTCTGATCTGGGTCTACCCTGTTTCCAGATGCGTCAAAATGCGCTTACATAAGAGAAAGGGTTAAGCGACATCAGGTTACATATGTTTAGTTAAATTAATAGTTTTAAATCGTTTAAACGTGAAATAAATGTTGAAGTATGTTTAATCTCTGACGTATAATACTCAGATTCTTACATAACCGTGATATAACTAAAGCAGTTTCATAAAAATCAAACCAAGTAAATATACAGTAAATACCCTATATAGCAACCACTAAATTAATGCGCATGGGAATGATAAGAGCAGATGACTGCTTAACGCAGGACGAAAGTAATTCAGAAAAAGCTCCATAGGGGTTTTCGGCTTAACTTTCGTCATGTATAAAGCTACAACGTCTAATAAAGCCTTTACAAACAAGCATTACACCTATTTTTTATGGTCGCATTAGATGAGATTTGCTGTTTTATCTAAGTTCAAATAAAGTAGAAAGTCGATACTTTGAAATTTTAGTAATTATGAATTGAGAACTTTTAGGCAGTTGGCTGTTTAATGCAGGGTGGAATTCACGCAGTCAGCTCCTAGAGGAGCTTTCTGTATGACTTTCACCTTGCATTAAGCTGTCACATGTCTTAATGCTCGATAATGATACGTATGTTAGTGTTCGTTTAATCGAGAATTTACTGTAGTTTAACTACGACTGATAATGAATGAAAAAGGTTACAAATTATATATTGTGATAAACTTCATTCTGTTTCACCCAATATTGTCTCTCGATTTGAATCTAAATTTGTTTTATTTGACTTCGTCGTTTGTAGGATCTATCATGCTTAAACCCCTCCCATTATTGGGTGGTAACAAGGACAAAACACAAAGACATGTATTTTCACTATGCGAATTTGAACAGCTGTTTCTTAGCAAGTGGCCGCCGTATAAAATAATGCGTTGAATGATATTAACTCGATTTAAAAATAAATGACGTGGGTCATAGATGATGTCAGCCCTGACGAAAAAGCTCGGGCACAGAGTTTCTAATACACGATGACACTAGTATCGATCCAAACGTTTCTCAATACGGTTGGAAAAAATGTTTCTATTCAAATCAGATGACAAGCGTAAATGAAAAGTACACTTACCAACTTTATCTAATCGGTCATTACAAATTGTCCATATACGTATAGTTCATGCATTTATGATTGAATTACCAATGACATATACATATCCCCTGTCTGAGGGTAACATTATCAATTTTATCTAATTAGGGATTTGCTAATATCCACATACATAGATAATATATTGTCAATATTGAATTACCGATGACAAAAAAGGCATAACATATACACACCAAACTCTGGGGGTAATATTAATTTGTTCTCCCGTTTCATCACATTCATTCAAGTTTATAGCGCATGACTGATGGGTAAGTTGGCAGAACTACACTAAATAAATCAAATAGTGCCGATGAATAACGAGTTCTTCTTAGATGAGAGAGAATGTGATAAAAGTACAATGTTGGCTATTGTGACACGCTACAAGGCAGTGCATGGTATCCAAACCACTGTCCCGGATTCTATTTATTTCTAAAGGAAGGGATAAGTATCACCAGGCGAACGAGACCATTCTCAATGCCAATCAATCACTTTACCGTTTCCTTCGTATACGCATTTTCACGCATTTAGAAACATAGAAGACCCAGATCAGACAGCTCCTACAGGAGCCGTCTGATTAGGGTCTACTCTGTTTGCTAATGGAATTTGATAAACCTGTATCTTTAGTGTCTAAAATGGCTAAAAAGTTCCACATTTCATATATCATTGTAATTATTTTGTCCATGAAAATACAATAGGTATTAAAATAGTGAACATTGAAATGTTAAACCACTGTAAAATATACAATATACATAGGGACAGAGGGCACATTTAGCAGATTAATGCCTCTTTTTTCGAAGGTAGATAACAAGTATGCGCACACAAGTTTTAATTGATATTGTACTGAAGCAACTTGAAACTGATGTTGATAATAAGTGGGTGTTAATCATGGCACTCGGTTCACGAACTTCACGGGTTCTCTACGTGTGATTTCTATGACAACCAATTTCCGCAGAAATGATTGAGATACACACACCCGTCAATACTTATAATATGTACTATAGAAATAGAAATCATTTTACTTGCTCCACCTCTAAATTGTTGTTACTGTTATAGTCCAACATGGTTCGTTCTCTCTTCTTAGGAAAGGGAGGTGTAAAAATGATACAGGCATAGATTACTGAGTTAAATATATAAATAGTGTGGAGCTTAGAGACAGCATGTAGGATGGGTAAAGCCTAGAGACAGCATGTAGGATTTGTAGAGCTCAGAGAAAGTATGTAGGATGTGTAAAGCTTAGAGATAGCATGTAGGATGTGTCTTCGGAAGCAATAGGTTAGGTATGTTAGACCGCATTCAGATATATTACGAATGTGATCACATTCGTAACAGGTAAAATATGTTACAAATGTGAGTGTCCGACATGGGGGGTTGACATTAGAAGCACATATGTAACAGATTGGGTCCCTGAATGACAATGTTCAATTAGTAAATAGTGATAGGATTACCATTGTATATGTTACTATATTGCCTTGAGGGTCATGTCTCAAATTTTCACAACCTTTACAGCACATTTTAAAGATATAATGTACATGCTTGTAATATGTTTTAGGATACCTGCCTAAACTATATTGAAAGAGATTCCATTTTTCATAGAACTTGTCATATACGTGTACATGCACCTGGGCAATGATGTTAATGTGTGCCTATGATTAAATAAATATTACTTCTTAGTTCCTTTATTTGCTTTTAATTGAGTAATTAATACACAATGCTACATATTTTAGCAACTATAAATCTAATGATATACATTTAGGAAAGAAAACCTTAGCCATGTCTTTTGTCAATATTTAGTTTGTTGTTAAAACTTGAGCAATGTTTCATTTTTGCGATGAGAGATGATGCACATGCATTTTTTAGCTTCCTTTTCTGTATGAAATTTGACGTGTTACAAATGTGATTGTATGTCACATCAAAAATCGGCATAGATCACATTCGTCACAAAATGTGTTACATATGTGCTCGATTTCCGGATCATATTCGTAACACGTGTTACGAATGTGATTTGTTACGAATGTGGTCTAACATAGGTATCAGCTGAGCGAATGTAATACAGAAAGCTTCTTTTGTTTTCTGTGTTACTTTTTGATTTAACACCGCTGTGAAAATAAGTCTGCATAAACTTGAATCAATTACAATTATGACTACTTCAAATTCCATTAAGCTTTTGAGAGACTTCTGACAAACAATTTGGTCCAAATGAGATACCGAATTACCCGGACTCTTATCTGGAGCTAAGCTGTTTGATACTCTGAACGCACTGTTGAAAAGAAACGCAAGATAAATTGCATCTATAACGGCCACTAAAATGTGTTAATTAGTTAATTGTTAGGGCTTTAAGCACCCATCTGTCTTTAACACACACTATTTGATGTAATTAAGTGGCCATTATAGAGAGGTTTTACTGTAAGTAAAGTAAAACCTCTATATAACAGCCACTAAATTGTGTTAATTAGTTGGTATTTAGGGCAGGTGGATGCAATTAAGTGGCCATTATAGAGAGGTTTTACTGTAAGTAAAGTAAAACCTCTATATAACAGCCACTAAATTGTGTTAATTAGTTGGTATTTAGGGAAGATGGATGCTTAAAGCAAGGTGAAAGTAGAATAGAACGCTCCAACATGTTACATGCTGTTTGGTGTCGATTATTATCATCTTATTTCACTTTTAAAAAGCTAACTTTAGCACGTACCGTCCTTATACAAGTGGCTCGATTCGACCTTATCAACCTTTATCCCGCTGTGAAAAAATAGTGCCTGCTCAAAGTTGTATCATATTCAATTCTGATAACTTATGATTCGATCCAGCTTTTGGGAAATAATGGAGTAAATAATAGATTGTAAAATATTTTGGAGTTACTCGGGGTCTCATCTGGATTCAATCCTTTTGCAACGGATATCAGGTCGAGCATACCATGAGAAAGGTTGACCATACTCTGTATAATGCTCAATAGAACGATTCATAGATATATGTCTAATCTTTACTGTTAAAAGTAATCCTTGTGTTTATTGGTGTTCGTTTTAACACTTATCCCACTATCCTAGACCTGACTCACAGTTTATCACTTAATGGATCCAGGTGAGAGTCCCGGTAACTCGGCTGTTCATCAGGTCAAGCTGTTCGACACTCGATCAATATTCGTATAACCCTTCTTTCATGTAAACACATTTCCGCGCATTTGCAAACAGAGTATACCCCGATCAGACGACTCTTATAGGAGCCGTCTGATCAGGGACAGCTCATTGTGCTTTTGACATGCTATATATCTTATTTAACAGGTTTTGTCGGAACAAACGATTCGTGTTTAAGAAAAACCACATTATACATGTATAATAAAAACATATAATATAAAAACAATAATAAAAAATAGATTATAAATATTCAGGATGTCATTATTTCTTACATGTATATTGAACATGGAAAGGGTTAAAAGCTTGAACGAATCAGTTGGAAGTAAAATTGTACCAGGTCGGGATTTATCAGACTGTTCTGTTATTTTGAAGAGTCAATATGCATAACCATTAGAACATTTCGGGAAAACGAATCATACTTTAACGCCAATATGTCTAATGCAATTCGGCTGTATCACATTTGATATTAAACATGTGAAATAGAGATTAACATGTCTCAAGCTGAATAAAGGTTTGTTCTATCTCTGATCTGCTGAACTTATACTGAATTCCAATTCATTCGTCAAAGTATTTTAGAAACTATTGATCGAGTGTCAGATAGTTCGTATCCTGATCAAATGTCGAGTTACTTGGTGTCTCATCTGGACCAAAGCTGTTTGCAAATGACAGTCATGTTGGGCTTAGCACGAGACGTGTTAAACTGATATAGAATAGAGTCTGTTCAGTGAAAGTAACATCAGTATTGATTGAAAGGAGTCGAATTGGTGCTGCTGTATATTCTATAGAACGTATACCAAATCCGTGGCTAATATCTAAGACACCTCACTGTCTTAGAATTGCTATAACATTAAATGCAGTTGTATTGTATTGTTTACTTATATCTTGTTCGTTAAGGTTTTGAGACACTGCAGTGTATGGCCAAAAGTGAGTCATCAAAATGGCTGACTTCAAAAAATGCCAATCATACATTCAATCACCTCCGAACAGTCTTTGATGAGATAGTATTTGGAAATACACTATTAACTTTATTAGTTATTTCAGCCATACGTTTATTTAGACTGTTTGTCTTTACGGTTGGGGATGGAATAAGTGTGAGGCTGGGCGCCCCTAAACCGCTTTAACTCCCCATAAGCATTTGTCACTGACCGTTCCATGGCGGTATATCCATCTTCCCCCTATTGTTTGTTTGTTATGTCTTTGTGCGTCTCTTTGTGTCTTTTATAATATGCATGTACATTTTACAGATTTCCATCCTGGTGCTGTTCGGGCAGTATGTATGTTTTGTATGTGGTGTTTTCTGCATGACTCATACATGTACTCTGTCATCGATCAGAGTTTACACAACGTATCAGTTTCCTGTCACCACGCTCATCAGTTTTCCTGGGCATTCCGCTTCGATGTTTATATTTGGAATCACCACGTTCTCTAAATCTCTTAAAAAATACTCACACCTGACTGACTCACTTCTAGTATTTCTGCAATCTGTCGTTGATTAAATCATCGTTTGACAAATATATTACAAATCATCGTTTGACAAAGATATTACCATTTTTTTTCTGGACTGTTGACATTTGTTTACGTGCAGCCATTTTTGTGTTGTTTTTTTATATATATTTCACGTCATGTACGACATGAAAGGCTAACGTATAAATTCTAATTAATAACCAAGTTTTAACTTACCGTTGCCATTAAATTTGATCAAAGGAATACGAGGGTGAAAATTAAATTACTGCTTTGTTTAAAAAACGGTCAGCTGTTTTAATAACTCACTTTTGGCCATACACTGTTCTGCAGGACGGAGTGACATGCAGTTAGGATGTTGATGAGGATCGGCCTCTTACCTAGGACCAGGCTATTTAAAAATACTAGGTCATCATCCTAATTAATATATTGACTTTCAAATTGCGTTCAAACGTATCATTGAATTTTCATTCTGAATAATTGTAAATCATGTGCCAACAGAATGCATCTAGA
Source organism: Azorinus chamasolen (assembly GCA_963576725.1). NCBI lineage: Eukaryota > Metazoa > Mollusca > Bivalvia > Cardiida > Solecurtidae > Azorinus > Azorinus chamasolen. Next base: position 13,829,555 of record OY755244.1, on the reverse strand, counting down.
TACGGTAAAAACTTTCGGCATGATTTTCATCCTGCATTAAGCTAACTAATGGAACGTATTTGAGTGTTCGAATAATCGAGTTGTCACTGTAATATGATTAAACTAAACATATCAAATTATGACGGATTTTCAATATCGATGAGTTACGTATCTGACTTTCCTTACTGTGCAATAGCATTGTTACAGTCTAAACAAGTTTAAAATCAAAATTTAAATGAACAATCAAAGTGTTTAACTTCTCCCTCATATCAGACTCTTCCTACAATTTTCAAAACTTATACCATCAAAACTAGTTATCATGAAGGACCAGAAAATATAACAACATTGAGCCTGTCTTTTATATACAGTGCACCTTTAGCTTGTTTGGCACCGAACACGTTTCGTCTGCAAGTAATATCGTTTGTTTTAAGTTTCATGATAAGTCTTCCTTTCAATTACTTTTCTAAAACGTGAGTGGTTTTTCAAAAAGGTTGGATCCTGATGAGACGTCAAACTGTGTGCAAAGGCTATCACAAAGGTCCATTGCAGTCGCTCTCTGGCAGCCTCGGCGGTGAAATAGTTACAGATTAAAACAGTTCGATATGTGCAGGTTATAGCAAATATCTCCGTATAAAATACCCAAGTACACAATCAAGTAGAAAATGTTTACAAACGGTAAATGTGAAAATTCACGATATTTCAGTTCATAGAAGTTGACTCTTTCGCTGCCATAGGAGAAACAGTAATGACCTTTGCGAACAGTTTGAATCAAGATGGACGCCGAGTAACTGAGTGTCTCACCAAGATCCAAAATGTTTACACTGGTATCATTGTTTTCAGAAACAAACTGAAGACAGACCAAAATTGAAATGTAATGCAGATGATAATCTTAGCAGATAAAATTTATTTGGCTGCGAAAATGTTCAACACATGATGTATACTTCGACAGTGTTAACCTATCGAATGCTGCATTGTCAAAATGGTCCATCATTTACCAATAGACTCGAAACAGAATGCAAAGGTATAATGTGCCATGTGATTTGGAATGACAGATATTGCGGATCATGATCATAGTGCACCTTTGATCTGTGATCTGGATATACATGTATATTGTTTACATATACCAGTACGCTCCTTGTCCTCATTCTTCTAATTTCTTTTATTTTCCCCCATTTAAACTTTAAAATAAAACCGATGCATATTCACTCATGAATATCATAAATATGCATTGTATGTTGAGTAAATATATCCTATCAGAAAAGCAAATACATGTAATAACTAAAAATGGTTTATGAATTCAGGCATGTAATACCCTACGTATTTGATTTGGCTACTATTCGCATAACCGGTACTAGTGTATGTGAAACAATGTTGACTTATTTCGTATGACATAAATTATAATATGTTCTAACATACGACAGTTCTCAAGATAAACCGCTTCACATTGTAAGGCTCACGATCTATTTATTGCTAAATGGATATCAGTTTATATGCTTTGCTAAAACTTCAAAGGGAAGATCTTAGACAGTAAACGTCTATCGTAATAGTCATTTCACTTCTTAATTTTTGTAACTCAGATGATTATCGATTTTGTCTCGTCTTTTGCGTAGTGATATGTCTGGTTTAGGTGATAATAGCATTTCATAAGCTACATGTATTTCAGTACAACACAACGTATCAGATTGGAGACAAAATTTCTGGTATGGTGCTACAAACAGAACACGTTTATACAACAAGTAGTGAAATATACAATTTAACAACATACTAACCCTAACATTAACCCTTGTATGAGGCTACAGATAGAGCAATTTGATACTACAAGTGGGGAAATCTACAATTTAACAACATACTAACCCTAACTTTAACCCTTGTATGAGGCTACAGATAGAGCAATTTGATACTACAAGTGGTGAAATCTACAATTTAACAACATGCTAACCCTGACCCTAACCCTGGTATGAGGCTACATATATCAATTGTATACTAAATTTAGTTATATATATTATAATATATTATCTAACAACACTGTGTACTACAGGTAGTGAAATCTAAAATTGAACAACATGCTTACCCTAAACCTGGTATGAGACTATAGATAGAGAAATTGTATACTACAAGTGGTGAAATATACAGTTCAACAAAATACCAATCCTAATCCCGATGTGAGGCTATAGAGAGAGAGGGGGATATTGTATACTACAGATGGCGACACCTACAATTTAAAACATACTAACCCTGACCCTAACCTTGTTATGAGCCTACATATAGAGCATGTGTACACAACAAGTGAGGAAAAGTACAATTTAGCAACAGGTTACATTACTTAAGTTTTGCAATACCGAATATTGTCGTATGTAAGATGTGTCTTAGGCTACAAATTTCTTTTATTTTATCCCTTTTCCCCTTTTTTACAACATAATACAGTAACAATGAGTTTGGACCATCATGAGATTCCGAGATATTCGGCGTCTGATCTTGATCCGCAGTCTTTTCATTGGTGATCATAGCCGCTATATTGACAGGGAAAACGTTGATATATATACAGTATTTATGCAGTTTGTATTAGCCAGTTTGTCTGAATCACCTTTATTTCCGAATGCCATGGAGGTGGAAATAAATGTGTAGACTACCTTCATTTATTTGTCATTCGGATATACATTAAGTTCTTCTTTACGCTATCAATATTTATCGCAGATTACTTCAGGAGCAACGCATGTTTTATTTAATTAAATGTTGTAATGATATAAATGGACAACAATAATCCTATGAATGAGTTGAGAAAACTGAAGACAACTTTGAACTAAGTTCTAACCGATATTTATACATTTACCTCATTCAAGTTGACAGGTACTAAAATATCCGTGAATTTACGATAATAAGCGCTTTGATTACCAAATTGTCCTTAAATGCCGATGGCGTCTACGAGACAGTAAGAAAGTTTTCATCTGACTACATTTATACAATGACTATTCCTGTACCAAAGTTAGTATTGATTGTCTTACCACAATCTTTTGATGGCCAACAGTACTGTCTTCGCCCAAATGAGCATTGACACGTCAAAAGTAAAGTAGGTCGAAACAAACATGAACTGATATATTAACCCTTATCCCGCTATTTGCAATTTGATCTGCATTTCAAATAGCTTGTATCCATATGAGATATCGAGTTACTCAGCGTCACTTCAAGATGTTGTTGGACATTCGGTAAATAGTTTATCAAAGGTTGAACGTATTAGAAGTAGTCAACAATGCACCATATTCAAATCTAAGAAGCCGATTAAGTGTTAATCAGTTTCCGAGTGTTGTATGTCAAAACCTAATAACAGAGGAAACGAATAGATCTTGTCATATTGCAACGACTATATAGTTGCTCTACGAATCTTAGGTGATTTAAAAGAAGCAAGTTTCAGTATACGATGTTATCATGAGTCGCATTTTGGAAACAACTTGGATCCGAATGACCGCCGCGTAACTCCATGTCTCTTCGCGATCCAAGCTGCCATGCACTTTGTCAAACGTTTCTCAAAAGCATGTTTTATGTCAGATGGCCAATGGTTTGAAATTGGAAGTAGTACAACTTGCAGAATTAAAGGCAAATAATTACGACTATATAACGAAGCTTACATATTATGTTGTTGTTCTATTGATTTTCACCATGGAATTTCATCCGGGTGTGGACAGATGGGTATTTTCCATGCAGTTTGATATTTAATGATAAAACGTTTATCACTGAAAAAGATAAAAATTAAGACGTGCAGTCAAAGGAAATAAAAGTAGTGTCGTTTATCAAACTTTATCAAAGAAAAACAAAACATTCTGCGTGTGTTTGAATCCTTTCCCTTACTTAAAATTTTGGCATATTTGCAAACAGAGACTCCCCAGTTCAGACAGCTGCTGAAAGAACTGTCTCATCAAGGCCTTTCTATTTGCTTAGATTGGTCTGATTCTTAGTGTTTAGTCGTTCTTTATATGGAAGATCAGATATGCCTAGGATTTGTCTGTTTTACCTATGCTTCTTAAATTAATTCCATTTATAATATTCTTAGCGATATCTCGGTCTTAAATATCATTTGTTTTAAACTCTATATGCATTCTATGTACCAACTTTTGTACATGTAAAAATTATTATTCATGTGAAGCGCTTTTGAACGAAAATATATTATATGCAAACAGTGCTTTATAAAGACAGACAGACAGATAAGACAGATAAATAGTTTATTAACGTGTCATATGTTAATATATACAATGATCAACAGTGTTATACACCTTTAACATTAACATCCAGCCGCATCGCGACTTACATGACACCATACAATCTACATAAAAACATGTACATACAGTAATAGATAAAATACATAAAAGCAGAATATAATATAATTTAAGACCTAAAAATCTATAATAAAAACATCTTCTTTTTCCAAGTAAAAGAAATTACATGAATCTGAAAATTTAAAATCAATACATGTTCTTAACTTTTGTGAAACATGTGATTTCCTCGAATTTCTATACAAAGATTTTCCTGCGTTTAAACATCCTTGCTATCGAAGTTCCAAGTGAGAACTGCATTTCCATCGACTGCATTAAAAACACTAATTTTCCCTCACTATCAAACGTATTAAATGTAGGATTTACTTCAGAAGCTTTATTAAAAAGGGTTTCTCTTATATCAGAGTACAGATCGCAGTCAGATAAGAAATGAGTTTCATCTTCAACTTTTCCAGTATCACAGAGTCTTTGTTCTACAGGTATCTTGGGTTTAGAGTATCGGCCAGTTTCAATACATAAAGGTAAAGAGCATGAACGCAATTTAAAAAGAATGCGACGATGATCTCTCGGTAAAGGTAAAATGCAATAAAATTCAGGAAACAACTGTGATTTAAACAATCTATATGTTCGAAGTTTATCAGTACTTTGTACAGAATTAATCCAATCTGCCGAGTATTTAACTTTTAAAACATCCTTAATAGTATCAATCAGACGTTTTGCAGAGCATGTAACATTTGTAATTTTATCCCGGACCCCCAGGGAATCTGCCAACTTTTCAACTTTTGATTCCCAGCTCCTTCTGTACGATTTTGACCAGTTAAAAACACATTTCAAAAGACGTTCATCATTCACGCGAGATAACTTTATATAGAGTCTAAAACATTCAAGTTTTGCATTGACATAGCAGGAATTCCATCCCATATCACCCCTTAATGCTACATTTGAAGCAAATTTTCCAGCTCCTAGGAAATATCTACATGCTGGTATATAAATGTGGTATGAATAATAATGATAATAAAACGAATTTGATGTTTGATGACGTCAAACATTTCATGGAAAAAACTGAGAGATAAACAACATAATTTGACCTTTAAAATGAAGTATAGTACTGATGTGCCGATTAATCGCAGTACTCGGCTATAACGTCGTGAAGGTTCCGACGTGATGATCAACGAAGGACAGGTCATCGTCGTCGATTTAGACACACCTTATGGAGACAACACAGTGAAGGAAACAGTAAAAGCCATACAAAGCCAAAACTTACATATTAATTGTCACATTGTTTTAACTGATCAGAATCGGTTTGTAATATATTGCAATGCACTGCATGTTTGGTTATTGACCCCTTGACAGTCAGTAGCTACGCATCCCTCTTTTTTGGACGATGACAGGCCGAGGGTAGAACTCTATGATGGTATACTCTTAAATCCAGAAACCGAATGAGCTTACCAGACTCATGTATTGCCTTTTCTTTGCCGTGCCCTTAATGGTTTCCCTACAGTTCCTACAGTTGCTCTGACTTTGACCAGCAAAGTAATTGAGTACATATTTGACGGACTATCACAGTTGTTGCCATGCTATGTATACATAGTCCTGTTTTTACGGTCTTCTATATTGTGAGGGAAGTCTGTTGGGATACCTTTTTTACACATCTGTTAAGCTAGAGTGATTTTGAGATAAGTGTGAGGTTAGGACGTCCATGAACCGATTTAAAGCCCCAGCGGTGGTTTTGCAACTGACCGTTCCAAGGCGGTACTCTCTTTGTCACCCTTGCTTTTATGTTTGTTGGATGTCTTTGTGCCTTTGTGTTTGTGCTTTTGTTCGTGTTTGATGTGTTCGTCTTGTGTATGTGTGTGTGCGAGCGCATGTGTCATATTATTATAGTAAACTCGTTTCATAAAAACAATGTGTAATGAACACTCATGTAAGATCCTCTATGCATTGTCTTAATGATAATTTAAACAATATTTATTAATCAATGAAATGGGGCATATCAGTTCAGTCAACAGCACAAGTTATATGTGTACTATATGTAATTATATTTTATCATAACGTGTTCCCAATCGTTGACCCGGCTAGTATGGAAATACACTAAGAGGAGGACAAGGTGCACCAAACAGCCATACAATTTATTTGGTCGATTTCCGTCTTTTCCGAATAAAGTAATAAACCGGATGACTGCAAGTTTAAACAAGAAAATTAGTTTCGTTACAAGTATTGTCTACAAGAAACTGCATTTCATACCAGAGGGCATTGAACAATTTGCTCTGAGAGTTTGAGGACACACTCCGGAATTGTAATCTTCAGTTGAATTGTTTTATCAATTCAATTCAATACGCGAAATTGGTTGATTGATTTTGTCTATTGTTACAAACAGGATTGCAATACCCCGATGTCACAGATGTCAGAAGATTGAGTCACCCACACCCAGTAGTAAATTTACACCATCAGGATCTCCTTTGAAGATATTCTTTTATACTTCATCAAGAAGTGTTTCCTTCACAGATGGGGAGGACATGGTGACAGGAAACAAAACCCAATTATATAATTATACTTCCACTTCTAAAGAAGTTGGGGCTGTATTGGAATCGCGCATGTCCGTGTGTCCGTCCGTCCTGACTTTTGTCCGGTGCATTACTCCTAAAGTATTATAGGCACAACTTTGAAACGTTATATATAAATAGAGGGTGATAAGAGGATGTGCAGTCAACAAGGGTTGTAACTCTTAATTCACATTTGAGGGAGTTATTTCGCTTAGTTACTTTCCAGAAGTATATTTTTGTCCGGAGCATTTCTTCTCAAGTATTGTAGGCACAACTGTGAAACTTTGTATATGGATAGAGTGTGATGGGAGACTGTGTAGTCACAAGGGTTGTAACTTAAAATTCATTTTGAAGGCAGTTTTTTCCCTTAGTTACTTTTCAGAAGCAATGTTTTGTCCGGAGAATAACTTCTCAAGTATTGTATTTATATATGCATAGAGGGTGATGAGAGGATGCGTAGTCAACAAGGGCTGTGGCTCTAAATTCATTGTGAGGGATTCATTCCCAATTTTTACTTGACCGTGCCAAGGCGGTTCTCTCTTTGTCACCCTTACTTTTGTTTGTCCTGTGTCTTTGTGCTTGTGTTTTGTTCATGTTTGTCTCTGGTGCCTGTTGGTGCTTTTTGTGTTCTTCTCGTGTGTTTGCGTGTGTTTGTTTGTGTGTGTGTGTGTGTGTGTGTGTGTGTGTGTGTGTGTGTGTGTGTGTGTGTGTGTGTGTGACATGCTGTCTATCGATGTGTTGGTGGTGATTGCGTCTTGTATGCGACTTTCTCCTGTATGTGTGTATGTGTATTAATTGCTATATAAATTGCTTTCTGTTGGTGTTTTGGTGATGGTGGCGTTTTGTGTATGGCTTCACTACTTTTTCATTTTCATAAGCAATTAACTACGTTGCATATGTATTTATAATGAAGTGTAGATGTTGATCATATTCATTTCATATGAGCCATTCCAAGAATTAGAGTTAATGGCCCTGCCTGAACCCTAAAAATCGTGTGACGCAAAGTACTACTTCTACATTTCTTCACCAATTAACCTCAAAGCAAAGCGTTAATTATGCTTGAATGGTTTCTTGGTTTAGCTTTACATATTGATTTCCTTCAATTAGAGCTGCCACATTTTTCATGTTGTTATGTATATTGAAAATTGAAAAAAACATTGGCATTAAAAATTGTTTAAGATTAACGTCTGCCTTTGTTATAATTTCTTAACAGATACGTCGTAGAATAATATGCTTTTTCGCTCGTAAGTAAAACATTCCTTTTCACATAATTACAAAAGATGTTTTGAGTTAAATAACACTGTTTAACCCATTACTTGATGACTATTCATATCAAACATAATGTCATTAATATTTATTAACATATATTTCATCATGCCATATGAAAACATAATGGTTTGGCCGTGGCAGATACTGTGAAGTCGGATATGTATGTAATTGAATTTGGCAAACAGGACAAACTCTAACCACACTACTCCTACCTACTTTGCGTGAAAGAGAAAGGGTTAACAGGGGAATATATATGCACTTTGACAATAACTTATAGTAATGTAACCTAGACAATATGGAACAATGTGTAATGTGGCAAGGTACGTTCCTAATGACATACATCTAGCACATAATTTGTTCCAAAACATTATTTCAGAGAAAAGTCTATACGGTCAAATTATTTGCTTTAAAACTATAAATCAACAATGTCAGAAGAAACGTTATAAGAAATCGGTCAAATTTGATCCAGTGTCTGTAGACATGTTTTCTCGCCCTACACTTTCAATACATTAGGGTCGCATAGGATATAATTCCTTTTATGTTTGCAATGAAAACTCTAAGTGGTATGTTTATTCCAAACATCAGTCCCCATCCTATAATTACCGTGACTTTATAGTATATTGTTATACCTTCTGATCCTTCGAGATCATGAATTTCAGTACTTCTTGTTCTGAAAATTGAATACCGCTTAAGCCGGTGCTAGGGAGCGTGAGCAGTGTTGCACTTTCAATTACTGCTCATGAACAGACTCAATAAAACCGAGTCTGCAATTTTCTCTTTTTGTGTTGCAATATTTGCTTTCGGGGATCACAACCCTTCAGAATTTATATTATTTCCTCGAATCTGTTTGCAACACAATACACCAAATTTAATTATTACATGAGAATGCACTATCGTATTTCGAATTAACCCTTTTAGTGCGGGCAACAAGTGCACTGGCATTTGCAAACAGTGTTGATGGAGATCGTTGAGTAACTGTTTGTCATTAAAAGTCCTACAGCTAATTCAATTCGTTTAAGCTGAGTAGGCTCAATAGTTACATACATATAGGATGTTAAGCGCTGAAATGGTTAAAGAAAGAACGAAGTTGTCGTAAGGGAAACTAACGTACAGCTGCTTCAAGTACCTAGAGTAAATACAGAACTTTTGTTCTGGAACATTCAGTAGAGGACTGTCATCAATATGATAAATGATAACTCTGGTTAAAACAAACACCGTAGTTCTTTTATGCTCCTTTTTGGAATTTATGTGCAATACACCAGAAGGTGTTAAGTGCCTGTGTGGCAGCCGTATAAAGTAGCCCCGTATTTCATCCTCATTTTTGTTATATTTTCTGGTCATTCGGGATCATAAATCTCAAATGCTTTTAAGAATGAAAACTGAATACCGCTTTAACCGGCGCTAAGGGGCGTGAGTAGTGTCTACTTAAATAACTGCTCATTAACAAACTCAATAAAACTGAGTCTGCAATTTTCTGTTTTCGTATGACTTCTTTTAACTTCGAAGGGTCTTTCTCCTACGTTCCGAATTTTTAAACGAATCAACAGTTAGACAACTAGCAAGAGAACGAGAGGGGTCTAAGGTCACATCCTACTGTACGACGAGTCTTTATACACTATAGTGGTCAGCACGCACGCAGAATAGACAACATGCGCATGACCTCCATTTGTAATATCTGCAGGTGTGTCTATGATGCATGCTTACTAAGCTAGATAAATGCCATATATAATTGGTATGCAGAGCATAGAGATGTAACGGCGTCATAGTTACGACAAGTCAACACAGGAGATACTGAATAAAACATTAAACACTTTAACATAATCGACTAGTCCAGTTATTTACAAATACATAATTGAGCAGGAATTTCATCCCTTTCATCCCTTTCATCCCTTGATTATCGTTCGAGCATCCCTGCTTATGTAACTTGTTTCGGAAGAATTTTAATTTAAGTTTATGTAAATTGTGCATGCCAGTCAAAGAGTCTGGAAAGTCTGTCACTAATCATTATTACGTGTTTGTCATTTTATTATGCAATTAGTAGCTTTTCGTCGAGCGTATGTAAATGAACAACATTAAAGAAAGGTTTCAACCAAGATTACGTTTTTATCTTTTCGATTCTTTGCTAGTATTTTAAAACAAATGGGAGGGAGATATGCATATTTGTCACTGACTATCCTTCGCTGGGCTTAAAACAATGACAGAGAGGAAGAAAGAAAGAAAGAACGAACGAAAGATTAAACAATCTCAAAACACAGTGCTGTAATAAACGCCATCGGCATAACTAATCAATTCTAGCCATAGGCATAGTCGATTCTAGCCATAAATATTCTTTCAATTTATGATTATTTCAAGAAAAACTTCCTTCAAAATGCAAATATGTTGTTAAACCTAAGCATCCTATATACACTATATTATTAGCATTAAATCACGTATAATTTGCATAATTTCTTTATCGTTGTATAGATTTATAACAGGTAGTCTATGATTAAGTTTTATAATATTTCGGACGAATCAATAACGTATTTGGTTAGAGTGATAGTCTCTAATTGCAACACGTTTTAAAAATGCCTAACATTAAATAAATCATTGTTTATATACTGGAAATAAGTATATCGCAAGAAATCCAATCGAATAAACACTGAAGAAAATAAAACTTGTTTGTGTTTGATATCAAAGACCCGATGCTATTCCCCCAATGTATTAACCATTCGCTTGCTGAATTTTAAAATACATTTCTCGTTCTTTACCCATGCCCTGTTGTATAATTACATATATCTTCACTGTGTACACGTATTTCGCTGTGCAATCACTGCTGTGGAGTGCGCTGGTTGCACAATCAATTTGTAAATAGTGCAGACCCTGATGAGACAGCTCATGCAGGAGCTGTCTCATCTGGGTCTTCACTATTTACAGGTAGGTATATTGACGTGAATAGCAAGCGAAGGGTTAGTATTTATTCGGGTTGCGTTTTAGTCTCGTAACGGTTCGACATAGGCCTATGACATTTTTATAACACAAAAAAGTATAAGTGCTGACGAAAACAGTATATTTTGTATCACATGGACATTCTTCGATTTAAGTTCAATTTGACAATCTTCATAATAATGAATAATAGAACCAATCCCAACTTTTATGATGATATTGAAAATATGGAGTTTTCGTAAAGACCATCACTTTAATACTAATCACAATTTTACTTTAATACATTAAGGGGAGTTCAAAAATATACTTAGAAACTCGGAAATAACATTATAACCAGTCACTGAACTAGCAATTAATAATTCTCATGCTAACAAGTTAAATCTGCTAATACTCTGTTACAAGGTTTACTTGAATCCGATTATTTCCAGCTATTATAAACTATTGACCGAGGGTCAGTATAGATCATAATGAGGCGCATAGTTACCATGGATTCAAGTTGTTTGCAAATACAGTAAAACCCGATACTACGGAATTTTAGTAACGAAGAGTTTATGTCTTTGTAGGCAGGTGGCGCTTATTGAAGGGTGAAAGTCATGCAGAAAACTCATTTCTGCATGACATTCACCTTGCATTAAGCTGTCACCTGTCATAAAGCTTGATTGATAATAATACTTGTTTCAGTGTTCGAACAATCGGTGTTTCACTGTATCAGTCAGGTAAAACTAAACATGAAAGGGATTAATAGTTGTATTGTCCGGTGTTGGGATTAAATAAGTACAGATTGGATAAGAATTCTTTTATCAGTCCAATTTCGTTTTCCTCTCTATGAGGATTTGGGGAATTAAGTGGTTATTTCCATCGCAATACTAGCCCGATCACAACTAACAAAGGATGTTTGACAAAGCACGTGATCGAAATAATACACCCATAGGGATTTGCGCATCGATGATTACCATCTGCAGTATCTTTCATCGACAAAAACAGGACTGACTGGGTAACCCTTCACAAGCTGAGAAATAAAGTATACCCAATCTTAAACTGAACTTTTCACTGAATTCATATTCGATCATTGTCTTAACCCTTTTCCTCATTTAAATGTGTTTTCACGCATTTTCCAATAGAGTAGACCCAGACCAGATGGCTCCTATAGAAGCCGTCAGATAAGGGTCTGCTCGGTTTATTAATGGAATTTAAAGATCCGTTTCTTTACTTTCTAAAATGGCTACAACTTTCCACCTTCCATATTTCGTTATAACTATTTCTAATAAACATAGAACAGGGGACGGGTTAACCTTTAGCCTGCTGTGGGCGGATTAGTGAATACCTATGCAAACAGTTTGGATCCAGATAATACGCCGAGTAACTTGGCGTCTCATCAGGATCCAAACTGTTTGACACCCTAATTGCATTTCGGTAGACAACTTGATTCTAGCTTGAATTTTGAAAATATAGTAGGTGAAAAACTCTGTAAAATAATTTGCTTAGCAGGCTAAAGTTTAATAAAGAAACCAGTGACGGAGTGTCAAACATATTGGTTTCTTATGAGACACCGAGTTAGCATCAGAAAAGCATTATAAAACACTGTACATCAAGGTAAACCGTCGAAACACTTAAGCCTGTGCATGCTGGACACTGTTATTTGCAAACAATGTAGACCCAGATAAGAGGACTACTAGATGAGCCCTCTGATCATGGTCTGCATTGTTTGTCATTCAAAATCATCTAATGGGCTATTTCACTCTGAAGATTCAGCGTCGATGGCGTTAAGTACGAAAGACCGGCGGTGACATTTCCACTTCAAGATTTCACCAATACAATTCATGATTTCACGATTTCACGATTTCACAATTTCACGATTTCACGATTTCACAGTTTCTCGATTTCGCAATTTCAACTTCATGTAAAATATTTTAGTCACGTGACACGCTTGACGTAAATAAGGCAATAGAGTGGCTCTCGCCCTTGAAATCAGGATGGCGATTGGAGATCCATAAATACATCTTTCTACGCCTTTGCAAACAGAGTAGACCCAGATCAGACGACTCCTATAGGATTTAATCTTATTTAAAATCCATGATGTCATTATTTCTTACAGTTTATTATTAATTAAATTCTCCTCCAATACAGTGTCCTACAAACATAAGACAATGATTTAACATAATAAACACATGATTGGCAATTCTCATGCATGAATATTCATGCAGGAAAGGGTTAAAAAATATTGATGGTGGACCATGAGCACAAGTTACATGCAAAATATGAAGGCCCTCGGCCCTACAGTTCTGGAAGGGAAGATTGTCATAGTTTTCCGCCGTTTCTTTCATCGTGGATTTTACTTCAACATGTGCGTTTTGATGACGTCATAACAATTCAAATGGACAAATTGAAATCATGAAATCGTGAAATCGTGAAATTGTGAAATCGTGAAATTATGAAATCGTGAAATTTTGAAGTGAAATCGTGAAATCGTGAAATTGTGAAATCGTGAAATTGTGAAATCGTGAAATTGTGAAATCGTGAAATTGTGAAATTTTGAAGAGAAATCGTGAAATCGTGAAATTGTGAAATCGTGAAATTGTGAAATTGTGAAATTTTGAAGTGAAATCGTGAAATTGTGAAATTGTGAAATTGTAAAATTTTAAAGTGAAATCGTGAAATTGTGAAATCGTAAAATTGTGAAATCGTGAAATTTTGAAGTGAAATCGTGAAATTGTGAAATCATGAAATCGTGAAATTAAGAAATTTTGAAGTGAAATCGTGAAATTGTGAAATCGTGAAATCGTGAAATTTTGAAGTGAAATCGTGAAATCGTGAAATTGTGAAATCGTGAAATCATGAATTACTTTGTGTGAAATATTGAAATGGAAATGTCACCGCCGGTCTTTCGTAGTTAAGAAACACTGTGCAAGGTTAATCTTTGAAAACCTGCAAATTTTACTCTCAACATATTGTATACAGTACAACAATAGGCTTAACACTTTCCCTCATATAAACGTGTTTTCACACATTTGCAAACAGAGTAGACCCAGATCAGACGGCTCCTGTAGGAGCCGTCTGATCAGGGTCTGCTCTGTTTGCTTATGGGATTTGGAAGATCTTAATCTGTACTTTTTGAAATGGTTACAATGTTCCACCTTCAATATTTTATTATAACTATTTTGACCATGAATATTCAGTAGGTATTGAAATTTTGAATAACTATAGAACAGGGAAAGGATTAAGACTCTAGTATAATGTAAATGTGCACCACACGTTAAGTCTTGCCAATATCGCATCTGTAAATCAAATATGCAAATTGTTTGGATCCAGATGACAAGTCGAGAAATTCATCAAGATTCAAAATGTTTGTTGTTGTGACTTTGTTTCTTAAACAAAAATTAAGAAAACGTAACAAATTGAACCTGTAACAGAAAACAGAGATTTCAGACGACAGACGTTTAATGCGAAAGAGTTAATAAACCAAAAACCTTGCACGCAGATAGTCTCATGCTTAGACTCATCCAATTTATCAGTTTCCTGCGAAGTCTAAAGTAATGTCAGATACCCAAAGCAAAAATCGGTTTTTCATAAGCGCCGTTGAGAAAGCTGGAGGTCAGACGTCGAATTTAATCTTGAATTGAGCTTTCTCTAATTTCCGTTTAAGATGCTAACTAGGTTGATTGATTTTGTCCTTTGTGACAAAACAGACTGCAATTTCTACCAATCCGGGAGAACAAGTCTCCTGAATCCAGCTGCAAATTAACACCTTAAAGATGCAACAAATGACAAAGCAGTCTTGATCGCTTTGCACGCTCGCTTCGAATTTGTTATTGGAGCTCCTCTGGGAATTTTCTGCAATACTTCCACCATGCATTAAGAAGCCACCTGCCTAGTTGGTTATAAAGCTTTTTAGTTGAGTCTGAGTTCGTTCTCAAGTTTTTGATTGGTCAGAGTTGAGCCTTTGACTCAAATCTGACCAATCAAAAGCTTGAGAACTCATATCTGACCAATCAAAAGCTTGAGAACGAACTCAGACTCAACTAAAAAGCTTTATCAGCATGGACCCAGATTAGTGAGGTGTTACTGTACTTAACTGTTTAATTAAATTCAAATTCTGTCCATAGAACAATATATCATTGACCAATTGTAACCCGTTTTTAAAGCAGTTCAAATGAAAAAATAGCCATGTTCCAAGACGGTACTCTCTTTGTCACCCTTACTTTTATGTTTGCCTGGTGTCTTTGTGTCTTTGTACTTGTGCGTTTGTTCATGTTTAAATTTTTCATCTCGTGTGTAGTCTGTATGCGTGTGTGTGGTTGTGTATTACTTGGTTTCTATCGATGTTTTGGTGATGGTTGCGTCTTGTGTATGCCTTTTCCTGCTTGACTTTCTGTATCCCTCTCTGTCTCTCGGTCCCTCACTATCATTTTGTTTCTGTGCGTATGTGTGTGTTTCTCTCGCATTCTCTCTTTCCCTCACTCCCTCCCCATCTGTCTGACTGTCGGTATGTCGGTATGTCTGTCTGCCTGACTGACTCTCTGTGTCTCCCTCTCTGTCGTCTCTCTTTCGGAAGTCCAGTTAGCCCATAGTCATAGTTGGTAGAATTGGACGTTTTTCAACATACCATCCAACCAAATCGCGAATATTCATGTGATCTTTATAATGACATGAATATTAAGTAAATCTCCATTCATTGTTTTATGTTAATCAAATCCTTCGAATGCAAAAGCACAAATGCAAACGTTTCTTAACCCATTCCCGCATAGGCTATTTTAGACCCAACCTCTTTGAAAACATCTACCGAAAAGGAGCATTTACTAGAGAAAAAGTTTAGTCTAAATTTTAGATTTGTGTAGTCTTGAAACCATTGTGATCAATAGAGCATTTGCTCCTAAGGAGCAAATGCTCTATTTATCACAATGGATTCAAAAAGTGACTTTTACAGAGGCGTCAAATGGCGTCAATATGCGGGAACGGGTTAATACTGGGTTCAGATGTGCCGCCGAGTACCTCGACGTCTGATCAGAATCCATGGTGTTTGACACTCGGTCAATAGTTTCTGAAAAGTTTTATCGATTAGAAATTGGTCAAAATTGCACCTTATCCAAACTTGACATTTGTTTTCACAGCGTGGTAAGGGCAATGTCCGTAATATTGGGATAATCAACAACAGGATTTACATTAAAACACAGAACTGTCGTTTGGGCTCCCAGGATTGTTATCGATACCTCAATGTAAATTCAGATTCAGATTCAGATTCAAATTTTATTTAGAGTCGGTTTGACATAAACATGTAAACATTAGCTATGTATAGCTATTGACCGACATAAACGTACATTTTAACAATCACAGTAATAAAATTTATAAATTGAAAATTTCTGAAAATATAAAAGCAATTAAACATATTCATATACATATGTTAAAGGGAAGAACTGTCTGTAAATTGAGCTTAGAGCTCTAAGAAGCTGTAAACAATTTCTCTTAAATAATTAAACATTCCATATATCATGACTGCATTAAAAATACTCTCTTAAAATCATACTGTGTTAAAATCACTATAAATTGGATTGTTAAAGAGTATATCACAGACAATTCTTACCATAAATTAGCATATTCAAAAAAATAAATAAATTTGCATTCAACAGCAAAGAAAATGAGCAAAAGCATCAACGTGAATGTAAAACACTGATTCCGTTGGGAGCCTTACCTTCACGGTTCGTTTTGGCCATTGTAGAAACTGCAGAATCAGATTTATATGATTTTATCTGCAGACAGAGCATATCTTGATCAGACGGTTTCCGTGGGAGACGTCTGATCTGTGTCTTCTTTGTTTACAAAGGCGTAGAAAGGCATAGTTATGGAGTACATGGCTAAAGCCTTTGCTATTACATGGCTCGGTATCAATACGCTCTTTCCCTGATATTTAAACGTTCTATTTTCGCTTACCAGATGGTTGTACCTCTGATAATTAGGCGTTTCATCAGGACCTAAGTTATTTGACTCTTGGTCAGTCGTTTATCAAAAGTTTGTGTATCGATACATAGTCAATATCTTATTAAAGACAAATCGAATCGGAAGCAGTCAATATTGCACTACATCCAAATATGATCAATCATTTGTTTTTAACAACGAGATAAAAGTTAATTCAAAATAAACGATATCTAACTTTCATGATTGTATCTGCGTCTTTAGAAGGTAATAATTTGAAATGTGGTACCGAAAACCAGTTGATTAGTTATACATGATGTACTCGAGAAGTCCTATGAGAATATATACCTTACAAATCAAGTGGGGTGATGATGGGGGCGGGGGTGTAAACTAAACAATGAAGATAATTCAAACTATCACTTGTGAATTATGTAAAGCTTTCCAGCATGCCTTCTATTTCCTCGTGTGGCTTAATTCAATCCTGAGCTCTCACAATGCAATTTAATGTTCACAAATTCTGTGGTAATGTTTTATGTTTTTGTCAATTTACGATTTGGAAATAAGACAATTACATGACAAATACATGTGTATTGCCTCCAATCTCTAATCAATTTGTGTAACACAAGTGTCTTTAAACAGAAATATTTTACAAATAGTGAACAGTAAGGGTTCAATTTGTACCACAATAAGTATGAACCTGATTCACTATCCATTTGAAACAAAGTTGTTGGCACAGAAACAAAAACAAAAGACCAGATGCACGAACACGAATAAAACAAAGTCAGTGATATAACGCTGCTTTTCAAGCTATTCTGTCCTTATATGCAATGCGAAATTAAAGTCTATGATAGAAACTATATCACTGTTTATTTAATGTCTGTTTCTTGTAATATGCTTAAAATACAAATCATGTTTAACAACATAGTGCGCTTCATCAAACAAAGTCTAGTACACATGGTTTAATTTCCTGTTACATTTGATTAGCATAAACTCGAAAATTATTCATAATCAATAGTCACTGGGTTTTATTTTAATAGGCAACGACCGATCTTGAAATTATGCAAAGACGTTTACTTGTTTTAAACGGTGGATACCGTTTGCAAACAAAGCGGCTAATATTTCAAATATTAAGACAAGGTATCCTGCCACTGGACAACAATGAATCATCGGTAATAATTTTCAAATGGATTTTCATTAGTTTATATTTTCACTGTGTTCCTTTTGAATGGCAATCGGGATGGGGGAAAATGCACATTTGTTCTCACATTATATGACGTACACTTGTCTAAATGTTTCTTTGAAACACATTCATGTTGCAAATGACGGATTCCATAGAACTATATATTATTGGAAGTTATTTACATTTTCAGACATTGCAAACGGCACAAACATTGATTAGAGGGCATATCTCCTCTGAACTGGATCTACAGTCTCTCCATTTATCGGACAACATGTCATTGAGTAAATAGATTAACTAAAACTGTGCGACAATACACTTTTTTGAGGCTAAATATTTATTAGAACTAACCTTCCTATTATGGAACGCAGTTCCAACGATGTCTTCCATATGTTTGTGGATAAGAAATATTTCTATTTGTTTTTCGGCCACGGCGTATATTCGAAATAAGAATATATATTTAACTAAAGAATTGAATATGGAACGCCTACCACTGTAGAAACATGTCTATATTATTCCAAAGGCAAACAGATAAGACCCTGGTCAGACGGTTCATATGTGAGGTCTACTGTGTTTGCAAGGCGTTAACCCTTTCGCTGCCAAACTCTGTCGTCTGCTAACTTTGTCGTCTGCTACAAATTTTCATTCTTTTGATTTTCTTCATTTTTGTTTCAAACACATAGTAACAGTAACAAACAGTTTGGATCCTGATGCGATGCCGAGTTACTCGGCGTCTCATCTGGATCCAAACAGTTTGCATAGGTAATCACAGATCCGGCATTGGCAGCGAAAGGGTTAAAATGCGTATTTATGGATAAAAGGGTAAGGGCATGTTTGTGCAAGGGTACCCAATGGTGGTTAATAATTTAATTGACAAAGGCGAATATGTGATAACATTTTGAACCAGTTTGGATCTATATGAGACGCCAATTAACTTCGCATCTAATCAAGGTCTATACCGTCTAATCAGGAACTAAGTCGTTTAAAAATAAATTGCAGGAAACTCAACCTTGAAACCTAGAGCAGACCATAATCCAAGCAGATGAAATGCATTTGGTGGCAAAAATGGTTAATATGTTAATATGCAGGAATTCACAAGGAGGTCGTCCTGTAAAGGCTTTACAAAACACTGCATTTAATTGATATCGGTTAAAAACAACAAAATCTGATATTTGTTGTACTGCACTGTAAACTATGTGTCCTTTATCTTTGCAATATGGAATTTGCTATAAACGTCGTTGTATGTTTAATGCAATAAAATGTTGTAGTTGTAGTAGTTGTAGTTGTAAACGCAAACAGCTTGGAGTCTGGTGATATATATCGGCGTCTCATCAGGATCCAGCCGTTTGACATAAGGCAAGTAGTTTCCCTGAAGCTTGAGCGAATCAGAAGCAGGTATAACTTGCACCCGACCAGTGTTTTAGCTGACGTAATGGTTTCAGCACGATAAGGGTTAACGTAGTACCAGTTGCATAGTCATACTAGAAATAATAATACTATGAATATTTATTAGCTGATTTTTATAATGAAGAATGTGCAAATAAACATGTCGTATAGGTAGAAACTGTATAGGGTAAGATCTATTATAATTTAATAAGCAAACATAGCAGACCATGATCAGACGACTCCTGAAAGGAACCGTATGATCTGGGTCTACTCCGTATGCAATGGCATTGAAAGGCGTTGGTATGAAGGAAAGTGAACGTTTTTGAATTGTTATCCGTTTATCAGAAAGTTTAATATTTGAGCACAAAAAGTTAGTTGATAATCCATTAAGTATAGCAGTGAATAAATACACTCCTGTCTATCAACATTGCAATCTGGAAATGAAGATGGAAATTCTGATTTGTTGCCATAAAAAGATTAATGGTTATTGATGCTGACATTTTGTACAAGCCAGGGGATAATGACTGATATCAAGACATAATTTGCCTGACGACCTGTGATAAACATGTCAATGCGACATTATGATCTAATTAAGATTACCTCAGAGGAAGAACGGCATTAAACTTAATGATGTTCGCCAGTGTTTTCCTTTGTTATTTCTTTGCAGAAATTGTCTTCGTCTATTAATCTTCAAACAGTGAATGCAAAACGCCTATTAAAAACAAGCATCTCCGTTTTCATTTAAGTAACATGCTTGCTCTGTTTCTTTATTGAATTATATACATCTGTTCCTTCAGTGTTTCCGTCACAACTTAATGAATATAGTACATCATAGACTTTCAGATCTGATCCAGAAGCTTCTGTCTTAGCAGACATTTCCCTTGAATATACATTAATGCATAATCATGAAGAAAACAATTCATGAAATATGCTCATTAGGAAAAGGTTAAAATACTACAACAGCACTTACTATGCTTACTATCTTAAAATATGATCTCGCCTCTTAACATTCAACGTGAAAACGAACAGGAAATTAGGCAAACGTAGCCAGAATAGACATTCTAGAGGAAATAAAATCGAATATATCAAAAACTGCTGTCGACAAAATTTTTGTAACGGTGGACTTTGTATCGAGAGAAAATGAAAGTAACTGTAAGCCAGTATGTTTTCTGATCAAATTTACTACTTCAATTTCAAACAATGAATGTCCCCTTATCCCAGGGAACTACGTCCTAAGATCCCCTTCTCAAATTACGGAATGATATATATATAGTGACTATAAAGTATCTTAAACCCATTTGTGCCCACGATCCCATATATGGGATCTAGGCAAACAGTGTAGACTTTGATCAGACGCCGCATTATGTGGTGCCTGATCAGAGTATACAATGTTTGCTGATAGGAATTTCAATATAAAACAAAACGAAAACGAAATATTTCGACCCGGCATCCCTTAGATAGAAAATTAACTTATCAAATATATGGGCATGGAAGAATCCACTGGGAGCAAATGGGTTAGACATATTTACATCAATGCTTACGTAGTGTAAATGGTTTACATACACTATATGAAGTCTCACTTTGATTCGCAACTTGTACTTTTGCATGCACAAACAACTGTTGAAACCCACCCCATGTGTATCATGAAGCAATGCCATGGTATGTGTTAAACTAACAACGCTGTATTTAAACAAAAAACCAAAACAACATTTACAATGCAACAGGCTGTTGATTATGGTATAAATCATGACATTTGCATGTACTTAATACGGCGAACTTCATATTTAGAACACATGTTCAAACAATTAAGCAGATATAATACAAAGTGTAAGGAATTATAGCTGTCTGCAATGAAACATTAATAGTTTGCAGTGTATCCATCTTTTCCTGGCTTGCGTACTAATACACACGCTATCCGATATATATTGTTCCATTTGTAGATTTTGGCGCCCTTGAGGATTTATATAGTGTTATTGCCAGATGCTAATAATTGCACTGTTCCAAGATATATTGGATGTCAGCTGAAATAACGAATGATTCTAATTGGAGTTGTCAGCTCCAACTATCTAGCCACTTTATTGACTGATTTAATGATGTCGGCGCTTAAAGCCTGTCCACTCAACAGCTGATAGTGCTAAATATGGACGATTGACCGTAACTACCAAAGTTGCTTTGAGCATGGTGTTTATGGATGGTGTGTGGGTAAAAGAGTAATAAAGGAGTCACTATGGATACATATGCGAGTAAAACAGTAACTCTGGATACATATGCGAGTAAAGGAGTAACAATGGATACATATGCGAGTAAAGGAGTAATGCGAGTAAAGGAGTAACAATGGATACATTTGCGAGTAAAGGAGTAACTATGGATACATTGTTATTACTCGTCAACTTCCGGCAAACTCGAAAGGGGATCTTGTAAACATTAGTACTATAATACAGTTTCTTTACTTAAGTGATTTGTCTTGACAAAGTTCGCATTTAATTTATCTCTTCTGAAAGTGTAGGGTCTGAATGTGTCTTAGTAGTATGCATCCTGCAAACGACGTCTAACGTTAAAGCCATCTTATGATTAAAATGGACTTTCAAAAATTGTATTTAAATCGAAAGTCCTC
Source organism: Azorinus chamasolen (assembly GCA_963576725.1). Classification (NCBI taxonomy): domain Eukaryota; kingdom Metazoa; phylum Mollusca; class Bivalvia; order Cardiida; family Solecurtidae; genus Azorinus; species Azorinus chamasolen. The sequence continues at coordinate 13,807,493 of OY755244.1, read as the reverse complement.
GTTCTGAGTCGTCATGTTGAAAACATTCCGTCAGAATGGCAGCGTCCGAATATTTCCCGATATATTTGCATAGAAATCCCTGAGGTGGTCTGATTGAGTGTTTTTAAGATTCATATAAGAATCATATCTATAATGCCCTTTCGAAATAAAACAATCGTGCCAAATATATATCACTATTCTAATGATGTTGGCTCAGCTGGTCAGCTGCCCGTATATCATATCTATAATCCCCTTTCGAAATAAAACAATCGTGCCAAATATATATCACTATTCTATTGATGTTGGCTCAGCTGGTCAGCTGCCCGTAAATTAAACCACACACTATTCTATTGTTGTTGGCTCAGCTAGTCAGCTGTCCGTAAATTTTATCACACGTTATTCTACTGATGCTGGCTCAGCTGGTCAGCTGCCCGTAAATTTTATCACACTGTATTTTATTGATGTTGGCTCAGCTGGTAAGCCATCCGTTAATTATATCACACACTATTCTATTGGTGTTGGCTCAGCTGGTCAGCTGCCCGTAAATTTTATCACACAGTATTCTTTTGATGTTGGCTCAGCTGGTCAGCTATCCGTTAATTATATCGCACACTATTCTATTGGTGTTGGCTCAGCTGGTCAGCTGCCCGTAAATTATATCACATACGTTTCTATTGATGTTGGCTCAGCTGGTCTGCTGTCTGTAAATTATACCACATACTATTCTATTGGTGTTGGCTCAGCTGTTCAGCTGTCCGTAAATTATATCACACACTATTCTATTTATGTTGGCTCAGCTGTCCAGCTGCCCGTAAATTATATCACATACTATTCTATTGATGTTGGCTCAGCTGGTCAGCTGTCCGTTAATTACTTGGCCCTAATTCCGCTAACCGGAACCTTAGACGCATTTTCTAACAACCTATTAGGCAAACAGTACTTTGGAGTCTAATCAGGATCCAAGCTGTTTGACACTTGATCCATTGTATCTTGACACTTGGTCAATTGTTTCGTAACCTTTACCCTGTTGGATATTCATGTACATATGATAATATAATGAACATTTTTAGCTTAGTTTAATACTGGAATATATTCTTACGAAGTTTTGATGTTGATAGAAAGTATATATTCAGGTCTAATAAACTTTATAAGCAAACAGGGCAGACCATGATGAGACGGCTCCTACAGGAGCCATCCGATCAGCGTTCTTCTCTATTTGCAATGCCGTCAAAATGCGTTTATATGAAGGAAAGGGTTAAAACTTACTTGTTTTTCACAGCAAGACAAGGGTTAATACATGAATTATTTGATCAGATAAATGCTAGAAAGCGGTTTGAATTAGACACTTTTAATTAATTGATTGCAAACATTATCGCGATGCCATGGCGGTTATTTCATGTTGGTTTGATACATGATAGATGCTTGGTTATGCTATTTAGTTTCTAGAGAAGCTTTCTGCATTGTTTTCGCCCTGCATTAAGACATCATCTACCTTACTTTCAAAACTCAGAATTATACTCATATTGGATTGTCGTCGTGTACAGGTATTACTGTATCTACACGCCAACAGAACTGTGCAACTGAATCCTGATTGGAATAGTGTTTATCTCTTCTCACACTAAGCCTTTCTTGACTCACAAACAGCTTGGAATAGTAACGCGGTGTCCCAGGGTCCTAGCTGTTTGACATTCGGTTTCAAAAATTCAGCAAATACCTTCTGATCCTTCGAGATAATGAATTTCAGTACTTCTTGTTCTGAAAATTGAATACCGCTTAAGCCGGTGCTAGGGGCAGTGTTGCACTTTCAATTACTGCTCATGAACAAACTAAAAAACCGAGTCTGCAATTTTCCCTCCATGTGTTTTTTTGCTTTCGGGGGATCACCTCCCTTCAGAATTCATATCAGTGGTGTTATATTTTCGGGTCTTTCGGGATCACCAGTTTCAGTATTTGTTTAATGAAAATTGAATACCGCTTAAACCGGTGCTAGGGGCGTGAGTAGTGTTGCACTTTTAATTACTACTCATGAACATAATAAACCCGAGTCTGCAATTTTCTCTTTTCCTATTGCTACTTTTACTTTTGAAGGAGCTCCCACATTCAGAATATATTATATTATTTCAACAAGAGAGGATTTGCATACCATTTTGTCAGCATGATAAAGATTGAATAAAATACCCATGGCAAGTGTAACATTATCTTACAGTAAGACAACAGTTGAGCTATCTCTGAATAAAATCGTTAACGTTATCAAAGATTAATTTACTAATATTGTCATACAAAAATGTATAGTGAAGCCTTTCGATTCTAGAAACGAGTCTACTTGACCCATTTCAAAGATATCCGGCAATTGTCTGTAATGTTCGGAATTCAAAACTTTCTCGCAAATTATAAACTTTCACACTGAATAAACTCTACGGTAAGCAATGAATTACCATTGCATTTTAAAAATCAGGATTCATTTGACTAATTGTGGTAACATATGTGATCCTGTTCTATAAAAGAGTACAGACTGAGGGTCAAAATGCTACGCACTTTACATAGCATTTCAGACATGACATTATTTAGGTTACTTCAACATGTTGAGTAAATTTCGTCGATAGAAAATACTAATTTTTGAAGCAGACTAACACTTTCTTCCATTTATTTCGAAGACACGGAGAAGAACATACAGTTTAATTATCCATTCGGCAATTCCATTGGAAAGGTTTGCGATTAGAACCCCGTGAAACTTTATAAACTTAATTCGATGTCAGTCGACTTTTCATACCGATGGTGAAACAACACTGATGTAGGAAATCATACTAACTCTTATAAACTGTTATCTCAAGATTAACCCTTCGCTTGCTGAATTTTAAAATACATTTCTCCTTCTTTATCCATATATCTTCACAGTGTACCCGTATTTCGCTGTGCAATCACTGCTGTGGAGTGCACTGGTTGCACAATCAACTTGTAAATAGTGCAGACCCTGATGAGACAGCTCCTGCAGGAGCTGTCTCATCTGGGTCTTCACTATTTACAGGTAGGTATATTGACGTGAATAGCAAGCGAAGGATTAAAGGCCGAAAATAGGATCAAGTTGTCGGCAAAAAGTAAAATAAAACCCAATTCTTAAGTCTGAGAAAGACGATAGTTTTGAATATAGATACTTGTACAGTTAACCCCTAAACTGATAATAAAAATAACTGTTTTTGAAGAATCTGTCTAACCAAGATCAACCCTGTGTTTTATGTTACATACAGTAGAACCCCTCTAATGCGACCACTTAATGAATAAACATGGGTGTCTCTATAAGCAGGTGGTTGCTTAATGCTCCTCTAGGAGCTTTCTGTATTACTTTTGTCCCGCATTAAGCTACCGCCTGCATCTAGCACCCATAATTATACCTCTTTTAGGTGGTCACATTAACGGGGTTTTACTGTATTAGATTTTCCACAGTTGTCATGATTAGAAATATTTTCTTATCAGATTAACGAAGGTGCTAAAATAATCAGAGAGTTTACCTCGTCACATATACATCACCTTTAGGAATTTCGAGTTCATTATTTTAAATAATGGTTGATTTGTGATGATTAAATTAGTCGGAGATTAGTCTGGTCCGAAATTGAACTAGTCTGAGATAAGTGATAAAGCCCTCAGTAAGACTCTTGATAGTCCTAATGTTAAACTGTTTGAAACGTGGATGAAAAACTATTGAAATGTACACGGGGAGAACGTTTTATTATGGTTTGTACAGAAATGCGTGAAATGTTGGGGAATACACTGGTTTTGCCTGCATGAACGTATATTATGTGACATTACTAGGGAAATTAATGGGTGTAGCTGATGATTATTAATCGCGATGACTGTTGCCTTGGCCACGGAGTGGTGGATCTTGACGGTAGGGATAGCCCAATCTCTTTTGAAACCACTCGGATTGCGGCTCGGGCCAGCATTGTGTGTCTCATTCAGTATCAGTCGATGTCTGAAAAACGGGTTTATTTGGCATATTTTACTAAGGAATTATTAGGGAAATTAAGAGAACGTAGCTAATAATTATCAATCATGATGACTGTTGCCTTGGCCACGGGACATTTTCGAATCCCTCCCATATCGAGCATTTTGTTACTTGCAAATTATTGGTCAGGGAATATCCTGTCAGTTGTTTGGATGGGCACTGTTCGTAGGCACTTGATGTTTGTGTCGCTTTGTGCTGGCTGGTGGATCTTGATGGTAGGGATAGCCCAATCTCTTTGAAACCACCTGCGTCGCGGCTTGGCACGGCATTGTTTGTCTCGTTCAGTGTCGGTTGGATTGATATTACGATACTCCTTTGCCAATTTTGCACACGGGGTGTATATATTGGTGATTTGTCTGTAATTGTTGTAATTGCATTGTGTTTGTTTATATGCATTAGCTACAAAATTGACCTATTCTGTTAACCCATTGTCCTACATGTGTAAGGCAATATCTTATTTATAGTGTTGTATGTCATACATAAACCCGATCCAGATGTTTCTGGGTCGTAACTGTATGATGTACTGACACTGTACATATAATGTTTCATTTGAGTTTGGTAACATCAGTGGGCGGACACAATATACCGGTAGTCACGAATTGCGGACATAAAATGTACAGAAAAGGATGATTTTGTTTTTATCTATAGTTTTTAAATTAATTCAATTTTTGATAGTTTTATTGATATCTCTATCTTAAATTTCATTTGTTTTAAATATTCTATATGCATAATATATACTCAATTCTGTACATGCAATTTAATCATGTGAAGCGCTTTTGAACGCACACATCCTGTGTGAAAAGAGCGCTATATAAATGTGGTATAATAATAAATAATGTGTATAATAAAAACTGATCGTTATATCTATTGCGCTTAAGAACAGCGAATTAGCCCTGACAGAGGGTCATTTTGACTTGTCTTGCATACAGAGTAGACCCTGGTTAGACGGCTTTAAATGTCCATATATCATTTAACCCTTAGCGCGCTGAGAAACATATTGACTGCTTTTAAAACCCGGCTATAAAATATCTTGGATTCGGATGAGACGTGAATTTATGCAGCTTCTAATTTGAATCCAAGTTGTTTGCAGATGCGAATCAGGTTGCCAATAGCAGAATAATGGTTAGTATTATCAGTATGAAAACAAACACGGGTGTTCAGAAACGCGACATCTGATCTGGTTATGCACTGCTTGTCAACCATTGGCGATTATCCGAATTGCTGACTATTGGAAAACAGTGTAAACCTGACAATAGAGCGTTTTAAACACGGCGACTGATCTTGTTCTACATTGTATGCAAGACCGAAAGGTTGGTTATCAAAAGGCGGGTATCATTATATGAGAATTGTTTTTCTAACAATATATTTCATGTGCACATATACATTATTGGGTTATGTTTCCAGTATTGTTATGTCGGCTATTTCATCCAGTTCGTTGAAAACAAATGTTATCCCATCTTTAACAATGTTCAATGCATGAAGCAATAAATCAGACGGTTTGCGGCATGACTTATTCTTTATCAGGTTCATTTTAAGTTCACCTCGACGGTTGCAATTGAAACAAATATTTACCAAATATTAACCTTTAGTCTGCTGAAAAACAACACCTGATGTGTGTTCTAACCCTGATCTGTCCACAAAGGGCAGTTAACCCTTCTCTTGCTGAATTTTAAAATACAATTCTCCTTCTTTACCCATGCCCTGTTGTATAATTACACATATCTTCACTGTGTACACGTATTTCGCTGTGCAATCACTGCTGTGGGTGCACTGGTTGCACAATCAACTTGTAAATAGTGCAGACCCTGATGAGACAGCTCCTGCAGGAGCTGTCTCATCTGGGTCTTCACTATTTACAGGTAGGTATATTGACGTGAATAGCAAGCGAAGGGTTAAAACTCGTTAAAACTTTTTAAATACTGTTGACCCAGTGTCAAACTTTTGCAGTACTGTTGACCCAGTGTCAAACTTTTGCAGTACTATTGACCTAGTGTCAAACCTTTGCAGTACTATTGACCCAGTGTCAAACTTTTCCAGTACTATTGACCCAGTGTCAAACTTTAGCAGTACTATTGACCCAGTGTCAAACCTTTGCAGTACTATTGACCCAGTGTCAAACTTTTGCAGTACTATTGACCCAGTGTCAAACTTTAGCAGTACTATTGACCCAGTGTCAAACTTTTGCAGTACTATTGACCCAGTGTCAGATAGATTAGAACCTGTTGATATTAATTTCTCTATGTCCCTGGGTCTCATCTGAACTCAAGCTATTAGTACACTTGTTGATTCGCTCAAGCTCTTGAGAAACTATGGACGAAATGTCAAAAAGCTTGGACCCTGGCGAGACGCCGAGAAATTCGGGGTCTTATCTGCATCCAGGCTGTTTGTAAATGTGATGTTTAGCATTAACTGAATAGTTAGTGTTTCACGAGAGACTCGAGAAAAGGATCTTTAGTTCTCAAGCGCATGACAATAAATTGTAATCAACTTAGACCTCAGTAGCAAAACCAGACGTAATTAATGTTTAATCAGGTCTTTATTACCTCATTATACATGGGAACTCACAAACACAAATGGAAATAACATTGATTCCACGGTTCGTCGACGTGTGTAAGAGAAAAAGTATTTCCTCATATTGTTCTCCAGTATAGTAAATCCACTCTAAAGCGGACGTAAATTTAGTATAAATATCGGTCTTGGGGACGGACATGTGGCAGCTTAATGCAGGATGAGAGTCATGCAGAAAGCTCCTCTTGGAAGCCATCTGCCTAAAATTATCTTACTGCTTCTCTACTAGAATTCCGGTTTAGAGGGCGTGATCTGTACTTTAACCATAAACACAAAACTGGGTTTAACACGGGTTTTTGTAAGCCTCCCAACGCGCGCGCGTGTGTGTGCCGTTGTGTATGTGTGTTACTTGCATTCTATCGGTGTTTTGGTGGTGGTTGCGTTTTGTATGTATCTTTAACTGCTTGACTTTCCTACTTCATTTTTAAAAGCTTTGCAGCGTTATAAACGTTTTATTGGACAATTTTTTCACCATTTTAATTTGCTAAAAGGAACTACTATTGCTCGACCATTTTTAACTCATTTACCTCATAGATATTTATACAAGAATTATTGACTTCGTGAATATTCATTGACTGATTTTATAATGGCAAGTGAACAATGGAATATTTGGCCATTTGGGAAACGGTTGAGTCAGATCTGTATAATTCAGACAGTAGTAGGCAAGACAGAACCTGCAGAAGTCGTCTGATATTGGTCTACCCTTTTTGCAAAACGCGTGAAAAATAACGGTTCCTTACTGTCCGTCATCATTTAGGGCTCTATAACACTAAAAAGGTCACGTGGTGCCAAAGAATGTATGACAGAAAGGAACTCTACAAGTACAGATACACATATACCATACACATTGCTTGCATGCTCAACACAGATAAAATAGCCGCGACATTAAACCAAAACTAAAACCTTTCAACAACAAATGGCAACATGTGACGCCATATTTTATGCAAGAGCATGACAAGAACATCACAAAATGCCTTACTGAAAACTGAAAAGCATATATCGGTAAGGCTGACTCTAGAGCACTGCGACCCTTAATAAGGGCACGCACTGCGACACTAAATAGATCACGTCGTGCCAAGGATGTTACGTATGAAGGAACTCCTGCTTTAGCCACAGGGTGTCGATTCTGCCACTCTCTTATAAATAATTGTTGGTACACTTTCGAACCCCGTTTCAAACATAGAGCTCTACATACGGAGTAGATCTACAAAACACATCTCCATAATCTGCTATGGATTTATAGGGAATCCCCTTGCTGTTGTATGTTCGAATGTTGTATCAGCTATGTATCCCTGCAAATGCCGAAGGGAGTTCTGATGTCAAACGCGGCATCCCTATATATATTGGTACATCGGGTATATTGATTGCATTGTCCTCAACTAGTACCATGACTTCCTGTTAAGCTAACCAATATTCCTTATTTTGGCTTACCGGTGAACTGGGTCATTTAATATACGGACAGTGGGCAGGACAAACTTGTACGGTTCAATGCAGCGTCGTGTGTCTCAATCTGTGTCAATTTGTCCGATATTATTTTGACTATGGGATATGTTGTAGTAACAGTATACGGGATACCCTCTTTTAGCTATCGTTACGGGATACCCTCTTTTAGCTATCGTTACGGGATACCCTCTTTTAGCTATCGTTTGGCTAATCTTTTCGGGTTCCCATAATAGGGCATTTAACTCCCTAAATACTCGTTGGATATATTATTTTACAACTCCGTTAAAATAAATATGGAGGAATGTATTTGTATTTTTGTATTGCATTGTTTAGTTTATATACAAATTCAACTATCCTGTTACCCCATTGTCCTACAAATGTAAGGCAATATTTTATGTGTAGTGATCTATGCCAAGTCAAGTGGTTCTGTATCATAATTGGTTGATGTGCTGACACTGTACATAGAATGTTACATTTGAGTGCACTGACACAATACATATAGCATACTATAACACAGACAGATTAAATTTATGGAAAAGAACGATATGGGTTTACCTGTGTCAGTGATTCTTAAATTAATCCCAGTTTTATTATTCTTATCGATATCTATTCGTTCAATATATTTTGTTTTAATTATTCTATATGCGTTGAATATATTCAGTTTTGTACATGTAACTTATTCATGTGAAGCGCTTTTGGACACACATATCCTGTGCGAAAAAAGCGCTATATAAATGTGTTATAATAATAAATAATAATAATAAGTGGTACTATGTTAAATACGTCCAGCATGTGCCTTCGACGAACCATGAAGTATAACTCCGAGGCCATTCACAAATGTACTCGATGACTTTGCCGAAGTCAGAACAGCAGTAGAGAAGCCAATGGGGATACGACTGAATGAACAACGTACATACATTCGATATCCTTCTTCCGTCTCTGGATTTGGGAGGTTATCATCATAGAGAACTATGTCCTCCTTCACAAATAAAAAGGGAAGCGTGGTGATCAATTGTAAAGGGATCGACCACCAAGCATGCAATCCGTTATTCTATAGTTGGATAGTAGTGTTTTTTTTCAAGACATTTTTCATGCGCTTACTGATCAGGTTTTGAAAGTGGATATTTCTAACTATCGCACGAAGTCTCATTACCATAACATTCAGTGTGCGAAATGTCTTGTCGTAGGAGCAACTTTAAATTATATTAGTATTTGCTAATGGATATGATTCCGATTACAGAATTTTAAGAATATTTAACAGCTTATCAAACCTGTACCCCTGTTTAAGACGTGTTTTCAATGATAACAATTATTCGAAATAATTCTGGTTGAGAAAATCTCCGCTAGACATCGGCCTGTCACTCGTTTTGATAGATCAGTTACTATTTGACCCGTACTCATCTGGAAAAAATACCAGACAACGTCCTCTGGTGCAATTCGGAAATACTCCGATGCGATCAAGCCTTGGAAAATTATTGACCGGGTCTCAGACAGGTTGGATCATAATGGGGCGCCGAACTATTATTCGTCTCATCTGGATCTAAACTGTTTCTAATTACGAGTCAGGTGGCGGGTAGCGGGATAATGATAAACGGGTATACATACAGATATATGAAATATATATCATGTAATTGTTGATAATAGGCGTCGCAATTTAATTTGAAAACAAATTTCTATACTTAAACCTTTAACCCATTACCTCATAGCCTTTTTGTTTTAGATCCAACGTTTTTTAACAAATCTACCGAAAAGGAGCATTAAGGAGAGAAAAGGAAAAAATAGAATGTTGTAGTTTGAAACCATTGTGATAAATAGAGCATTTGCTCCTATAGGAGCAAATGCTCTATTTGTCACAATGGTTTCATATAGTGACTTTTACAGAGTCGTCAAAACTCGTCAATATGAGGGAATAGGTAACTGAATGTTGCTATATGTGAGAAAGAATTATATACAGTATCAATGAAGTTACACGCCCGTAAAGCGGACGTTCAACTTAGTACAGGTGCTGGTCTATAAGATATGTGGAAGCTTAATGCAGGGTGAAAGGCATGCATATTCTTCATGACCTTTACACTGCACTAAGCATCCACCTGAAAGATCGATTCCGGTTTACATGGGGTTTACTGCAATTATATACTTTGCTACGGTCGTCAATCACTTAGCTTGTGGAAACCGTCTGGCATTTATTTCATTTTGTTACATTGGCACCAACTCAGCATTTAGGACATCATTTCAATGAAAAAGAATTAAAGTCAATCAGGAAAAGCCACACACAAGACGCGACCATTACAAAAATATCGATAGAAAATAAGTGAGACACACGCATAACCGCGCGCACCCCCATCCCCCACCCAAACACACAAATGCACACATATAAAGATGAAAATTACAATCACCAACAAAGGTACAAGAAGTACAAAGACACAAAGACACAAGACAAACATTAAGGTAAATGGAACGGTCATTGTAAAGCCCATTTTACGGAATCGAAAACGTGTCATTTTACACGAATGTTTACACTTCTACATTCCTTTAATATCTTGTTGCCGCAAAACCCAAACAGTTGGAGCTACTTGTCAGTGATTTACTTCATAGTTTTACATTTTCGAATCCAAATACTAGTTTGTGTGTTGGAAGTTACATTTGCTTTGAATTTAGTATAATTATTCTTTTTTATATCTAATAATTGACTACCCTGGGGAATATGTCTTAATTTCATATATAACACTTATCGTTTTTTCGTTTTCTTAATTAACTGCATGTTTGTTGTAACATGTATCTCTAACATGTCTCATGATGTCTGTAAAAATATTTTATATAAAAGTATAGAATGTTCAACATATACTAGCATTATGATACAACTAAGATCAGCGGACATTGAATGTTAACCCTTTTCACCATGAATATTCATGCTAAGGGGTCTCCGTGGCCGAGTGCCTACGTCAGAATAGCCCCTCACTACTGAGGTTCGAATCCAGTCTTGGCATTTGGATCTTTCATGTGAGGAAGCGATCTAATTGGCTTGCAGTAGATCGAAGGCGGGCGTTCGCCTGTACAACAAACAATGTAATGAAGGAGTCCTTTTATCAGGGTATGCACTGAGTGATGTACACTTCAATGTCAAAGTCTTATTCCAGCAAGTAATTTATTAGCTGTGTCCCTCTACATGAACAAGTAAGATTTGAATGGGGTCTCTTTAACCTTTAGCCTGCTATGGACGGATGAGTGGATACATATGCAAACAGTTTGGATCCAAATAAGACGCCGAGTAACTCGGCGTCTCATCAGGATCCATACTGTTTGACATCCTGATTGCATTTTGGTAGACAAATTGATTATAGCTCGATTTTTGAAAATGTAGTAGGTGAAAATGTCTGTATTTGCTCAGCAGGCTAAAAGTTAATGATATGGGAATAAATGGGTTAAATACATGAATGGCGTGAAGACGTTATGAATTTTCAGACTTACATCATGTTCTTAGTTTACTGTCTTTTTTATGCCCAACTCGCTTTCGTTTATTGAATACATGAAGTCCTGAATAAATCTGCGTTTAGACTTTTCCAAACAATGTAGATCAGCATCGGCCGTCACAACAGATATGGCGTATATTGTGTAACTCTTTCAGTGAAGGAAATGGGTCACTAATGTCCTTGAAAACAATGTCGACCCATATGAGAGCGATTCAGGGGAGCCTTCACATAAGGATGCACACTGTTTGTCAGATTACAAATATTATTCACGGTAAGCTTGACCTGGAATAGTCCATTCAGCGTTAATATAAACTCAATCTCAATTTTGAAATATATGTTGGCACCTGATACCAATACACGTAGTGCGAAAACCTTCTCAATCAGTATACTACTAGATAAACAATATAAAGCTGTACTGTCTTGGTCTGACATTGTTCATGACGATGCATAGATTTCACCTACGATACCATTTTTTCACAATGGTTTAATGACAATTATCTAACCATCCTCTCCAGTTCTAGAAAACTGACACTCCTAGTATTGATGAGCTGTTTAAATATTGCCTCCACGAGAAAATCAATGTAGGGAACATTGTTTGACAGTTTTATTGCGTAATATAATCCAGAGACATTGAAATGTTAACATGTTCCCTCTGATTTAATTAAGATTTCGAGACCCTTAGTCATTCATGTACAAGACATATCTTAGACTGTGTTTCAAAACGCACACAGAATTTTAGCCTAAACTCATATAAGATCATCATCATAATGCAGCAGTAAAAGACTAAACCTGGTCTAATCATATGAATATCATAACAACATAAACTGAGGGTAAAAAGGTGTGTACGTTACTTGAATCTAAGCAGGGATACCTTAATGTCACCGATAGCAATGTATTTGCAGGAGTCCACTACAGTAACACCTCTCTAAATCGGACTTTACAATTAGTGTACATGTCGGTCTTTGAGACCCACAGGAGCTGTCTGCATGTCTTAATTACTGCATTAAGCAGCCACCTGCTTAAAAATATCTACATTCTTCTCTACTAGAATTCCGATTTACCCCAGTTACTTTATGCATAATAGGTCAGGCGATGCTAAAATTACTCATATGGTGTTTTGTTTTAAGAAAACAAAACCAACAACAAAAATATTCTCGTAGCATAATGCTTGTAATTAATATATATTTGATAGAAAATTTTATTGCTATGTTACTGGTAAAACTTTCATTATAACAAATATTTCTATGTATGTATAAATGTTTCCATATTACTCTTGAAATTCGTTTCTATTCATTAAAACAATACTATACCGACTATTTGCAGTTATATATTATGGAAACGGCCAACAGTTCCCTTTCCACTTCCTATATGTTTGTATATGTTTGTAAACATGTTTTCATTAGATCATAATTGGGGTGTATTATACCAATTCTGTATAAAGGGAATGTGGCGGTAGCCATTGCCTGTCCGTTTGTCAGTCCGTCCACGCTGTTGGATCTGCGTCCGATGCATGGTTTGGCTCGTACTTATCTACCTTTACACGTATTTGACACTGCAAGGAGCCGCCTGATCAGTGTCTGATCTATTTGCGTATGGAATAATACAAATCTGATTCTACAGTGGCTGGCATGACATAACTATGCAGGGTTTATATAACTTTATTCAAATTTAACACAGAGATAACCATGATGCCATTATACTCCTTATATGGATATTCATGGAGTAAAGAGTTAATTTTATGAAGTTAAGAGGGAGGCTGATCAATGTGCTGACGTAACTGTTCACCCGTGCAAAACCTGAAAATAAGTGCTATTGTTGGATACGAGTTATATGAATTATATCGAATACATTCAATTTGAGTATACATATATATTATATTTTCGCTGATATGAAATGGAAAATAAGGTGTGGGCAACAAAACATTTTAGTCAAGGTTTTATAAATATATGGCCTATTTATTTGTTTGATATGTGGGTTTATATGTATAATTTATAATAGATGCAAATAAGAATATATAGTCTAACAGCAGCAGATATTCTGTCTATGTGTATAGCTGTACTGTCTATGTATATAGCTGTACTGTCTATGCGTATAGCCGTACTTTCTATGTGTATAGCTGTACTGTCTATGTGTATAGCTGTACTGTCTATGTGTATAGCCGTACTGTCTATGTGTATAGCTGTACTGTCTATGTGTATAGCTGTACTGTCTATGTGTATAGCCGTACTGTCTATGTGTATAACTACTGTCTATGTCTATAGCCGTACTGTCTATGTGTATAGCTGTACTGTCTATGTGTATAGCCGTACTGTCTATGTGTATAGCCGTACTGTCTATGTGTATAGCTGTACTGTCTATGTGTATTGCCTGGTGAATATTTCGGTGAAAGAAATGACGCCGCAAATATTAATGAACTGAAAGTTAATAATGGCATACGATTACAGGAATATTTGGCAATGACAGGACCTGTAGAATCAGATCTCTGTTATTACCTAAGGAAGAGCCATTTCATCTGGGTATTCTATGCTTTTAGAGGCTTGAACAGTCGTCTCCATCAATGAAGAGTTAATGTGCAGGTGTTATTCTTAATAAAAGTTATGGGTATTATATTCGATAACCTGATGTTTAAGTATTGTATAAACGTTTAAATATATGGTAAAACAGTTGTACCATCTGTCTCGTTGTTAAAGATGTTCAACATAGATGCCGATAAAATATGAAATAGATTTGCCATTAAATTTCCTTTCTTACGAATTTGTACTTCGTTAATTTGTAAAAAATGATAATCAAACTTTATATGACATATTGTAAACGAAATCAAAGCTGTTAATATTTGAAAATGAAATCAAAGGTTCTATGAATTATTTTGCTAAGAATCATGTCACGTCACGTTTCAGTAATTAAAAAACTTCTTTTTTTCTTTTGATGCACGTGTTGTGTCAAGAACGCACTATATCCGGAAGTTAATCTAACGAACACCGAGAGTTTCATTCAACTCTGGTTCTAATGAATAGATGAAAGAAAGTGTTTATCCCATCTCACTGGAAGAATATTTGAATGAGGAAACAACAAAACAGAGCAACTACTTTGTGACCTTTGATCCAAGATTAAAACATTATTTGCTGGTTTGGGATAATTAAAGTGTATTACATTAACGGAAATGGGAATCCAATTTCTTTTTATTATAGCAGTATTTGAAACCAAGCAGCCTGAATTCTTGGAGCCATTGACTCGCACTTTAACCTTTAATTAACGTCTGCAAATAATGCCGGCTGCTGCAATTCTAAAAATACATTTTTCTTCCATTTAGTTTAAAACAGCAACGTCTGGATGTGAAACAGTTTGCATACAAATGATACGCCGAGTTGGTTTCTCATCTGTACCAACTTGTCTCGTCTGTATCAAATTGTTTCCAAATATCATCCCACATTCGGCAATGGCAGTGTAGAATGCTGCATGATGGTTAAACACGTAAAACGAAGATATTGAATTCTCTGGTGCAGTGGACTTTTCCGGGCACCACGAGTTCTCATGAAAAAGCATTGTAACCAAGTAAATCAATACTAATTGAATTAGCATATACTGTAATACAGCTTCAGCATTACGTCATAGAAATATTGCTCCGGAACCAAACAGTGTGTTTACACTGCGTCGCTTGAATTTGGATCAAACGACTTTGATTCAACATAGCCCTTTACTCCACGAATATTCATGTGGATGCATAGTTATATCAAATAGTATAGGATCAGACCTATGATAGTCTATAGTCAATAGAGCAGACCCAGATCATAAACCTCCTACAGTAACAACCTGATCTGTATCTACGGTGCAAAAGTGTTAACCCTTCGCTTGCTGAATTTTAAAATACATTTCTCCTTCTTTACCCATGCCCTGTTGTATAATTACATATAGCTTCACTGTGTACAAGTATTTCGCTGTGAAATCACTGCTGTGGAGTGCACTGGTTGCACAATCAACTTGTAAATAGTGCAGACCCTGATGAGACAGCTCCTGCAGGAGCTGTCTCATCTGGGTCTTCACTATTTACAGGTAGGTATATTGACGCGAATAGCAAACTAAGGGTTAAAAGGTGTCTCTATGGTGAACCTGTATATGCAGTATTATCCTTTGTATTTACCAATGTCTTACAGATTACAATTTATTACATCATTACCATCTCTTACAGTATTACCAAAGCCCTGAACGGTGACCATACATTTTAGACAAAACACGATCTGATCCATCAGTAAGTTGCCGTCCCTGTGGTACAAAGTAGCTTCGATAAAAAAAACTTTCAATACATTTTACAAATATGCATTTAACGAAAACAAAAAACAAATGATTAAAGACAAATGTATTTCATTTAATAAGCTGAAGTGATTGCATTGGTTCATTACAAACAGGTTGTGGCATGTTAAACATTTAACACGACTGACTAGAAATTAGTTATCTAGACTAGAATCAATATTCTGGTTAAGGTCCATGCTGTATATCGGACTAACCCCTTGTATGGCTGGATGGTTGATATCTTAACCCATTACCTCATAGGCTATTTTTAGACACAAACTCTTTGAATAAATCTACCGAAAAGGAGCATTAACTAGATAAAAGCAAAGTTTTAGAATGTTATAGTTTGAAACCATTGTGATAAATAGAGCAAATGCTCTATTTATCACAATGGTTTCACAAAGTGACTTCTACAGAGTCCTCAAAAGTCGTCAATATGAGGGAACGAGTTA
Organism: Azorinus chamasolen; assembly: GCA_963576725.1. Lineage (NCBI taxonomy): Eukaryota > Metazoa > Mollusca > Bivalvia > Cardiida > Solecurtidae > Azorinus > Azorinus chamasolen. Next base: position 13,791,294 of record OY755244.1, on the reverse strand, counting down.
AATGTTGATAAATGAAAACATTATGAATCTTACATAGATGGGGAGGGTTCAAGGCGAATGTACATCTTTTGCTTTACCCTACAGCTGCTACTCATTAGAATCGCCACTCCTGGACGATTCTAATGAGTAACTAGCTTACTGCCACTCCGGTACAATTCTGATAAGTAGCAGTAAAATAATATATAACAGATCACTATAAGATGTTTATATATTAATACGCGTACTATCAATGGCTATGATACTGCCTCAAATCCCATACCTTACACCATTGGTGTTTTGCAATGTTAATTATATACAGTAAAACCTCTATAAAATGGACAATACACAAACTGTATTCTGGTTTTATGGTAGCTTAGCACAGATAAACGCGTTTGCACAGATATATAGCTTTTGTTCTGCATTAAGCAGTCACATTGTGATTTGACACAGTCATGGTTATTCATAAAATAACCACCGGGGATCGTTTTACGGATACTTATGATAAAACACTTTCATATACCGCAAAAGATGAGCCTTTCCTACCTCCGACCTCTATTAACATGGCCGGTGTCGGTGTAAAAACATATATTTAAAACAGTAATTGTAGTAACTGCCCCATTAATTCGATTACATGTATTTAACCCTTTACTCCATGAACATGCATGCAAGAAGTATTAACATCATGAATATTTACTGATATCTTATAATGACACTGCGAATAAGAGGATTTTTTTATCATAACAAACAGTGTAGAATAAGTTTATATTTTACACAAGTGCACAGAGTAGATCCTGATCAGACTGTCCGTTTACTCTGCTAAGGTGTAAAATGACGTTCAGAAAGAGAACATGGTTAAACGCCTAAACTGATCAGATACCTTTGTCAGATTAAATACTTTCATTTTATAGATTCAGTGGGACGAACATGTATATTCAATCTAGAAATAAGTGATATGTATCACCCTATCTCCATGAATATTCATGTAAGAAATAACATCATTATGAATATAAATTTGTTGACATTTTATAATGGCACGTGAAGACAGGAAATTTACGTCATTGCAGAAGTTGCAAATAGAGATCTATATTATTCCATAACAAAAAGAGTAGGTAGACCATGGTCAGACCCTGACCTATGATCGTAAAAAGCATATTGATGGTGTAAAGGGTTTAGGAAATGAGATCTTTATTTATTTATATTTGTATTTGCGGTGGTGTGCGGTGGTCTAGTGGTAACGCGCTTGAATACCAATCCGGAGGTCAGGGGTTCAAATCCCGGTCCCTCCTGGAAATTTCAGAGACGTTTTTCAGTGTCTCCCATCCGCACCTCCTCTCCACCCATGGGCACCTGTGAGGGTCACCAGCCGGTACTGCGGCTGCATGATTGTGCCATATGTTAGCAGTGCTCAATAATGTAGGCGAATGACCAGGGGAGTAAATGTACAGTCGACTGAGCAGTCCTTTGGACCGGAAATAGACTATAACTAGGTACTTTACTTTTTATTTTCAGACTAAGTCTTGGTAATTAAAGCAATGACTCCACGTTTTATTCAACGGGGTTAACTCCATTGTGTTCATCTTGGTTTCTAGATAACGGCATCGATTTCCGTAATGACGTTGAAACTGGCATTCCCAGCTGCTTTACGTTTGAAATCTTAAACTTGTTTCGACTGCAAAAGTTTTCGTCTTTTTCAATATCAAAGAAAGTATCTTTCATGCATTTACAAATGCTGTACGAGAGTTTCTAATATTAACGACTTTTTCTAGTTATATCAAATGTCTCTTAACTTACGGAGATGTTGCCATAAGGACAATGTTGTGCATTAGACTCGTTGGTCTCCTTAGAGAACCACGTGCTTACTTACAATTACCTGCAATATGCATGCTTCAAACGCTTGACATTTGGTCTTCTGAGCAAATAGTGGCTATATACGCGTATTTGTGTAAAATAACACAACGAAGCTGATGCTTTTGTGCAGTAGATATGTTGCTTGTGAATATTTTACTTTATGAAAATTGATATAAGGAAAGAAATAACTTTGTGAATATCAATTTAATGTTTATGTTCGAGGAATGTTGTTACCATTACATATACTGTAGAATCATAACTATATTATGTCATAAATAACAAGAGCATACCCTGATCTGGCATCTTCAATAGCAGTTTGCTTTATCTGACTCAACTCTGTTCAGTAATGCTAAAACATGCGCCTCTGTCAGGTAAGGATAAAGCAATTTAAGGTACTTGTAAGTATTTGATTTGAACAACTCTTCTATTTATCTTAATAAGTTTTAACCAATGTAATTAACGATGTTTATAAATATTGTGAAACGGTCGGTGATGAAAGAATGACATTAAATGGCTCGTTACTGGTCTACATCATATTCTAGTATTTTGTCGAATTTAATAATGTTTTAAAAGTAACGCTGTTAAACATTAGTTCTATAAAGAGTAGCCGCTATATGGAAACTCTACTGTACCAAATCCCCTTACAGTAAACCCCCTCTAAACCGGAATTCTAGCAGAGAAGAATTTCGATACCTTAATGCAGGATGAAAGTCATGCAAAAAAGCTCCTAGAGCAGATTTCTGCATGACGTTCGCCCTGCAATAAGCTGCAGCCTGTCTCCAAGACCGATATTTATACTAAATTTAACGCCCGGTTTATAGAAGTTGTACTGTATATCAATATCTTCTGTAAGATAGAATTGATATGATGTTGATACATTATTTAAAAAAAATAGCTAGCACACTGATACAGCGTTGTAATACTATGATCAGCATTCAAAGAACTCATGGAGTTGAAATCGAGTCAGTTCAACAGTCTAATGTCCTTACGCACTAAACATGTTTCTTTCTATCGAATAACGAATCAAATGCAATCACTAAAATCAATATTCTGTAAAATGAATCTGTTTTCTGTTGTTGAATGTAATTAACTAAATAAGTAGATTTAAATTAAAACGCTCCATTGTTTTTTGTATTTTTGTTTTCATTTTGCAACTTCCGACACTAATTGCCAATGCACCATACTGAATGTCATGCAGAAAGTGTGTTATGCATCTCCTTAGCTGCATCCTAGATTATGATTTCAGCAATACGTATGAAAACTATACATATGTAATTAGTATAACACGTTTTCGTGATTCATTAATAGTAGAATATGTGAATCAAACATTTACATCGAAAGCACGAGGTGCAATTAGCCTTTCTTGGTGAAAAAAAGTAATGTCCGTTCAAACCCTTTCTTGAGAAAGGTTTAATTATCAATCTTTTTATAAATTACTATCACCAACTGGGTTCCTGATGAGACGCCAAGCTACCCAGCGTCTTACATGGAACCAAACTGTTCTCAAAAGCCAGTCAAGTCGCGTTAATTGGAGTAAGAGCTCGATTTACTTCAATTACTTCAAAACAATTTTCAAATGGTATGTTTAATTATTTATTGCTATTGCTGCGCATACCATTTTGTTGTCTGTATAGAACGCCTACTTCACTACTTCAATTCTGATTAATACATTTCTGGTTTAGTTTTATAAGCTTAAAGTAAATTATTTTCTTTACCCTCTGATTGCTTCTGTCACCAAAACGTTTATTTACGGAATATTGAGTTTATCTTCACAGAATATTCCATTAGATCTAGCTGGTTAGGTTATCTAAATCAAAACCATTAAATTATTGGAATTAAGAGGAGCGACGATTCAGATGGAAAAGGAATATTTAATAGGAATATATTTTAGACTGAATGCCAGTCATTCTCGAATTAAGGACAGCCATAAATCTCAGAGTTAACTGTTTATATTTGCGTTTTGTCACTTAAGACTTATAGCCACCCAAAATGGTGAGAAAGTGATCTGAGCAAATTATCAACTTGTCGCCAATATACGGCATGTGATATCTGAAATATGCATAAATTCCTATACGACAAAACGGGCATGCCAGTTAGCTTTAAGCAATAGTAAATTTTAAAGTGATGTTATTTGGGGAGAGAGAGAGGGGTTTCTTTTACAATGGGCATCTGTATGTTTACAGTTGAGTCGCCTTATTTGTCAGCAGCAATTAAAAGGACAGTCGTCTTTCCACAGAATATTATCTACATGTTGTAGAGCTGTAAATAATTACATATCAATAACGTCAATTGGTGTCTGGGCATATAGACCATGTAATAGCCCACACACGTCTGTTCAACAAACGTCACGTTTCTATGTTCGATGACATGTTGTTCATCGTAGACAAAGAATACATCAGCAACAAAATGGTCTGCATACACAATACCGATTGCTGCAAAACAAATCGTATTCATTTCTTACCCAAGCCAATATACATGCACATTGCATATCTCTTTAACGAAGGTCTACATGCATCTTTATGAGACCAGGCGACTTTTATCTAAGCATGGTAATCAGCGAACGTGATAGTTCTCTTACAACACACAACAGAATGCCATAAATATTAATCTTTCGCACTCAAATGCCGTCCGCAAATATTGTCGTCTGCTTCAGTTATAAAAAAGTAATTTTCTTCAAAAGAAATTCAAATAGTTTGGATACTGGTAGGACGCCGAGTCACTCGACCACTCGACTGCATCCATTCTAAGTACCTAATTAGATACATTTTGTTAGTATTACAGATAGAAAAACATCATGTGACAGAGGGACACTTATTTTTTATTCAATCGCATATTTTCTTTCAGGCTGCACGTTAATGACCAAGCAATAATACAATAAGATCCAAGAGTATTGAAAAGTGCTAATTAAAACCAACTACAGTATATCTCCTATAGTTCGAACACCAAAACAAGTATTATTAGCGGTCTTTAGGATAAGTGGCAGCTAGATACAGGGTGAAATTCATCCAGAAAGCTCGTTGAGGAGTTTCTGCATGACTTTCACCCTGTTTTAGTGCCACATGCCTTAACATGCATAAATGCTTCATTACTAAAGCTTCGAAGTATCGCTGTTTTACTGTAATAGGCTTCCTTTGATACTTTGTGATCGTATTATAGGCACTATTTGACGTTGTATATAATTATGCAATAAATAATACAAACAGGACTTCTGTAGAAAGTTTAATTTGAGTTTGGGTTTTGAAGATGTCTTAATATTTGAGTATGTCAATGTTTGTATTACAAAGCCAACACATTAGTCTAATTTCATCTGTCAACTATAGATAGGGTATAGCTCGAACAATTTGACCTGGACCCCGACCTACTTAATTTGAATAAATAACAATTCGTAACATTTCTACTTTTATCATCGGCATTGCACGGGTTTATCCTCGGCACGTTTCCCGGTAAGCAACTAAGCATGGACGCACTCATGATTGTTTGATTTACATATGCACGGGTTACCTTAATTTCACCGAGAATAGACTTCACGATTTACCAACAGAATTTTATTTATACAGCGTCATCTCTCTCATTATGTATTCTGCATATAGGTGAGGGTCCAGGTCAAATTGTTCGAGCTTTACGTTGCGAGTAGTAGTCATTTTGTACAAGCTAATATTAACGAGTCTTGAAAAATGTTATCAATCGAGCCTGAGCCTCGCTTAATAATATTTTCAAAGACGAATTTAACATAAGTGTGTACAAAATGACTACGAACATTATATTCCTTTTATCACATAAACTAAAAATGTCGTTATAGACAGGTTCAACATAAGTGTATATTTCTGCATGACGCCGTGGTGTTTCTACATGACGTTGCAGCTTTTATTAAACGTGTGTAATATAGAGAAATATGTAATGGCTACATTAACTCGAATACAATGGAGGCTATGTAATAATAACTGTTTGAATACGTGATTATGGATGCATAGGATATTTATTGTTCCATCTATATCAGATAATAATGTTCAACACCGTAATCATTTGCTTTTTATTTAAAAACTGAGCCATGTTATACTCTAAACGTAAAGTGTTCACTTAAATTATTCAAATAGACAAGTATTATTTTGGGTATGTTTCTCAAGATTGGCATAATAAGATATAATGGTTCAATATTTGGTACGAGTATGTAATGTTTGGTAATTTGTACACGTACACACCACTTCGCGTGTTAAACCTTTTCGCTCTCAGTAGCGAATATATGATTACCTATGTAAACAGTTTGAAGTCAGATGATACATCGAGTACCTCGGCGTCTCACCAGGATCCAAACTGTTTGCTACTGTGATTAGATTAATTGAAAGCAATTGAAGAAAATTAAACAAATGAATATATTTGCAGACGACATTACGTGACAGCGAAAGGGATACCCAAGCAACCATACCATTTGTATGTATTGTTTAGCCTACTAGTGCCACTTTTAATACATGATGGCATCTTTAATTATTGAAAAGATCGATGCAAGAATATCAATATACATGCTTTTAATCAAATCGCAGCTTATAGTTCAAAGTATAATAGTTCCGAGTAAAGGTCAGGGATTGTATCGATACTTTATTAAACTGACTAAAACCAGCTAAACCTTATACATAAACGGATACCGTGCTGCATTCCCTTCACAATTCTTTTGTCTCATACCTTTCGCTAGTAATCCCTTCACTGTCATGAAACCGGTATGTGGTATTATTACTAACCAGATGAACTCGGCGTCTTATCGGGATCCAAACTGTATGACATTCTTTTTTTTAAAGAAGCTGAAGGAACGTCCTGTCTAAACTCGAAGATTATTTATTCATGACTTTCAATAAAATGATTTCAGCTGAGAGGTGGGTCATACGTCGTTTGCTCTATGTATGTGACCTTTAGTCGAAACGATTGTAAGCCCTTTTTGGTCCGTTTGAAGGAAGTTATATTCTAATTTCTTTCAGTTTTAAATTATATTTAATGCTATATAGAAAGGGGTTATGACCCTATTATATTGCAACGCACTGCATGTCTGATTATTGACCCCTTTACAGTCAGTAGCTACGTTTCCTTCTTTGCTTGCGCGATGACAGGCAGTACTCTAGGATGGTATACTTTTAAACTCAGTAACGGGATGAGCTTACCGCAGACTCGTGTATTACTTTTTCCCTATCGTGCCCTTAACGGCTTCCCTGCAGTTGCTCTGACTTCAGCAAAGTCATTGAGTACACATTGACGGATTTTTCACAGTTGTTATGCTATGTTTTACATATTGTCATGTGCTTACCGTCTTCTACGTTGTGGGAAAGTCCGGCGGGGAAACCTTTATTTACACTATTTGTTAAGCTAGGGCGGCGTTGAGATAAGTGTGAGGTCAGAACGTCCGTAAACCGGTTTAAACCCCTGTGGTGATTTTGCTACTGACCGTGCCGAGGCGGTACTCTCTTTGTCACTCTTACTTTTGTTTGTCTTGTGTCTTTATGTTTGTGCTTTTTTCAGGTTTGAAATGTTTGTCTCTGCTACTTGTGTGTTGGGTGGTGTTTTCGGTGTTAATCTCGTATGTGTGCGTGTGTTAGGGTGTGTGGTTGTGTGCGCGTGTGTGTGTGTGACATGCTGTCTATCGATGTTTTGGTAGTGGTTGCGTCTTGTATGTGGCTTTGCCTGCTTGACTTTACTACCTTTTCATATATTAAAATATGTGTATCCCTACTCTCTAAATTAATTTTGAAAGGGCTGGGTGCTATTACAACGATTAATTTCCAATATATACCTTGGATGGAATGGTTTGAAAGAATAGCGTATATAGGCCTCTTTATCACGGCCGTGATTGAAATGAAAACTCCAAATGTTACGAAATCTTATTGAGAAGAGACGCTTTTATCAACGAATACTTGATCATCATACTGAAGGTAGAATTGAATGCGTGGTTTTATATGTTGTGCGACCCTCTACTCAATAGGTACGCCGTTTCATGCATTTGCAAACAAAGTAGACCCACATGAGATGACCACCGCAGGAGTTATCGGATTAGGGTATGTTCTGTTTGCTTATGGACTACTATAGAACTGACTCTATACTTTCGTTCATGGTAAAAACTGTTCACAATGACATTATGAAAATTAAGTTAAATATTCATGATGTCGTCATTTGTAACACAATTATTCACGGAGTAAAAGTACATGTATCATGTATGAGTCATGCAGGAAACGTCACATACAAATCACAAAGCATCCCGGACAGCACCACGACACAACAAAAACAACAGTAATTGTACATGCATATTGAAAGAACCAAGAGACGCACAAAGACATAACAAACAAACAATAGGGGAAGATTGCCTTGGAACGGTCAGTGACAATAGTCAGGGGGTTTAAACTAGTTTAGGGGTGCCCAACCTTACACTTATTCCATCCCCACCCTAAAAGACAAACGGTGTAAATAAACATCACTAATCTACAACAACCGCCATGGCAAATGAATGTGTTGCAACATGCATGAGTCATTTAAGCGAAAACCATTGCTTTTTATACAATACTGTCATAAATATGTGTCACCTCTTATGTAATATGACCAATTTACCAATATAAATAGAACCTGTCTTAACCCTTTACTCAACAAGTACGCCTTTCTACGCCTTTGCAAACAGAGTAGACCCAGATCAGACGGCTCCTATAGGAGCGGTCTGATCATGGTCTGCTCTGTTTGCTTATGATATAATATAGATATGATTCTACAGTTTCTGCCAAGGCTAACATTTCTGTGTCCATGTGCTGTTATAACAAATTAATCTAATTTATATTCATGACATCATTATTTCTTTCATGAATATTCATGGAGGAAAGGGTTAAACGACGATTACAATGGTGTCTGAATCTGGGTGTTTTAAGACATGTGGTAGCTTTATGCAGGTCGAAAGTAATGCAGAAAGTCCGTATTGGAGCTTTTTGTACTACTCGTGACCTGTATTATGCAACCACCTGCTTTTAAGACTCCTATATTCAATAAATGAATGGTCACTTAATCCATTCCCGTATATTGACGCCTTTTGACGCTTCTGTAAAAGTCAATTTGTGAAACTATTGTGATATACATGTATAGCAAATGCTCTATTTATCACAATGGTTTCAAAACTAAACAATTTGGAAAAGTTCCTTTTCTCTAGTTAATATTTGGTATATTTAATCAAAGAGGCTGGATCTAAAAATAGCCTTTGAGATAATGGGTTAAGACTCCTATATTCAATAAATGAATGGTCGCTTTAGACATGTTCTGTTGTAACTAGATACAAAAATTACAGAAATTGCCGTTCGTGACACAAAAAGGAAAATATTATGTGACAAGTCTGCAATTATTTGAATCGAATTATCTGTTTGTGTAAAGAGCACAAATCAATCAACTAGCATCTTAATTTTCGCACTGTGATTCCCTTATTACACTAGAAAAAGAAAGCCTTGGTTTGTGTTCTGTTCTTACGTTACGTAAACATGAATAGAAAGAACTTGGAGCTGTGATACTAAACTCTATTTCATTAACAAATTAAAACCATAAATATTTTATTGACGTAATGATCTTGTTTTTATCATTATTTGCACACTATAGTATAAATCATTATAAAATGAATATAAGCGTGTTTACCCTTTTCCCTGTTGAATATTGTTGTAAGAAACAAGACATTTCGTTGTAACAGTTGTACGTACACAGGATTGTGTGATACTGGTAGAAACGGTAGAGTCAGGTATAGTTTCATAGGAAATGGTTAACGGCAGATGGGTGCTAAATGCAAAGCTATTAAAACACAACAGGCATAGTTTTAAATATCAACGTATCTGTTCAATATCGACCATGATTGATAGGTTGGTGATGGTAATAGCTGAGGACGAAAACATTACCAGAGATCTTGATAAGATGTGTAAATTAAATCATTTTCAGGAATAACTGCTTTATTTCTCCACCAAACCCTATACTGTGACACACTTTAGAAACGTCTCGAAAAGCGGGTACGCACCTTAATCTGTAGCTCTGAAATTTACATAGCAGCAAAATTAATAAAAAAAACACTCATCTAGTGCTTCCGCTTAATGATTACCAAACTGTGTAATGATTGACTAAAGAATACAAATATTCCGCCTGCCACAAAGATGTATAACCTTATTATGACTGGGCAAATTTGTGAAATTTCATTTGATCGTTAAACCGAACTGTGAATGGTATTTAGGGCCTGGTGCTAATGATTGTTATTAGGTTTCCAGAACGTTTATAATTGCTGAATAAAACATTTCATGTCTGCTATTTTGTTAACTCTTTCACTGCCTATAATACATGTATTACCGGCTGCAATATGTGTTGGCTACTCCATCTCCCCTCCACTTGCCTTTCAGAAAAAAATACTACAGTGAAAAAACAGTCTGGATGCTGATGAGACGCCGAATTACTCGGCATCTCATCTTGATCCAGACTGTTTGTACAAGTAATTATAAATGCGATACTGGCAGCGAAAGAGATAAGTTCTCTACATGATGATTGGCATTGCAAAGATCATTGATCTAGATGAGACTCTAAGTTATTCGGCATCGTGTCAGGATCCAAAACGTTTCACGCGTGTTTCCTTTTAACTGTAAAGAAACAACTTAATTATTTCGACAAGGTTAAGACTACTATTTTCTTAAATCGAACTTTCAACAAAACCCCGTTTCACCTTTTGCTAAGTAACTGATGTGATACATGTAGGTGTGTGGTTCTTCTGTGCTGCACGAAACAATGCAATTTGTTTCACTCACGGGAACGTCTCGGGGGTCTTCCCCCACTTGTTATTAGCTGGACGTCGCGATATGACTGAACTAGATTGTATGATTATCACTCGGCGCTTACTTTAGTACATAAGTCCATGTTATGTCCCGTTTAGCAGGAATAGTAACGTCATTAAAATGTTTCTTGATTTTGAGAAACTGCACAGTTTTATCCAAGGATTTAGTGACCTAACCTTGTTTTGAACTTAATCACATACAGTATAAACATACAGCTAACCCCTCTAAAGAGACAAATATATGAACTAACATGCACATGTATGTCTTAACAGGGGGTGGTTTCTTAATACAGGACGAGAGTAATGTAGAAAGCTCCTATAGAAGCTTTCTGTATATAAGCTTCATCCAGCTGTATCCTATTTATTCCCATATTATTTAAAGAAACCCAGTCCAGATTTATTTTGGAACCTATCCATTTTTACGTTGAGGGGGCACAGTATACAACATACTTGCTAGTATAAGCCATTTATATCGGTGGTTTCAGCAAACAGTGCAGAGCCTGATTAGAGGGCTCCTATAAGAACCTTCTAATCGAGGTCTACACTGTTTGCCTATTTCCTTTTAAAGGGACATTTAGCACAAATGGGTTAAGCTACAATGTATTTAAGACCCAAACTTAGATATCGTTTGAGTGATCACATTACAGTATTTATGTGTAATAATCCAAACAAGGTTAATGGTTACCGTGTCTCTCCTAGCTGTTTTCCCGTTGATGTAAATGTTTGATATATTTTGGAGAAAACATTTAACATAAGTTACAGAATGTCAGTAAAGTTAACCTCTAGCCTACTGAGCAAATTAGTTTTACAATATTTCCAGTACTACATTTTCAAAAGTTAACCTATAATCGGTTTGGTTACAGAAATATAATCAATGTTTTAAACGGTTTGGATTCTGATGAGACGCTGACGTAATCACTCATCCGCCCGCAGCAGGCTAAAGTTTAACCTATGTATTTCTAATTTATTGGATACAGTTCCAAGATGTCAGCAAATTGGATCAAATGCAAGGTCATGCGTTAGTCTAAAGGCATTGCTATATGTACCCTGAATTAGGACAGTTTAGTCAATGTTCGGCAGGTTGTTTTTATCATTCTGATAGGACTTTTTAATGGACATTCTCTGTAGTTTAGTTCAGGAGTTTCACATGACTACCTTTGTTCATAATTATCACTTGATTATCACTTGAATCCTTTCCTTCCACGCATTTGCGAACAGAGTAGACACAGATCAGACGGCTCCTATAGAAGACGTCTGGTCAGGGTATGCTCTGTCTGCTTTTGACATGACGTAGATCTAATTCTACAGTTTTTGTTAAAGCAAACAAATCCCTTGAAACTTGTATATTATAAAAATTCAGCTGATAAATACCCATGATGTCATTATTTCTTACATGAATATTAAACAGGAAAAGCGTAAGAATCGAACATCTAAGAAATTTTGTTATAACTGTTTTACCTTTGTATTATAACTATTGACAACAATTTACAGAGTTGACTTGAAAACGTGATGCAATCGTTTTACTCAGCATGCTCTCTCGAAAACATATTTAACCACCCTGCTCTAGAGGACTGGCATTTCTATTGACGAGTTTCTAAGTGCTGCTTTCATGGGGAAATCAATATCGGCAAACACGAACAGCTATTTTGATTTTGTAATATAATCTAGAATCCTGGAACAATTAGTTTTATATCGCTTATTAAATTAAAATGATACCCATATAGATGATACTCATATATCGTCGATGGCCCTGTTTCGGTGCATGCCCTATTTCGGTGCACTTTACTTGGGAAACGCTATCTTCTTTGAGAAGAGCTGAATGACGTCATTACTTTTTGCGATCCGAATAGTAAACAAATCGCTGTCATCGCTGCAAAAAAAATCCAAAATGCGCTGCAAACAGGTAAGTTATTTACTATATTTTATACAGCACTACAATTTCAACCATTTTCCTTATGTCCGTTTTCACTCGGAAAACTTTTCTTCCAAAAAATACTTTTCTTGAAAAGTTTCTCTCAATTTTGTAGCGACAGACATTTGTTGTCATCTGCTGCAGCAAAGTCACGTGACTTCGATGTAATCGCTCATTGTTTTTCAAGTATAGGCCACGTCCAAAAGTATGTCCCTCACTATATTAAAAGCTGCTTCTGATAAATTTTGTTTAACCCTTCCGTGGTGTAACCAGACACATCCATCTCTTGCAAATAGTGTAGATCCATATAAGAGGGTTGATAAAAAAAAAAATTTCATTTGTATTGATGTTGTTGTTTTTTTATCATTATCTAGGCAGCTCCAAAGAAGAGAAAGTTAACCAAAAAAGCATACAGGGTTTACTCTCCATCTGCAATGACAAATGCATATCGTGCTGTTTTGGAGCAGAATGTTTCTGTCAGAAGAGCCTGTGTGACATATGATGTACCACAGACATCACTTAGACAGAGGGTGTTGGGAAGAGTCAACCCAGAAACTACATCATCAGGGCCATCACCTATACTTAGTCAAGCAGAGGAAGCCTTATTTGTTGAACATTTGAAGAGTATGTCACAACTGGGCTATGGATATACAGCAAGTGAACTTGTAAATATGGCATCTAACTATGCTGTTTTCCTCCAAAGGCGAGATGCATCAAAACCATTCAGTATGAAATGGTACCGTGGGTTTATGAAGCGTTGGCCAGAGTTGAAGCTCACTAAACCTCGATCTCTTTGCAACTATAGAGCAAAAGCCGCATCTGAAGAAACCATCACAGACTACTTTGAAAGGTTGGATAGAGTTCTAACTCAATTTGACCTGAAAGACAAGCCACATTGCATATACAATGTAGATGAAAAGGGCATTCAAACAGAACATTCACCACCTTACATCATCAGTGCGACTAAATCTGCACCTGCAATAACTTCATCCAGATCTGCAATAACTACCATTCTTGGATGTGGTAATGCAATGGGGAATATGCTGCCACCATTCTTTATCTTTAAGGGTAAGAGGATAAGACATGAGCTTCTGGATGGATCTATGGCAGGGTCCAGTGGTACTGTTACAGACAGTGGCTGGTCAAACTCTGCTGTTTTTCAAGAATTTTTGCAGACCCATTTCCTAAAATATATGCAAAGAGGAGATATTAATCAGACTGTTTTGCTGATTTTTGATGGACATAAGTCCCACATCAATATACCTGTAATTGACTGGGCAAAGGATCACAATATTGAACTTTTTGTGCTTCCAGCACACACAAGTCATCTGTTACAACCTCTCGATGTTGGCTGTTTTGGCCCACTGCAACGTATATATAACAGTGAATGTCATAAATTCATCAGAATCTCTCCATCAACCAACATCACCAGATACAATGTAGCAAGTCTATCTTCACGGGCATATGAACTTGCACTGTCGGGAACAAATCTCAGATCTGCCTTCAAGCGTACTGGAATCTACCCTTTTGATCCTTCTGCAATCACATCTGACATGTTTAAACCAGCAACTGTGTTTTCTGCATCTACCAGTAATGAACCCCAACAACTAAAAGAACAAAATTCTGAACCACAGCCATCTTCTTTCTTCAACGACCAAGTCAGCATAATTGAAAAGAAGAGAAATTTTGAAAAGAAGGACAGGAACACTCTCAGCAAAATTACAAGTGGAACATCTATAACAGAAAATGAAGTAGTTGAGAAAATTAAGGAACATCAACTTAAGATGAAATTGCCTGTAAAGAGGAAATTCATTCCACCAATAAAACCCATAAAGATTGTTCAACATGCATCAACCATAAAAAATGCTGATGATTCTGAATCTGATATGGAAATGGAAGAAGAAGAAAAGTGCTGTGTCTGTAAGGAATTCACGCCTATCCAGCTGAAACAATGTGTGTCATTGGTATTTACAAAGTGGGCCCAGTGTGATTTTCCATCATGCAAGCACTGGACCCACTTACAATATTGTTGTAGTGTCAGGGTCGTTCGGCGACTTGACCAGTTTATTTGCCCATGCCATTCTGAGGAATGAAAATTTAAGCAATCTACTTTTAAACAGGACAGAGACCTTTCGGTAGGAGAGAGACCTAAATATATATTTTTAAATTAGTTGTTTAATGAATATTCAGATAGGAAAGAGACCTTATAGGAAAGAGACCTGTTCTATTTTATTCAAGAAAGGATAAAGACCTATTTCTTACATCTATGAGAGAGACCTTTCAGGACAGAGACCTATGCTATTATATAGTTTATTCATAGTCATGCAGGATAGAGACCTATTTTTATTCATCAAGTTAGATCTTACAGGACAGTAGTGTTGTTTTTTATTCAAAATGGACAAATTCCAGAGAAAACATGAGATAAACAAGGTAAGAACATTGAGAATAAATGGTTCATGTTATGAAACATACTTTAAAATCGTTGCAGCATGCATTATTTGTTTGATTTTCATTTTATTTTGTTTTAGCATTTCAAAGTTCAAAATTAAGTGACACAACCACTAATTTCGTGGTCATACACTTTTGTTGAAAACTGTATTTGGATAAAAAACGAGCCGCACCGAAATAGGGCCGATAAAAAGCTTTTTACACAAAAATGGCTACGTCATTAAAACGGTCGCAACCGCGATAAATATGGAATATTTGGGGAATTGATTTACGCTGGTTTAAATCAGAAGACCTATTACAAAGGTAATAATAGTTTTTTTCATACAATTTTAAGATTTGTGATCACCGCGATCAGTTTGATTGCTAAGTGCACCGAAACTGGTCCATCCACGATAGATGATACTCATATGCTCATTTACACTCATGTACGCACCTCTCACTTAGCTCAGTCAGTCGGTAGAACGTTCGGATCCAGCGTGGAAATTCTGGTCCCGTCGTTTAAAACTATGTCTAGGACGTTATCTCAAACCATGAGACGGGACGTTTAAGGTCATATGTTAAGCACGCAGATCATGAGTTGGATATTGGTGTCTGCACAAATATGTTAAAGATAAAAATATGTTAGTACGTGTATGTATCAAAATACGTTCTAATTAATAATGAATTCAGTTTCTTATGACATAGTAATAATGTTAACGCATATATAACATAACAACCACTTTATGCCCCTTGAATTAAGATTACATGCATTTATGGTTATAAGGATTGGTCCTACGTTAAAGATGTATTCTGCAAATATTTTAGAAAGAATTGTGAAACAAAATGACTTCAGAATCTAAATGCGGTGTGCGGTGGTCTATCGGTAACGCACGTGACTATCAATCCGAAGGTCCGGGGTTCAAATACCGGTCTCTCCCGGAAAGTTTAGAGACGTTTTTCAGTGTATCCCACCCGCACCTCATATCCACCAAGGGGTTAAAATGGGTACATGTGAGGGTCACTATCCGGTACTGCGGCTGCATGAGTGCGCCATATGTTAGCAGTGCTCAATATTGTAGGCAAATGACTCAATGACAGTCAGCTGAGCGGTCCTTTGGATTGAAACTATAACTAGGTACGTTGTTTTTAAATCTATGTGACTTGAAACTAACGTCGTGCTAATGAGAAAATTTGATTGCTACAGAAAGCAGCAGAAACCCGTTCGCCAATCACCGGAAATCGTGACCGTACTCATTTCGGTGTACATGTAGGTAAACGCACAGTATGCTTTCTCTTTCGCCTAATATCTGAAGTAGATTCATAATTTCACCGAACATGTCCGTTGATATCTACAGTTTATCGTCTCTTAAAAAGGTCGGCGAGCTTCTAAGGATTTAGCAGTAATATAGGTGGTATTTAGCTGAAGATCATATATTCCTGTGGAAAATTGGTTGTACGCATTATTTTCATGATATAAACATATGTACAACTTTTGGTGTTCATTAATTTATACGAAATTCGGGCAGAATATAACTTAAATAGAAAGAAGACTCTAATTGTCTTTATATTATAGCAGTATTAGAACAGCTGGAATGCTGAACGCACCTTACTTCAAACGTCTTTATAAGGAGCGCAGGAGGAAAAATATAACATATAACTTCCTGTACGAGAATGACCTTTCAATATCAAATATTTAGCAATAATCGACGGAATATTTTGTACTCGTTGGAAATATATTCTGCCATTGTTGATAATTTTCAGACGCCATATTGAGTTTAAATGCATACTTATCAGTCGGTGTATTGCATGTTAGTTGTCTTTGTTGTTGTATTTCATAACAATATCTGATTAAGAGTAGTTTTCATTGTTTTCAAACTGCAATGTGTATTTTGAATATGGCACTTACACGCCGGGTGCTGTCGTGTAAGCATCCTGATATGAATATGAATTATACCATATTTCGCACTATTTGTTGGAAAAGAAGGTTGGTGTGTTTTTGGCTATGTTAACTAGCTTTCTACAACACCAAACTAGATTTCTGCAAAATCACATAAAATAGTCATAGTACAGTGATACGTCACTAGTCCATGCACTGTGTATATATAAGGAACAAACGCACCATTCAACATTCTATCTTTACACAGTGACACAGTACAGAGACACACCGCTAGTCCGTGCACTATGTATATATAAGACCCATACGCACCATGCTACATTCTACCAATACGCAGTGACACAGTACAGTGATACGTCGCTAGTACATGCACTGTGTATATATAAGGAACATACGCACCATGCTATATTCTACTTATACACAATGACACTGCAGTGACATAATGCTAGTCCATGCACTGTGTATAAATAAGAAACATACGCACCATGCTATATTCTACCCATTATAATGACACGTCGCTATTTATGCACGAGGAACATACGCACCATGCTACATTCTACCTATACAAAATGACACCGTACAGTGACAGGTCGTTAAACAAAACACTCAAATAAATAACATTATCAGTGGAAGTTAAATGCGAGGTGAAAGTCATGCGGATCACTTTCACCTTGCATTAAGCAAGCACCTGCCTAAACGTTCTCAATTTCTCTTTACTAAAGGTTCTGATTATCGAGGCTGCACTGTAGTACTGGATACTAGTAAACGACAATGCTTTAAGTAACATCTTGATTTCGTGAGTCTTACAAAAATGGTACAAAAACAAACCTGTCGACTTTACAACTTATTAATTTAAGACCCTGTACATTGATTTACGATTACAATGTACTTTTCAGTTAATTGCATATTGTCATACAATATACTTACATGTAACACAGCCAAATCAATGATAATTGTGTTTCAGCTTCGGCATAACAGCGATGTATTTTGCCCACGGAAGTATACTGTGCAATCAGACTACTTGTTCACAAAATGTGTCTTGTTTTCCGAATACAGATTCCCATTTCTGTCTGAAATGCTGTACAATTTAATCAGTCCGTCTTTATGATTAACAGAAAGAGAGGTATACGAGAACGTATATGCAAACCTGACTACTCAAAAAAGATACGTAATATGGACACTGTTTGCCTTTACTTTATAGAAACGTATTTTCACGTCTTTGCAAACAGGGTAGACCCATATGAGACGGCACATACTAGAACCGTCTGATCAGGGTCTGCTCCGTTTGCATATGGAATAATATATATTTGATTCTACAGTTTCTTCCATAGCCTAAAATCCAGTATTTCTTCACCATGGCAAAAACAAGCGTAAAGATATTCATGATATCATTAATTCGTTCATGAAAACACCCAAGATAAGGCTTCTCTAGGAGCCCTCTGATCTGGGACGGCACTGTTTGCATATGCAAGTATATGCATGTATCACATTTACAAAAGGTTAAATCAGTGTCCACGGGAAAGCTTTCAATAAACCCCATCATTTATAACTGCCGAAGAAAATTAATTATGATAAAGAGAAGTGTCTTTAATGTGTGATAGATGAGGTAGTTCACTTGCCTCATTACACCCTGGCTGCGGCGTGCTCACCCGTTGACAAGATTGACAGGGAGTAGTCGCTATTATCTAGACTGATCAATAATCTGTTCAGGGCCATGCTTTATATCGCGCTTACATTTCTGGAGTGAATGGATGATTGGGTAACAAGTTATTAATACTGACTGGTGTCAAACTAAACTGTTTTTGTCCCACCATGTTTAAGCAATAACATTCCAAATATGTTGAATGTGATTGGCTTTTACAGATTAATATTTTTAACGTACACGGGTAAAATTACTACTTCCAATTATTTACCTTCATATAGTACACCATATGGATCGTTCTACCTGTGTGAGTATGGCTCTTATATACACGAGTACACTTTTATTTCGATTAAAAGGGTCTGTATTCCAGATATCAGGTCTAATTATCTCTGTCAATTTAATCTAGTAAACATATTTCTTGTGTTTATTTTATGTGCTAAAAACATTCCATTCTCCCTCGATGCGTTTAATAGGTCATGGCCAGGATCTGATACGTTTGTTTATACATGACATGCATGGCCATGGCCAAACGTCCATGTGTTCATATACCATTATAACACTTTCTCTGAATAATATTCATGTTGTCATTATTTCTTGAATATTCATCAAGTGAAAGGTTAATGAATTATGGCTATCCTGATGCACTATCGCAAAGGAACAGTCGCTATCAGCAGCTGATACAGGAAACCCTCTCTAAACCAGGGTCAATGCTTATAGAACTTTTAGTTGAGTCTTAGTTCGTTCTCAAGCTTTTGATTGGTCAGATTTGAGCCTTTGGCTTCAATCTGACCAATCAAAAAATTGAGACCTCAAATCTGACCAATCAAAAGCTTGAGAACCAACTCAGACTCAACTAAAACGTTTTATAAGCATGGACCCAGATGCTGACATATAATTGAGTATCAGTATCAGTGTCGCTCTTTCAGATAGATTGCAGCTTGGCGCAATGTGAATATCGTACAGAAAGCTCCTGAGGAGCGTTATGTATGACGGTCTCCCTGCATTCAGCAGCTACCCGTCTAAAAGCAATTAAAATGTTCCTTATTAAATTCCGGTTTTGGTATTACTGTATATACTAGCCAACAGGAATGCATTCAATGTAAAAGTCATTAGTGTATTTGGGCAGTTCTATCTGTCAAACATATATAAAGAATGATAAGTATTTGTAAATTAATAAGCAATTCAGTTTAATACAAACCGGAGGCTAGTCTTGTCACTTTGAAAAACGCTCGTTGACGTTCGTTATCATTACTGAACAGACCATGCGTTGTCTTGTCACTTTAGAAACCATTCGTTGGTTGTCAATACTGAACACACCAGCGTATGGCATGGTCTCTAATAAACAAACCATATATATACATTTAGATAAGTCAAAGTTTGTGTACCTATTTTGAACAAGAATAAACATGCGTTAAGATGTATTTCAAATGAAAACATGAATTAAAATGTTACAGGTTAAATGTTGAACAAGATCTTGCGTACAAACAGTTTGCAGAGAAAACCTATATCAAATGTGAAGTATGAGTAAGTTGCATTTGCAAGGTTTTGGACCTGTACTCTTTTAGAAACTAACCTTATATTTTCAAATACATACAATGTGCTCTAAGTGACTTCTGGTTCCGGACGGATGAATGATTACCTACGCAAACAGTTTGGATTCACTTCAAACACCTAGTAACTTATCGTCTCAACAGGATCGAAACTGTTAAACACACCAATTGCAGTAGACAGACTGATTATTACTAGAATGTCGAAGGTGTAGTGCGTGGACAATTGTGTAAATACTTTACCCAACAGTCTAAATGTTAACAAGTAGGAAGACTTAGTGAACATGTCCAGTATAATGCAGGCTACTTCTGTAGGGCTTATCTGTAGCTACCACTCAACACATTCCCTCATATAAACGCCTGTGCATTCCTTTGCGAACAGAGTATATCCTGATCATACGCCCCTTGTTAACCCTTTACAGGTTCTATGTTTATTCAAAATTTAAATACCTTTTGAATATTCATGCAGATAATAGTTTAATGAAACATGGAAAGTGGAACATTGTAGCCATTTTAGAAAGAAAAGAAACGGATCTTTCAAGTTCCACTAGCAAACAGAGTAGACCCTGATCAGACGGCTCCTCTATGTTGCAAATGCGTGAAAACACGTTTATATGAGAGAAAGGGTTAAAGACGTCTGGTGATGTTTCGCCCTGTTTGCTTATTCAGTTATATAGATCTAGTCGCACAGATTTTGTCTCAGTTACAACTTCCCTTGAACAATTTACTTTATAAATAAAAAATAAATAAATGAATACTAATGAAGTGATCAAATCTTTCATAACTACTCATGAGGGACAGAAACACACATATGATGACTACAGAAGGAAGGTAATATACGGAAACTTTCTGTAGATATCCTCCCTGCATTTATCACCTGACACAGTATTAGGCATCTTAAAATGGATTTCGTAGAGCTGCTTTCCTGTATTTAGCCAATATAAAAAACTATAATTTTCTCGTAAAAGCAATTAGCACAGTCAGATCAATGCTAACAGAATTTCTCCGAGTTACATTCACCGTCCTTTTCCCTCAGGCATACTGCTACACATTGGACTCGTTCGACTCCTTTGGGACCTGCGTGCTTCCTTTAGTTGAGCATTATCCTACATAATATATTAATCAAAATATATTCTTTTGAATTGTGGCCACAGACAGATCGGGTTTTCTCTGACATAGAATTCAAAAGATCTGATTATCTTGCAAATCAATATTTCGATAGACATCTAGATGTGCGAAAGTGCTTCACTTGAAACATGTGGGAAGTTTCTAGGTATCTATTCACTTTACGCTAATATAACTATGAAAACCTATTATATTATGAAACAGATTATGGTAAATGAATGAACTTAATTGGATCATTACACATGTAGTGTTGGATATTCGAACAATGAAACATTTAATTTAATGACAATTAGTTTTGTTAGACTACTACAATGTACTATCCATTCGTTGACTACAATGGCAGTTGCCTTATTCGAACTAATCCATAAACTAAGCATAACCATTGTCTAATGAATATACGTATAAGAAATAATGATATTATGAATATTGATTAGCTGATATTTTATAATGGAAACAGAGCAGCCCCTATCCAGACGGCTCCTATAGGACCCTTCTGATCTGGGTCTACTCTGTATGCAGTTTATATAAGACAAAGGACTATAAGTGGCCACCTTGTATAGATGTGCATTAGTGACCATCTTGTATAGATGTACATTTGTATCGTACAAATATTTGTACAATAGAGGGTTAATACACGTTTTTTCGGGCAATAACATCTGCAGTGTCCCGAGGGACTGTTGTTGGCCCGAGCCCGAAGGGCGAGGGCAACAAAATTCCCAAGGGACACTGCAGATGTTATTGCCCGAAAACAAACGTGTATTAACGCTATTCTTGCATAAACCCATTTTCTGCTTTCCTGCATCAATTTATTTCTTCCAAATACACGCAAAACTATACACTTCTTTGACACTTCCGTTCGTTCGATTTATGCAGTTTCCGGGCCACTCTTTTGTTTTCTTTCTGACGTCATTCCACGATTGTATCAAATACCGTTTACACAGGATTTCATTCAATATGTCTATCACTAAAAGCAGTTCATTGTCGGTGCCCCTGAAAAACTCGCACCATTCATCTAGCTTAGGCCAAACGCTATAGCGTTGGCGTCCATTGTTTACATTAGGCCCCGAATAGGTATAATTAAAACCGGTCAACAACAGCGCGTGAGCACGAGAATCGCCTTGTTAATACATGGTCTAGCGGGACAACAACAGCACGTTTTATGCAAGAATTATCATTAATATATAAATGTAAATAAACATTAGCTATTTGTAATATTTATCAGTATGTATTAATATTCAAATATTAAATGCCACGTTTATTAGATGTAAACTCATTAATCCATTCCCTCATATTGTCGACTTTTGACGACTCTTTAAAAGTCACTTGCTCCTATAGGAGCAAATGCTCTATTTATCACAATGGTTTCAATCCACAAAATTCTAAACTTTTCCCTTTCTCTAATTAATGCTCCTTTTCGGTAGATTTAATCAAAGGGGTTGTATCTAAAATAGCCTATGAGGGAAAGGGTTAAACTTTAGCCTGCTTTGGGCGGATTAGTGATTATGCATGCAAAAAGTTTGGATACAGGTCAGACACCCAGTAACTCGGCGTCTCATCAGGATCCAAACTGTGTTGTTGAAAAGACATGCAGGGTACATCAACTGTGACAACTGAACTTTTCTACTGACAGAAGATTGCTCAGCAGGCTAAATGTTAATATTACCTTTCAAAGCATACACCGTTTATGCGGGTCTGAATCTACCAAACTTTTATATAGATTTTTCATTTATCGGTGTATGCTCTGATTGAATTTATTTGCTTCATACTCGGTTGGCGAATATATTGCCATCATTTAATTAATAACTGCTGTCATTCTGGCATATTATTGAAATACTTCAGTTTAAGAGTCGGTTAAGAGGACATTGCTCAATTGATACTCTTTACTTTGGAAATAACTCGTACAGTACACTTTTTATTCAGCAGTTCACCAAGCCATGTAGAATATGTATTCAGGAACAATAAAACAATATGTCTACATCTGGGTCCTTAAGCCAGATGGTAGCTTAATGCAGTTGAAAAGAAAGCTCAAATAGGAACTTTCTGCACTACATTTGCCCTGCATTAGACAAAGCCCTGTTCTTCAAATACATTGATCATTATATTTTAAGACACGTGTATTGATTAAATTAATTATCGCCTAAGACAGGTTCTACTGTATATCCAAATCTTTGTAAAAATCGTTTTATTGCTATTGAAATCATTTATTGGAAATACTTGGCACGTATAAATTTGACTGCATCTTAAATATCCTCTAGCAATGCTTACTATTTCAGGAGTTTGAACTTACCCAGAAAATAAACGAATACACCATGCTTAATATGCAAAAAGAAACTTCAATTTGCAAACCGCTCATTCTTCTACGTAAATACTGTGTCAACCACTGCTGTTGACATCTTTTTGAAAAGCTATGAAGACAATAGCTATGAGAACCGTGCCTTACATATAATAATTTGTAAAGTGCCAACAGGAAATAACATCCATTAAATAAATTCCAAGAAATCTTATAGTGTGTCTTATTTAATGTGAAAAATCCACAGTTCTCCACTATAGCAATAAGTAGAAACTGATAGTAACGAGAAATTCATCTTGAAAACAATTCTAGTGAGTAGTAACACATATAGTTGAAGGTATGAAGAAAAACAGTTAAGCTTTCTCCTCATCTGGAGTCCTGCTATATTTACAGCTATTGCTGTCCGTACGTTCATCAGTCCCTGATTTAATACTTGTATTCGGGTTAATGGTTTTCTTGTAAAGTTCTATTATTATTATATAAGAATAAGGAAATATAGTCTACACTCAATGAATGCTTTTACCACACAAGTGTTTATTTAAGGAAAATGTTTAATTTGGATTTACCTTGACATACCATTGATTTAGATGAAGGAAAAAAGGATATTAACTCTTAAGCAACCATTATCTGTTATCTCTGATATGGGTCTATCCAGTTTGCCAAGCATTAAAAATCGCACCTATGGAGTAAATGGTCAATGTGCCCCGTGTGAAGCACTGATACATAGTGACATTTTACCAACATCCAATGACCACTGTCCTGAATTTATTTCAACAGGTACAGAACAATCCCCTTAGGCTGTGTGCTATGCTAGAAAGGCACAATTTAATTGTTTTGGAACGGTCCGACCTAGCGTCAAACTGGCGATAGCATCTTTTGAAAGTGACCTTCTACTGACTGAGATTATCCTGCGGCATGCAATTGAACATGTATCTACGACAACCATTCAACGCATCTACGAACACACACCGACAACAGAATGGCACGTGAGGAATATTGCATGGTGTATATGCTAGGGAGCGATAGCGTCTGGCCGTGACATGCAAAAGCAATCACCGGTTTGACCATTGTGCCAAATCCTTACAACTCAAGATACACTCAGCGAGGTAATATCCCATAAAACGCATTTAGTTGCTGACAGATTAAGAAAAGAAGACATACCCGTGCAAAATAGATGATCAACGTAACGTCTCATTTACACTGGATACTCTCATGTTTACTAGCAGAAATCGAGATTGTTAAATTTACGTTATTTGATCGCATCGTTTTTCAGGAACTCCCATGCTAAATATTCCTCATATCATGCAGTAACAAGAAAGAAAATGCCGAAAATGTATTTTCTACATGCTAATTTGATCAACTGTTTCTTTGCAAATGGCCTTCGTATGTATGGATAGTGGAGCGTATCATTTTTCAACAGGGGTGAATTGCATACTGATATGAAATAAATGACGTAATTTCTTGTATGACGTCAACTTTTTAGAGCTATAATTACCCTCAGTTAAAATCGAACGTTCTACTCGACGTCAGTTGTCCGCCATTTACAATTTGAAATGATCATGTTTACAATGGGAAAACATTGTTGTTATGCATGAACTATTTATTTAAAGATGAATTCAAGTGAAGCATGACAAACGATAACACAGGTGGTTTAAATTTGATCTCAATCCGGTAAGAAATGAAAATAAAATCTCGATTCAAATTCATTGACAAAGTAAATTGAAATGGACAGTAAACTTAGTATGACTTTTCAGGGATTTTTATCATATTGGGTGTACAGTTGTAACGAGTTGGTTGGCTATCACAATGTTAAAACTGTGCGACAAGAGTGATATAGACAAACCAATATCCCTCTGAAAACCGATTTCTGCAATGTGCCTTGATGTCAATGTGTGCCATACCATGTCCATGCATATGTACTAAGAACTATTCCTCATATACTCCTTTATGCCACTGCAAACTCTTCAACAATACCAAACATGGTTACGTGTATCGGAATATCAGCTTACATTTGCTTCAAGCTGATCCGAGTATAGTAATTAGCATTGGCGAACGTGACATTCTGTACATATTCCCATGAATATTTATTACTTTTTGTAGACTTCGGATTGCTGTTAACCCTTAAAGTATGGGAATATATAAATATATAAAACAATTGTAAACAGTGTAGCCTCAGATCAAATGTGTACTGAGGGGGGCCTTTGGTCAGGGTCTACACTGTTTGTCTTACAAACCGTCTTCAGTGATAAAGTGTGTTACAAATTTTGTTAAATTGATATTTAGAAAGGGAGGAGCATATTTAATTATTCAGCAGGTTATGGTTTAAAGATTATGGCTGATCAGTGTTAACTACCTCATTAGAGACATTCTTGTTCCTGCAACAGACTGAAACATATTATGTGACACAGAAACAGCCATTCTGAGTTCGTGCCGAACTCTTTGGTACAAGTAATGATCAAGCATTGATGGAATCATATCAGAGTGTTTTTAACAGGAGCCAATTATATCTTGTTAATTAACTCTATAGTATGTAGTATATAGTATAAGCCGATAATAGTAAATCATGGGGTAAACATTCTACTCACGTTTGTTAAATGCAATAAATGATTAAACGTGTCATTTTAAGAGACTTTATTTTGAGTTTTTTTTCGTTTGTTTTCCTATTATATTAGATTGGATTAAATAGTTGAAACATCTTCACTGCCAATGGCAACACATTTGCAAAACACTTGGATCCAGATGAGACACCGAAATGACTAGACCTCTCTTAGGTACCAAGTCTGTTTGATAATGAGATTATAATTTCGTTTTGAAATTAAAAGGAAAAACATATAACAATAGAATTTGAAGCAGATGTCATGTTTTGTAGACAAGAAAGAATGAACCGTTATCCAGCTCTTTGCAACCTTACTCGCGTTTGCAAAGAGCTTGGATCTAAACAGGTAAAGGTTCGTACTCAAATACTAAAACGTCTATTTCTCTACCAAACCCTATGCTGTGACCATTGTTTAGAATCATATCTTCAACATGATTCTAAAGAAAAGCCATAACATAGGGTCTCGTGGATAAATAAAGATGTTATTCTAATTAATCCGGTTTAATTATCTTTTATGTTGTATCTGATTGGTATAATGCATATTTTCATCTATACATACTGAACTGATGCATAAAGATTTGCGGAATACGATGAAAATAAAATTCTTATGGGCTCAACCCTGTATGCTGTATTCCCTGTAAAGGTCTGAAACATTGTACAAATATTGCCTTTTAAAATTGTCTTGTTATATTTATTCACTTGATCATTTACTAGATACATTTTTATAAATACTTTAAAGGTTGACTTATGTTTATTCATGGCATGAAATAACAAATATAAGAAATAATAACAAGATAAATATGAATTAAATTATTTTATAGAAAGATTGGCAAAGGCAGAATCAGATCTATATTTTGTATAACTAAGCACAGCAGACTCTAATCATCCGTATGATCTCGGTCTTTTCTGTTCGCAAATGCGTCAAAAATGTCATGCAGTAGTAAATGGTTAAATGGTGTTATATAGGTCATTTGACCTGCTTGCTTCATGTTCTGGTCGTTTTTACGTACCATTTTGAAGTCAGTTATATGCAGTTTTATTTATTTATTTATATTGTATATGCAAAGTAACGTGACATTAATCGACGATTTATTCCTGCTCTTTGCAAATAATGCTTGAAATTTCGGACGCAATTACGCCACCGATTTCCGAGTTTTACATTGGAAAACGTGAATACCCTAATTACCCTTAGTAATCAGATAGACAAACGTATGGAAATAAGTTCCCGATGGACTGTTCTATCAGGGTCTTTATAATTTGCTACTCCGTCTGTCTCATTTATTTAAAGTGGTCAAAATGGTGCATAATTGACTTATTCAGCCATGCAAATGGACGGAGCGGGAAGGAAAGAATGTAGATAGAACAGACGGGGCGGGAAGAATTGGTGTCCGATGGTTAGGAGGGCAGGTAGGGAGAACGGACAGAGCAGGAAGATCGGGTGTCCGATTGGTTAGGATGGCAGGTAGACAGAATAGACGCAGCGGACGTTTTAAAAGACGGAACACTGAAAAAACCTTGGACACGTTCGGTCAATCTTCGATTTCGGAGCAACACTGTGAATATGAATTGAGTTTTCACAATAGCTGATATGTATGTGTCGGTCGCGAACGAGTAAAACCGCAAACAGAGAATGTCTACTGTGCAATAAATACTTAACTATATCGAGTACATCCGTACATCCGGTACACATAACTGACATTTTACAAAAGATTCCGCGTATGGCGGGCATGTTTTCATTGGTTTCCGAGGTACATGTAATACGAATTCTCCTTTTTCCAGTACAAACACGTGTGATGTATATTTAATGTTCATATCAATGTAGTGTTTATGTTTGATTGTGTGTGTGTGACAGAGAAAGAGCCAGGTGTCTGTCTTTTTTGTGTACCTAGGACCCGTGTTTGGATGTTTGCTATGTTAAAGTCAATTTAATATGTCTACTCTGTGTGTCTCTATACAATGATTGTTATGTACTTTTCTTCACTTTCTTTCATTAGTTGCATTTGTTCATGATATTGGATGGAAATTAAAAAGCAAACAAATCTATAAGCTACTTCATATTTTTATTAGCCCATATAGTGCCCCCCCCCCGATGTAAGGGAATGGTGTTTTTAGGGGGACACGGTACGTGCGTTGGTAAGAGGTAGGGTATGGGACGATACTTAGGCGACTTTTGTATGTCAGTCATTGGTTAATACAAGTACTGCTATGTAACAGTTGCCGTTTACAAAGATAAACTGAGGTGTCGCCGATCTGCGGCAAGATATATCTAAAAAGAGATACGTTATTTAACATGATATTATACACATGGTCAGTAATTTGATCTTAGTATCAGTGGCAAAGACGATTAAGAGTGGAAATGATTGAAATCGACATGAAATTTATATCACATATAATAATGCACGGTAACGCTGGGTATCTGTACACATGTAGACCTGGCAATAGCCCTAACATAAAACAGCCACTGCCAAATTACACATATATTCGATCGTGTCACGGATTAGAACATATTATGTAACAAAGTAGTAGTTATTTGACCATTTTTGGTACTGATAATTGATATATAACTTTATAGACTTATATGAGACTTAACCCTTTCAATGCAAGAATCGAGTCACTAAACCATTATGGAATTTTTGAACAGTGTGCAATTTAATACAGGATAAATTTATACTTTTATTTGTGCACTTCATTAACCCCTATGTTAAGAAATTTATCTGATCGCATTAGCTGCACTACCAAAAACGATGCTCATGAATATTGTATGGATGCCAATGGATGATTGTTGGCACACTACAGAATAAACACTTTTAAATAAACATAACAGTCTTTAACAGCAGACAGATGCTTGATTCAAAAAGGAAAATAGCAGAAAGCTAATGTTTTCTGTACTTCTTTCATTCTGTATTAAGTAACCACTTTTCCTGATGACAAAACCACCATTCTGGGTGCTTATTTACAGAGGGTTTATTGCATACAAACTTACTGTTTACTGGTACACATACAAACTATTGCTTTAATGCCATATTATTGCCATTTGAAACAGTTTAGATCCTGATAAAACTATGAATGTTTCGGCGTTTCATTTGGATCTAAAATGTCTACAAATGTCTTAAATATGCCCACATATTACATTGTCTTCCTGCACATTTCCTCGGAATATAATTATCTCCAAGCAAACTTAATGCTATACAATTGAAATACATCCTGTGATTCAGAACTTAAGCTTGGAAAATTAATGAAAAGTTCCGAGAAAGATAATGATAGTGCTACATGTGATTGCGTCAATGTGTGTGGGGGCTGATTTAAATTGGTAAGATAGCAACAATGAGAAATGGATAAATGACGGAGGAGCATAAGGGGGATACATGTATAAAGAAGATCGGCAAACCGTCACTCTACAAAGCATAGAATGAGCTCAAATCTTCCCCTCCTGTGTTTCCTTTTATCCATTGTCAAACAATGTAAGCGTTGCCCTTCTAGTTAGGTGACAAGGTTTTATTAGTATACAGAGCTGTAATTAACTCTTTCCACGTGAATATCTTTCGTGACATCAAGAACATTCATTACTTGAATTATTGTGTAATGTAACATTATTGCTGTTTTGTTAGGAATGTTGACAAGGTCTTACAGAATATCACTCAATTTAGTTCATTATTTAAATGGATGTTTAGTTTTATAGGGTACAGTTCACAAAACTCTGAACATTGGGCTAAATGCCACGTGAAATATGTGCTATCTAAATGAATTGCTTTACATATTCTGGCTCTCTTAGAATAAGATCTGACATTTATCTGTAAGATGTTCTTATTATTCTAATATGACATTTTAATGGAATACAACCTCATGAAAAGAGTAAGAAGACAGTTTGTATCCGTTTAAGTTGAAATAGTGCCGGTGTCTCAGACGGATATACACTGTACTTAAGAATAATACCAATTATGTAGTGATCAGCACTATAAGAACTGAAAATATCTAAGATCATTTATAATGCGCTTTGTTCTTTTTATAGAGATGTTATTGACTGCAACGTATGGGATTGGCATTTTAAATTCATTGCAGCCTATGACTACCATTATCTGGAACTGGAAATGTTGGATAACTAGGGAGGTAGTGAGGGAGGTACGTTAATGTTTATTCATGACATGGAAATACAAATGATTCGACGTGAATGACGGACCATTAGCCTTCAATATTCGATTGTCCCACTTGAGGGAGATCATATATATATATGCATTAACTCCTACCTAACCAAAATTTATGAAACTATTATAAGTGTGAAATGTCTAGGTTTGTTTATACCTGTCAGTTAACGCTTAACTTCATAAATATTCATGTAAGAAATAATAACATCATGAATATGTATTAGCTACGTTTCTTTATAACGGCACATGGGCACTCGAGCTTTATGGTAACTACGGATCTGTAGAATCATATATAGTTCATAAGCCAACAGAGTATATCTTGACTGATCTGTACCAGCTCTGTTCACAAAGGCGTCAAAAGTCAAATCAAGCTTTCTGTCAGTTCTTCTTAACCCTTTCGGTGCCAAATTTCTAATTGTCGTCTGCAATCCAAGTTTGTTAAATAATTCAGTAACATAAGGAACTGAGATAAATTTCAAAGGAATAAAGCACATATTAGAAATAGAGATTGAGACAAATAGTGAAGTCCCTGATCAGACGCCGCCTTGAAAAGGCGGCGTCTGATCTGGGACTGCACTATTTGTCGTGGTGCATTTATGCGACTGCGGCGGTGAAAGGGTTAAAATGTATCGGTGATATAGACCATTTTGCATACGCGACACGCGGGCGTTTACATTTGCAAACCATGTAGACCCAGATCAGATGGCTAACAGAGGAGCGATCGGATCATGGTCTGCACTGTTTGTCATTTAACGTCCCCAAGCAAGGTTAAATCTTTCATACTGAGTGGACTCTGCTTATAAACACTGATGGACTATTCCGTTATGAAAAATCAGCGTTGAAAGAGTTGACTAGTTGTTTACATGCATGTATAACATTATGGACACACTTCTTGTATAAATTTACCTGATAAGAAACACATACAACATGAAAATGCGTTATATAAATGTTGTATACCTGTAAAATTACAGCAAGCAAGTCAAATAGGAAACAACAACCACATATACAATGTAGCTTTATCAAGTAAGTTTGTTCTGCATAACTTGCCATCTGCTTCTATTCCCAAAAGCGCACACTCATATTTCGTCAGAATGTCGATTTACACATGGTTGAAACATATTACCAATTCTTTAATATGATGAAAGAGACACAATTTTATTCAGTAAAACATCGTTAATCTGAAAACTCAAATATCATTATATCATTATCAATCGTGAACCATTTACTCCATGAATATTCATGTAAGATATAATGAACACATGAATATTAATTACATTATTTGTTTATAATGTCACATAAACACATGCAGTATTGCCCGTGACAGAAAACGTAAAATGCATCTATATTATTTCATAAGCACACAGACCAGACCCTGGTCATACGGCTCCTATAGGAGCCGTCTAATCTTGGTCTACTCTGTTTGTAAAGGGTTAAGGCAAATCGGTAGGTTAGCTCAATGCAAAGTGAAAGTCATACAAAGGCTCCTCTGGAAGAGTTAGGCATTACTTTCAACCAGCATTAAGCAGCAACTCGTCATTGAGATTTCTAAATATTTCGGGTTAACGAATATAATTTTTATGCTGTAAGTGTGTAGGCAATGCCTGGTTGATTATTGTAACTAGTCAAGGTACTAACCATGCACATCATTAGACTTTCGTCAGCAATGCAATTAGACAAGGCACTGACTATGAACAGTCTTCGACTTTCGTCAGCAATGTAATTTGGCAAGGCACTAACCATGCACAGCCTTAGACTTTCGTCAGCAATGTAATTAGACAAGGCATTAACCATTTACAGCCTTAGACTTTCGTCAGCAATGTAATTAGGCAAGGCGCTAACCATGCACAGCCTTAGTTCTTCGTCAGCAATATAATTAGGCGAAGTACGAACAATGTAAAGAATTAAACTTTCGTCAGTAACGTAATTAGGCAAGTTATTAGCCATGCATAGCTTTAGACTTTCGTCAGAAAAGTAATTAGACAAAGCACTAACCATGCACAGCCTTAGACATTCATCAGCAATGTAATTAGGCAAGGTACTAACCATGCACAACCTTAGGCTTTCGTTAGCAATGTAATTAGGCGAGGTACTAACCATGTACACCCTTAGGCTTTCGTTAGCAATGTAATTAGACAAGACACTAACCATGTAATTTTGCAAGGCACTAAACATGCACAGTCTTAGACTTTCGTCAGCAATGTAATTAGGCAAGGTACTAACCATGCACAACCTTAGGCTTTCGTTAGCAATGTAATTAGGCGAGGTACTAACCATGCACCCCCTTAGGCTTTCGTTAGCAATGTAATTAGACAAGACACTAACCATGCACAGCCTTAGACTTTCGTCAGCAATGTAATTAGGCAAGGTACTAACCATGCACAACCTTAGGCTTTCGTTAGCAATATAATTAGACAAGACACTAACCATGCACAGCCTTAGATTTTCGTCAGCAATGTAATTAGGCAAGGTACTAACCATGCACAGCCTTAGACTTTCGTCAGCAATGTAATTAGGCAAGGTATTAACCATGCACAGCCTTAGATTTTCGTCATTAATGTAATTAGGCAAGGTACTAACCATGCACAGCCTTAGATTTTCGTCATTAATGTAATTAGTATAAATATAATCAACTGTTCGATTATTCACTTTGATTTTGTTAACCCTTTACCTCATAGAAACGCATTTTTCATCCTTATGCAAACAAAGAAGACCATCTCAGAAAGCTCCTGTAGGGGTCCGCTGATCAAGATTTGCTATGTTTAACTTTAATAATAGATATGATTCTACAGTTTCTTCCTTAGTAAAGTAAGATACATATCTGGACGAATCCACTGAAATAATACGATCTTATATCAGCATGCACGCCATTGCCTGTCAGTATAACGGGATCGACAGCACCACGCAATATGACTAACACTCAACAGACGCCACCACGAAAATGTGATCAATGACAACAAATATCCGATAAATTCCAAGTAGTGATTTCGCACAGACTAATGCGCATATATCATCACCTCAACACTACAGTCTGTTTGAAGTAAATAGGTACATTTACAAATACAGAGTGAAAGTCATTCAAACTACTCCACTGGGTCTACTCTGTTTGCAAAGGCGGGAAAAGACGTCTTTATGAGGTAAATGAATAATAAAATGAAACTGAATATATATTGATGCTAATGGCCCTTCTGACAAAAGCTTCATGCTCTGCGTGGTTCGTAATATTCTAATGTCTCTTGTGAACAAATATTGGGATTTATATATAGTAAGACATTTGTTCAAGTTTATCACTTATTGCTTAACTCATTACCTGGTAGGGACGTCTTCTCTCGTCTTTACAAACAGAGTAGATCCAGATCCGACAGCTCCTGTTTTAACCGTTTAATCAGAGTATGATCTGTTTTATTATGCAACAATATAGTTTCTGCCATGGCGCAATATTCATATGGTCATTTGACATTATAAGAAATAATCTAGATAATATTCATCATGAATTTTTAATTAGATAAATATCGCCAGTAAAACACGTTGACATAATGATATTTTGCAACCACTTCTCCTCAAATAAACACTAGAATAAGATACATGTCTGGACGATTCTATTTAGAAAAATATATTTAAAGGCTTATGTCAGCATGCACACCATTTCCTGTCAGAATAGCGCCATCGACAGCACAACGCAATATGACTAACATTCAATAAACGCCACGAAAATGTGATCAATCACAACGAATATCAGATAAATTCCAAGTAATGCAGACTAATACGTATACATGTATATTATCACCATTACACGACAGTAACCGACTACTTGTGGGTAAACAGAGTCTTTTACAGACACTCTTATTAACAGATTCTGTAGATTCTACAGGGTCCTGTTTTGAGACAGATCATTAGACCAACTGAATATACGATCAACTGTATTGTAAGTCCCAATTTACAACAGACTGTTCTGCAGAAAGGGACTATTTGTACGTTCTGTACTAAAACTTCATAAAACAAGTACAGATTCTGGGCGATTTTAACAGATACAAGGCTGAAACTCTTATTAACTCTTTGGCTTTGTAGGTTGGAATGTTGTTTTAGTTTTCTTTTTGTTTGATAACACACACACAGCATCGAACAAATTGGATCATGATGAATTACTCGGTATTTCATAGGAATGCAAACTGTTTGCAAAAAATACCAACACTCCTTCAGCAATATATTGTAGATATAAACTATTCGTAACTTCATCACGCAAAAAAAAAAACTTTGAAAATTCTGTATGAACAAACTGTCAGAAATTCTGCAAGAACAAAGGTTTTGTATGTACCACAGGTAAAGTTTATTTGAAACGTCTGTTGAACAGACCTTTTGTAAAGTTTGCAGGAACGGACTATTTGTAATTGTACATACACATGCTGATTGTAAATTATAAACACTCCGTTTATAAACAGTCGACAGGTACAGACTGCTGTTAAACATTGCAATAACAAACTATTTATAAACTGTGAAGGAACAGACAAGTTGAAGTTCTGCATGAACATACAAATTAATCCTTCCCTTCATACCAACGCTTTTTTTAATGGAGTAGACACGGACCAGACGGCTCCTACAGGAGTTGCCTGATCAGGGTCTGCTCGTTTTGCTTATTGGAATTATAATAGATCTGACTCTAAAGTTTAAACCAGCACTTAACTACCCTGTGTATATGCCATTACAAAAATCAGCTAAGAACTATGCATTATGTAAGTAATTCTTACACGAATATTCAACAGGCAGGGAAATGGTTAACCCTTATTCTGTGAAGCGCACCTGACTGGCGTATACATACAGCTTGGATTCAGATGAAATGTCGTATAACTATTATAAAGATCAACACTGTTGGACACTCAGTATTACACACATATCGGACATTTATAGAAACGACACTAGCTCATGATTTGAGCTGACATTAAATAATAGCTGGTGATTAAGTTATAAAGTAGGATCAAGGTTAAACGTTTAGAATTGATAAACACTTAACCGAAAACGAAAATTACGCGTTTTATACCTAAAACAATCTTCAGGAGTGTTTCAGATGAATATTCAAAAACGACTCGATGTAAATGGGATATCTTGTAGTAGGAATTACGCATAGTTATCCAAACTATTCGCTCATCAAGCCTCCCTCAATTCGAGAAAGTCAGACTTTTAGCTATTCAAGCCTTCCTCTATTCGAGTGAGTCACACTTTTCGCAACTCAAGCCTCCCTTTATTCGAGTAAGTCCAGTTGACACAAGTTTGATGAATTTAGATTAGACTTACACAGCGGCAATAGTGTAGAACAAATTGTTCCCACAGGCGAAGTATGATCTGCATCTGCACTACTTGCCTTACCTTAGCTGTTCGAATCTTAGGGTAAATATGACACACGTGTATATATCTCAGGATCAGTACACAAGTACGCTTGTTCCTGATATCAAATCAAATCAAATCAAAATTAATATTCAGGGCATGATTTATTTATTAGGATTAAAGTTTAAATCATACTAGTTGACAGATAGATATGTATACATGTATTTTGAAAGAATAGAGCCATATCTCGCTGAGTACTTTGTTTTGTAACGTACATACTGTCTCAGACTGGTCATAAAGCAAGTCATCTCTAACGAATTGATTGAACCCTTCTTTTAAGAGGTGCTTTAAGTAATTGTCTAAAATTGCTTATCATATCAACATTATGCAACTGCTAAACTGTTGAACTTTAATATTTGTAGCCTTGACCATTTACCCAATAAACATCAAAGAAAAAACAATGGCATCATCAACATCTATTAGCTGAATTTTATTAAAAGTACAAAAATGAGTCATGCAGGAAATGCCACATACAGAACAAACAGTCGCCCGAACAGCAACACAAGGAAACAGCAAATGTACATAACTAGAAAAACAACAAGAGACGCACAAAGACAAAACAAACATGCAATAGGGGGAAGATGGAAGTACCGCCTTGGAACGGTCAGTGACAAAAGTCACTGGGGGGTTAAACCGGTTTATGGGCGCCCAACCTCACACTTATTCCATCCCCACCCTAAAAGACAAACAGTGTAAATAAACGTATCCCCTCTCCGACTAACTACAACAACCGCGACGGCAAATACAGTGGTAAAGTGCATGTATAACAAAAACATTTAAGTGAACAAACTGTATCCACCTATCGCTAGTGTACTCAATGATTGAGCTGCAAACAGAGTAACTGTAGAAAAGTAATAACGGGTACGACAAAAACGAAATAGTACAGATATCCGACGTTCTCCTTCCATTTCTGGATTTAAGAGGTCGCCTTCATAGAGTACTAAACCTTTCTTGTCGGCGTACATGCAAAGAGGCCAGCGTGATTGCCAACTGTAAAAGGGTTCACAACCAAACATGCAGTATGTTGTAGTACTACAGGATCATATCCCTTTTTAATGAATTTTTTAACATATTTGATGAACAAAGTGAGAAAATGGGTATGTCCAATAATTTTACGAAGTTTGTAAATCACATCACCATAAAATTCAGGATGTGAAATACCGTGTCGCAGAAGCGCCTTGAGATTACATTGGTACTTGCCAATAAGCGAGAGATTTCGATAGTAAAATTTAGAGAAAGTTTTTCTTAGTTTATGGTATCTATATCCTTGCTTAAGCAGTTTCTCAGTTAAAATGAGATTTCGACTGTTAAAATCGTCAATAGATGAACAAGCTCTAGCAAAACGAATAAGTTGAGATATATAAACCCCGTAAGATGGAGCCCGGGGAACATCCCCGTCAAGATGAGGAAAATTAACAATATTAAAATCAAAATCATCTCTTTTGTCATATATTTTAGAAGAAATCATTCCATTATCAATTTTAAGGTCTAGATCAAGAAACGCTGCACAATTGTCGGACGGGTTAGCTTTATTCAATTTGAGTTCTTTAGGATAAATTGTAGGAATCAGAGCATCAAAGAAAGGGTTATCTAAGTTAAAAATATCATCCAAATATCGACAAGTTTCATTGAAGGCTTTTATAACATCTTCTTGTGATTGAGGATTCAAACGCAACATGAAATCTCTCTCATAGCAGTACAAAAACAAATCTGCGACAAGTGGAGCACAATTCGTACCCATAGGAATACCAATTACCTGACGGTATATAACATTCCCATAACGTACAAATATGTTATCCAAAAGAAAGGTTAGTGATTCGCAAACTTCTGAGCAAGTCCAATTGGTGTAATATTTCATTTGCTCGTCAGTAAAGAAAGCTTTTTCAGTATTACATGCCAAGAATGATGTTTTTTCCCGGGCAAATACATTCTTGATTAAGTTAGTAAGCTTATCCTTAATTAAAATATGAACAAATGAACCTTTGTCTGTAGCAGAAACTGTAGAATCAGATCTGTAAAGTCAATAACAAACACAAACTAACCTGATCAGGCGACTCGTACAGGGGCCTATGGTAAAAGATGTTTAGTAGCAGAAACTGTAGAATCATATCTACAGAATTCAATAAGCATACATCGTAGGCTCTGATCAGACAGCTCCTACACGGGTCTATGACCTGCATTTTCTCTCTTAAAAAGATATAGCCAGAAGCGTCTCTATCAGATTTGGGGTTTAACACAATCGAAGTCGTGGTACAATTTATGCTGTTTTGAAACAAACATCGTGCGTAACTACAGTACACCATGAATTATTCACTTGCAAAGTAGTAGTTTTACTTTAAATACAACAAAGACAGTTTTGGACTTATGAATATACAGCAGAACCCCGCTAATGCGACCACTTAAAAATAACCATAGCTGTCTTTATAAGCAGATGGTTGCTTAATGCAGGGCAAAAGTAATGCAGAAAGCTCCTCTATGAGCTTTCTGCATTTGTTTTGTTCTGCATTAAGCTACCACCTGCATGTAGCACCCATAATTATACCTCTTTTAGGTGGTCGCATTAGCGGAGTTTTACTCTATGTACTGTCTACGTCAAATATTAACTGACTGGTCCTAAATCCACTACTTTCAGTTATGGATAAGAGATGTATTGGTTTATCGACAGTAGAACCTGTCTTAAATAAATGTGTTCAATAAATGAATGGCCTCTGAAGACAGATTCTACAGTATCTGTAAGTCATTTACTTCTCGACATCTTGTTAACATTTGTTCAACAAAGACAGCTTTGGATTTGGGGCTATATTTGGAAAAGCA
The DNA here is from genome assembly GCA_963576725.1 of Azorinus chamasolen. Taxonomy (NCBI): domain Eukaryota; kingdom Metazoa; phylum Mollusca; class Bivalvia; order Cardiida; family Solecurtidae; genus Azorinus; species Azorinus chamasolen. The sequence goes on along the minus strand of OY755244.1, from coordinate 13,752,896 downwards.
ACATAGATGATGACATTGTAAGAGTGTACTATTAATTTTAACAGTCGTCATGTTCGTAAGTGTTTACATAATGTATATCTGACCTTATACGTGTATAACACATATAAGATCAGACATACATTGAATAATGTATACATCATGACGTCATTAATACTTTCATTGCCAACTATTGTCGTATGCAAATAGTGTCGTCTGACCATTTTGTTTTAATTTGTTATTTTTCTTCTTTTTGGTTTTAAAACCGCATAATTATAATACCAAACAGCTTGAATACTAATGAGACGCCAAGCTACTCGGCGCCCATCTGGACCCAACCTGTTTGCATAGGTAGCCACAAATTCGCTATTGGCAGCAAAATAGTTAATCTGCATATGGACGGCAATAATCAAACGTCCGATTAAGTCATTATCGCATTTATTGTGTCTCACTTGCAGGAATCGTCAGTAACTTGATACATCATTTTACACAGGTTGGTCTTGTGTGTAGTACCGCAACTCTTAACCCATTACCTCATAGGCTATTTTAAGATACAGCCTCTTTGAATAAATCTACCGAATATGAACATTAACTAGAGAAAAGGAATATTTTAGAATTTTGTAGTTTGAAACCATTGTGATAAATAGAGCATTTCCTCCTATAGGAGCAAATGCTCTATTTATCACAATGGTTTCACAAAGTGATTTTTACAGAGTCGTCAAAAGTCGTCAATATCAGGGAATGGGTTTAACTCGGTATCTAATCCCCATTCATGTAACAAATAATGATTATGAATATCAGTTAGCTGACTTTTAATAACGACACTATGGACACGCGAATTGGACTATAGTACAAACTGTAAAATTCATAGTTAAGCTTCACATACAGGGGCGACTGATCTTGGTCTACTGTGTTTTCAAATGTGTTAAAAGGCGTACCTATGAGTCAAAGAGTTAATTATAAGCTCCATAAATATTCATATAAGAAATAATGACATCATAAATAGTAACGAGATGCATTTTCTTAATATTTTAGATGAACCATCACAGCATTGCTATGCCAGAGACTGTATTATATTATAATCCAAACATTACAGACCCTGATAAGACGGCTCCTATAGGAGCCGTCTGATCTGGGTCTGCTCTGTTTGCAGCGGCGTAGATATGCGCATTTATGGAGTAAAGGGCTAAGCGTGTAGTGTTTATAGCAGTGGTCTCTAGGGTCAACAATTTGTATTATGGGTAAATGTCGTTACTCATCCCCTGTTACATATTTGAAATGTACATATATATATATATATATACTCTTTCTCGTCTGTATTGATGCCTTAATACACTAATCGCCAAAGGCGTAACGGCCTCTCTCTCGGTAAAGGAGTATCCTGCATTGCAAACAGTGACGACCCAAACCAGCACGCCAACTGACCAGGATATGCACTGTTTGTCAATCGTTGAAATATGTATTACAGTTGAAGCTCTCTTAAGCGACCTTCAATTGATTGGAAACAGGAATCCTAAACAAGCAGGTGGTTGCCTAATGTAGGGCATACTTAACCCTTCGCTTGCTGAATTTTAAAATACATATCTCCTTCTTTACCCATGCCCAGTTGTATAATTACACATATCTTCACTGTCTACAAGTATTTCGCTGTGCAATCACTGCTGTGGAGTGCACTGATTGCACAATCAACTTGTAAATAGTATAGACCCTGATGAGACAGCTCCTGCAGGAGCTGTCTCATCTGGGTCTTCACTATTTACAGGTACGTATATTGACGTGAATAGCAAGCGAAGAGTTAAAACATGAAAGCTCTTATAGGTACTTTATGCACTACGTTTGACCTGCATTAAGCTACCGTTGGCCTTACATACCCATATTTAGACCCCTTCTTGATTGCCGCTTAAGACATGTTCCACTGTACATAACGAGTTCTCTATTGACCATACAGAATAAAATGATTAGAAACCTATATTAAGAGAGTCGCACGTATGAGAATTATGACTCATATTAGAAATAAACATAGATGTACTTACAGTCAAATGCCCACTCTGCCTGGGGGCTTTGGTCAACGCACAGTACAACTATCCTTTTATCATTGCTAGCATCCGCCATTGTGGTGCGAACAAAAGAATGATTCAGAAACCTCGATTCTAAAATTACAGAGAAACACACACCAAATCACCAAACGTATAGAAGTTCACTCAGAATCAATTGAAAACGAGTGCTATTCTGTAAATTCCTGGTTTTCCAATACTCCCAGACTCCCTGTGTTCAAGTAGTATGCTGAGTCCTGTTCTCAGAACTGCCAGTATATCAGACAGCGTTATTCTAGAGCGCTTGGAACAGTGCAATGTATGTAATACCTGTCATAGTGGGGGCGAGTGGTGATAGTATTGGGAAACACTGTGTTACCCTCTCCTCACTGTTTCTTATGAGCTGAGAATCCTCATGGTTGGATCGACCAGATAACATACCTAGACAAGTACTGTAATAAATAATGAAAGAACACTGTATGAACGATATGTTTATCGTACTACGACATGTGAATTTATAGCAATTGTTGTTTTTTTATCTTTCTAGCCAACCTTTCTTAACCCCACCTTCTTTCCCGCTGTTAATAACATACCGCCTGCTAATATTTAGATCCGGTGAAATTTTAACTACTTCCGGATATCGATCAAGCTATTGACTAAGGACAAAACAGGTTTGGTCAAATGCAAAGTTACTCGGTTTCTCACCTGGATCCTAGCTGTTTGAAAATACGAGTCATGTCGCATATAGTGAGATAAGTGTTGATTTAATTCACTTATTGTGCATATTTCTATGTACCACCAATAAATGAACTTCAATACCCCGAACTTTAAGGGACCATACATTTTAATTTGAGATAACAGATATTCGACTTATCCGATTTCTAATCTGAACATTTTCTCAGGTTTACAGCTTAATTCAGGGTCCATGCTTATAAAGCTTTTAGTTGAGTCTGAGTTTTGTTCTCAAGCTTTTGATTGGTCAAATTTGAGTTCTCAAGCTTTTGATTGGTCAGATTTGAGCCAGAGGCTCAAATCTGACCAATCAAATGCTTGAGAACGTTCTCAGACTCAACTAAAAGTTTTATAAGCATGGACCCAGGTCTAAAGTAATGCTGAAAGTTCCTTTACGAACTTTCAGTATTACTTTAGGCCTTCAGTAAGCTGTCACATGTATTTCTAGATATGCGTAGTAATATATTTTATAACAATTCTGTATTGTATAATTTGGAAGGACCGAACCTTTACCCGAATTATCTCGAATTTCGAGTTGTCCGAGTTCGATATATCGAAGTCCAATGACTATTGCATGCCATTAGATTTTATTTGATAAAAATTCGTTTATTACATGTACATGAGCTACATACCTCAGTTTACAGTTAACTTTGACTCTGCTAACCTCTTCGTCGCATTCATAGTATACAACGTTCCTCATTCCTTCCACCGGTTATAGCCTAGTGGATTCAATGCCTGCTTAAGGACTGGATGATCGAAAGTTAGATCCCTCGTAGTCACACGCTGTTATATGACCCGTTGGCGAGCCGCTAGCAATTTAAAGAATCATTACTCATTGCTTACCATTGTGATGCCTGGCATTTATTCTTATCATGTTGAAAAAATAGATCTGCCAAACCTCTGATCTATTGCAGGTTTAACGCATTCCCTCATATTGACGACTTGTGACGACTCCGTAAAAGTCACTTTGTGAAACCATTGTGATAAATAGAGAATTTGCTCCTGTAGGAGCAAATTCTCTATTTATCACAATGGTTTCAAACTTCAAAATTCTAAAATTTTCCTTTTCTCTAGTTAATGCTCCTTTCCCGTAGATTTATTCAAAGAGGTTGTATCTAAAAATAGCCTATGAGGGAAAGGGTTAACTTACTTCTGATTCGTACAAGCGTTTGAGAAACTGTTGACCGAGTGTCAAACAGCCTCAGTCCTGATGAGATGCCGAGTTACGCGGCGTCTCGTCTGGATCCAAGCTATTTCCACTCGCGAGTCAGGTCGCGCTTGCATGGTAAGAATTAATATGAACCAGGAGATACTCTGCAAGTGTCCCATAAGCGTCCCATAAGTGTCCCATACGCAAAATTGAATGGCCCTTTCAATAGGAGAGACATTATAATAAACAAACACGCATACTTACACATTATATAATTACACTTATATATAAGTTAAGGACTTGTGCTTGGTAAAATCAATGTTCATTCAGGTTAATTACTTCTCTTATCTGTCCATACAAATGGCAGATGATAACTTACGCTCCTGTATTATAGTGTTTGATTTGATGCGGTTATGTTAATGCCCTGTGTTTTATTGTGTGCATGCGGTTATGTTAATACCCTATGTATTATATTGTGTGCATGCGACTATGTTAATGCCCTGTGTTTTATTGTGTGCATGCGGTTATGTTTATACCCTATGTATTATATTGTGTGCATGCGACTATATTAATGCCCTGTGTTTTATTGTGTGCATGCGGTTATGTTAATACCCTTTATTATATTGTGTGCATGCGGTTATGTTAATGCCCTGTGTTTTATTGTGTGCGTGCGGTTATGTTAATACCCTGTATTATATTGTGTGTTTGCGGTTATGTTAATACCCTGTATTATATTGTGTGCATGCGGTTATGTTAATACCCTGTATTATATTATGTGCATGCGGTTATGTTAATACCCTGTATTATATTGTGTGTATGCGGATATATTAAATCCATGTACTACATTGCATACATTCGGTTACGTTAATACCCTGTATTGTACTGTGTGCATGCGGTTATGTTAATACCCTGTATTATATTGTGTGTATGCGGTTATGTTAATACCCTGTATTATATTGTGTGCATGCGGTTATGTTAATACCCTGTATTATATTATGTGCATGCGGTTATGTTAATACCCTGTATTATATTGTGTGTATGCGGATATATTAAATCCATGTACTACATTGCATACATTCGGTTACGTTAATACCCTGTATTGTACTGTGTGCATGCGGTTATGTTAATACCCTGTATTATATTGTGTGTATGTGGTTATGTTAATACCCTGTATTATATTGTGTGCATGCGGTTATGTTAATACCCTGTATTATATTGTGTGCATGCGGTTATGTTAATACCCTGTATTATATTGTGTGTATGCGGATATATTAATGTCATGTACTATATTGCATACATTCGGTTACGTTTATATCCCGTATTGTACTGTGTGCATGCGGTTATGTTAATACCCTGTATTATATCGTGTGCATGCGGTTATGTTAATACCCTGTATTATATTGTGTGCATGCGGTTATGTTAATGCCCTGTACTATATTGTGTGCATTCGGTTATGTTAAGACCCTGTATTATATCGTATTGCATGGGGTTATGTTAATGCCCTATATTGTATTGCGTGCGGTTATGTTAATGCCCTGTATTGTATTGCTTGCGGTTATGTTAATTCCCTGTATTGTATTGTGTGCGGTTATGTTAATGCCGTCTGACCCGTGACTGTTCTGTTTGCTTAAGAAATAAACAATATCTGATTCTACAGTATCTATCAGAGTAATCCATTGGTCATAATATCTTTAGGATCCTCTGACCTGGGACTGTTCTGTTTGCTTAAGAAATAAAATAGATCTGAGTAGATTAATCCACTATTAACCCATTTGCTCCCGCGATCCCATATGTGGGACATAGGCAAACAGTGTAGACTCTGATCAGACGCCGCACAACGCGGCGTCTGATCACAGTCTACACTGTTTGCTGATAGAATTTCAATATAAAACAGAACGAAATTGAAAATTTTGACCAGGCACCCCTTAGATAAAACATGGACTAATCCAATATATAAGCATGGGAGAATCCACTGGGAGCAAATGGGTTAATACAGATCTGATTTTACAGTTTCTACCAGAATAAATAAATCCATTGGTCATTATAAAATATTCTTACATTCGTTATTTCTAAGGGATAAGGTCACTTGAATAAATATACAAATAATTAGACAGTATGAAAACTGCATAGCGGCAAATAATAATTGAAGTATCAACCAGTTTGAGAATAATGATACAGTTTGATGTCATACAAACAGACTTTGACACCTGACATTCACAATATTTCCAGTCAGATTACAGTACCATCGCTAAACAGCATAATTAATAGGTGAATGGCTATTCATGTTGTCTTTAAAACAGGTGGTTGCTTAATGCAGAATGAACGAAATGCAGAAAGCTCCGGGACATTCTGCATTACTTTCGCGCCACTAGCATTACTGCATTACTTTAGCTACGAACTAGTTTACATCATAAATACACATTTTTACGCATTCTCAAGCATAGTAGATCTAGATCAAACGGTTCCTGTCCGATCTGAGTCTTCTCTGTTTGCTACTGGTATTATATAGATATGATTCTAGAGTTTTCACTAGGGTCAAAACCGTTCTTGCTACACGCCATTATAAACATTATGCTAATTAATATTCATAAGCAAATAGAACAGAATAATTTCATAAGCAAACAGAACAGAGCAGACCCAGATCAAACAGGAGTCATCTGAGCTGGATCTACACTGTTGCAAATGGGTTAAAGGGCGTGGTTATGTAGTAAGGGATTGAAGTGGTAGAGGATACATAGTAAGGGGCTGAAGTGGTAGATAATACATAGTAAGGGGCTGAAGTGGTAGAGAATATATAGTTAGGGGTTGAAGTGGTAGATAATACATAGTAAGGGGCTGAAGTGGTAGAGAATACATAGTAAGGGGTTGAAGTGGTAGATAATACATAGTAAGGGGCTGAAGTGGTAGATACTACATAGTAAGGGGCTGAAGTGGTAGATAATACATAGTAGAGGGTTGAAGTGGTAGGCAATAGATAGTAAGAGTTTGAAGTGGTACAGAATACATAATTAGGGGCTGGAGTGGTAGAGAATACAATACCATTCAACAAAAAACATTCGGGATTGCATGATTAGATTAATCTAACTAGACATGTAGTCATAAATAAATAAGTGTTTCCCTGATAAAGAAATTAAATTCCGATGAGAATAAGCTCTTAGATATTCGATACTGAATCAGCCGGAGTTTAATGAAGAGGTACCCATTCTTCAAAGTAAACTAGCTCGAATTGATTTGAAAACATTTCCATTTGAGTTTGCAGCTTCAGTAATTTATACAGAAGAATAATACTACTGTTTATGAGTAGTTATTTAAGTTGTTTACATCTGATCTTCATCTTTACTTCTTCAATTTTATATAACGTAAAGTGTGGTAACTACATATTAATTTTATTTGTTAGTCCATGTCCTACTAACTGCGACGACATGGGTCCATGCTTATAACACTTTTAGTTGAGTCTGATTTCGTTCTCAAGTTTTTGATTGGTCAGATTTGAGCCTTTGGCTCAAATCTGACCAATCAAAAGCTTGAGAACTCAAATATGACCAATCAAAAGCTTGAGAACGAACTCAGACTCAACTAAAAAGTTTTATAAGCATCGACCCTGGATCGCATTTGCAAGCATCTTGGATCCCGGCTTAACGCCCTGGTACTCGACGTCTCATCCAAAATGGCGTCTCGCTAGAATCTCTGCTATTTGACATGTGGCCAATATTTCTCAAAAGCTTGTGTCATGGCACTTGGTTAATATTTTCTCAAAAGCGGCCAAGATTTCACGAGATCCATGTTTGAGCAGGCATTATTGATTTTTACAGAGGGGTAAAGGTTAATTGGAAACGAATTCGCTGTCATTCGCAAACAATGTAGACTCAGATCTGAAGGTTCCTAGAGAAGCCCTCAGATCAGGCTCCGTGCTGTTTGTCGTTTACAATCTTCTCACAAAGTATACAGTAAAACCTCTCTATAACGTTCACTAAATTGTATTTATCAGTTGGTATTAAGGGCAGGTGGCTGCTTAAAGCAAGGTGAACGTAAAACAGAATGCTCCTATAGGAGCGTTCTGTTTTACGTTCACCTTGCTTTAAGCAGCAACCTGTCTTTAACACAAAATACTTGATGTAATTTAGTGGCCGCTATAGAGAGGTTTTACTGTTCTCTTTCATACTGAATTAACGCTGTCTTTAAACAGTGATGTACAACAATTCTACTTTATAAATTCAGCATTGTAAATAGAGTAGACCCAGATCAGACGACTCCTACAGAAAACCGTCTGATCAGAGCCTGCTCTGTTTGCTTATGTAATAATATAGATCTGATTCTGCAATTTCTGCTTTGGTAAAAATGTTTTAACATGCCATTTTAAAAAATAACCTAATATTCATGACACTATTATTTCTACAATAGATATTAATGGAGTAATGGGTTAACAATGAAATTTGAAGGGAATGATGCAACTTATAATACTTCAATGAGAACAGCCATTGATATAATATTAGAGCAATAAAGTATATAATGCCTTCAGGACATAATCATGCTGCAAACAAAGTCACGTTTATTGAAACGAACAAGAAACTGTTCAACACATTCTAAAGAATAGTGCAGTGCATAATCTTTCGAAGTAAGTCTCGAGAAATACAGGAAATTCTTTCGAATAAGATCACTTAATATACCTCTAGATTTTAAATACAGATTGTAATAAGACGCTGGAGAAAAGCTGTGTACAGAAAAGCTTTCTGTCAGTTCTTCTTAACCCTTTCGGCGCCAAATTTCTAATTGTCGTCTGCAATCCAAGTTGTTAAATCATGCAGTAAAAAAGGAAATGAGATAAATAATGCAAATTTCAAAGGAATAAAGCACATAATTATATAGAAATAGAGATTGAGACAAGTAGTGAAGTCCCTGATCAGACGCTGCCTTGAAAAGGCGGCGTCTGATCTTGGACTGCACTATTTGTTGTGGTGCATTTATGCGACTGCGGCGGTGAAAGGGTTAAGCAAATAAACCTGCTTTCAAAAAAGAAGATCCCTGTGTTAAAAAAATATGTGATCGTGTTAGTGATACTCTACTGTACACTCACCCACTGTGCAGTAAACCAGTTACCTGTCGTTCATATATGTAGCATGAACGGTCTATGTTTTTTAAATAAAGCATAATACTAAAATGTAGTCTCTTTAATTTAAGCTCTGTGTAACCATACATTTCCTAAGCATTGTGCTGTATTAACCCTTTGAATGCGGGAAACGATTTAATTGGCATTTGCAAACAGTGTTGACCAGTATGAGAGGGCTCTTAAAGGAGTGAATGAAATATACATTTAAACAGTGATGGACTATTCCACTTCATTTAGTTCAGCATTGGAAGAGTTAATTCTTTCACTGCCGATGTCCGCTGTGAGCAACTCAAAAACCTTGCTGCAATGGGCGGCAAATACGTGCTTATCTAAGCTAACGGTTTGATTCTAGATGAGACATTGAGACGTCTAGTATATATAATATACACATATACATTTACTTCTCGAAAACCCTTTTCATTATCGAACCTCTTAATCAGTGATCAATAATTTGAGTTGCTCTAGTCTCCTTTTAGACAACTGTGCGTAATAATTTGTTATGTACACGTGTTTCAATATTGACAGCTGCAATCAAATTGCCTCGATCAAGATCAGATGCAATGACAGGCTGTGTCTAATCTGAATAAAACTGTTTGACATCCAAATAAACCAATCTCAAACTTTAGAATTAGACAGTTACAACAAGACAGAGGATATGGCAACCGTCGTGACAAGAAATCGAATATCGAAGAGGCATTTAACCCTTCGCTTGGTGTTCACGTCAATATACCTACCTGTAAATAGTGAAGACCCAGATGAGACAGCTCCTGCAGGAGCTGTCTCATCAGGGTCTGCACTATTTACAAATTGATTGTGCAACCAGTGCACTCCACATCAATGATTGCACAGAGAAATAATTGCAGACAGTGAAGATATATGTAATTATAAAACAGGGCATGGGCAAAGAAGAAGAACTGAAATTCAGCAAGAGAAGGGTTAATAGACATCATGCTAGAATCAGTTATCAGTTTCTAACATGCGTAAATCGTTAATTGATTCTTATCTAGAAATTGAGCTTGAAATGGTCAAGGATAAAATGCTGAAGTTGTCATTCAGGTACCTTACGGTTTATGTCAACAAAATTAAGAAGCACAGCATATGCTGAGACAAAACAATACCAATGGCAGACAGCTTTCCAGACAAAACGTGATTTTTATCGTCTGCAAACTTTGTATTCTGCTTCAGTTTTGGTCTTTAATACATTCGCTGCCAATGTCACATCTGTAATGTCCTATGGAAACAGTTTGGGTCCAGATGAGACACAGAGTAACCCGGAGTCCCATCAGGATCCAAGCTGTTTGCTAGTGTGACTATCTTTTAAATAAAACAAACAGTAACAAACATGTGGGACAATTATGATACGCCGGATCAGTAGTCTGCCATGAGACTCGATATCGCATCACTAACCACTAACAAAGCCTTTTTGACATTCTGAAAAGAAATTAAACAAAATATCACGTTTAAACCTGCAATCGACGTAAAATAAACCTGAAATAAACGTAAAATCTGAGGAGGCGAAATTCATTTGGCGTTGAAAGGATTAAACGATTTATATATTTGGTTTAGCTTTTACTTAGGAACTGGTTTGGGTTAACATATTTATAGACGTTTTAAATCACTCTCAAAAATGATGTTAATGTCATTTTTGCCACCGAGAATATGTTAAACACAAATATGAAATACATGGGCAGCGGTCGTTGGTTCTATCAGATTGATATTTGATATTTTGTATTGGACATAATAGATACACAAAATAAAACACCGTTAAGTTTTATAAAATATGATTTAACCCATGTTTGATTTGTTATTGAACATACATTTATTTTCCCTTCGCAAATATTACCCAAAATGAAAGACTCTGGATATAATAAGAAATCAGTGCGTTATACAGTTATATCCCATACAAAACTTAAATTACAAGTTCAATTACTAAAATAAATAAAATTATTTATGCGTTCAGTACTCCATCTCACGTACATTGAACAAGTCGCATACACGTCTATTGCTGGCTGTCAATGTGGCGACAGAACTATTTTGATAGGCATTACAAACACAATACTGCCAAATTGCTAGACAAAACAGGTTTCACAGATCGTTGATGCAATGGACATCAAACAGAACCCGGTAACTTAATATGATGAGTTCCACGGAATGCCAAAATCACACCAAAGAGACAGAAGAAAAACAGAAACAACAGTCATCATTGGATAGTTTTAGCAAAGGATGCTGCAATGTAAAAACTCGATAACAAATGATTGATTACAGCAGATATGTATAATACGAGGACTATTTATAATTGCGTTGAGATTGAAAGTTTAGCAAGACGCTAATTTTGTTCACGTTTTTACACTCGGTCTATGAACAAGAACAGGGTCCATGCTTATAAAACATTTGGTTGAGTCTGAGTTCGTTCTCAAGATTTTGATTGGTCAGATTTGGGCTCAAATCTGACCAATCAAAAGCTTGAAAACTCAAATCTGACCAATCAAAGGCTTGTGAACGAAACTCAGACTCAACTAAAAGCTTTATAAGCATGGACCCTGAGCTATAGATAAGAGGTGTATTTAGGAAATCAGAGGAAAGTATATGATATTTTTCAGTGAAGTCTTATCTCTATAGCCCAGATAAATAAACTATATATAGTAATGGTACCAATTGAGGTATTGCCAGTCATGCATTTACAATGCTAACGCTGCACGAGATTGAAAGATCATCTAAAATAGAACAATAATAATAGCAGAAAACATTACAACTTGAGTGAACTTTACAGAGGTTTAACTGTTGCATGAAGTTAGCTTAGTAATAACCGGGTGTACGTTGACTTGTTTAACCCGTTACTCCCATGAAAATTCGTGTAGGAAATAATGATATCATGAATATTAACTAGATTAATTGTTATAATAGCACATGGACACAGAAAGTTTTATTTTGGCAATTGCAGAAACTGCAGCATCATATCTATAGTATACCATAAGCAAACAGAGCAGAGCCTGATCTGACGGCTCCTTTTGGAGTCGTCGGATCTGGGTCAACTCTGTTTGCAAAAGCGTAGAAACGCTTATTTATGGAGTAAAGGGTTGAAGAGTAATGTGTTAGACAATTTAAAAAATTAAATTTACGGTGAGTAAATCAGAGTCTCATCAGTGTCTAAACTGCTTCATACTCGGGCTACATTTTCGACGAAAAGCAAAATGTAGAATAACACCTTTCCCTATAGAGAGCCTTTTGGAACCTTTACAAACAGATCAGAGATCCAGATCAGACAGCTCCTATAGGAACCGTCTGATCAAACTGCTCTTTTTGCTTTAGGAATAAATCTGAATCAACAATTTCTGTACATCAATTGTTACAAACATAGATATGAGGCATTGCTTTAATAGTAAATATTACTTTTCTGATATAAACTAATTTGATAATGTGTGAATATTTATTAGTGCGTTCATCTGTTTTTGGTTGAGTTAGCCTACTCAAAGAAGCTGTCTGTGTTGTAAGGCAGAGAGCGGGAGTAACCCTTTACTTTGTATACATGCACTTTAACATATTTTAGACAGTTATAGAAATAAAATTTATTTATTCATCACCAAAATGTACATGCATTATTTCAAGCTTTATTTGGAGAATGGTGTAATGTTATGCTCGGCATACTGCCAAACATGTTATTTTCAATATTGTTTCTCTTTGCTTTCTTATCACTAATCAATATTCATGAGGATGCACATGAGGTAATTTGCATAAAGTGAACCAAACATGAAGGTTCATACATCAACTATATTTTTATATAATTTATGATTATCGCCATATCTTTGTATGTTGCAGGTATTTAAACGCTCTGTAATATTTATGAACAATGAGGTTAGAATGGTTGCCTAGGAAACAGATATATCACCATCTGTGCTATATAATTTGTTCCATTATTTTATCCAACAATCTTGGTGATATTCACTAATCATTTTAAAGTTTAGCTAAACATTTTGCATTTTTGTTTGCTTTTGGGAGAAAGACTGGTGTCTTTCGAAATTTTCAACATCTTTTACTGTTCTCATACATATGCAAATAAGTTTATATCAGAAAAGTAATATTTATTATTAAAGTAATGCCTCATCTCTATGTTTGTAACAATTGATTTCATGATTCATCAAATATGACTGAGATCTAGCGGAGTATTACAGGTAGATGTCAATTTTACAAAATGTGTGAAATGATTATTAATTTAGATACTTTGCTTTCTGAATAATTGTTCATCAATTTAAACTACATTTGAAGGTGTTGGTAAGATAAAAATTGAGAGGTGTACGTTATTTCTGTATTGTTTTACTATTTTTATTATTCTCATTAATATTTACGTGTATGCAAATAAGGTAATTCTTAAGTATAGCCTTTAAACAAAAGCACAAGGTCTTAGCTTTCATTCGGTACCAGGTTTGGACAGTCAGCACAAAAACTTTCCGTGATATGGAAGATTTCTTTTTGCAGATAGGTGTCGACTAGTAAAATATGTGCAAACAGAGTAAAATGAATGGTTACTATGGAAACAGTTAAAACTTTATTTAGAGTTAATCATTTTGGTCTTAAAATTAGACATTTTGTTTTCTGAGGATTTTGTCATCATGTTAAACAGCATTTGAAGTTGTTTTCTGATATTTGTAGAATACAAAAGTAATTAGTTTACATTATTTACCTTATTTCTATATTGTTTTATAAGTTCTTATTAATATTCATGAGTATGCAAATAAGTCAATTTCAAAGAATAGCTAGAAATAAAAGCGCAATGTCTTATCTTCAATTTGGTACCAGTTTTATAGGTTTGGACAAAAACTGGCTGTGATATGGACGATTTTGCAGGTATGGGCCATCATTATGAAAACTGAGTGTTGCCATGGAAACGGTTAAAACATTACTTAGAGTGAATGTTTTGGTCCTATAATTATGTTTATATAATTTATAATTATCGCCAAAGTAGGCCGCGATATCTTTGTATGTTGCAGGTATTCAAACACTCTGTAATATGAACAATGGGGTTAGATATATCACCATCAGTGCTATATAATTTGTCCCAAATTTATTTATCTAACAATATTGGTGATATTCAGTGATCATATTAAACTTCATATTAAACTTTAGCTAAACATTTTGTTTTTGTGTTAGCTTTATAAGAGAAAGACTGGTGTCTTTCGAAAATTTCAACATCTTTTACTGTTCTCATAAATATTCATACATATGCAAATTGGTTTATATCATAAAATTAATATTTACTATTAAAGCAATGACTCATATCTATGTTTGTAACAATTGATTTCATAATTCATCAAATATGATCTAGCGGAGTATTACAGGTAGATGTCAATTTTACAAAATGTGTGAAATGATCGGTTACCATGGAACCGTAACAATGTTACCTACAGTCCATTGTTTGATTATTAATTTAGATACTTTGCTTTCTGAATATTTTTTCATCAATTTAAACTACATTTGAGGTTGTTTTCTGATATTGGTCGGATGAAAATTGAGAAGTTCACGTTATTTCTGTATTTTGTACTATTTATTTTATTATTCTCATTAATATTCATGTGTTGGTCCTCAAAATGGATAATTTGTTTTCGAGGGTTTTTGTCATCATGTTAAACTGCATTTGAAATTGTTTTCTGATATTTGTAGGATAAAAAAGTCAAAAGGTTTACATTATTTCTATACTTTTTGTTTATTATTTTTAATGTTCTCATTAATATTCATGTGAATGCAAATAAGGTAATTTAAAAACATTTAAAAGCAAAATGTCTTATCTTCCATTTGGTACCAGTTTTATAGGTTTAGGACAAAAACTGGCTGTGATATGAGCAAATTTGCAGGTCTGGGTCATCATTACGAAAACTGGGGGTTGCCATGGAAACGGTTAAAATACACACAGCCTAAAAGAATTTAAACTTGAGTACATTCGCGATTCTGATTCAGGGGGTGCATGGTAGACCCCATTGGCTCCCTGAGTATATTCCTGACAGACACCATGTCACCACCAAATGTAATAAGATTCATTTCCACCAGTACGTGCTAGGATAAAATTGCATAACTGTTATGTTGTTTTCACAAAATAAATTGTAATAAAGAAAAAGAGTAATACCGTATATGATTTCAACAATATTTTATTCAATGAAGAAAAGGATTGGACAACAGGCATAGCCTATATAAGTCCTCTCCATATATACCGTATAGAATGCCATCTCCATTCGTTATGTCCCATTAGTGTCAGACTGTGAGTTGAAAAAATATAAATGTAAGCCATGACCCTTGATAGTGGCCCAAGGTTATAAAACTTCTGAGTCTGATATCATTCTCAAATATTTGATTGGTCAGATGCGTGCGAATGATCTCAGACTAAAGCAAACAGTTTTATAACCTCGGGGCATCATGTCGAGTGTCGACAACTGTAAGCCCTCTAGATACACCGTAGCTCTTCTTATAATACAGCATTTAGCATACAGTAAGGTCTTGCTCATACGTCCACTGACACGGAATCCAATTCTGGAGTTTTTTTTAATTATGTTGTAGCATTATCGAGGTACTGCAATATATGAAAATTACTTTACGTGTCCGTGCATGAGAAACACTTTTTTATATATAAGCTTGTCTCAGAATATTGCCAGACAGTTTACAAAATATTCATTCAGTCGAAAAACGTTCGTATGTTATTAAAAACAGTCTTCGGTTTGTAGGAATATTACTACTCATGTACACATTCCTTTGTTGATTATGCTGCATGGTGTACGTTCTGCAGTAAGTTGATTATCCATATGGTAGTATATAGGTATTATTCACTGTTTTAAACGTCTCGCCATGTAACACCATTTTGCTTTGCAATATGAGGTAGAAAAAATTAATACCAAGGACGGAAACAATAAGCAACCACAATAGGGGGTAAGGTTTCCCCATTAGAAGAGTAATGTCATAAAACATGCCGCGAGATATACTATACTCTATCATCCAATAAATTTGATTTTAACGGAGCATGTCTGTGTATAAATACTCAGTAAAACATGCTTGACAAGGCCGACGAAAAACAAACATGTTGAATGCTTTTTAAACAAGATAATATTTTATCCAGTCACCAGGCTTCTCTAGTGACATAATAAAGGGGGTGCAAATAAACTTAGGTTTATTAGGTTACTTCCGGTAGTGGAAGGTTTATTAGGTTAGTAGATAGGCGTAATGATTCTATAACCATGGAACTATTTTAGTTTTCTGTAAATATTCATAAACATGTTGATGGAATAGATCTAACAGATCTATTTGGTCACCAGAAGAATTATTCAAATGAGAAAAAATAAAAATAATTGGCTACAGCTGGATTCGAACCCGCGCCTGATCCTACAAAAACTAATTCTAATCTCTCTAGAGACGTCGCCCTTACCGATTACGCCACCGAGGCCACATACAAAATGATGTTGATTTATCACTTTTATTAATTAAATCCACCGCTGGCAAAACCCGTTTTTGATAAAATCAAACCTGGAAGCAAAGATTGACAGATAAATAGTAAATGTTTTCTTTTCACTCTCATGATTATTTGATTGATAAACTCTTACAGGGGCGGTGATAGTCATAAACCTAAATATAGCCTGTTCAGTTCCATCGATTTCTGAGTGACGTTAGGTAGAATCTAAAAATAGAAACCGAGACTACGTAACTCGAATTTGACCAAAGAATATAGATCATGTCTGTTTGAAATAACTTATCGACCCTCGATTCAAATCATCTTATTTTTCAAATTCAACCACGTTTCCCTTCTAGTAATACAAGTATCGAAACTATATTCCTCTGCGGTAGCTCATTAGATCTATTTACGTCTAAATGGAAGTGAAAAGGGAGGGATCCGTTGATCGAAAAACTGCATTTTCAATGTAAATTATTTCAAGAGTGTTATGAGTCTATAAAAAAGACATTTAACTATATTGACTGGATAAATCGAATAATAGGTTAGTGTCGTAGATGGGACGCCTTTATCCGACTCGGAGAGAAAACATTTGAGGCTCGGCAAGCCTCGCCTCAACGTTTTCTCCCCTCGTCGGATAAAGCGTCCCATCTACGGCACTAACCTATTATTCTCTATATCTGCCTCCAATGGAAAGTATCGGCAATTAAATGTCAGTAAATATTCAAAATACAAATCTAATTGATGACCGTGTGAATAATTTCCTATATACTGTTACGACTATACATCCAGCCAACATCCTGTCTTTTGCATGTTTAATACTATTAAGTACGATAACATGACCACAGGACATTTTGGCCATGGCAGAAACTGTCCAATCAGATTTACTGGAATTGTCTGATCTACAACTACTCTGTTTGCAAACACGTTAAAAAGGTATATCTATGATACTTCCAATCACAAACGTATTTTTAGTTCTGCATGCTTGTGTACTCTTTTAGATGACTACTTGTCTGGAGGGGGAATTTTGTCTTCACATTTTGACTTTGGTGAAGGTGGGATGAGCATAAAGTTGGACACCAACAAACCTGGTTTAAGCCCTCAGTAGCTATGTTTGGCTGCTACTCATCTTTCCAAGGCGGTACTGCTGCTTTCATCCTATAGTCTACTTTGTTTTTATATGGTATATGTTTTATTTCCGTTCGTGCGTTTCGTCACGCTTGTCTTGTATAATTGTGCTGTTTCATGTTCGATGATGGCACTCCATGTAGGACTGTTTTTCTTCTTTAATTGAACACAATCATAATAGTATGCAATTAGTATGAATCCAGATCAGACGTACTGTTTTAATCACGGTGTTTGAATAGGTTCTGCAGTTTTCCAACGACCAGAATCAATTCTTCTTTTTCTGATTTGTGTGACAATAAAATACAGACCTTGATGTAAATGATCTGGACATGTACTGTTTGCAAAGCCTTTAGGGCGGTTTTCATACAACGGGGCTCAATTTAATGTACGACAGAAGCATATATTAGATTAAAAACCAATGTTTAAAATATATATCTAAATTGAATAACAAACATCAACTTACCGGAGTAATTGTACAGTAAATAAATTCTGAAAGTTTCGCTTATACGACTACTCAATAGAAGTATAATTCAGCATTTGCAAAACAGGCGGCAGCTTAATACAGGAAATGCTTTTGCAGAAAGCTCCTATAGGCAATTGCTGTATTTTACTTGTGCTCAGCATGAAACGACAACCTCCATGTACATATTTAAATGTTAACCCTTTCGCTGCCAATGCTGGATCTGTGATTACCTATGCAAACAGTTTGGATCCAGATGAGACGCCGAGTAATTCGGTGTCTCATCAGGATCAAAACTGTTTGTTATTGTTACTTTATTTTTGAAACAAAAATGAAGAAAATAAAAAAAATGAAAAGTTGTAGCAGACGACAAAGTTAGCAGACGACAGAGTTTGGCAGCGAAAGGGTTAATAAATTATAGTGTAGCATTTGTGAGATTCTCCCGTTTAGAAATAGATTTTGAACGTGATATAATGAATAATCCTAACTAGTTGCTAAATACAAATTAATTAGCTAGAAACAACAGAAGCTTGGATTCCTGAGAGGAAACAGACATTGTGATTCCAAAGCTTTTTGTCTAATGGAACTATTCTGAGAAATCTGATAATGTGAATGATGTAAAATTTGTGATAATAAAAGGCAAATGAATAGTAAATAAATGTTCTAATATATACCAAAGTCAATAATGTGAGGTAATACAGAAAATACAGAATAAGATACTTTTTAAAACAGCTATTAAAAGGAAGTCTACATTTTGGTATGGTAGGTACATGAGTTTAATCATTTAATCATCAAAAACAGGGCATGTTGTAGTCTAATAGTGTTTTATTAAAAGCATCACACCATGCGAAAACATTTTTTCAGCGATTACAATGACGTAGACTAGCAATTATGTTATAGCACGACTCAGTAAGACTAGACTGAATAGTGCAAATTAGTTTACATCTATACAAAGTATACATTTTTCTTTGAGGCGACGCGGCTGAATGTAGCAAAAATTAAAGAACAACAACCATTGCTGGTAGTGGCTTCGTAGGTTTATATTCGTGAGTATATTGTTTCTCAAAGAGTTGCCTAAAAAGAATACAACTAATGAATGATACATATTTCTGGCAATACAATTGAAATCTTTATCGACAAGTCAATGCATATGATTTAATCGACATTCTTTCTGGTGAGTTAACAAATAGATGACATTTGCGCTCTACTGCATTGGTACAGCATGCAGCTTGATCCCTGCGTCCTACTGCATTGGTGCAGCATGTAGCTTGATGTTAGCATCCTACTGCATTGGTACAACATGCAGTTTGATGTGAGCGTCCTACTGCATTGGTGCAACATGTAGTTTGATGTGAGCGTCCTACTGCATTGGTACAACATGCAGTTTGATGTGAGCGTCCTACTGCATTAGTGCAACATGCAGCTTGATGTGAGCGTCCTACTGCATTGGTACAGCATGTAGTTTGATGTGAGCGTCCTACTGCATTGGTACAACATGCAGTTTGATGTGAGCGTCCTACTGCATTGGTACAGCATGCAGTTTGGTGTTTGTGTTCTACTGCATTGGTGCAGCATGTAGTTTGGTGTTAGCGTCCTACTGCATTGGTACAGCATGCAGTTTGGTGTTTGTGTCCTACTGCATTGGTGCAGCATGCAGTTTGGTGTTTGTGTCCTACTGCATTGGTGCAGCATGTAGCTTGATGTTAGCGTCCTACTGCATTGGTATAACATGCAGTTTGATGTGAGCGTCCTACTGCATTGGTACAGCATGCAGTTTGGTGTTTGTGTCCTACTGCATTGGTGCAGCATGTAGCTTGATGTTAGCGTCCTACTGCATTGGTACAACATGCAGTTTGATGTGAGCATCCTACTGCATTGGTACAACATGCAGTTTGGTGTTTGTGTTCTACTGTATTTGTACAGCATGTAGCTTGATGTTTGCGTCCTACTGCATTGGTGCAGCATGTAGCTTGATGTTAGCGTCCAATGCATTAATGCAGTATGCAGCTCTATGTTAGCGTCCTACTGCATTGGTACAGCATGTAGTTTGATGTGAGCGTCCTACTGCATTGGTACAGCATGCAGTTTGATGTGAGCGTCCTACTGCATTGGTACAGCATGCAGTTTGATGAATATTATAAACGTTTTGCAATACATAATCTGTAAATGTCAAACGTGTTTGTTTGCAAATGTATTAGAAATGGTCAGAATAGTTTACGCCGAAAGCGTAATTCATTTAAACAGCCATTATAATTGATTTGGTTTGTTGATTGAATCACCGGGATTTTTTATATTGTAATATTCGGCCCGGAATCAACACTCCCAACATTTGTTCAATGAACCTTCATTTAGATGTATTGGCTGTTCAGCCTTATAGTAACTAGTCCACATGATTCTAAGAAACAAGATCAACTAATAATGCACATCATTTCCCTGTGTTTGTGTTATATGACGATATGGGCGTTAAGAAAACCAGTGGTATAACCATAATTATTAGATTATTTTCATACGATTTATTTCCTTGTTGTTTTGTAGAAACTAGAAACATGATGTTTGTGATCCCAATAATCCTGGAAACAAATTATAGGTGATATCAGTCATATGGGAAATACTTGTGTATGCACTTGTGATTTAGTCTAAGTGTATACATGTACCTACTGCCCTGGAGCACTATTTGACTATAATCAACATGTGACCAAATGTTACATTGTCTGTTCAAATTGTCATATTTTAAACGAATTTGCTAAACAATTTCTATCATTTTTAACAATGCATTATTATTTTCAATAAGCATTTCAAAACATGTTAGTGGTTTTGTATTCAGTGTAGCGTGGCACAATGCATTAACTGACTATATTGATTTTTTCAAAAACGGCTTTATTTAAAAGAGAGCCGATTTTAACCCTTAGTCTACAAAACACAACCTGATAGACATTTGCAAACAGCGTTCATCCAGATGAGACGCATTGTACCTCGACTTGAATCTGAAATCATTCTCAAGCATATGATTGGTCACTTAGATACTTGATAATGATATCAGATTCAGACTCAGAACTTTGGAACCAGGATCCAAGATATTTTCCACCCAGTCAATAGTTTCTCAAAAACTAAAAATGAATAAGAAGCAAGAAGAAAATGCAACAGTTCGGTGTTTGCCATTGCCAAAACGACATCATGAATATTTATGAATATTTGTTAGCTGAATTTGTATACAGTAAGGAATTCAATGGAATGTTTAGATTGACAAGAACTGTATAATCAGATCTATATCATGTTATAAGCAAACAACACATACCCTGATCAGATAGCTCCTACAGCAGTCATCTGAAGTTGATCTAGTTTGTTTGCACAGGCGTGAAAGAGCATTTATATGAGGGAAAGGATTAAACATGTATCATTTTATAACAGGCTAAGAGTTTATATCAACGATTATTATACTGGGCACCATTTGAAGAACACTAATAGAAAAGAAACATATTACAGGCGATTATTAGATCGTATTTAGAACATGTTAAAAGTATTGTATTTCGGGGGATGAGGATCTGACATATCAGACCAAACCGTCTCAACTGGCGCCAAAGATGGGTACCTAGAAATCATAAAGTATCGTGTATTTTTTATTTATAATTTATCTTCCAAGCTTTAGCATGTTTCAGCATGCACATCTCATACAGAATGGACATTCAATATTCAATTACATTCTCAAATGGAACTAAGTTACACATGCGTATACATAGGATGCTTACGGGCGATAATGCCATGAAAATTGGGGCATGTCAGTGGTAAAAAAACAGAAAATGATTATGCGGCAAGCAGGTCGTCAGTGTGTTTGATAAGGTAATCCCGCGGGAAATCTAACCAGTAGGGTTACCACACCGTTCGCTTGAATACTTTACCTGATATAAACGCTTTCTTACGCCTTGGCCAACACAGTATACCAAGTTCAGACGGCTCATGTACGAGCCGACTGATCCGGATATTGCATAGATCTAACTCTACATCTAACTCTACAGTTTCTGCCATGGCTGAACATTCGTTTATTCAATGGCAATTATAAATACAATCGGTTAATATATAATCATGAAATCCTACATGTTGGTATGAATAATCATTAGGTAAGACAAAGTGTAGGAAGCAAAAGCAGTAGCAGAAACTAATGACAACTAAGCTTATCAGATAATATAAAGTAACGAAGAGCGTACCGATATCCAGTATAAACTATTACAAGCTCAAGTTCATATTTCATATCATCTTTGTCAAGAGTATATTGTTTATTATTAATACCAAACTTGGAATAGTGAACTGTTTGTTTTACTGGAGAAACGGATTGATTTGACGTACCAACATACCTTAGTATATATGTCATAATATTTCTACCCAAAATTAATTATTGTCTTATAGTTTATATTAATATTGTGTACAGTGCTCCCTCCCTACAACGACCCTCTCAATAACGATTCCCTCCTTACAACAACGCATGTCACTGTTTCCGAAACAACAAGGCTCCAGAAACCTTTCTCCATCGTATTTTCTTAATGCCTCCATCAAACCCTACGTTGTGACCACTCTTTAGAATCGTCACTTTGTGACGATTCTAAAGAGTGGTGACAACATAGGGTTTGATGGAGGCATAACGGTTTTAGTTCTCGAAATACACCTTATCTGGGGATCTGCAAAAAAGTTAATTATGTTCGATTTCCCTCCCTATAACAACTCCCTCTGAACAACGCATACAATCTTCGTATCCCAAAGGGTGTCGTTGTAGAGAGGGAGCACTGTAGTATGTATATCCTCGCATTTTAATAGTTTACATATTTGAACAAGACCAGCAACGTTGCCGAATAATCTTAGAAATATATGCATTAGTTCAGCAAAGTAAAAAAAAAAATGTAATCACCCCTTACTCAATGTTGTTATATTTTCTGGTCCTTTCGAAATAATAAGCTTCAGTGTGTTTTTTATGAAATTTGAATACCGCTTAAGCCGGGGCAGCGGGGGGGCGTGAATAGTGTTGCACTTTGAATAACTGTCCATAAACAGACCCAAGAAAACCGAATCTGCAATTTTCTCTTCTCTCATTACTGCTTTTACTTTCAGAATTTATGTAGTTTACAACAGTAGGTGTTAAGTGCTTGTGTGGCGGCCGTAAAACCTTGCCCCGTACTTCATTCTCAATATTGTTGTATTTTCTGGTCCTTCGGGATCATAAATTGCTATGCTTTTAGTTACGAAAGTTGAATACCTCTTAAGCCGGCACTAGAGAGTTGAATAGTGTTGTACTTTAAATAACTGCTCATTAACAGACTCAATAAAACTGAATCTTCAAAATTCTTATTTCGCACTGCTATATTGGCTTTCAAAGGATCTCCTACATGCAGAGTTCGTGTAATATAATTACCTTTCACCTTAACACCCTTGTTCAGTAAACGATAGTGTGAAATTATTACACTGCATGTATATATATGTATAAAATATGGACGAACAAGGAAAATCGAACTATATACCTAAGACTATTCATGTATATAAATAATAACTGGATTATAAATGATGCAAATGTTTGGCTCCAGAAAGAACTGTGGAATTAGCTCTATATAATTCTTTGCAAGGGCGTCCAAAGGCATTTATGTCAGTTAAAGGTATAGTACTGTAGTGACACTAGTGCTGGTAACCCTTTACTCCATGAATATTTATGTAAGAAATAATGGCATCATGAATATTAATTAGATTAATTATTATGATAGCTTTTGGACACATGTATGTTGGCCATGGCAGAAACTACAGAACCATACATATATTATATCATAAGCAAACAGAGCAGACAATGATCAGGTGGCTCATATAGGAGGCGTCTGATCTGGGTCTACTCTGTTTGCAAAGGCGTATATATGTGTATTTATGGAGTAAAGGGTTAAACAAGAATGGAAAAATTGTATGCATGGTGCAATTTATATCATATCGTAACACATTCAATAACCATAAAATATTTAAAAATATGAAAATCTTATTTATCTTAACAGAAATAATTACAAAATATGTTAACAATTGATAAATCTTACTTACACGTAACAGATGTATATACCCTTTTTAAGGAAAAACAATTGTCGCAGTATTTTCTCGTAACAAATAGCATCTTATTCCAAGATACGTAAGCAAATCAATGTCAGTTTGTCTTTAGTTTTATTTGCTTCCCAGAAAAAATGTTTGTTTGCGAACGGAATTGCAGATGTATCATAGACACACTATCATGACAAACTGACAAGAAAGAATATCTAAACAAACCCAAAACGTATTCAGCAATATCTTTGGAATAGCATGTTCAGACATATTATTTCGTAATATCTTTGTATTCAATAACACACAAATTATATTGTCACATTCTTGACAAATAACGAAGGACACTATACGTACACTGACTGCCCTTGGGAGAAACTTGTAGTGTTGGAAAACACCATCGCTCATTTCAACAATAGCGTAATTGAATATGGGCCTGTGCCTAGCATAATAATACTTCTATTTATCTCGGATCTATTTCAATGACTACGTAAATCGGGCAGAATGCGTACACATTATATTAGTCCGGCATAGAATAAGAAGGACCTGGCATAGTTGTCCTTAGTTTTGCCTGATTATTGTTAAGGGAATTATATGGACTAATACTAGGCCTGGTGCCACTTTGTTACCCTTGGACATTTTGTGATATTCAAGATGGCGGCCAATACAGCGTAAATATGCATGAATTGTACTTTTTATCTGATGGATAATGTTTAGTGTAGTCGGGCCTTGCATAGCTGTCTATAGGTTTTATCCAGCATAATTAGTATTAAGGGTGTCATAATGTCTGACACTAGATCGTGTGACACTTTGTTACTCTTTGTCATTGGGTGATATTCAATATGGAGGCTAATATGGCGTCAAAATCATCATATGCGTTTTTCTCAGATGTATAATGTTTAGTGTAGTATTAAATATGATGAAGAAACTGTTAATAGTTTCACAATATATTTTATAGTGAAAAGTGTTTAATTTGGAGACAATATCGCCACGGGCAATCTGTGACCTATGGACACAGTTTTCGAATTTTAACTCGTATGGTTGATGTAGTATATCATAAAATGTAGACCTAGTCAGTTATATAGATGGATACACGACTGATGATTATGTTTTATATAATAATGATATAATTTTGGCCAAGATATTAGTTTCTAATACATCTGACTTAAATCATGAATATTGATGTTGTAAAACTGGAGTTGAGTTGCCATTCTTGAACAGATCTATGAATCTTTCTAGCTAGTTTTGATACAGATCTTGGTGTTGATAGTTACGATTCACAATTACGTGGTTGACACTTTGTATATTTGGTGAAATTAATGTGTTTTGAGCTTGGAATATGATTTTTGCTCTGATGTCATTTCCTTCTATATAGCTTATATAGACAGACATGACTAGAATGGAAATACACTTTTATATAGTAATTCTCTAAGATCTGTAACTTATTTTAATTTGTTTTGGTAAGAAAACATCTTGCATACATTTATGTGAAGTGGCATTATCTATAATTGGAGCAATTAGCCATTATCTTCTTTGTTTACATTCTGGGCAGTTGACCTACTTCTCAGTTAGACCCAAACTAATGTCATTGTAAACATTGTTGAGATTAGTTTGGACTATTTTGTATGGCTAATATGTTGATTATTGTTGTTTAGATGATTTAGGCATATTACTTTAACAGTGACATGTTGTAGAGAGCCTTAGTTTGCAATTATTGGAATATCTAGCAACAGGTGCCCTTAGGGTAATGGCCGCCATTAGGGGCTACAGAGCCTGAGAGTCACTTGTTTTTGCTATTTTTACAGTCAATAAGTTGTTATAAATTCTGGAAATATGTTCTTAGGGTTTATGAATATGCTAGATGTAGGATTGCTATTTTTCTAGAATTATTGAGGTTATAAATATTGTGTAATTGATAATTTTCCTGAGTGAATGGGTCTGAAGCCTAGGAGCTACAGACTTGGACTAAAGAGGTTTTCTTTAGATGATTTTTGATTGCAATTTGGCACTTATATTTTATTTTATTGAGATAAAAATAAGTCTATTTTTGTGTAAATTAGATCTACTGCATTAGTCTTAATAAAACCAATTTAGTGTGAGGTTTGGTGATATCTTGGAGCCAGCCGATCAGATAGCTTAGTTAGGTCATGTGACTTTTCCTCTATATAAGCAAGTCTGTTTAGTGCTTTTAGGATTCTCTCTAGAACCAGAGACCGACCAGAAAGTTGCCTCTCTTACCATATAGAAAGACCTTTCAGTGGTATTTACTATTTAGCATAATTTTACTTTACTGCTATTTGGTGAAACCTTAAGCATTTCTGATCTTTGGCATTTACCATTTTGATTCTAAATTGTTAGGGGAGAGAATCACTCAATCAATCTAAATTATTCCTTAGTTCCATTTTTGGCTATTTTCTTCTATCTTTTAATTAGCAATTGGCTGCTGCACTTTTACTAAATTATTTTTGCTCATTTAAATTCAAAACTAAGTTTGTGTACTTTTTGGCTCTGGTGTTAATATTGTGTAAATATTGTTGTTTTCTCATGTTTCTTAGATTGATTCTTTACTTAGATTAGCTTTTAGTTCGAAATACAGTTTAATCACACTTTGGTCTTCAGTTATTCTTTTATTTCTGACCCGAGAGGTCAGTGGTGTCATCCTAACGTTTTTTAAAGAACCCCGCAACATCAACTTAAAACTACATTGCATCATGCACACTACATATCTGTATGTAAAATTACACCCTTGGTGTACAGTTGCCGAATAGTGCGCAATTTATATGTGCACTTTGTCAACTGCATAATATATATTATGGTACTACATGATGTAGCACTCAGATAACTATACAGTACGATGTTCAGAATGAATTTCAGTACAAGTTTGGCATCACCGGGTAGAGAAATTGCTTTCAGAGTATTTTCTCCATGCAAACCCTGTTGGATCAAGATCTGGCTGGTTACTGGTTATTATCTTTCAGACACTGCATTATGTAGCTTGAAAGTGAGCTATTTTGATATTTTCAGCAATTGCCTTGCTTTGTTGGAGGAACGGTACGAAGGATGATGATATTCTACCAAGTAGGCATGATTCATACATGGACTGGGAGAAGATAGTGCGCATAGCAGAGAGACATAAATGGAAAAGTAGTAAAGTCAAGCAGGCAAAGCCACATACAAGACGGAACCACCTCCAAAACACCGATATATAGCATGGCACGCGCGCACGCACGCACGCACGTACGCACGTACGTACGTACGCACGCACACAGACAACCGCACACTCACACACGAGATGAATACAGAAAATACCAACAAACACACAAGAACTAGAGACAAACACTCCACACATGAACAAAACCACAAGCACAAAGACGCAATGCAAACAAATGGAATGTGACAAAGAGAGTACCGCCTTGGCACGGTCAGTAGCAAAAACTTCCACTGGGGGTTTAAACCGGTTTACGGACTTCCTAACCTCACAGTTCTCTCAAAGTCACCCTAGCTTTACAAATAATGTAAATAAAGGTATCCCCGCCGGACTTACCCACAACATAGAAGACGGTGAACACATGACAACATGTAAAACATAGCATAATAACTGTGACAATCCGTCAAATATGTACTCAATGACTAAGCCAGGGCACCTGTAGGGAAGCCGTTAAGGGCACGACAGGGAAAAAGTAATACATGAGTCTGGTAAGCTCATCCCGTGTCTGAGTTTAAGAGTATACCATCATTGAGTACTACCCTCGGCCTGTCATCTCGCAAGCAAAGAGGGAAGCGTAGCTACCGACTGTAAAAGGGTCGATAACCAAACATGCAGTGCGTTGCAATATAATGGGATCATAACCTTTCTTCTTAAATGTTTTAATGCGTTTTATCATGAAAATGGATATGACCTCGAATTTTCGTAAGTTTGTAGATAACATCCCCAAAAAAGTCTGGTTGAGAAATGCCTTGTTGCAGTAACGTCCGTAGATTGCAATTATATTTTCTAATGAGTGGTTAAATTTCGATAATAATATTTAGAAAACGTTTTCCGAAGTTTGCGATATCTGTAACCTTGCTTAAGAAGATTATCAAATATAACTAAATTTATATACTTTGGAGGTCAACAAAATCAATACCTTTATTTATAAAAAGGAATTTTCAAAAAGAAGCTTTTGTTCAGATAATTTACAGCGTTGTGGAAACAGTTAAAAGGTTACTTAGAATTTATGTTTTGGTCTCAAATTAGATATTTTGTTTTCTGAGGATATTGTCATGTTAAAATTCATTTAAATTCCGAAGGGAGGTGATCTCCCGAAAGCAAAGCAAACATTACAACACAAAAAGAGAACATTGCAGACTCGGTTTTATTGAGTCTGTTCATGAACAGTAATGGAAAGTGCAACACTGCTCACGCCCCCTAGCACCGGCTTAAACGAGAGGTCCCTACATTCGACGTGTTTTAAAAATACCGAAAATATACAAAACTCGTTTGTTTATATGCAGAAAAGTAGTATACCGCAAGAAAACCTATCGAATAAACGTTGAAAATGACAAAACACTCATGTGTTTGATATCGACGATCCCGACTTTATTTCCCGATGTTTCAGTCTTATTCGGGTTTGGTTTTAGTTTCGTATCTTGTAAATATTTCATTGTCTGGATAGATAATCATGCGGTTCGATCCGATTATTGATTTCATCCATGTACAGCGCTTTTGAACGCACATATCCTGTGTGAAAAGAGCTATCTAATCTGTGAAAAGAGCGCTATATAAATGCGGTATAATAATAATCTGTTCGCGCTATTCGGTCTCTCCGACCACCTCCGAGACAAGCTGTTACATAAACAATGGAGCGATCTGGTGATCATCGGCAAACCGCGAAAATTTGAACGGAAAGGGCCGATCATATTTTGTTGTAGAACAAAAATTATACGTATTAATGAAATCGATGTATTTTGTATCACAGGGGCATTTTTCGATATAAGTTTAAATTGACAATCTTCATAATAATGATTTGGCATAACAAATACCAAGTTTTATGATATTATTGAAAATATGCGTTCATTGTAGGGACTTCCTCTTTAAACGGTATTCCATTTTCAGATCAAGAAGTACTGAAATTCATGATCTCGAAGGATCAGAAGGTATAACAACACTGAGAATGAAGTAAGGGGCGAAGTTGTTTTCTGATATTGGTAGGATCAAATTGAGAGGTTTACGTTATTTGTGTATTGTTTTACTTTTTATTAGTCTAATTAATAGTCATGAGTATGCAAATAAGGTAATTACAACAAAACAAGCTGGAAATAAAAGCAAAATGTATTATCTTCAATTTGGTACCAGCTTTGTAGGTTTATGACAAAACCTGAATGTGATATTGGCGAATTTGCAAAAACTGGGGGTTGCCATGGAAATGGTTAAAATAAACATAGCCCAAAAGAATTTAAACTAGATTCCTTTCGCGCTTTTGATTCAGTAGACTTTTCGGAACATTTTGGTACCCATGCAAAATAGTCCAGGGGGTGGCACGGTAGACCCCACTGGCTCCCTGAGTATAAAGCCAAGACGTATTATTTAGCAATAACAGTTAGCAAATGTACTTCTGGTAAGAAAGAAACTTCCAACTCAACAAGTAACAGATATACTGTAACCAGATAATTTGTTCTATGAATCTGTGATAATTGGAAACCAGTAACAAGTCAATAATTGCAATTGTATTATTATTAATTAAATCAAATCTATAATACTGTAGTAAACTGCAGAATGAGTGGTCACGTTTGTTACACCTGTTTTCTAGATCCAGTCAGTGTAATTATCGTGCATTAAATTAGTATCTCACCACAATACAGACTAGATCTGATAGTTATTGCTTAGAATACTTAAACTCATGCTCTCTTTTTAATCCATCTCATAAGCATGCGTAAAATTGGCAGACGCTGAGACCAAGATCAGGTGCTGCGTGCAAAACTAAGGTTAGTGGCCGCGTATGCAGCGTTCAGAAAAGCGTAGTATAGTCATCATATATCATGTTTTTATCTAAAGATTTATCTGGAAATATCTAAATATTAATTTTCTAAATACTTAAGTTTCTCATATTCTCGTGATGCCGTCAGAGCAATATTGTAACTCGTAAGGCATGTGACTGTAAAGAGAACCTATGCAGACAGCTAGGAGAAGTATGTATTGAAAGACGTAGTTGCTATCCGTCAATGACAGTAAATTGAATTAAAGCGCGGTAGCTATTTCGGCTTTGAGGTCCTATAATGCATTTAGCTGCAACATGAGAAACGCTGTGTAATGGGTGTTGCACAGAGTGACGATATATACCAGGCCAGTACAGGAGGAAGCGCCTGACAAGTGACTATCCTGTTTGATATTTATTAACATCTGCATTTGTATCAAGCATGATGAATACTATAAACAAAGGCCAAATGTCAATAGTGGTCTTTGCGTCTACGTTGTTTTGTAAAATTCCATTTTAGCACAATTCTCATGGAGCATTGTCATTGAAATATGCTGTAATTCTATATGTTTGCGCCGATGATAGATCATTGCAAAAATTGCTGAATGATAAATACCTTTCCTATTTGTTTAATATTAATACTCAGTTCATCCTTAAGGAAGAGAACAAGTAGGAAAACAGCATTATAATGGGCATGAGCTGTGTATTAGACATCAAATGAACCGTCTGTCCTTCGAGACAAAACACATACACAACACTGGTTGAAATCATGATGGAAGCTTATGCACAAACGGGTATGTTAACATGCAACACAATATGTTCAGCGCAAGCACATTTTAAACCAGAAAAAATATCAGCTCGCTCAAACACTTGCAAATATCACCTAGACTGAATTCTCTTAAACACTTTATTAAAATATATATATTGCACTTTTTCCTTTCTGGGATTAAGGATATTTAACAATGATATACTTAAAGCCAGTCCTATCAAAAACAGGTGCGATTATTTAAGAGGTATGTGTTTGGGTTTAAGATTAGAATTAAATGTATATTGGTTCGTTTAAGCTTTATTTGTTTTGTACAATGTTTTCAATGTTTTAAATGATTAATAATGTGTTATTCATCTGTATTTGAATGAAACAAATTGCTTATAGTGCTCGTTCACGGTTTAAGATAATAGTGCTTTAAACTTCTTTAGACATTGCCCAGTAGGATTATCGGAATGGTAGATGCCAAAATGTGTTATTTCCTGATGTAGTTTTAATACTTTAAATTATACAACAGAGGAATGTATTAGCATTTTACATGCGTGAAACACGTGTTCTGATACGAGCGAACAATGTAGACCAAGATCAGAGGGCTTCCATAGGATATCTCTGATCATGGTATGCTTTGTTTGTCTCTCAGTATCCTCCACAAGGTATACCCTTTTATACTGACTTTACACCATTATTAAACGGATATGGACCATTCCACTATCAGCATTCAAATGGTGTACCATTATCGGAAACATTTTGTGGATACAATTTATCACAGAGTGCGTAATAGTATTTGTAAGTAGTTCCTGGAGCGGCAAGATAAATCACCCTTGATACCAAACTTTGTTTGCAAGAAACTAGATATAGCTGACAAGAGGCAGACACCGTGTAGCCAAACCTTTTGTTCTGTGACATCATTAGTTATCGAAGAATTATAGTGATAAATGTGAATTCTAAACAAGAGGGTCATGAGGCCCTGAAGCGCTCACCTGAGATAACCCCAGGGGCGGGGCCATTTTTGACCACAGGAAATCATTTGTACATCCTTGGTAGAGAATCACAAGGCAAAGCAGTATGCCATTAATTTAAGGTCTAAGCTTTATGGTTTCAGAGAAAAATAATATTTTATATTTTTCTCATGAAATACTGAAAAGTCCTGAGGAAGGGCCAAGTTTTGTCCAGTGGTCAGGGTCTTAAGTTGAATATTCTTGGCAGAGGACCACAAGCCAAATCTACATATTTGTAGAGGACCATTAGATCATGTTACATACCAAACATAAAAGGTCTAGGCCTTACAGTTTCAATAAATTTTTTTAAGATTTTCCTATGAAAAACTGATAAGCTCTTGGGCGGGCCATTTTTGGTCCGGGGTCATAATTTGAACAACATTTGTAGATGACCATTAGACCATGCTACATACCAACTATCAAGGGTCTAGGCCTTACAGTTTCAGAGAAGAAGAATTTTAAAAACTTTCCTATGAAAAACTGATAAGCTCTTGGGCGGGGCCATTTTGGCCCTGGGGTCATAATTTGAACAATCTTTGTAGAGAACTATTAGATCATGCTACATACCAAATATCAAAGGTCTAGGCCTTACAGTTTCAGAGAAGAAGATTTTTAAAGATTTTCCTATGAAAAACTGATAAGCCATAGGGCGGGGCCATTTTTGGCCCGGGGTCATAATGTGAACAACGTTTCGTTCCCCCTAGTCACTGATGCTTCTGACAAAATTTCGTTAAAATCGGGTCAGCAGTTTCAGAGGAGATGTCATTTGAAAATGTGGACGGACGCCGGACGACGGACGACAGACGCCGGACGCCGGACGACGGACGACGGACGCCGGACACCGGACGACGGACACATCGCGGTCACAATAGCTCATCCTGAGCCTCTAGCTCAGGTGAGCTAAAAACGAACCTTCTGAGATACGAATATACTTGCCAACCAACGTATCGAAGATTCGAATGAATGAACCGTGCCTCTATTTGGAGTAGCATGTGGATATTTCAAAGCTGTGTATTTCATTAGTTCTAACACGCTTCTGTCAGTGTATGAAATACAAGTGTGTATGAGTGAGTCAGTGAGTGAGTTGGGTTTTACGTCCGACCAACAGTATTTCAGTTATTTGCAGACGGCAACCGCATGAGACAAGTTATAGTGCTGTCCAACTGGAATACCCCTGCCGCAGTTACATGGCAAGGGCACCCCACCCAGTCACATTATCCTGACACCGGGCCGACCAGTCCTAGAACTACACCTTTAATGTCGAGCGTAGACAGGGGAGCTACTAGTACCAACTTTTAACGACTTTGAGTCTGTCGCGTCCGGGGATCGAACCCACGACCTTCGTGTGTACGTGTGTATGAGGCTTTGAGCCTAATTATATGTAATGTAATGTAATGTATTTCTTTCATCGTAGTTTTTCCATCCAGTTAGTACGCATTTATGTGCTTCATATATTCATAACTAATTTGTCTACCAAAATACAATCAGTGTGTCTAACTGTTTGTATCCTGATGAGACGCCGAGTTACTCGGCGTCTCATCTGGATCCAAACTGTTTGCGTTGGTATTCACTCGTCCGCCCAAAGCAGGCTAAAGGTTAATAATTTAAACAACAATAAACAACTTAACACTTTCAGTGCGGAAAATGAGTCACTGAGTCATTTTTAAACAGTGTAGACCTAGATAAGAGGTCTTCTAGAGGATCCCTCTCATCATGGTTTTCACTGTATTTTCTGAAAGCGGATTAGCCTTCGAAAACAAAACTAGCAATGCCAAAAGAGAAAATTTTAGACGCGGTTCTGTTAAGTCTGTTCATGAGTAGTAATTAAAAGTGCAACACTACTCACGCCCCCTAGCAACGGCAGTATTCATTTTTCAAAACTTATACAATCAAAACTAATAATCCCGAAGGACCAGAACATATAACAACACCGAGAATTAAGTACTGGTCATACTACACTTTCCTTTAAAAAAAACCAGCATATTGGCGGTAACCTGGACCTGCTTGAATATTGAAAGTTGTCTGAAAGGTAACTGATTCACAGACGGAT
The DNA here is from genome assembly GCA_963576725.1 of Azorinus chamasolen. Classification (NCBI taxonomy): domain Eukaryota; kingdom Metazoa; phylum Mollusca; class Bivalvia; order Cardiida; family Solecurtidae; genus Azorinus; species Azorinus chamasolen. The sequence continues at coordinate 13,719,068 of OY755244.1, read as the reverse complement.
ACACAAATAAGGTGCAGCACACATGTGTGGCAGCTGTAAGAAAAACTGCTGTCTCACATGCAGTGAAAATGTATAGTTGATAAAGACACGCAAACAGTTAATGTAACCGGACTACACTTGTGTTCACAGGGGCAAGACGCATTTAACTCAGTATATGTTTTATATAGAAATAGAGGATCCGACTTCAAAAGATCCTAATTACCCACTCATCTACTATCAACCCTTTAAACTTAACACGGCACAGGAAACATGAGAAAAATGGCCAACGTTCGTTAGTCGGACACGACCTCGTCCCTGAGTGCGAACCGTTGACAGCCTTGAAGTGATTACTTATACGTCAAACACAATACAATCCGGCAATGTTTATCATGTTTCTGGTGCCGTGTTAAGTTTATCCCTAATTTGAGCTGGAAAATATTTGCATATTCGAATAAAACAATGTTATTGCCTACGGAATAGCTTTTCATCTGATCGAATTCCGTGCATTTCTTGCAGTGCGAAGGGTTTAAAATAGAGGAGTGGGTAATTTGGATCTTTTCTGATCCCTTCTTTCTATATATACATAAACTGATTCAAACGTGTCTTATCCCTGTGCATGTGTTTGCATGTAAGCTCTAACGTAAGTAAATGTGATTCAAACAATGGCATTGGAATGTTTGTATGTGAAACAAATGTAAAGTCAAGCAGGAAAAGCCACACACAAGACGCAACCATCACCAACACATCGATCGAAAACATGTAATACACAACCACACACAAACATACAGGCACACGAGATGAAAAATTTAAAAATGACCAAACGCACACGTACAAAGTCACCAGACAAACATAAAATAAAAGTTGACAAGGAGAGTGCCGAGTGCGGTCAGTGGAAAAACCACCACTGGGGTTTACACCGGTTTACTGACGTCCTAACCTCACACCTATCTCACAATCACCATAGCTAAACAAACAGTGTAAATAAAGGTATCCCCGCCGGACTTGAACCCTTTACTCTATAAATACGCATTTGAACGCATTTTAAAATCAGATCAGCCGGTGTCTGCTTGAAACGTCCGATTAATGTCTGCTCCGTAGTAATATAGATTTATTTCTAAAGTTTCTTTCATGCCTTAAAGCATGTGCCATTATAAACATCACTCTTATAAATTTTCATGATAGCACTATTTCTTAGACGTATTCATTAGGGTAAAGAATTAATAGTTTTATTATTTTATATATAACGAAGAAATGTGTCACGGCTTTACGCATTAGATCATATCCAAACCAAATACAAATGGAGCCATTTTTCCTTTTATTTAATGTCGATACTCGTTTATGTTCAGATGCGGGGCGTTCAGAATCACTCCCTGGACAAACGGTGTTCTGTTTAGTTATAAATTCATGGTTTTATCAACGCCACGCCTCATGCAGCCGACTGAGCTTGGTATCCATTGTTTGAAACGGTCAAATTGCCCCCTGTTCCAGTTGTTACGGTTCAATTCCTGCATTGCCATTGTCATAATTATTTTTCTATGATTATTAACTAAACTGAAAGCATGCTGGTTGTTTCGATCTCATGCGCTGCATTCGTAACCAGCCCAAATCATGTTACTGATATCATCTTTTATAATCATATAGCGATCGGTATTGTGTAGAGTATCCAGTATCACAGTGTCGTCATCCTTACTCATCCATACAGTCAAACACGGCATTTCTGATTAGTGAATGGTGTCACTGACAAGGATTTCACTTGCATATAATATAGTCAATAACAATGAAGATATTTCAAGAGTCTGTCGGATACATTTTATGACACAAGTATATCACTGTCAAATTGTAAATTTATGTACTTCTTGCCATAGTCCAAATGGGGAAAGTCTCGCGCTGTGAAAAAGGGAAAGATAACTGCTAGGGTATAGAGGCCTTATGAGTGAGTTAGTTCGTTGATTTTAGTGGCAGTGTGACACTTAATAAGGTCATATTGCACCAATTAAGGATAGGTAGATGCCGATAGTTAGCAAACTAATATAAACACGAACGCATCTACTACTCATCGATATACACGCTCAGTTATTTTCAAAGATTTTTACACAGTATGATTTTAAGATTCCTAAAATGTTATAAGATTACCAAGTCCAGTAAAACACATAACGATGGACACACTTCATTGAACAGGATGTAGTAAAAAGGAAACTTTCGCTTTCGTGACAAAATGCGTTAAGTACAGTGTCATTAACATTTTCGAATTAAACAATTCGGACGTATCAATAACCGTTTTATTTGATGCGCCGTTGATTATTTTCAAGCAGGTAAAATTAGAGCAATGCATTGGTTAAAACTTGAAAAAAAATATTACTTACGTAGTTATAACATCAAGTCTGTGCTAACATGATATGTCAAATCGATATTTGACCAATCCAATGCTTGAGAATAATCTATACCCGTTATACATTATAATATGTGCAATGCAATATTTAAAAAATATATCTGGAATAAAACTAAGGAAGCCAATTAGTGACAGATGGTTTTGCAAGACCCTTATTTTACTTGATTAAATGACTGTTAAATGTTAGTCGTTCACGAGCTCATCTTGATGTTTATATAAGTTCTTCTTTATCTATAACACAAAACCAATCAAAGCATCCATTCTGCACACCATGTATTTACATCACCCCATTAAAGGTACGTGGTAGATATGTTTTGTAGACATGGCTTAATTATGGCCTTTGGTCGGTGTATATGAACGTGTATGTAATGTTTCGTTATCAACAGTTTTTGCTTATTTGGTTTTACTTTATCAATTTATTGATAAGGACAAAAATATATCATTTGTATACCGCACTTTTCCATACTATGTACAGTAAAACCTCTCTATAACGGCCACTAAATTGTGTTAATAAGTTGGTATTTAGAGCAGGTGGCTGCTATAGGAGCGTTCTGTCTTACTATCATCTTGCTTTAAAAAGCCACCTGCTTTTAAACAAAATACTTGATGTAATTTAGTGACTGTTATAGAGAGGTTGTATGTTCTAAAGTGCTTCACAGCAACCATTTCAAGTACAATTAAAATCGATAATCACAATGCAAGCTAATAAATAGAAGAGTAGTCCAGGATTTTAGTATCAAAACGAGCACACAGTTATTACACCACAGACAATAAAAACTATAAAGGAAATAAAATCCCCATGGATCTACACCTGAAAACAAGAAACTTTATGGCATTCTTCAAAAAATAACGCACCATTTTATAAAATAAAAAAGCAATAATTTAAGTATATGAACTAGAACATTGTGTCTGTAAGACAGCGATGCCCCCGTGGTGGCGCTTGCCTAGATGCACGTAAAATTACTAAGTCATTTGATCTTGACATTGGGCCTGCTGGCAGCATGGGCTGGGTGCACAATGAAAGTATGGATCGTGTTTAATGTGTATATGCAATTCCATGCTAATAGCTATAGTTGTTAGTGAGATATAAGACAATGGAAAAAATGTGACAACCAACTGCACGTACAAGCGTGACACACAACCAACTGCACGTAAAAGCGTGACACATGGACGGACAGACGGACGGACAGACACACGGACAGGTGCAAAACATAATGCGCCCCCTGACTATCGTCAAAGGGGGCATACACATATCATATCTGTACAGTACAATAAAATAAAAGTAGATGTATGAGTCATGCATGAAACACCACATATAAACACACAGCCGCCCGATCAGCACCACGACAAAACAGTTAATGTACAGGCATAGCAAAAGACACAGAGAGATGCACGAAGACATAACAAATAAACAGTAGGAGGAAGATGGAAGTACCGCCGTGGGACGGTCAGTGGCTGTGGGTTTAAATCGGTTTAAGGGCGCTCAACCTCACACTTAGTCCATCCCAACCCTAAAATACAAACAGTGTAAATAAACGTATCTCCATATGGTGCAAATGACCAAACAAAAGGATAATCTGCCTCAATCACATTTTCAGATATATATTATCTTTAAGATATAACACTGTGTAAAGAAATGAATTTTCAATTATCTTTTGAATGCACTCGGTGATTTGGAGTCTCGTACTCGTGCCGGAAGACTATACCACAACTTTGGAGCAGTGACTATGACCTCGGTTGGTCTGTTCCTGTCGGCAACTCGCTAAAGCTCGTTTCCGACTGACTGGGAACAGACCAACCTCGGGTATAGAAGTCCCCGTCTTTAACAAAACCTATGCTTGATTCTATCAATCTCAAACACGGACAAAAGTATAATGACACAAAAGCACAAGACAAATAAAAGTAAGGGTGACAATGTGATTAACGCCCTGGAACGGTCAGTGACAAAACCACCGTAGGCTAAAGGTTAATAATGTCATAAGCATAGGCGTTTCCAAGAACTCGAAAAAAATCGATTATAGCGTCATACTATTATGAAGACAGCTTGAAGAATATGGATTTACCAAATCTCCTTTTATACAGTTAACAAACAAATACAAAACTAATGTATTTGTCGTCTGCCAAAGTTTTGTTTCGCCCCCTACGCTTTTCGTTTGTTTCTACCAATTTCTTAGCAAAAATTAAATAATGTAACCCACAGTTTGGATTCTGATGAGAAGCCGAGTTACTCTGTGTCTTATCTAGATCTAAACTGTTTACATAGTTAATTATAAATACATCAATGGCAGCGAAAGAGTTGAAGGAAAGAAAAGACTGCCATACCTTCATCGTAATGATTGATTCATAAATAGAGTCTGGCAGTAAATTTGCAATTTTTACTGTACCATTGTCTCACACGCACAGAGATGCATATATTAACAATGCACGCCATAAATACGCATTTCTACGCATTTCTACGCGTTTGCAAACAGATTAGACCCAGATCAGACGGTTCCTATATACAGACGGTTCCTCTAGAAACCGTTTGATCACGATCTGTTCTGGTTGCTTATGATGTGATATAGATATGATTCTACAGTTTCTGCCCTAGTTATAACTTTATGTGTCCATGTGCTATTATAACAATTAATCTAATTCATGATGTCATTATCTCTTACATGAATACTCAGGCTAAATCTACGACTGGTGGACTGCAAGACTTCGCTTTGTAAATCGTTTAAAAAGTAAACTGTTATGTGAAGCTTGGTCTGAACTTCAATTTCTTGCAGAGGATATTCCTTCACGTACATGTTACAAAGGAATTAAACAATTAGTAAGAATGTAAAATACAGTAAAACCCATCTAAACCGGAATTCTAGTAGAAAAAATAAGACTAAGAAGAGCTTTTTGCATGCCTTTCATCCTGCATTTAGCTGCCAACGTCCTGTCTCCAAGACCGATATTTATACTACAGTGCTCCCTCCCTACAACGGCCCTCTCAATAACGATTCCCTCCTTACAACAACGCATGTCACTGTTTCCGAATCAAAAGACTCCAGAAACACCTTTTTCCATCGTAGTTTCTTTACGCCTCCATCAAACTCTATGTTGTGACCACTCTTTAGAATTTTGCTAAGAAAAAGTGGTCACAACATAGGGTTTGATAGAGGCGTAACGGTTTTAGTTCTCGAAATACACCTTATCTGGGGATCTGCAAACAAGCTAATTATGTTTGATTTTCCCTCCCTATAACAACTCCCTCTGAACAACACATACAATCTTCGTATCCCAAAGGGTGTCGTTGTAGAGAGGGAGCACTGTACATTGACCGTCCGGTTTAAAGATGGTTTACAGTACAACTATTCGTTTTTTTGTTTTAATCGTTACTAAGGTTAGCGCAACGCCACTTTCATTAAATATAATTTGGATCTATATGACTGACTTGACTCGGCTCCTCACCTAGATCTTAAATATTTGACGTTCTGTCAGTAATTACTCTAACATTTGACGATAAATCGGAAATAAGTAAGGAAGTTCCAAATAAATACTGAACAGAAATCACCTTTATAGCACGATAAGGGTTAAAGAGGGAGCAGTGTGTTATTAGATCACTTAGGTAAAGCCAAATATATGTGTATATCCTGGTATTAATGTGAATATCCTGGCACAGTTTGGCATTTCTGTTTTCATGGCAAGGCTAATTTATCCTAAAAACAACGCAGAGGTGATTCTTAATAGCTAAATACAGGACGAAAGTTATGCAGAAACCTCCTATAGGACCATTACTTTAGTCCTACATTAAGAACCACGTTACTGGTAGCTTTAGAGGGGTTGCTGATTTATACTGCCATATACTGCAGTTTGTTTCACCCTGTTTTGACATAAACTCATGGTACAGGCATCTGGATTTTGCATGTGAAGAAGCATTCGAGCTGGGTTGCGGTTGTCAATTGTTCTACCCGGGAGTTCATCTGTGCATCAAACAATGCAATTTGTTCCGTGCACGAAAACAGCTCTGGGGTTTTCCTCCAACTGTAATAAGCAGGACTTGTTAATGTTGTCATAAAGTTTTCATGAATTAAGTAAAGGATTAATGGAAGAATGAGGTGTTATAAAGTACATGCAATACTCGATCCCGGAATTGTAAGTATTCCTCTTTCGCCCAATATTAGTATGTGTTGATGTCATGTTTTAAAAAAAAGTCTTAGAAACTAGGTCAATCAATAATGCTCTTCCTTTCCTCATGTCTTGTTTATATGAGCCCACGAGTTTTAATAAACGATAAGTAAGTTGGATTATTATATATATTTGTATTCTTCTCTTGTGATATTTTCAGATGATTTATTTGCGTGGTTTTCGATAATTTAATATATCTCGTATACCATAATTTTGTAACTTCAAAATAAAGAACAATTATGAACACTATATATGAGTTCACATAAACCTACAAATATTATAAGAGACAGCTCCAATTAGAAAAGCATGTTCGTGTGGGTTTTTTTACTTAGCCCTTTCCTCCATAAACACGCCTTTCTGTGCCTCTATGAAAATCATTTTATGAATCCATTGTGATTAATAGAGCATTTGCTTCTGTAGGAGCAAATGCTCTATTTATCACAATGGTTTCATACTAATCAATTCTAAACTTTACTTTTCTCTAGTAAATGCTCCTTTGGGTAGATTCATTCAAAGAGGTTGGGTCTAAAATAGCCCACGAAGGAATGGGTTAAACCTAGCACATCTAAAATGTCTGATCACTGCTAGACGCTTATCACCATTATACTATATGTGAACAGACATTGCATAGCATCTGAAAAGAAATAACTAAACATTATTTATTTTAAATGGTTTCGTTTCAGATAACATGTATGAAAATGATCAGTTAATATAGGCATTAATTTTGTAAATGTTTTCATATGTTTGATGAAACTGCTTCTTGTAAGATTGTTTACATATTACTGACACTTTCAAAGTGGTTTTTTACAATTGCACAGAGATATAACAGTATAAATGGTTTTGCAATTGAAAAGTTTACAGACGTTTTGCTGTTTCCTTGAACACTCTGTAATCAAATAATCCCACATCGAGATCCTCATTAAATCTTCATTTTACAAAGACATATGCCAGTGAAATAACAAACCCGAACCGCTGTGAAATAAAATGTTGGCTCAAATGTGAATCTGTTCAATTTCGACTTCGTCTGATTCGATTGAGCTTTTGAGTATGACTTGTGATGTTCAGACATACTATTATATGAACACCAAGATGTATGACAATTACATCATATTGTTTATAATAGATAATTGGGGAGCATGCATTAAAAAACTGTTACTAATTCTTATACGCTATGTCGCTGATGTTTAAAATAAAATTCAGCTCATAGGAATTATCCAGAGACGGAAGGAGGATGTCGAATATTTGTATGTTGCTCTTTCTGCTCTACCTAGAATGCCCTCTCTGCAATTGCTCTAAAAACCATCGAGTAAAATTGTGGCTGGGGTCAGAGTTACACATTGTGATATGTTGAAGGCACATCCTGGGATTTTTTAGTACAGTTTCAGTTCTCGTGTTTAATGAATCATTTTTCTACATATGTTTCTTGTTTTACCAGCGTATTTACTGTTGTTTCTCAACCGTCACTTTTGTTGTCGAGCTATGTATTTAATCTATTTTGGGTAATGATGGGATACGTGTGAGGTTGGATGCGTCCCTTAACCACGGTTTAGACTCTAAGAGGTTATTTTACCACTAACCATTCCAAGGCGGTACTCCTGCTTTCACACTATATTTGTGTTTGTGTCGTGCAACTGTGATACTTATATATACATATTTTTTCTATGTGTGATATATGTGTGTGAGAGCTCTTTATTTGCTGCGACTCGGTGCTTTTGGTGTTCCTTTGTGTTCACCATCCTTGGCACAACATGACTTCATTCTCGGTGTTGTTATATTTTCTGGTCCTCCGGGATAATTATGTCTCCCCCATTTATGGGGAGATATATTGTTTTTGCCAGAGTTGTCTGTCTGTCCGTCCGTCCGTCCGTCTGTCCGTCTGTCTGTCTGTCCGTCACAAACTTGTGTCGCGCGTATCTCTGAAACCAGTTGGGCTAGAGTCACCAAACTTCACAGGAATGTTCACCAGCATGAGTTGTTGTGCACCTGGAGTTTCTGAATTGTCCCCCCTGATAACTTTGGAGTTATTGCCCCTGATGACTTAAAATTAGAAAAACTTTGTGTCGCGCGTATCTCTGAAACCGCTAGTACTAGAGTCACCAAACTTCACAGAAATGTTCACCAGCATGAGTTGTTGTGCACCTATGGTTTTTGAATTGTCTCCCCCTGATAATTCTTGAGTTATTGCCCCTGATATGAATACTTAAATTTATACAAACTTTGTGCCGCACGTATCTCTGAAACCAGTAGTGCTACAGTCACCAAACTTCACAGGATTGTTCACAAACATGAGTTGTTTTGCTCTTGGTTTTTTGAATTGTCTCCCCTGTTAACTTTGGAGTTATTGCCACTGATGACTTAAAATTAGACAAACTTTACTTATTGTCGTGCATATCTCTGAAACCACTAGGGCTAGAGTCACCGAACTTCACAGGAATGTTGACCAGCATGAGTTGTTATGCACCTGGGATTTTTGAATTGTCTCCCCTTGATAACTTTGGAGTTATTGCCCCTGATATGATTACTTAAAATTAGAGAAACTTTGTGTCATGCATATCTTTAAAAACCACTAGGGCTAGAGTCACCAAACTTCACAGGAATGTTCACCAGCATGAGCTGTTGTGCACCTGGGTTTTTGAATTGTCTCCCCCTGATAATTCTTGAGTTACTGCCCCTGATATGTTAACTTAAAATTAGAGAAACTTTGTGCTGCACGTATCTCTGAAACCAGTAGGGCTAGAGTCACCAAACTTCACAGGAATGTTCACCAGCATAAGTTGTTGTGCATCTGGGGGTTTTGAATTGTCTCCCCCTGATAACTTTGGAGTTACTGCCCCTTATGACTTAAAATAAGAGAAACTTTACGTTGTGTCACATGTATCTCTGAAACCACTAGTACTAGAGTCACCAAACTTCACAAGAATGTTGACTAGCATGTGTTTTCGTGTACCTGGGACTTTTGAATTGTCTCCACCTGACAATGTTGGAGTTATTGCCCCTGATGACTTAAAAAATTAGACCCTAATAAGTTTGGAGTTACAGACATTACACTTGTGTATTGGAAAGAGGATAGGAGGGGGGGCATCTGTTTTTGTGACAAAAACAAACCTCTAGTTAGTTTTGATGTTATTAGTTTTGAATACTGCTTAAGCCGGTGTTTTTTGAGTGTCACGATGCCCTCAACTCCAAATGTCCAATTAAGTGTCGTAGTGCCTTAGACGCGTCCAACTGATATACTTTTCAGGAAGACGTTTTGCGACGTTATATCTTATAGTTTTGCTTAAGTTATGGCATCACATGTTGTCTTTGATTTTCATGAGTATGAGTCTTGGCTAACGTCGGTATGTGTTGAGCATGCAATGAACAGTTCTATGTATATTCTATATGTGTATGATATGTATGATATGTGTGTATGAACGCTCTGTATTTTATCTAAATCGGTCCTTTATGTTAACATCCTTTGGTGTTACGTGACATTTTCAGTGTCGCAGTGTCCTAACTAGAAACTATCCTATTTAGTGTCGTAGTGCCCTAAACAAGATTTACTTTTCGGTAAGGCATTATGTTGCGTTATGTTTTTTCATACTCTGGCGTAGGTTGTGAAGTCACACATTGTCTTTTGTTTTCGAAGAGTTTGGTTGAGGTTTGACTTTACGGCACTGCAAATATGATGTCGGTGTGGAACAAGCAAGGAACAGTTCTATGAAAGTATTGCTGTGCGACATTCCAAATGCCCCCCATGGCTTAAATTCTATGTCTGTCTTGTCCAGTTTCAAATAATGACAATTATGCAAGTAAATTTATTTTGTGTTATTGTTTGAAGTGGATGTTAACTCTTTCGCTGCCAAATATTGTCGTCTGCTAAATTTGTTGTCTGCTACACTCTTTGCGTTTGTTTAATTTCCTCCCCTTTTCGATCTAAAGGATTACGACGGTAACACACAGCTTGGATTTTAATGAGACTCCGAGTTACTCCGCGTCTCATCTGGTGCCAAGCTGTTTGCAGAGGTAATCACAGATGCGACCTTGGCAGCATAAACAAAACTTTGAAACAAACTATTTCCTGCTACGCATGCCAAGGAAACATATTATTATTTGCTGGTAGAATTGTTCCGTGAACAGAAATACGATTGCTGAATGGCTAGATTCCCAGACAGGTCCATGAATAAGATTTGGAAGACGTATGACAACACTGCTAAAATATTGCTTCACATGCAAACATATATGTAAATATCCATGAAAGACATGCAGACAGTAAGTGTACTAAGATTACACTTGCAATTTTAATTATGTCTCTTTCGTGAAGTAAATATATTTCCAGTACATAGCGTATGTCACTGGTCATAAAGTTTTTACACTAGCCCCAGTGTCACGAAAGGAACTCAGTTAGGTATTTTGAATTTACAAACACGTGACATTTCAACAATACATAAAATACACAGTTTCTTGATCCATATCCGTCCTTTTTCTTAATATGATGATACATGGTTACTGACATTTTTACAGAAACAAAAGAAAGTCTAAAACCAAGAAAATGTATACGTAAGAAAATTACATGGAAGTTAACACTTTCAGCAACAGATATCATACCGTCAAAACAATGAAGTACGGCCATAAAATGTGATAATAGAACCGTTGCTGTCTCTGTGAAACCATAGTGTTTGTGTAGTATTTTTTATCCCACAATGTGTTGAGACTTTGTTTGCATGCCAAACCCTTTAATAGTTTGCTGCATTTTCTAGTGAGGAGTATATGCTATTGACGACGTCTATTATGTTGTATCTCTGCTACTAGATTGCAATATTATATGGTTACAGTCGGTAGCTACGCTTCTCTCTTTGTTTGCAAGATGACAGGTCGAGGGTCACTGATACCCAAGTCCGTCACAACGGAATTTGGTTTTTCACTGATCCGTCACGAACTTTCTCGTACAGCTGTGGCGGAATGGTTCGAAAAATGTCAAGGACTGTATGTGAAAGAATACCAAAGAAAAACAAAAACGAAAGCATCTACAAAATAACCATGGTAAGGCATTCTGTTTCTGTCCCTTATTGTTGATATCGTTGTAAATGTGATTGCGAATATCACGACAAATACATTTCTAACTATTTACTCGGTAATTGAAATATTATAGTGATGTATCGGTAAGATTTGTTTCTAAGCGTATTCTTGGAATGGACTGAGAAAATAAGAATAAATTAACCTAGAAGCATTTTTTCCATTTTTATTTTCAGGGCTTGTTATATTGACGGGACCTCGTTTATTATCCCCGTCATTGGTGTGTAAGGGTCGGGGATCCATCCCTCTCCACACCGTACAATTATCAAGCATAATGCTAGTTCTATATCATACTATTTTATCTCCATCCTCCATATATAATAACAAGAAATATCTTTTAAAAAATATATTGAGCGGCATTCAAATATTGACACAATGTACAAAACAATCTCTGCAATATTTATTTCAATGTTTGGAGATTCTACTAGTACAGAGAACTAGATCTATGAAGGGTTGCTTGTTATTATACTAGCAGAGAAGAATGCAATGAAAATGACGTTGAGTAGAAGAAGCAGTTACTGAACTATTTCAAGTTGCTTTTATAGGAAATCACTTTTAAAATGTACGATGTCAAAGTAATGTTTTAAAACTATCTCAAGTTAGTTCTTTAGTTTACCTGTTATAAAATGTACATGAAAGCGCTTATATTTGTATTGATATGAAGATAAGAAATTGAATACACTTTACAGCATAAAGTTTTTGTTTGTGCAGAGTCTGTAATTCCTTAAAGAACGGTATTTATTTAGCCTAGATCAACGCTTTAATCGACTTGTGTGCATCATCATTAATGACATCATTAATTGAATCTACATGTATTTTTAAAACAATATAAAGTTAGCAACTTCAACCTACGTCTATGAGCCCAAGCCCCATGTGATAGAGCCGTAGCAATAGCCTTCAGTAAGTAGCTTTATATCAAAGAGAGCCAACAACCAGAGCCTCGGTGCTGTGGTCGGGGATAGTAATTAATACTATTAATACCACTACTCTAATATACTAAACAACCCTTCTTTTTTATTTCCTATAGCACTGCCTGTGAAATTATGGTGGTTTCGGCAAACTACCTGTTCGTCAAAGTGGACTTTATTATCAAATGTTGTATTAATTGATAGCAAAATGATAGTAAAAGTTTGAACGTTTAATAGTGGTTTCGACAAACTGGTAATATTGCTCAGCAACCATTACCATGAGGTGATAAATATCAGTACATCAGTACCTTGATTTTATGGGAATTTCCAGGTCTTAAAATCTATTTTAAGAACAGAACTGTCGACAGTCGACATTCTTCAGTCCCATGCTAAATATCTGCGTAAATAAGGATTTTCTGTACTATATGGCGTTTTGACTGAACTCTAAGAGGTTTATAGAACATGTCTGTGTAACATGATGCCTTACATGTGTTGTGATTATGTTAATTATTGCAATGAATTCAATTTGCGAGGCCGTTAGCAGAATGTATATCAGAATTTTACATAGTTTGGCAATGTGTAGAGGCATATAAAACGGTTGTATGCCAGTCAAGGTATTCACTAATGAAAATACAGTTTACTACTAAATACTCGTAGGTCATATGCAAAATACAATGTAACATAGTTTCTCATTGGTGGAAAACTAGAACGAAAGTGAAAATAGACAGCTAGCCGCTGAAAAACAAGCGATCATCTGACTCCTGGTTTTTCATTTATAACAACCTGTGCAAACAGTCGGGATCCAGATAAGACACGGAGTAACTTGGCACCTCATCAGAGTCCAAACTATTTTTCACTCTGACATTTAATTTTAATAGATATGGAAGGAAACTATTAACACTTTCCCTCATATAAACGTGTTTCACGCATTTGCAAACGGAATAGACCCAGATCAGATGGCTCCTAGAGGAGCCGTCTGATCAGGGTCTACTCTGTTTGCTAATAGAATTTCAAGGATCTGTGTCTACTTGTCTTCTTCAAATCTTGTTCAAATTATGACCCCCAGACCAAAAATGGCCCTGCCCCGGGGCTTACCATGTTTTCGCCATCTAAAATGGCTACAATATTCCACATTCCATATTTCATTTTAACTATTTTGTCCATGAATATTCAGTAGGTATCGACATTAGTAATAAACATAGAACAGGAAAAGGGTTAACCCCTTCAGTCCCATGAAGACGGGTCTGTAATATCATATACAAAACAGTTTAGATCCAGACGAGATAGCGAGTAACTCGACATCTCATCAGGATCCAAACTGTTTGTCACTCTGTTTATCTTTTATAAATGCATTGAACAAACGTCCATTCTAAAACTTGATGCAGATGAAAATATGTCTAGCAGACGACCATACTGGCAATGAAAGGGTTAATTGTTCTGAGTGCAGAAGATATGCTAGACAGCAAATGACCTGAAAATGACCTTCATAACATGAAACAGTTCTTGGGCATAAGTGAGGCTTATGAACATGGTGAAACAATTGTGTAAATCTGGAGTGTAGTCTCGCAGTAAATCATGATCATTTTGAATTTCCATAAAAAAATATGTGTGACCGCTGGGGAAAATATATTACAATGCAGTAAATAAATGAAATAAAATTAAATACTAGTTGGAATTTTCTTACACACTTTTAAATAAAAGTTAATAAAACTAATCCCGCAGAAACACATGAGGTCTTTCAAAAGGTTGGGCTGCTTTCCCAAATAAAAAAATCCGCGTCTTTGCCAAAAGCAGGGTAGACCTAGATCAGACGGTTTTTATGTGAGTTTTTTTATCGGGGTCCGCTCCTTTTGCTTACGATATTTTTAATGTTCTCATTAATATTCATGAGTATGCAAATAAGGTAATTTAAAAACACAACTGGAAATAAAAGCACAATGTCCTATCTCCAATTTGGTACCAGTTTTATAGGTTTTTATAGGTTTAGGACAAAACCTGGCTGTGATATGGGCGAATTTGTAGGTATGGGTCATCATTGCGAAAACTGGGGGGTTCCCATGGAAACGGTTAAAATACACATAGCCTAAAATAATTTAAGTTTGAGCACATTCGCGATTCTGATTCAGGTTCTTTTCTGAACATTTTGGTACCCATGAAAAAGGTCTAAAGGGGGTGGGGGGGTGGGGGGTGCACGGTAAACCCCATTGGCTCCCTGAGTATACAACAACTATAACAAAAATATTTCTCAATGGATAACTTTGTTCCGCCCCAAACTCTTGTTATTTCGTTTGAGAGTTCTCTCTCTCTCTCTCTCTCTGGAATGCTATCATGTTTCATATTTGGCACATAGCATCATGTTCAGATCCTCTACAAAAGTTATATATATATTATGCTCCCGGGGTCACAATTGGCCCTGTCCCAGGGGTGGTCAGTTTTCTGTAGCAGACTGCAGACATCCCTTGGGGTCACTAGTTATGCATAGGAAAAATCTCCCTATCAAAATTACATGTCCCAGAGCTTAGATATTTTGTGTATTAGATTTACATAGTATACCTTTATGAATTTTGTTAATATCACCTTTATGAATTTTGTTAATATCATAGTTCTAAGTTTAAAATCGGCCCTGCCCTGTGGACTATACTTTACAATGGACCTCTGCACATCAGAAACTACAGTTTAAAGTTTCCCCCTTATTCAGAAGAAGCTAGTGCACAACTCAAGACTAGCTAGCCAGTGTGAGTGTTCTGTAATTTTTCACCAGATCAGTAGAGTAGACACTGTGTTTAGCCAAATAGATAACACACTCATTTTAGATTGAGAAAACTAAGTGGATAATTCTCAAAATGCATTAAGCTGCATATAGCAATATAGAGCCTATCAGTGTATTTATTGTGAATATCACCTTAATACAAGTTCAAGTGTTCTATGCTTTAGCATTCTTTCAGTACTGTAATGGTATCTGTTTCAGAACGGTTGCCTGCTTGTTTAAGATTGTTTGCACTGTTTTAATACATATGAATCTTACAATTAACTCTCTTATACAAATCACATATGAAGTTACATATACGTCAGATCAGAATCCAAACTGTGTGCTAATTTCAGTCAAGTTACGCTCAGCAGTGATAGGGTTAACACTGATTTCTGCCATCTGTTAGAAATATTGTCTGCTGAAAACTTAACACTGTCAATGGCCCTCTTGGTTTATATAGAAACATATTGTGAAACCTTTAGAAATCTCTGAAGAAACTGGAATTTCTCAGCTTTCATATTTGGCACATAGCATCACATTGAAGTCCTCTACAAACGTTATATGAATTATGCCTCTGGGTTCAAATGGAGCCCTGCCCCAGGGTTGGCCAGTTTTCTTTAGAAACAAAGTGAACACTCTGAAATTTGTTTCCTCTGATTGTCTGGTGAACGATATCAGGGCGACCATGGCCCTATTGTTTATAATAACATTTGATCACAGGAATATTTATTCAAGGCAGAAAGTGTAGAATCAGAGATATATAGATCGATTATATCACAAACAAAAAAACAGACCCTGATCAGACAGTTCCTGTATGAGCTTTACAATCTGCGTCTACTCTGTTTGCAAAGGCATGGAAAAGCGTATTTATGGAGTAAAGGGTTTAGGCGAGGTTTGCATGATCCTAACACGTGGTACCCACCAACCCAGGCCCAAGCTTGGGTAAATACCTCCACTGCTTTGTGGTTAGTTGTTGGATTAGCAAAGACAAAGGGAAACAATCCATACAGAAAATTCTGAGTGAAGTCCCGCAGGCAGTTTCTTGTGCAATCATGGCAAGTCTGCATCTGGCACGAGTTGTGAAAAAGAGGTTTCTATGATATAAAGGTTAACACTTTCCTCAATATTCCTTCATATATAAACGCATTTTCACGCATTTGCAAACAGAGAAGACCAAAAACAGACGACTCCTATAGGAGTTGTCTGATCTGAGTCTGCCCTATTTGCTTATGGTGTATAAAGATTATGTTAGACCGATAAATATTTCTCTATTTACAAAGAGCCCAAGATACAATCATATACCGGCGGTGGGTAAGATTTCATCCATTAAGGTGCGATAATATTCAAAATAAACCTGTTAATATCAGATGATATCCGACCCTTTGTGTACAATTTGTCTGTCAAAAAGTCACGTGATATATTTAGAGGCGTCCCCGGTCCCCTTTCTGCAGGGAGTTACAATTTAGCGTCAGACAAAGCAATACGTGTCTATTAGGCTATACTAGATTTCTAGTATTCAGGATATCCTGACAAATTGAATTTACTTTCATATAGATACGGTTTATTTTGACTTGTTATTGTACTACTGTTTGTGGATAACCACTTTTATATATTACGAACTGGAATTCCAGGATACATAATAAATATATAAAATACTATCGGAGCTGTTTTCCATCTACCAACTCAATATTCTATAGTGTAACATCTGATCGTTACTACAGTTCAACAATTCAAAGTTACTACAATTATATAACTGATTCTACAGTTTCTGTCAGATCCAAGCTGTCTTTATCCCGATGCAACTATAAAAAGAAATAACTAGTATTCATGGTGTCAGTATTTCTTACATGAATATGCAGCAGGGACGGGTTACACTAATTAATCGGCTTGACAGTTTTATCAATATTTTATCAATATTTCAACTTCAGTGAGCAAACTCTATTTAACTGTCACTGTATAAGGTGTGACCCCGGTGAGGAATTGCTTCCGGAGGTCGTCGTAAGAAATAGTTCTTTATAAATGCAGTGCTTTATATTAAAGATGAGCTAATAAGTGTCTCTTAAGAATCTAACAGACTGAATAATTGCATATTTTCAAGTTATTTTGTGTATTCTCTGCACATTGGGGTCATTTTTGTGATTCTCTTGCAGGACTACTTCCTCTGGTGGATGTTGGGTAATAAGTGTGTGGGGCGTCATAATGACCCAAATTTAAAGCGAAAATAGACTTGTACGTACTTTTGTGTGTAGCGCAAAAAGTAAACGTTCTTGATCTTGTATTCTGGTGATATAGAGACAGTGCTTGGACTAAATATGAATGTGTTAAGAGGGTATAACCCAAATCGATTCCTGGAAGTAGATAGGAGATGCAGAAAATGTACCAACATGTCAACATAGTGTACCGTGGTACACACTTACGTGAACAGAATGCGTACTTCTGCACAAAATGTGCACCCATATGCCATACCGGGTTCCATACGGGATGCTGCAAAGTGCCGCTTTGGCATGTGTAGACCCCGCGGATGTCAACAAAGTGCACCTGGAATGCACCAGCATGTCAACATAGTGCACCGTGGTGCACCTGCAAGTGCACAGAAGGTGTCCCGGTGCTCACATTGTGCACCCATGGGACACCCCGGGTTCAGTACGGGTTCCATACGGGATGCTGCAAAGTGCCGCGTTGGCATGTGAAGACCCCGCGGATGTCAACAAAGTGCACCTGGAATGCACCAGCATGTCAACATAGTGCACCATGGGGTCCATGTAAGTGCACAGAAAGTGTCCCGGTGCTCTTATTGTGCACCCAAGGGACACCCCGGGTTCCATACGGGTTCCATACGGGATGCTGCAAAGTGCCGCTTTGGCATATGTAGAACCCGCGGGTGTCAACAAAGTGCACCTGGAATGCACTAGCATGTCAACATAGTGCACCGTGGTGCACATGTAAGTGCAAAGAAGGTGTCCCGGTGCACCCACATTGTGCACCCATGGGACATCCCGGGTTCGTACGGGTTCCATATGGGATGCTGCAAAGTGCCGCTTTGGCATGTGTAGACCCCGTGGGTGTCAACAAAGTGCACCTGGAATGCACCAGCATGCCAACATAGTGCACCGTGGTGCACATGTAAGTGCACAAAAGGGTATCGATGCTCACATTGTGCACCCATGGGACACCCCGGGTTCCATACGGGTTCCATACGCGATACTGCAAAGTGCCGCTTTGGCATGTGAAGACCCCGCGGATGTCAACAAAGTGCACATGGAATATACCAGCATGTCAACATAGTGCACCGTGGTGCACATGTAAGTGCACAGAAAGTGTCCCGGTGCTCACATTGTGCACCCATGGGACACCCCGGGCTCCATACGGGTTCCAAACGGGATACTGCAAAGTGCCGTTTTGGCATATGTAGACCCCGCGGATGTCAACAAAGTGCTCCTAGAATGCACCAGCATGTCAACATAGTGCACCGTGGCGCACATGTAAGTGCACAGAAGGTGTCCCGGTGCTCACATTGTGCACCCATGGGACACCCCGGGTTCCGTACGGGTCCATACGGGATACTGCAAAGTGCCAGCTGGACCCCGCGTGTAGACCCCGCGGATGTCAACAAAGTGCATCTGGAATGCACCAGCATGTCAACATAGTACACTGTGGTGCATATGTAAGTGCACAGAAGGTGTCCCGGTGCTCACATTGTGCACCCATGGGACACCCCGGGTTCCGTACGGGATGCTACAAAGTGCCGCTTTGGCATGTGTAGACCCCGCGGATGTCAACAAAGTGCACCTGGAATGCACCAGCATGTCAACATAGTGCACCGTTGTGCACATGTTAGTGCACAGAAGGTGTCCCGGTGCTCACATTGTGCACCCATGGGACACCCCGGGTTCCATACTGCGTTGGACCTAAACTGTTTGACAGCCATTTAGTGGTGGAATAATTGTAGAATATTGCAGGTGTATAAAGAGACTGTATTTTATTAACTCGGGTTTCCTTTGTACTGTTATTATGTATTTGGTGTGGTTTGGCTACTTAGTAAACGGTATGGATCCTGATGACACATTGGTTTATTCAATGTCTCCTCTGGATCTTAACCGTTAAATGCTTGCATTGCAAATATGAATTAAGAATAATTACAATATTTTAATATGATAGAATTCAAGTTCTGGAGCAGAACTCATTTTGATTAGCAGCTTAACCCTTTCCCTGTTCTATGTTTATTACAAATTTCAATACCTATTGAATATTCATTAAGAAAATAGTTATAAAGAAATGTGGAAGGTGTAACATTTAAGACATTATAGAAAGTAAAGAAACAGATCTATCAAATTCTATTAGCAAACAGAGCAGACCCTGATCAGATGGCTCCTATAGGAGCCGTCTGATCTGGGTCTACTCTGTTTGCAGATGCGTGAAAACACGTTTATATTAGAGAAAGGGTTAAAGGTTACTCATGCCACAGAATTGATCATCACATTCACCACCCTATTAAACTTGCAATGTCCAGCAGAACCTGTATTAAAAGACTATTAATTCCTTGAACGCTCAAAGAAAACAATAGGTGGTTGTTACTCCTATCCTTCTCTATGTTTGTACACCAGTAAATAATGTTTGATCTATAACAAAATAGACAAATTAATAGCAATTGATTTAATGACGAAAACTAGCATTTTTACTTTCGTTGCACATCTAATGGGAATATACATGCGATATGGACACATATCAGGTTTGTCTACAAGCACTTTAAGTTGCTCAGGTTTTATAAAGTTTTCCATGATATTACAAATGATAACTCCTTTACCAGTTGCATTTATGCTGGTCAAGTTACTTGTTCAGTACTAATAAAGTTTGTATTTAATTTTCTTGTGTAATCTTTATGAATTGCCCTATTTCACAAAGTTCACTTTCAACAGTTAATGTGCTAATCCCTAGAATAAATGCACATTTTATATAACATCATACAGAATAGTTTTTGTTGAGTTCAGTCATTCTTGTGAAAATTGTCTATTTGAACGTCTAACAAAAATTGTCTTTGAGATACAAAATATACAGTTTTCTTCAATTCTTTAATTTTTAACAGTTACAATAACCCCCACACGAAGAAACACTATTACATCGGCAAAGCTTTTTATATCAAACATATGAAATATTTTGTCTTCTCCATGGTTTTTCTATATACTGCTTTTCGATATACATGTATGAACAAATTATTTCTGGATTTTTTGGCACATTTGTAATAGGTTTCACCGTTTGCAAGTACTGACTGTAAATGCCATGTTTTATTTCCCCTTTGCTGTTATCCAATTCCATTCGTGCCCTTTGATGCGTTGCATCAATTGTTTTCTTGTCACCATTTCGAATATTCTAATTACATCGTTGACCGTCTGTTTTGCCCAGACGGTAATATCCTTGAATAGTCCCCACAACCATCACCGCAACCTCCCGTAATGAGTGTACATGTAGTATACCTAACCATTAGAGGCATTGTCAGAGGCGTTCCGATTCATTCCGGGGTGAGGGCACTATTCAGTTTATTGTGCGAGTGGATAAAATTCTACCATTGTGATATAATATCAATGGGCAATTTCCCTCCACCTGTCTGTGGTATTCTCGTTTATGTAATTGGAGTTTAATAGCGTTTCGATACATGTCGGAGTGTCCAACCTTTGACAAACGTTATAATTACTGTCTGTATATATATTCGTTTTAGATGTTTAGTTATTCTTTTAGCTTTATATGTTTAGATGAGTCTCGATGAATCGACGCGCGCTGACAACTAGAATATCTCGGATTTCCAGGATGATACCTACAGCAAAGATGACTTGAAGAGAATTGAGGAAATAAAAATTAAATACGTCGCCAAAGGCAACGTTCAACGATTCTCTAACACGGCAGCTAGCGACCAATATACTCGCCATTTACAAACAGTGTCCTTGTAAAGAGTACATTAATTTTGTTCTATGCAAACAATCTAGACCTGTGTAGACTAAAATCAAAGGGCTCCTATAAAGTCGTAAATAGACTGCGCTTAATTGCCCTTCATACAGTCAATATCGATTCCAGCTTTTTATTGAAATAATTGGAAATCGGAATTGTTAATTATTTGTTAATTAATTGTTTCCGGGGTGAATGAGTCAACCATCTGGTGCGGAACACGTAACCCACAAATATCTGTCGGCCATTAGAGGTTTATTGCAGTCGCAATTACGAAATTAAAACCGTTACAATATTTTAGTTAGTACATGTATAACACTAAACGACACGAAATTAACCCTAATGGCTGTTGTGTTATTCCAGCTTTCAAAGCGGTCAAATGGGTTATACATGTAAGAGTAAACATGCCAGGATGGCCATATTTTGGAGGCAAAATACAGGAGAAATACATGAGAAATGTCCGAGATTTGTTGTTGTTTTCAATGCGTAAAAGGCATTTATATGAAGGAAATGGTTAAGCCAGGTGACATGGCCTCTATGAATATTAAGTAATAGTTCGCTTAGTAAACCCTTGGCGTGTGTCACTACTTTGCAAACTGAGTAAGTCCAGATCTTTTGATCAGGGTATTTTCAGTTTGCTCGTAACATGATATAAATCTGATTCTACAGAGTTTGTTAATAAATGCACAGTACCAAAATTATGTTAATGCAGATTCGTGAACTGACCAGTTCACGCATAAAATTTATGTTCATTGGGGTAAAGGGTTAAAACATGTTTACTTCCAATTCAGTTTTCTGTAAGGTCAGGGTAAAATTGTGTACTCAAACTAATTATATAATATAAATAGAAGGATACAAATGCCAAGTTTACCCGTCAAGAATTAAAAGACAATATGAATATCTAATATTAGCTATTTTCACTATGGCTGTAGGATGTTTAACTCTTTACTCCATGATTTGCATGTAAGAAATTGAGACATCATTAATATTAACCCATTTGCTCCAAGTGGATTCTTCCATGTTTATATATTGGATTAGTCCATTCGTTATCTAAGGGGTGCCTGGCCTAAATTTCTTTTTGTTTTATATTGAAATTCCTATCAGCAAACAGTGTATACTCTGATCAGACACCGCATTATGCGGCGTCTGATCAGAGTCTACACGGTTTGCCTATGTCCCATATATTGGATCGTGGGAGCAAATGGGTTAATTAGATTATTTCCTATAATGGCATATGAACACAGGACACTTTGGCTCAGGCAGAAATTGTAGAAATACATGTAGTATATATTATACCAATATATTATATATTATACCATAAGCAAGCAGTGCAGACACGCAAAATGAAGAAAAAATGATAAATGAAAAAAGTTAAATCCCGTTAAGAAAGGGGACATAGTAACGCCAAATGAATTATTTTCAAATCACGTTAAAACATTTAGGCAATGTAATGTAATTTGAAAAACCAAACTCCGTGGACCTTGTACCTATCGTATATCGTGTTCATTTAATACAAATTTAAAACAAAAAGTTAACATAAAATAATGAAGTACTTAGCAGCATATGGAACGTAACGAAAGAGCGGGAACAAAGATGCAGATCTGTGTAACACGTTGCATTTCAAATTGCGCAGGTTATAGTACAGTTCTTCGTTGAGAGAAGGAAATAGCAAATGAGCAGATAAATAGAATATACTCGTTGAACTGTTTTATCTAACTCCATATGTTTGCAAGACAAGAGAAAGAATGGCATTTTGAGTTGCGATCGTCGTTTGAGTAGCCTATCTGTCGTACAGCAGTGATGTCAACCATGCCGAAAGAAGTGATTGCTGTGAATTATAACTTGTACTGGTATCAGCCTTTCACCCACCCCACCCCTTGGTTATAACTGAAAAGAACGCAAGCATTGATTGCCCTAATAACCCTTTCGGTGCCAAATAAATTTCATCTGCTAACATGTCGTCTGGTTCATGGTCCAATGTTATAAATCTCTGAGTCTAAGATCATTCTCAAGTATCTGACTGGTCTTGAACAAGCTCAGAATCTTACCAGTCAGATGCTTGATAATGATCTCAGACTCAAGCAAAAAGCTTTATAACCTCGGAACCAGGTTTCAAAGTGGAGTTTTCTTCAATATATTTTACAAAAGTATCACCAGCGTCAGATGGTTTGGATCTTGAGGAGATTCGAGTTTTGGATCCAACTGTCTACACATGTTATCATGGATGCTTGGTCTTCACACAAACTGTAGAGCCAGGTCTTTATAATTTCATCACCAAATAAAGCAGACTATGAACAGGCAGATCATACATGATCTAACTGATTTGGATCTACTCTGTTTGCAATCAGGCTCCTATGATATGCCTCGCATGGCCTACGAAAATCCGCCAAGCAGTATGTGAAAGTACAGACATCGTGAAACCCCCATAGGATGAGTGTGACATATTATGATAATCATTTTTCCAACATGTCAGAATATGCCATTGGTCCTATTCAGTAAATATGAGCAAGGTCCTAGTAGTAAATAAATGCCATCTGAATATTCAGCAACAGTGGCAATGCTAGTGACAAATCTGTTATTACATTTACAAACAAGTAGGCATCTCAACAGAATTCAAACTGTTTGACGGTGATTGTATTTATTTAATCCTTTCCTGGAAAATTATGTCGCAGGAATATTAGTCAGATGGTCATTTATCAAACTTGTCAAACGATTAATGTTCATAAAGAAACATGGCTGCCAGGGGCATGGATACTTTATCATATACAGTAAAACCTCTCTATATTTATAGCAGGTGGCTGCATAAAGCAAGGTGAACGTAAAACAGAACGCTCCTATAGGAGCGTTCTGTTTTACGTTCACCTTGCTTTAAGCAGCCACCTGCCTTTAACACAAAATACTTGATATAATTTAGTGGCCGTTATACTATGTGACTACAGTACAAACCCTCCGGGTCATAGAGACAGATGATAGCTTAATGCAGCGCGAATGTTATGCCGAAAGTTCCTACAGGATCAGTCAGGAGCAGTCAGATGCTATTAACCCTTTGTGTGCGGGACACAAGTCAATAATGTACCAGCATGACCATAACCCTTTACACCATGAATAATCATACAAGAAATAATGTATGAAGGAACAATAATTAACTTAATATTTATAATGGCATACGAAGAAGAAAGAATAGACCATGTGAACACCCCATCCCCCAGTTGTTCCAAAATAGGAAGTATGGATACATTTATTGTTTTTTTACTTGTTTCCAATATTAAAAATAACTAGTATGCGCTATGGTTGAAGGATAATCTTCAATCTGGCAGAAAAGTGACTGTCTTCAGCAAAATTTAGACTTCACAAGTCATGTGGTATATGCATGTACACATTGCTACTAGACCCAAACCTTTACACAAAAAAACTGACTTGTTCCAAACTAAATATTTGCAAAAATATATAATTATGGAATTTAAAGAACTATGTAAGGGTAGGTAGGAAAGGCACTGCTTAAGAAGTTAATTGACCAGACTGTCCATTTTGACATTTTTTTGTGTTGAGAACGAAGCTCATGAAGGAACCTGCGGTCCTTGACTGTTACACCTAGATATTTGTTCCTTGACCTGCGCTCCGATCTCTTTATGGTGTTGCCGCTGATAAGGATAATGAAAAACTGAAATAGAAATAAGAACCAAATAAAATACAGATTATATTGACCGACTAATGGCAAACAGAACCGTTGAGATAACCCTCCACTCCATGAATATTTATGTAAGAAGTTATGACATCATGGGTTTTTGGCCATGTCACAAACTGTAGAATCATATTAATACTATATTATAAGCAAACAGAGCAAATCCTGGTCACATTGCTCCTATAGTAGCCGTGTGATCTGGATCTAACCTGTTTGCAAAGGTCTAGAAATGTGTATTAAATGCCATTGTCTTGAGATATATGCACTTTCAATGATTTGCAAACAGTGTTTATCCAGATAGGTCGCTACGCAGCGTCTGACCAGCGCTTGCACAATGAAACATTTCAATGATAACCGTGACGTGGCCCACAGTTTGGATCCAGATGAAACGTCGAGTCACTCAGTGTCACACCAGATTCCAAACTGTTTGATATTCGGTCAATCGAAACTTGAACGACTCTGAAGTATAATACATTGGAACCTCGATATTTTGAACTTTGACCCATTACCTCATAGACTATTTTTGGATCCTACCTCTTAAGATATATCAACCGCAAAGGTGCATTAACTAGATGACATGTTTTTGGAGAATTGTGTAGTGCTGAAACCATTGTGATAAATAGAGCATTTGCTCCTATGGAGCAAATGTTCTATTTATCACAATGATTTCAGAAAGTGACATTTACTGAGGCGTCAAAAGGAGTCAATATGGGGGAATGGGTTAAGGGACCATAGAGATTACTCGAGATAACGGGTGTTCGAGTTAGCGTATTTCTAACTTGTACAGAGATTACTCCAGATAACGGATGTTCGAGTTAGCGTATTTCTAACTTGTACCTGTACCAATCGGCCTGTACCAATCTGTCGCATTACAGTGGGGAATTTTAGAATAATTCTGTTTTACAAATTTTGGAAGGAATTCAATTCTTAACTCGAGTTATAGCGATGTTCGTGTTATCTGAGTACATACTGACCAGACATAATGAGCAGACAAGAGCATGACTATTCATGTAAAAAATAATGACGCCGTGGATATTTATTTGATTAATTGTTATAATACCACATAGACAAAGGAAGTGTTTGTCATTGCTAAAATACAGATTCATATCTATATTATATCATAAGCGAACAGAGCAGACCCTGGTCAGACGGCTCCTTCAGGAGCCGTCTGAGCAGGGTCTACTATGTTTGCAAAGGCGTATTGATGGAGTAAAAGGATAATGTGTGCAGCCTGATACGACAGGACGCTTACCAGGTACAGTAAAATCCCTCTAAACCGGAGTTTCAGTAAAGGAAAATTAAGCTCCATTCAAGGTAGGTGGCTGCGTAATGCAGGTTGAAAGTGTTTCTGCATGGTACCCTGCACGAAGCTGTCTCCTGTCTTACAGACCGGCTTTGTATACTAATATAAAGATCCAGTTTAGAGAAGTTTTACTATATATGTCATTGTGGCACTGATTAAGATCTCGGAAGACAACGCAGTTAGTGTTCTGTGTATGCGTGTATTGTTAGCGGACAGTCATTTTGTGGTGAAGCCCAAAATTTGACCTACTGCAATCACATAGGCCTACATGTATAGTTATACTCTAAATGTTGCAATCTTTATTTACTTCAAATATTTTGTAGTGTTTTAAATATCTAATTTTGAGTGGCTAACATGTCGGATCTTTATGAGACGGGTGTTACTCGGCATCTCGTCTTGGTCCAAACCATTTGCAAACTTAACTCTTCGGCGACCATGTCGCCTGTTGGCACCATTGAAAACAGTGCAGTCCCTTGAAAAGGCGGCATCTGACCTGGGACTTCACTGTTTTCTGTATTATTTTAGCCCAAGCATACATGTTTTTAAAAACAAATGTTTTACTAATATACCTTTATTATTTAGTTTAGAATTATATCTAATATGAAATTATTAGTGCAGACGACACTTTTAAATTGGGCGCCAAAAGAGTTAAAGCATGTCATTTTGCGTTTACATTTACAGTAAAAACTCGATACTACGAAATTTTAGTAATGAAGAATTTATGCTTTAGTAGCCAATCGGCTGCTTAATGCAGGGTGAATGTCATGCAGAAAGCTCTTAGAGGAGATTTCTGCACGACTTTCACCCTGCATTAACCTTTTCCCTGTTCTATGTCTATTCCAAATGTCGATACTCACTGAATATTCATGGAAAACAGTTACAACTAAATATAGAAGGTAGACAATTGTAGCCATTTTAGAAAGTAAAGAAACAGATCTTTCAAGTTACATCAGCAAACATAGCAGACCCTGGTCAGACGAATTCTATAGGAACCGTCTGATCTGGGTCTGTTCTGTTTGCAAGCATGTTTATATGAAGGAAAACGCGTTTATATGAAGGAAAGGGTTAATATATGTTAAGTTGCGCTTACGATATAGTTTAAATAAGGGTTTCGAAAGGACCTCGTCTGATAAGGTGCAAAAGCGACAAGCCCCATACCGTTGATCTCATCTCATTTCATACTAAAGACTCCATCAGAACAGCAGACATGTTTGTGGTTCTTCAGTTGGTTCTGCTAACAGCTTTGTTGGGTAAGAAATTGTGAAATCCGACTGAACACAGCGTTTTGCAATATAGTTGTATTATATAATGTTTCTATTTGAATAAGATGTTTCTTTCAATTAGGTTTAAGCGACTAAAAGAGAAAAAAACAGTAATTTTTGCCAGGTCGAAAATAATGGTTTCATTATGGTGAAACACTTCAAAGTTCTTTATTAGAAAGCATACTTAACAAATAGTGTTTAACCAAAAAGTGTTTAACCAAAAGGTGTTTAACCATTGCAAGCTAACACTTGTCAACAGTATGGCTCCAGATGAGACGGCCACACCGAGTTAATTACCGTGTCATTAGAACCCAAGCTTTGTGGCGCTCGGTTAACCCATTCCCTCCTAGTGACCTGTACCTTTTGATGCCTCTGTAAAATACATGTTCTGAACTCATTATGATAAATAGAGCATTTGCTCCAGAGGATCAAATGCTCGATTTATTACAATGGTTTCAAAATACACATTTCTAAATCGTTCCTTTTCTGTACTAAATGCACCTTTTCGGTAGATTTATTCAAAGAGGTTGGGTCTAAAAATAGTCTAAGAGGGAATGAGTTAATAGTTACACAAAAGAGTGTTTGGATCCGAAGTAGTCAACATAACACAAGATCCAAATTTAAGCAGACGTTGTGGTTTCAAAGGTAGTTAATGTAGTAATTTGGAAAATATATCATTGGAAATAGACACTTTGGTGTCAAATTCATTTACAGTAAAACCTCTCTAAACCGGAATTCTATTCTAGTTGAGAAGAAATTAAGATACTCTTAGGCAGGTGGCTGTTTAATGCAGGGTGAATGTCATGCATGAAGCTCCTCTAGGAGCTTTCTGCATGACGTTCACCCTGCATTAAGATGCCACCTGTCTCCAAGACTGATATTTATACTTACTTAAATGTCCGGTTTATAGAAGTTTTACTGTACTAATTTAAACGGATTTAAATATCTGTATGCAATGTTATAAAATGTATATGGCTGGTTTATTTAACTCATTCAATTGGTATAGTATAAACATATTTTATTTCATTTATCATTTCATGAAAAAGGGTCGGGCCACAAGTTCGACCAACATTAGTTACGGCCCTCCCCCTTACAACTTTCTACAGTAAGTGTGTCACATGAAACAAAACACGTGAAACAAAGAATGCATCAACTAATTCACAGCCCTCTACTCTCATTCAATTGGTGGGCTTCCATTTGATGTGTTTAAACGAATGTATGATATGTTCTGTCTGGCCAGAGACATATACATACATGTATGTATATGTCTCTGGTCTGGTCTACTATTAGTGAGGGAGCTGCTGTGTGGGGTAACCACGCTTACTCATGTCTCATCTCAACATCCGGCAATGAGATTCTTCTTGGGTGTCGGTAGATATACTCCAAACGTTGCAGTCTCGGGTGAAATGGGATAGGTGCCTCCAGATCCTGCAATAAAACAGATTTTTTTTTTGTAGAATGAACAAACATGTTGCACTCTGGCCTAAGCAGGAAGATCATGTAGAATTTGGTATTTTACTGTCACCAATAAGACAAATGATGTATTGCAATAATTATGTTAATATCGAATGTGCAATACCGAAACAACCTATGTTAAATAAATTTGTCAATGTATTATACGACAAAATCAAGGTTGATTGGTTTCAGTTATTGAACAGCGTCGCGGGTCCTTCTAGTCGAGACAGGAAAACGTTACGTACTTACCGCCTTTTTAAAGACGATTTAGTACGGAATCCTATTGCCAGCTTATTATGTCTCCGTATCACCGTGCGGCATCTAGTAAATTTCGATGTGATGTCGCACGTTAGTTATTAACGCATCGACACCGGGCGTTATGAAGGTCTGGAAGCTTTTTGTGACAAAGTGGAAGACGAGTGTCATGCCATGTTTGATTGTTATCTATATGATGATTTAAGGCAATCATTATTTGATTAAGCTGTTAGTGTAAATTCTGACTTTTTTTCTGTGTTTAAAATAGATCATTTAGTATTTCTATTCACAACCCCATTGATGATTAGAAATTGTGCCAAAACTACTACAATATTTTAAGACGACGTCTTTTATATATCTGTAAGTAATGCATTTTCATTTCCGTTATGTATTTATTCGTTTTATATACTAAGAAGTTGTTGCAAATCAGGTAATCTAAGATCTGATCGGGGTGATATTTGAGTTTCTGGACTGTTTCTTAAATATGCACTAGTGCTTATTTTGAAATATCTATATATCTAAATCACTTTAACTACATTGTAATGACAGATAAGTATCTGCTCCTTAGATTTAATCTGTTATATAGATTTGTACTACTTGTATATAATAACATTATGAACAATAGTGTTTACCTATTAGATATGTAAACTTAGAGAAATGTTAAAGTCTAGTATTTCTACATTAGAACGGCTGCATACAGGTGTTTAATATGTTAATTTTTCTATGATATGTAGTATTGTATTGTATGTAATTGAGACGATAATAAAGAATAAATACCTGGATATAATCACTTTTAATGGACGCATTGTAAAAATTCTGTACATGTAATTACAATCAATGGTGCTAATTGATGATTACTGTAGTAGTTTAGATCCAGATGAGACACTGAATCCAAAGTGATTTGATACTGTCGTCGTATTATCTAAAGATAAACACGGTGTGGTACTAAAAGGAAATCCCTTCTTTGGAGGGGACACAATGTTTATAACCATTTACAAGGGGTTAGTTACAATGATTTTTATTCTCGTTAAGCATAGAACATGACAGAAAGCTACCAAGAACTGGCCATATACACACAGATTAGCCTCAGATCAACCAGAGCATATAATACTGACTATTACGATCAGCTTTCTATATGTATACAGTAAAACCTCTCTATAACTGCCACTGAATTACGTATAAAAATACTATAAAAATCAAGTATTTTGTGTTAAAGGCAGGTGGCTGCTTACAGCAAGGTGAAAGTAAAACAGAACGCTTCTATAGGAGCGTTCAGTTTTACTTTCACCTTCCTCAAAGCTGCAACCTGCCCGAAATACAAAAAAATAATAATTTAGTGGCCGTTATAGAGAGGTTTTACTGTATTAGTACAAACACAATCTTGCCGTGTTCTCAACAAATTAACCCGTTACTAAGAATATTCATGTAAGAAATAATGACAATTATGAATATGAATTAATTGATTATTTAAAACGGTATAAGAAGAATGTTTGCTATTGCAGAAAATGAAGAACCAGATCTGTATTAACTTCTAACCAGACCAGACCTTGATCAGACGGCTCCAACAGAAGTCGTCTGATCTGGGTTTCCTCTGTTTGCAAAAAAAGTCTCTATCAGGTGACGTGTCAAGTGTAGAAAATAATTTTGAAACGTAATGATACACAGGCGCGGACTTAGAGGGGGCGGAGCCGGCGTACCCCCTCCCCCTTCAAATTGCCCAAACAAACTGTTTTAGTAATATTTTAGATCTAGATCTACTAAAAATTAATAAAATGATTATTTAAAATGATTATTTAATCTGTTTTGTTTTATTTCCCTCGCACAATTACGCTTTTTTTCAACATGTATTACAAACACACTATTAAGTTATGTCATAAAACATAAAAATCTACGCCCCACAATTTCTTTCTACCCCCCCCCCCCCCCCAATCTGAAAGCTTGGATCCGCACCCGATACCAGTGGGTTTTTACATTTAGGCGTACTTGTTAATTTACGTATCTGTGTCTATATGAGTTATTTAGTCAACAATGGATATATGTCTGTACAAAGCTTGGGTCTTCGTGTTTCAGCCGGAAGTGACGCGTGCTCAAGTAATTCAGATTGTCCTGATAGCCGTTGCAATAGTGGATATAATCAATGCCAAACACATACGATCTTCGTAGGAGGTCCAGTGACATACACCGAATGCAGGTGCGTCAGCTCAGGATGAATGCTCCACAACCAGTAATGTGCAGTCCTTGAAAACATAAAAGACAAATACAACCAAACACGGACTGACTCGTTTTTCTTCAAAAGTAACTGTACCCAATAGAAATAATAAAACGCTGACATATGTGTGTACCAAATAGAAATAATAAAACGCTGACAACATCGGCTTCCTTTCATTATGTTTATTATGGGAATTGAGAATAGAAGATGTATGCAAACACTATAGACTCAGATTAATGGCTCGTGTGTGTATGTTGGGGTGGGGTGGGGGGGGGGGGTTCTGCGTTATTGCCCTGTTTGTAAAAGTAATCATTTTCTTCAGTGATACATTATCCTACAAATTGTATTAATTAATATTCCGAAAGGACGAAGCCAGTTTTAATTATTTATAAGAGTAAATGTTAAACAAGTATTTCATGCTAATAAATGCGAACACATAATTATGCTATTAACATAGAAGTCGTAAAAGATATTGGAGATTTCTGCATAACCTTTGTTCTGCATAAGCTACGACCCGCTTTAACCCTTTCCATCATATAAATGCGTGTTCAGGCATCTGCACACAGAGTATATCCAGATCAGACGGCTCCTATAGGACCAGGGTCTGTTCCGTTTGCTAAATGAATTTGATAGACATGTTTCTTTACTTTCCAAAATGGCTACACCTTCCATTATATCTATTTTATCCATGAACATTCAGTAGGTATTGATATTTGGAATAAACATAGAACAGGGAAAGGGTTAAAATCCAGAATTATACGTTTTTGGTTCATCTTATTAGCGACACTAAATTGTTTCAGAATTTTCATATAAATGATAATATTGAGGCATGTGATACATCTTACCAATGCTCGTCAAACAGTTTATCACATAATCTGCTAGTGTGGGAGTGCCGAAACACAGTGTCGTAAATCGCAAAAATGCACTAGTGTATTTCTTATGCAAATGAGCAGTTTGAATCCGGTTGTACTACGCTGTAAAACAATGGCCGAAACAGCCGTCAGATATAGACACTTTCTATGGCACTTCTTTAGGTTACTATAATGAAGATTACACTCGCTAAAGCTCGTGTCATATTAATATAGTAAACTCGTTTCATAAAAACAATTTGTAATGATCACTCATGTAAGATACATATTGATTAATGTTTACACTTTTGCCGCCATTGGGGAATTTGCAAACATCTGGAATAAAACTGGAGTAATTTGGCGTGTCATCAGGATCAGAATCCATACTTTTTGACACTGGTTATGTTTTTGAAAAGAAAAACAACTTATCTGTCAAACCTGAAGTTTGCGACAGTTTCATCAGGAGTAATTGAATATAATTATTTGGCTGCAAAAGAAGTAATAGAATCGAAATACATGGTATTGCAAACTAAAACATTATTACAGACGAAATCGTGATGAATTCAGAGTCTTTAAATAAGTGTGTACTCTGCAAAACTTTTGTAAACGTGGGGAAAAACAGTCCAACAGGAAGAGTCACACACAAAAGGGCATGGCACAAATACTCAGTGGCCGAGTGGTTATGGTCTTCGACTGACAATCACTCAGCCCCTCATCGCTGTGGGTTCGAATCCCGGTCTGGGCATTTGGATTTTTCATTTGAGGAAGCCTTCCAGCTGCCTTGCGGTAGGTCAGTGGTTCTACCTGTGTGTTCTTCTGTGAACGAGTGCAATTTGTTCCGTGCACGGAAGAACTTCTGGGGTCTTCCTACACCTGTAATTAGCTGGGCATCGTGATATGCCTGAAATACTGCTATATGTAACGACGTAAAACCCGATAACAACAAAACAAACAAACAAACAAAAACATTATCAAACGGGAAACAGCACAGCTACCTGACAAAACGTGACGAAACGCACAAATAGACATAAAACATTCACCATATAAATACAAAGTAGACCATAAAGCATGAGAATCGCCTTGGAACGGTCAGTAGCCAAAAACCATAGGAGTCTGTATCGCTCCATGGGAGTTTATATATATAGTATATATAGAGACTCCCATGAAGCGGTACAGGCCCTTATGGCCAAATCATGCTACTTGGGGCTTAAACCAGGTTTGCGGGAACCCAATCCCACCAACCTCACGTTTATCCCACCTTCACCCAAATCTAAATGTAAAGTAACACCACCATCCCACTCCAGACAACTCCAAAACATGAGTAACGACGCCAAGACAAAACCATATTCAAACAAGTTCACGGCAGTAGAAGAAGAAGGTGGACTTGAATTACATGCAATACAAGCAAATTCGCTGAACCGATATCCCCCGCCAAACAAGTGCTGACCTAAGTATACTATTTAATGTAATAGTTATTGACCAGACGGAAAAGGGTTTTTTTTTTGCAAATAAATAAAACTCTGGTGTTCCAATGTCAAAATTAGTGATAATATCTGCAGAACCATATTTCTTTATGGTATTAAACATATACAAAACGTTTCATTGGAAAACTTCAACATTTTCTTGGATATGACTAGACGGACAAAAAAGGTGAAGTTTTTTGCAAAGGGCCTAAAATCTGATGTTTCAATCTTAGTGTGAATTATACATGCAGTGTGGCATTTTCTTATGCTATTTAACACTTTTACACAGTCAAATAAAACAGCTCCAAACGGTTTCTGAGAGATGACTCATGACAGACAGCAACGTTATAGTTTTGGCAAACAAAGGGCCACAACTCTCGTTTTAAAGGCAGATATGAATAATTCTCATGCAAAGGAACATTTTCACTTAGTTTCATAGAAAACCCCCCAAATAGTTCCTGAGATTTGGCTCCGGACAGAAAAAAAGTTAATTTTTTGCAAACAAAGGGCCATAACTCTGATGTTCCGAAATAAATGTGTATGAAACTTGCATGGGAGTATTTCCTTATGCTACTTAAAGTTTCATGGAAGAATTCTCATTATTTTCTCATTATTTTCTGAGAAATGACCCCGGACAGACAAAAATATATAATTTTGCAAACATAACTCTGGTGCTCCAAGATCAATATAAATGATACTTGCAGGGCTGCATGTCCAGAGCTACCCTTCGCTTGCTGAACTTTAAAATACATTTCTCCTTCTTTACCCATGCCCTGTTGTATATTTACATATATCTTCACTGTGTATAAGTATTTCGCTGTGCAATCACTGCTGTGGAGTGCACTAGTTGCACAATCAACTTGTAAATAGTACAGACCCTGATGAGACAGCTCCTGCAGGAGCTGTCTCATCTGGGTCTTCACTATTTACAGGTAGGTATATTGACGCGAATAGCAAGCGAAGGGTTAACATTTCCATGTAGTTTCATAGAAAAGCTCCAAATAGTTTCTGAGAAATTGCTCCGGACAGACAAATACATATTTTTGCAAACAAAGGGCCATAACTCTGGTATTCCGAGGTCAATGTGAGTGATAACTGTAGGCCCATATTCCTTTATGGTACTAAACATTTACACACATTTCAAAGAAAAACTCCAAATCATTTCCCCAGGACGGACAGACAACGCGGAGCCTTCGGCAGTGGTGTAATAAACTGTAAAACTGTAAAATAAAAGTGACGTCATAATACTAAAATGTTGTGATTATAATATTATTTAAGGCATTGGTTTTATTCCTTTACCTAATAAATATTCATTTTAGAAGTAAGGACATTATGGATTATGTTTTATAATGGCATGAGAATGCAGGGGAAATTTGCCATAGTTGAAAGTGCACAATTCTATTAGTAAACAGTACCCATGCTTATAAAACTTTTAGTTGAGTCTGAGTTCGTTCTCTGGCTCAAATCTGATCAATCAAAAGCTTGAGAACTCAAATCTGACCAATCAAAAGCTTGAGAACACAAATCTGACCAATCAAAAGCTTGAGAACGAACTCAGACTCAACTAAAAAGTTTTTATAAGCATGGACCCTGGATCTGTCTAATCTGAGTATGCTTCGATTGTAAAGGCATCAACAGGCACCTTTGTCAAGTAAAGGTTGAAGGATGTTCGTATATGAAAGAAGAGACATTCACAATGGATGGGACCTTTTACATGAATATTCATCAGATATATGTAAAGGGTTAACTGTGTAAGAACCGTCTGATCTGGGTCTGCTGTTGATAAAAAATATACAGTTGAACTTCGATATCTCGAACTTCAAGGGACTATACAAATTAGTTTGACATAACAGAAGTCGAGTTAGCTGCTATCTTAGCTTAATGCAGGGCTAAAGTACTTTAAAACTGCACTAAGCTGTCACCTGTGTTTCTAGATATGCGTTGTGAAACATTTTCATAGGCGTAGGGGCGTTTTCAATATGTGTGTGTGTGGGGGGGGGGCTTAGTAGTGGGGAGGGATGTAAAGGATCGATATATCTGCTCTTGTAGCTTAAAACTTCCAGTTTTTGATATAATAAACAAAAGATTAAGCATGTAATGAGATTCGATGACGCATAGGTAAATCTCTGGTTTTCAGTCTCCTTATGTAATAGAGCAGCTCGTTAGACCATTCGATCACGGAATTCGACTCTGTGAAACTACCTAGTTTTGTCATATTATATGAACGTATAACTTTATTCAAATCCATAAGGCCATCGGCCGATGAGGAAGTGCATAATATACACATTAAACATATATTCAAAACTATAACTGACAAAAATATTACTGACATAACAATACATAAAAACATCAGTAAGAGAATCGTTTTCTGGAGAAGGTTGCGAGAACAACCTAAGGTACTTCGACCCAGTGATCACAATAGCTCGACGTATCTTCGAAACAGACGAGCTAATAATGAAATCAATATTTATGATGTCATTATTTCTTACATGAATATTCAACTAGTAAGAGGTTAAAGGTTAAAAGTCACATTGCCAATGATTGGATTAGTAACTCACTTATTTAATCATATACACAAGCTTAGCTATTCCCTTTCCTTCATGTAACTTCTATGTAAACAGAGAATACCCAGGTCAGACAGTTCCAACATAGGATCAAGGTCTGCTCTGTTTGCTTATGGAATTATATAGATCTGATCCTACAGTTCTTGTCCAAGCCAAACTGTTACATTATAAGAACAATGAATATTCATGAAGTGATCAATGTATGCATAAATGTTCATTTGGGGAAGGGTTAATTGCTCGACAGAAGGAACTGCTGAAAAACTTTAAAAGTGATAAAAGGGTGATACGTTTAGTCCAAAGGTCAAAACTCCATCGAAACCCAATTGATCACAACAAAACAATGGTTTTGTAACTTTTGCAAAATCTCAGCTCAATATTTGTAAGTATAGCAGAAAAAGTAGAAAACAACACAATAACTATAATGGACTTAAGGATAGAAAGTTCAGAATGACATTCAGGGGCAACGCTAAATACCCCCACCACTATTTTATGGTAAGGCTAAAAATATAATTATGAGCCTCAATGTGTGAAAAATCAACCATTGCTAGAACGTGTTCAGGGTCTGCACTAGTATAGCAGTAGTAGACAAAACACTGGCTATTGGTGTGTAACAAACAGTATAGAACCCGATTCTTTCTCGCTGCCAATGGCACAGATACAATCACCTATGCAAACGTATTGGATCCAGATGAGACGCTTAGCAACTTGGCCATTCTTCCGGATCCAAACGTTTTGTTACTGTGATAATGTTTTTAAAAGAAAATTAAACAAACCAAAAATTGTGGCAGACGACAATTTTTTTAGAGGACAATAGCGGTTGTTGGCAGCGAAAGAGTTAAAGAAATATGCAATGTATATCTTTACTTCTATGTGTCACAATAGGACCTATGATAAGGACTATGACCCTAGAGTTACTGCAAATGTGTAAATTCAAATACAGTAGAACATGTCTTAAGCCGCTATCTAACAGAGGTCCAATTATGAGTGTTAGGCAGGTGGAAGCTTAATGACGTTCAAAAGTAATTCAGAAGGCTCCTATAGGAGCTTTCTGTGTTAATGTTGCACTGCATTAAACAACCACATGCTTTTTAACACTCCTATTTCAATAAATGAATGGCAACTTAACCCATTCCCGCATATTGACACTTCTGTAAAAGTCACTTTGTGAAACCATTGTGATAAATAGAGCATTTGCTCCACAGGAGCAAATGCTCTATTTATCACAATGGTTTCAAAACTACACAATTCTGAAAAGTTCCTTTTCTCTAGTTAATGCTCCTTTTTGGTAGATTTAATCAGGGGTTAGGTCTAAAAATAGCCTAAACAGGAATGGGTTAAGACAGGTCCTACTGTGCTGTTGTACCAATCAATGAGGTTTCAAGCCTTATCAGTTGTGCATGACACACAAAAGTGTGATGAACAGACAGACCTGTGCAAGTCTCAATATCCCAAACAACAACCATCAAAATAGAGGTAGGGGGAGATAAACAAGCTAATGTGCCTTTCTACACCTTTGCAGAGTAAACCAAGGGTCTGTCCTGCTTGCTTTTGATATAATACATATATGATTCTAGTTTCTACCATGGCCAAAAATTTATGACGTCATTATTTCTTAGATGAATATTCATAGAAGAAAGGGTTAACCCTTTCCCTGTTGAGTCATCATGTAAGAAATAATGATGCCATGAATATTTAAACCCGAGTATCTATAAATTAATGGTACATGTACATGAACACAAGATGTTTTGCTATTGGTAGAAACTGTAGTGTCAGATCTAGCATAATTTCACAAGCAAACAGCAGACCCTGATAAAGAAAGGCTCTTACAGGAGCCGTCTGATCTGGGTCTTCCCCATTTGCAAAGGATTTAAAAAGTGTATATATATAACTTTTTAGATGAGTCTGAGTTCGTTCTCTTTTTATTTGTCGGATTTGAGGCAAAGGTTCAAATCTGACCAATCAAAAGCTTGAGAACGAACTCAGACTCAACTAAAAGCTTTATAATCATGGACCCAGATCTGTGTCTACTCTCTTCACAATGGTGCAGACAAGCAACAACAGGGTCCATGCTTATAAAGTTTTTTAGTTGAGTCTTGAGTTTGTTCTCAAGCTTTTGATTGGTCATATTTGAACCTTTGGCTCAAATCTGACAAATCAAAAACTTGAAGAACGAACTCAGACTCAACTGAGTTTTATAAGCATGGATACTGATGTACATGTATGCCCATCCCCCACTCCCCAATGGCAATTTGCCTATTATTTTAAATTTTATCTTGAGAAGTGCTGACCAACTGACTTCAAAATCACTGGTGATCATCATGACAAACTTCCCTATATATAAATGTTCAATCATTATGAAGCTGTTAACCATTCACTTCATATAAATGCCTTTTCAGGCATTTGGAAAAAAAAGTAGACCAAGATCAGACAACTCCTATA
Organism: Azorinus chamasolen; assembly: GCA_963576725.1. Classification (NCBI taxonomy): domain Eukaryota; kingdom Metazoa; phylum Mollusca; class Bivalvia; order Cardiida; family Solecurtidae; genus Azorinus; species Azorinus chamasolen. The sequence goes on along the minus strand of OY755244.1, from coordinate 13,680,416 downwards.
TAAGCCGTCTGATCTGGGTCTGCTCCGTTAGCTTATGACATAACCAATCTTTGATTCTGCAGTGTCTACCAATGCAAAAACTTCCTCTGTGCCATTATTGAAATTCAGCTTATAAATATTCATGATACCATTTATATTTGTGACATGTATATGCTTCAGGGACATGATGACACCATGAATATTTATTAGCTGAAATTTCATAAGGTACATCAGCACAGGATGTTTTACCTTGCAAGTACTTGTAGAATCAGATCTAGATAATGGAATAAGCAAACACAGCAAACCATGATCAGACGACTCCTAAATTTTGGTGTCGCCTAGTCTGGGTCTACCTTGTTTCCAAAGGCTTTAAAAAGCATAAACTTATATGACGGAAACGGTTCACAAAATAAGCTGAAGTCTTAAGCATCATATGTCGGTGTGTCATGAATGCCAGAGACAAAAGAAACTTTTGCTGTTGTTTCCTTAACCCATTACTCTATGAATATTCATGTAGGAAAACAATGACCTTATGAATATTAGATTAATTGTTGTAATAACACATGGACAAAGAGATTTTTGGTCATGACAGAAACTATAGAATCATATCTATGTTATGTCATAAGCAAACCGAGCAGACCTTGATCAGAGCCATCTGATCTGGATCTATTGAGTATTCTGTTTGCAAAGGTGTAGTAAGGCACAGTTAAGCAGAATAGGGTTAACCCTTTGAATACAGAAACTGAGTTGATTGGTATTTGAAAACAGTATTGACTCAGATGATTTGAAGATGGTACTGTCACTTAGTGTGAATTATTTCGTTTTATCCATATTTTGGCTATCACCCAGCCATTTAACAGCACAATGCACATAACCGACCATAAAGTTTTTGCGGGTGGCGCTGCATAGAAATAAAGAAAGAAGCAAGTTTGAGGAATAATTTTTATTTTGTATTACCAGAGATTTTATATTATCCCAGTAAGTTTCAAGTGACTGTAGCATTATTAAGCAGAAATGAATCTGATAAATGGATATAGAGATGGCATATGTCATAATAATTATCCCTTCATACATATAATAATTACTTTGGCACAATACAATAAGGCAACTATTGATGTACGTGAATAACTGTCTAGATGGTAGTAAAAACTGCTGATTCAAACTTTTAGTAATCTGAAATTTTTGCAGGCAGGTGGTTGCTTAAATACAGGGTGAAAGTCATGCAAAGCTCCTAGAGGAGCTTTCTTCATGACTTTAACTCTGCATTAAGCTGCCGTCTGTCTTTAATAACCCTTTAGTGTTTGATCACTTAAGAATATGTAACAAATAATGACATCATAAATATTAATTAGCCATATTTTAAAATGGCATATGAGCACAGTATTTTAAAATGGCATATGTGCACAGTATTTTAAAAATGACAGAAACTGCAGAATCAGATCTTTATAATTTCATTAGAAAATGGAGCAGACCCTGATCAGATGGCTCCTACAGGAGTTATCTGATCTGGGTCTTCCCTATTTGCAAAGGCATTAAAAAGTGTATACATGGGGTAAAAAATCAAAGACCAATGATGATTAGATTAGCAGGGATTTACTGCATCAACTGTCCTCATTTTCACTACTTGTATATTCACCAAACACCTCTCCCCCAAAAGTAGCCTCTGTAAGCCCACCCATAAGGCGAGACTTTGCAACGGCCTGAGCTGCAATATCTGAAGCTTCACTCAAATTAGCTCCAGAAAACTGCTGCAATCTTTCCTCTAATGTCAATATAGGTTTTTCAGTATAATCATCCATAATATCAGCGGTTTCATCATCATCATCTGATACATCATCTTCTTTAACATCATCCACATTTTTGTTCTTAACATTTGAAAATAGGATGGGTGGAAGACCAAACTTTATAGGGTGGTCTTTTCTTTCATCATTTTCTTTTTCATCACTTTCTTTTTTATTAACTTCATGACTAGTCAAAATTTCACGGCCTGTATTTGGGTCACCTGAATCAGAGTCCGAATCGCTCAAATCTAACATATTACTTTTCCTTAATCTTCGTACTCCTTGGTATGATACATAAGATAATGGTTGTCTCTCAGTCACAATTTCCTCTATATTAGCTACTTGTCCATCTACATGTAAGCCATCATCTATATTCTCATGGTTTGTAAGTTTAACATCTTCCTGATCAACCTTACTATTACAAGTCTTTTCTACTGCAGACACGCTTTGATCACTCATGTCCTGTCTAAACCTTTCTTCGCCTACTTTGTTATTCAAATATTTCTTCTCTGCTTCCTCATTGTCTGTCTGGCAGAGGATTGCCTCAGGATGAGCTCTTAGATATGCTGCTCTTTCCCGCTTTTCCCAATCTACTGCCCTAATGGAGATAACTGACTTCAATTCTGTCAACATTCTCAAGGCTTCCTGTTTATCACGCTTGCGCTTTTCCTAAAAGCAAGTGGGAAAGAAAAGTAAGTGGTTACTAAACTATTTACCTGATAAAGATGCCTCCTAGCATTTTTAAAAACACAGTAGATCCAGAATATGCAGGAGCCATCTGATCAGGGTCTGCTCTGTTTGCTAACATGATTACATATATCTGACTCTACAGATTTACCCATAACAAAACAATTCCTGTGTTCATATGCAATTGTATAGATTCAGCTTTATATAAATGGACCTTTTATTGGTGTAATCAATTCTGACATGAATATTTATCAGGTAAAGGATTAAACAAGAATTGTGTTCATTGGACATGGATTCCCACTTTCTGGCAATTCTGTCTCTAAGCCAAGCACGTTTATTCAGTGAAAAAAGTTACATGTTCTGTACCATGGCAAAATGGTCACGGCAAAAAAAACCCTCTTTAAAGCCACCTTCACATCTAGATTGCTTATCTGTGAAAATCCTACTGGTGTATGAGAGGTTGAAAAAGTAAAACTTTTTTAACTATATGTTTTTGAGTAATAAAAAACTTATGAAGTCCCATAACTCTGGCAAAAAATGGTTGTAGTAAAAATTCCATTTTTTAACCCTTTCCCTCATAGGCTATTTTAGACCAATCCTCTTTGAATAAATCTCCCATTTACTAGAAAAAAAGAAAAAGAGGCTTAGAAGGGCATATTTATGGAGGAAAGGGTTGAGGCCATCTAGACATCAAGGTTGTTCATCTGTGAAAATTTGAAATTATCCCTCCATAGGAGGAGGATGAGTTGGATACATAAGGTTTTTGACTATAGAATCTGTCCACATCTAAAATGTGGATTTCCATTAACCTATTCCTTTATATAAACGCTTTTTCACACATTTGCAAACAGAGTAGACCCAGATCAGACGGCTCCTAGAGGAGAAGTCTGATCAGAGACTGCTTCGTTTGCTAATGAAATTTGAAAGATCTGTTCTTTACTTTCTAAAATGGCTACAATGTTCCACCTTCCATATCTCATTTTGTCTATGAATATTCAGTAGGTAATGAAATTCGGAATAAACCTAGTACAGGGATAGAGGTAAATATTCAATTGTACATACTAGGATTAGGTCAGAGGTAGGGTTTGGCTTTAGGCTAGGGTTAGGATTAGGAAAAGGGTAAGGATTAGAGTTAGAGTTAGGGGTATAAAATGCTAAAGTTAGGTGCGGACAGAGTCTAAAATTGCTTAGATTTTATCAGCAATTATGCCAATATTATTCTTAGATCTCCAGTAGGAATTTTCAATTGTAGTAACATTTTATAAAGTGATGAAGGTCACATTTTTTGACAAAATATGCTGTTTCGAATGTAGACCTATAAAATCATTTTGGCTCTTGGTATTTACGCTATTTTATTTACACTCAATTTTAACTGGAACAGAGTACTTAAAATTCTTTGTACCACTGTATCAAGTGTATCGGTCAAGTGCATGTGCATGGGGATACAAAACGTATTTCCTCTTTCCTTTTGTGAAGTGCTGACAGCAACAAACGGAGGAAGGAGTTCAAGTCAATTCATGTGCTTTATTTTATCAACACGGAAAATCTACTTGTCCTATTGGACGACTAATTCAGAAAGCCATTGATACTCGTAAATTATGGAAGGATAAGTGGAGCATTAACAGATTTTACTGTACAACCCTAGAAGTTGGCATACCTTTTCCTCTTTGGTCAACGGCTTTTCCCAGTCACTGTCTTCATGGTACATTTCATTGGGATCGGTGTAGGCCTCAAACACCTGAAAGAAAACAGTAAGATACTAATGAGTATCCACAAGAAGGTGTATGGCAGAGAGATATAGAAAATACTTTATACCTGAGCTTCTTAACTACTCATCATGTATCTATAATTCTGTTCCTAAGGAAATAACCTTTAATAGTTAATAACAGCCCATAATCTTAGGAAACTATCAAGATGAATAATTTTTTCAAGAAGAAATATTTCCCAAAACAGAAACCAAATAACTGCTGAAATTGAACCCTACTAAACTCATGACCTCCGCTAGTGGTCATCAAAATCGCCAATGGTGAAGAAAAAGCATAATCTGGTAAAAAAAAATTGACAAATTTTGTGACCGAAGGAAATTTGACAGATTTTGGCAAGAAATAAACCAATTTTGGCACTTCATTTGAATTATCACCGTTTCTTCTGTTTGTGTGCAAAGGGCGTCAGTTATTTACATCATTTTATCTGCGGAATACCCCACTAAAAAGGCCAAATTTTGATAAATCAAGGGCCATAACTCTGAAGTTCCTGAAACAATCTTGCTGGATATTGAACTTGGCCAAGATATTATAGCCATAAACTGTTTTATAAGGTTTGGTGAGGATTGGATGAGACGTTTTTGACTTAGAGAGTGGACAAGGCTAAAAAGGACAATTTTGTATTATTCAAGGGCTATTACTCTAAAGTGCCTAGTTCAGGTTGCTGGTTATTGAACTTGGCCTAGATATTACAGCCATAAACATTTTTATAAGGTTTTGTGAAGATTGAATGAGACTTTTTGACTAAGAGAACGGACAAGGCTAACAAGAGCACCGCAAGACGGGGCAATATACGCCCGAAGGCTGTTCTATAAAATTATGTTGAAAAATAAAGGAGGAGTTAGTTGCACAAGAAATTGCTACCCGAAACTATCAAAGGGCAATAACTCCAGAATGAAAAATGATATGAGAGTTATCTCACTGATATGCACAACTACACATCAATATCTATCATTCCTGAAAGTTTGAAGAAATTATGTTGAAAAATAAAGGAGGAGTTAGTTGCACAAGAAATTGCTACCCGAAACTATCAAAGGGCAATAACTCCAGAATGAAAAATGATATGAGAGTTATCTCACTGATATGCACAACTACACATCAGTATCTATCATTCCTGAAAGTTTGAAGAAATTATGTTGAAAAATAAAGGAGGAGTTAGTTGCACAAGAAATTGCTACCCGAAACTATCAAAGGGCAATAACTCCAGAATGAAAAATGATATGAGTTATCTCACTGATATGCACAACTACACATCAGTATCTATCATTCCTGAAAGTTTGAAGAAATTATGTTGAAAAATAAAGGAGGAGTTAGTTGCACAAGAAATTGCTACCCGAAACTATCAAAGGGCAATAACTCCAGAATGAAAAATGATATGAGAGTTATCTCACTGATATGCACAACTACACATCAATATCTATCATTCCTGAAAGTTTGAAGAAATTATGTTGAAAAATAAAGGAGGATTTAGTTGCACAAGAAATTGCTACCCAAAACTATCAAAGGGCAATAACTCCAGAATGAAAAATGATATGAGAGTTATCTCACTGATATGCACAACTACACATCAGTATCTATCATTCCTGAAAGTTTGAAGAAATTATGTTGAAAAATAAAGGAGGAGTTAGTTGCACAAGAAATTGCTACCCGAAACTATCAAAGGGCAATTACTCCAGAATGAAAAATGATATGAGAGTTATCTCACTGATATGCACAACTACACATCAATATCTATCATTCCTGAAAGTTTGAAGAAATTATGTTGAAAAATAAAGGAGGAGTTAGTTGCACAAGAAATTGCTACCCGAAACTATCAAAGGGCAATAACTCCAGAATGAAAAATGATATGAGAGTTATCTCACTGATATGCACAACTACACATCAGTATCTATCATTCCTGAAAGTTTGAAGAAATTATGTTGAAAAATAAAGGAGGAGTTAGTTGCACAAGAAATTGCTACCCGAAACTATCAAAGGGCAATAACTCCAGAATGAAAAATGATATGAGAGTTATCTCACTGATATGCACAACTACACATCAGTATCTATCATTCCTGAAAGTTTGAAGAAATTATGTTGAAAAATAAAGGAGGAGTTAGTTGCACAAGAAATTGCTACCCGAAACTATCAAAGGGCAATAACTCCAGAATGAAAAATGATATGAGTTATCTCACTGATATGCACAACTACACATCAGTATCTATCATTCCTGAAAGTTTGAAGAAATTATGTTGAACAAGAGAGTCGTCACGGGTGACAAATGCCCCCAAAGTGTTTGACACCGAAATGCATTTTGGCGGAAAAAACAATACAATGTAATGCAGGTGTAACATGAAATTTTGATGCTGTTAAAAATGACACAGGAGTCAGTTCTTAACATTAGAAACAGAACCTTTGACGATTATGATAGCTAAGAAAAGAGCCAAGCGTCAAAACTTAGTTAAAAAGGACCCTAAGTCATTCTCAACGTTAAAAAGGACTGTAAAATTGAGGTCAAGGTCAAGGTCAGTGATCTGAAAATGGTACACGACTCTCCGCCATCCCAAGATGAACTCACAAACCAAATTTGGAATCCGTAGCTGGTAAGGTATAGGAGAAATGCTCCGGACAAGCTTTGTGTAAAATCTAGGTCAAAGGTCAAGGTCACAGTGACCTGAAAATGGTACGCGACACACCGCCATCCCAAGATAAACTCACACATTAAATTTGGAATCCGTAGCTGGTAAGGTATAGGAGATATTCTCTGGACAACTTTTTTTGTAAAATCGAGGTCGAAGGTCAAGGTCAAGGTCACAGTGACCTGAAAATGGTACGCGACACTCCGCCATCTGAAGGTGATCTCACACACCAAATTTGGAATCCGTATCTGGTAAGGTATAGGAGATATGCTCTGGACAAGCTTTTTGTAAAATCGGTCAAGGTCAAGGTTAAGGTCATAGTGACCTGGAAATGGTACATGACACTCCGCCATCCCAAGATGAACTCACACACCAAATTTGGAATCTGTAGCTGGTAAGGTAAAGGAGATATGCTCCGGACAAGCTTTTTGTAAAATCGGTCAAAGGTCATGGTCAAGGTCACAGTGATCTGAAAATGGTACGCGACACTCCTCCATCCCAAGATGAACTCACACACCAAATTTGGAATCCTTAGCTGGTAAGGAATAGGAGATATACTCCGGACAAGCTTTTTGTAGCTGGTAAGGTATAAGCGGTTTTTAAAATCGAGGTCAAAGGTCAAGGTCAAAGTCAGTGACCTGGAAATGGTACACGACACTCCGCCATCCCAAGATGAACTCACACACCAAATTTGGAATCTGTAACTGGTAAGGTAAAGGAGATATGCTCCGGACAAGCTTTTTGTAAAATCGGTCAAAGGTCATGGTCAAGGTCACAGTGATCTGAAAATGGTACGCGACACTCCTCCATCCCAAGATGAACTCACACACCAAATTTGGAATCCTTAGCTGGTAAGGTATAGGAGATATACTCCGGACAAGCTTTTTGTAGCTGGTAAGGCATAAGCTTTTTTTTAAATCGAGGTCAAAGGTCAAGGTCAAGGTCACAGTGACCTGGAAATGGTACGCGACACTCCGCCATCCCAAGATGAACTCACACACCAAATTTGGAATCTGTAGCTGGTAAGGTAAAGGAGATATGCTCCGGACAAGCTTTTTGTAAAATCAAGGTCAAAGGTCAAGGTCAAGGTCACAGTGACATGAAAATGGTGCGCGACACTCCCCCATTCCAAGATGAACTCACACACCAAATTTGGTATCCGTAGCTGATGTGACAAAAGGAAATATACTCCGGACAAAAGGTACACACACCCACACACCCACCCACCCACACACCCACCCACCCACCCACACACCCACCCACACACGCACGGTGCGATCACTATATGCCGCCAAAGCCTAGCTTTGGGGGCATAAAAATAAAGGAGGAGTTAGTTGCACAAGAAATTGCTACCCGAAACTATCAAAGGGCAATAACTCCAGAATGAAAAATGATATGAGAGTTATCTCACTGATATGCACAACTACACATCAGTATCTATCATTCCTGAAAGTTTGAAGAAATTATGTTGAAAAATAAAGGAGGAGTTAGTTGCACAAGAAATTGCTAACGGACGGACGGACGGACAGACGGACGGACATACTAACAAATGGGTAGTTGTGTGACTTTTTCCTTTGATCTTTTCTTGTGTGACTAGTCCCACAAGTAAAACTATTTTTGGCTCTAACTTTGGAATAGAATGATCTGGAAGCTAACCCTTACCCTAACCCTATGTCCCACAACTGGCCAGGTTAATGTCACAAGAAATGGCCAGGTTAATGTCACAAGAGATGGCCAGGTTAATGATTTTACTTGTGCGACTAGTTAGAAAAAGTCACACAACTACCCTTTGGTGAGTGCGGACGGACGGACGACATGCGCCATACCATAATACGTCCCTTCGGGCGTATAAAAAGGCTAAATTTGGATAAATCAAGGGCCATAACTCTGAAGTTCCAAAAACAATCTTGCTGGATATTGATCTTGGCCTAGATATTATAGCCATTAACATTTTTATAAGGTTTGGTGAAAATTGGATGAGACGTTTTTGACTTAGAGAGGGGACAAGGCTAAAAAGGCCAAATTTGGGATAAATCAAGGGCCATTTTTTGCAAGATTTTGTGACAGAAAGGAGAAAATCAATGTGTCTCCCACACCACTCCGTGGTTGGAGACATAATTATAATTCAAGAGTGTTCGAAAGAACACAAGTGTCACCTACTGGGAGAAGTGTTACAATAAAAAAAGAAAGTGTGATGGACAGAAAGACAGACGGACTGACAGACAGACTAGACAGACGATGGAAAAGAGATCCCTAAGTGACACACTGCCTCTCGGCAGGTGACACTAAAAAAAACCTATACCGGAATTTTAAATATGTATGCTGCGCAAATTTCCGCAAAATTTGCGTATCAAACTGACTTCAGAATCGGAATCTATGTACCTTTACACTTACATAACCCTATACAGCACAGTTAGTAAATGGTTATTTGTGTTGAAAAACTAGAAAAATGGATTGCTACGGAAACCAACAGAACAACGTTTGCCATTGGTCGGTATCTGTCGTATGATTCAAATTTACATATCGGAAATAATCAATCGATGTATATGTAGGCCAACAACCAGTGTCAGCCATTGTACATGTGATAACAACATAATTAATATGCAAAGCGTTGTTCAGAAATAGAGTCGGAGTCATTCAGAACTTGACCGAAGATGTCCACTGATTAACGTGCAAAAAAAACGTTTCTAAAAAGGAGGCTCCTTTTAAAGAATTCAGCAGTATTTCGGATAGTGATAATATTTAGCTGAACAAATATATTCCGTTGGTAAATGGGTTTTAAGCATTAATGTCAATGTATGTATACGTGTACAGCTTCTGGTGTTAATTGATTAATACGAAAAATGCGCAAAATACATCTTTAATAAAGAACAAGATGTGTTTGTGAAACACTATGCCCCATGCATGCCAAGTTTGAAGTATGTATGTGCAATGGCGACAAAATTATTGCCAACATTTAAGTTGGTGACAAACCAACCAACCAACTATAAAGTTGTGAAAGACAAACCAACCAACAGAGCAAAAACAATATGCCATCCCATCACAGATCTGAGGGGGCATAAAACTTAAGGAATTTTAGGCAGGTTGCTGCTTAATTGAGGATGAAAGTCATGCAGAAAGCTCCAAAAGGAGCTTTCTCTTCATCACCTGCAACTTGCATTAAGCTGCCAACTATCAGAAAGACCGATATTGATACATATTTCAAAATCTGATTTTGAGGGGTTTTACTGTACATGAACACAAAAACCTTTGGCCCTGGCAGAAAATGTTGAAATGGATCTATTTCATTCATTATAGGAACCGTCTGATCTGGCTCTACTCCGTTTGCAAAGCATTTAACAGGCATGTTTATGGAGTTTACCTGGTCTTCAATGATGTAGTCTTCAATTTCCAAAGCCTGGCTGGTGTTCCTCTCCTGGTTATCAGCTGGGGAGACTTCACCAATCGTGGTCTTGATAAACTCTTAAATGACAACATGACACACTAAGCATTTGTTTAACCCTTTACCTGTTAAATATTCATGAAAGAATTAATTACATTTCCAAAAGAACTTAACATGAAGTATGTCTCCTCCCCTTCTACCTCCAAAAACAAAACAAACCACACCCTAATAACTTCTCCACAAACAAAAGTTGATGACTATTATTTTGGCAGAGTTTCACAGAAATTTGCCAAGATGGTATGAGAAATTTTCTACATAAAAAAGGGTGCACAACTCTGTGAAAAATAATCGAACCAAATCATCATGGAGATAAGCATAACTACTCCCCAAATCTGCCCTGCCATTTTTGAGAAGAAGCACATACAGACTTAGGGAAAGAAAGACAGAGACAACAGATAGACAGAAAATACAAAATCAATATATCTCCCGACCCACTATGTGTTTTATACGAACACAGGAATTTTGCCATAACAGACACTACAGAATCAGGTCTATATTATTCAATAAGCAAACTGAGCAGACACTGATCAGGCAGCTCCTCTAGGAATCATCTGATCTGGGTATACCCTGTTTGTAAAGACACAAAAAGGCATTAGTTTGAGGTTAATCTTTCCAACACCATATAACATGACAAACAGTGCAGACCCTGATGAGAGGGCTCCTCTAGGAACTCTCTCATCTGGGTCTACACGGTTTGCAAAGGACATAAGCGACTTGTACCCCACACTATAACGGTTAACTAGAACACTGACCCAAGTCAGAAGGGGCCCAAGAAGGTGATCAAACTTTGCCAAGACTGGTAACCTATAAACATTCTCAGCACGTATGAGAAATGTTTGAGTTAAAGAGCAGACAAGGTTGAAATGGCAAATTTTGACTAATTCAAGGGCCATAACTCAGGTGTCACATGCAATTTAGGTGGTAATCAAACTTGGCTAAGATGTTATAGCTATAAACATTCTCTGCAGGTTTGGCGAAGATCAGATGAAAATTATTTGAGTTAGAGAGCAGACAAGGCTAAAATGGCAAATATTGACTGAATCAAGGACCATATCTCAGAGATGTGTTATGCGGTTTGACTGGTAATCAATGCTGTTTGACTGGTCAAGATTTTACACCTATAAACATTCTCTGTAAGTTTGGTGAAGATCAGATGAAACCTATTTGAGTTAAGAGAGTGGACAAAAAAAGCGTGACAGGGGGTATAAAAAGATTTTCTATGTATTAAAAAGAGATGGCAAATAATTCTGCTAAAACCCATCCAACAGCTATATAACTTATTGAACTGACAGGTACTAATGATGCTCATGGTATGAGCAAAATTTAAGCATGATAATGCGGACACCGGAGGTAGAACAATAGCTCTTTTTTTTCTCTGAAAAACAGACAAGCCTATAATGTATCTGAAGTACATTTCAAGATATTTTAAACTTTAAAAAAAATCTTTAACCTAAAATCTTGCGCCAATGCCAGGGTGTGAAGAATAGCCCTCTTTATTTTTTTAACAGTTGAGCAGAAAACACTAACACTCTGAACTTAAATATCCTGAGCAGATGATAATGTTTACCATCCTGACGTGGTGTTTTTAGCATTCTCTCAATCCTATTCACTCCTTCCTCCCAGCAGCTCTTGCATGACTCAAGTTCTGCCTTGATTGGGTCCATGACATTGCTGACAAGATCATCATGGAAACCTGTGCTTTCTGCCTCTGGGCTGTCTGATTTAGTTTCAAGCCATGAACTGAATGTTCTAACTCTGAAAACATACATAAATGATAACAATTCCTATTGATATTTAAAAGTTTTGGAAATATTTATATTTGTTAAATGTAACAAGAGCTAATAATGGAGGTGATTAACCCTTTCCCTATTGAATATTCATGTTAGAAATAAGGACTTCATGAATATGTATTAGCTGATTTTTTATAATGGCATATGTACACAGGATAGTTCAGTATTGGTAGAAACTGTAGCATCAGATCTATTAAAATTTCATATGCAAACAGAGCAGACTCTAATCATTTGTCTCCTACAGGAGCCGTCTGATCTAGATCTTCTCTGTTCGCAAAGGTGTTTCTTTGAGGGAATGGATTAATACCTGGACTCTCCAATTTTTGTAAAGTTCCATGAAATTGCAGCATAAATCTGTAGATCCAATCTCCCCTCTCAAATAAGATTTGTTTGTGAAACACTATGTCCCCAATATGACCTTTTACATTGATCAGATGTATGACCTTTACCTTAATAAGTCACCCCTAAAAATGTTTGCCTCCACAGTTGCAGGTAACAAGCCAATAGCTTTGATTGTTATAAAGAATAAAGGAAATTGGACGTAAGCACAAGAAATGCAAATATTCTATTTTCACAAACTCTTATAAAATGCATGTCAGAGTTATGGGCTTTGAACTGTATAATCAACTTCGGATGGCATATACATGTTCCAAGTTACAAGTCAATAGCTTTGACTGTTATGAAGAAAATTGGACTTAACCCTTTCTTTCATATAAACGCATTTTCATGCATTTGCAAACAGAGTAGACCCAGATAAGACAGCTTTTATTGGAGCCCTCTGATCTGGGTCTGCTGTGTTTGCTTTTGACATGATATAGATCTGATTCTATAGTGATTGACATAGCAAAAAATTCTCTTGAAAAGTTTATATTATATAAAAATTGAGCAAATAAATATTCATGTTGTCATTATTTCTTAAATACATGAATACTGAACAGGGAATATTCAATATTCATGTAAGAAAAAATGATATCATGAATATTTATTAGCTTAATCAGAGCAACTGATAGATGTGCATACTTGAATACTAAAAGCGTCATTTCTCCACCAAACCCTATGTTGTAACCACTCTTTAGGATCGTCTCGAAGAGATGATTATGAAGAGTGGTCATAGCATAGGGTTTGGTGAAGATAAAAAAGAACCCAATACAGTCGACTCTCGTTACGTCGAGTTTGTAGGGACCCGTTAAAAACTTCCACTCATCGAGAGTTCGACTCAAAAATCACATGCCATTTTTTTTTAAAAAATCCAGTTTCTTTCATTACGTTCACCTTAAACAAGCTGCCATATTACAAGCATACTAATGTGCTCGTAAAGTTTAGTCTTCACATTGTGTAAAAGAATCGCACTCTGTGTATATAAAATTGTACATGTGCGTGTTGATCCATTACTGTTTGAACAAACTTCTGTCTTTCCTACCCTCCACTATGCCCTAATTTACAAGGCCCTGTCCAATTTTCAGATCCCTTTTGCCTTTATCATTGAATTGATCGCCGTTGGTTTGGCGATTTTTAAAGCGAATCGTTTGTTTACGCCATTTATATGGGAAATCCCTTTTCCTCAATGGGCACCGGAAATACGCAATAACACGTGAACTAGCTGGTTGCCAATTCGCGTACTTCCGGTACATGTAAGAGAACAGCCTTATTCGGGAAACCAGACGTTTCAAAATGTAGTCACCATTTTACATGTTTCGCCGTGAGCTGTTTCGCTATTACTCAAGTAACAAATTAAATTCAATGTTGAACTGCATGTATTGGTAATAAAGAAAGGAACAGGCCTTACTTTTTATCCAATCTCTACAAAATCGTCCGGAAGCGAGGACGCTTGAGATTTATCTTTCTTACTACAGTAGTCATGATTGACACTTAGGACAAATGAACAGTAATGTGTCATTTTACTAAATAACGTTCACTCAATGCGGCATTGTTCCACAGTTTGAATAATTTTCTGACATCAGTGTTTGTTTACCCACAAAACACTGTAATTACGTGTGTCGCGATCACCTGGCATACTTTGCCAGGGTCGGATCAAAAGGTCCAATTCACACCTCGAACTCAATAAGACTGAGAGGTGTGACATCGATACAAACACCGATAATTACATGCAAACAAACACTTTGGGGACGGAAAATGACTTCGACTTAACGAAAACGTAATCAGTTCGAACTCGTCTTAAAAACTTAAATTTATATAGAATATATAGGAAGAAAAGTTGGGACTTTACAAAAACTTCGTGTCAACGAGAAATTCGTGTCAAGAGAGATCGCCATAACGAGAGTGGACTGTACGCAGCTTATCTGGACATATACTGAATATTTATAATGTAAACTTAATATAAAAATAAGAAAAAGGATCAACAACTCTTGTAATAAAAGTTTGATTCTAATGAAAATTGCAGGTAAACAAGTTCTCATAGTAGGAAAGATTTCAATTAAGTTTCAGCCAAATTGGTGAAAAACTGTAGACGAATACTCTGTCTACAGATCGACAGATGAACAACCTGATTCCAGTATACCCATTGGGGTAGTAATGAAGATGGCAAATAGGGCAGACCCTGATCAGACAGCTGAGCTACTATGTTAGCTGTCTAATCTGGGTCTACACTATTTGCAAAAAGGTGTAGAAAAGCATATCTATGGAGTAAAGGGTTAATCGCTTACCTCATGAATATTCCTTGCATGAAGATTAATTTGCTTTACTTTGAACAAAAGAATTTTTGGACAAGGCAGAAACTGTAAATCAGATCTATATTATTTCATGAGCAAACAGAGCAGACCCGATCCAACAGGAGCCATCTGATCTGGGTCTACTGTTTGTAAAGGTGCTAAAAAGTGACTCTGTTGGGTAAAGGATTAATCACCAAATCTTTTAAGTGGTCGAAAGCATTCATAGAATGTAGTCAATTTAACCCATTCCTTCAAATTGATGCCTTTGGACGCCCCTGTAAAATGTCACTTTCTGAAACCATTGCATAAATAGACCATTTGCTTCATAGGAGCAAATGCTCTGTTTATCACAATGATTTCAAAACTACTCAATTCTGAAATTTCCTTTTCTCTAATGAATGCTCCTTTTCAGCAGATTTATTCAAAGAGATTGGATCTAAAAATAGTCTATGAGGTAATGGGTTAAATGAAGAGAAAGAAGAGAGTCTGACCGTGTTAGAGCTGACTGTAAATGTAGATCCAGGCTGTGTATGGCTGTATAAACATCTTCTATATCCGACAATGATTTTGCAGTCCTTCTTGCTGTTTTCCCTGACAATAGACTGCAGCTGTGGAAGGTCAGGGACTCGTTGACCATGGTTGTCCAGGTCTGTAACTTCTCAGAAACAGTTTGCAGAAGTTCAAGGACTGCAGAATTCTTTTTGCCTGAATGAAATTGAACAACATTAAATGTCATTGTACACACAAGGCTCTTCATGAGAAAAGGAAATGCCTTAATACTGAAAATAATATACTATTCTAATCCTTTCCCTCATGTAAACATTTTTCATGCCTTTGTAAACAGAGTAGACCCAGATAAGACAACTCCTGTTTGGTTATGACATGATATAGCATTTGTCAAAGCAAAACATTACCTTGAAAATTTCACATTTTGAAAAACTATAAATACTCATAATATCATTAATTCTTACATGAATACTGAACAGGGAAAGGGTTACCAGGGATCTAGATGGGAGGACAGTACAGTAAAACCTCTCTATAACAGCCACTAAATTGGGTTAATTAGTTGGTATCTAGGGCAGGTGGCTGCTTAAAGCAAGGTGAAAGTAAAACAGAATGCTCCTGCTAGGAGCATTCTGTTTTACTTTCACCTTGCTTTAAGCAGCCATCTGCCTTTAACACAAAATATTTGATGTAATTTAGTGACTATTATAGAGAGGTTTTACTGTATTTTCATCAATCTCTCCAAACACAGTTGTGATTTATACTCATTAGAATCATTTTAAAGAAACAATTCTAATCAGTAATAACAACATTGAGTTTGGTGGAAAACAAATATCAGAGAGGAGGAAAACAAATATCAGAGAGGATAGTATTTCATTAACCTTTGCCTTCATATGAACGCTTTTTCACGCATTTGCAAACAGAGTAGACCCAGATCAGTCAGCTCCTATAGGAGCCGTCTGGTCAGGGTCTGATCTGTTTGTGGTATAATTTAGATCTGATCCTACAGTTTCTGTCTGAGCAAAACTTTCCTGTGTTCATATGCGGCCATTATGAAAACTAATCTAATTAATATTCATGATGTCATTATTTCTTACACAAATATTGAACAGCTAAAGGGTTAATTTCTCCAAATCCATACTTGAGACTACTCATGAACCATTTACTCCATAAATATGCCTTTCTACACCTTTGAAACAGAGCAGACTGCGGAACAGATATACTTTGCCGGTCCCCACAAAAAGTAGGGAAATGTAGGTATTTTACTGTTGCATGTGAGGGTTCTTAAATCAATAAATACGAAGAAGTAAGCTTTAAACCCCCCTAAATTGAATTCTACGAACGTTTATGTATTAATTCTCGTGTATATAATGTTATTATCGGGGCTGCTACCCCAGAACCCCTGCTTATCGGATGATAGAATTGAAACAAAATAGTGTCGTGTTTACTCCTGCATAGCAACAACTTTAGTGCATCCAGTGACGTAGTAAGAAAATTTCCGGGGACCGGCAAAGTAAATTCAACCCCAGACTGTTAATATAGATAAGATTACAGTTTCTGTCATGGCCAACATTTCCTGTATTCGTATGTCCTTATTCAAATGGAATCTAATCAATATTGATGACATCCATTATTTCTTACATGAATATTCATAGAGTAAACAGTTGAAAAGATTATTCTAATGAGTAGTAACAACATTGAGTTTGGTGGAAAACAAAAATCAGCTAGTCTCATAGACGAAGGAGCTTTATGAGCATAATAAGTCTTTGTATGGAGTAAATGGTCAAGAAATCTCAGCTAGTAGGAACATTTACTGTATAAGTGGATATTTTCACTGGTCAAAAAGTTTGCATTTTCCTTAAAGTCAGTGTTTTACGTGAGGAATTATTTGCTGAAAGCAAATGTCTGAAAATTTCATAAAAAATGGATGTCGTAAGAATCACTTTGACATACTTCTCCTCTTTAAAACTAGAACTATCACTAAAGGTGATGTAAACCCCTGCTCAGCTGCCTTGATCGCAAATCAAACAAAACCTTAAACAAACTTTTCTGATTTAAAACGGGCCACAATTCTGTCAAAATGCTTATGTACTCTTGCCTACAGCTGAAGCTTGTGATGGTAAGCAAGTGTTCAGTTTCAAATTAATTCATTAATTCGAGTTGAAAGTCACCGTGACCTTGACCTTTGACCCTACCGACCTAAAAATCAATAGGGGTCATCTACTAGCCATGACCAACCTTCCTACTAAGTATGAAGAAAGCACACCCAAAACTTATCAAGTTATTGAGTGGACAAGATTTTTGAGTTGAAGGTCAGGGTGACCTTGACCTTTGACCAACTGACCTCAAAATCAATAGGGGTCATCTACTAGCCATTACCAACCTTCCTACTAAGTATGAAGATAGCTCACCTAATACTTATCAAGTTATTGAGCGGACAAGATTTTTAAGGTCAGGGTGACCTTGACCTTTGACAGACTGAACTCAAAATCTATAGGGGTCATCTACTAGCCATGACCAACATTCCAACTAAGTTTAAAGATAGCACACCCAAAAGTTGTCAAAAGCGGACAAAGATGTGGCTAATGGACGGACGGACGAGCGCAATACCATAATACGACCGAAGTTACCTAAAATGGGAGTATAAAAATGTGTTCATTCTGTTGAAGTACAAGTATACCAGTAGTTACAGGTCACATCACTAACCCTTTGAGAGTATGACATTTGCAAACAGTGTAGACTCTCGAGGATCTCTTTGATCAGAATTTGGCATTCAAAACATCTTTTCTGCAAAGTACATGTATACCTTTCATAATTAATGGACTTCACTGCTAAACAATCCACTTTGAATATACTGCATTCAAAGCGTTAACAACATTTTAGATTCATTAGTGGGAAAGCAGAGGACTTACCTGGGCCTTTGAAGTTGACACTGTACGTAAGTGTAAGGGCTCTGGTGAACTCTGACTGGTGAAGCAGAAATAAATGAAAAATGCCCTGAAATGAGGATCAATACAGCAAAATTTACAGTCAGATTAAACATAGGAGTCTTCAAAAAAAAAAATTTACAGCAGGTGATTGCTTAACCCTTTCTTCCATAAATACGCCTTTCTACGCCTCTGTCAAAATCATCTGTTGAAACCATTGTGATAAATACAGTATTTGCTCCTATAGGAGCAAATGCTCTTTTTATCACAATGGTTTCAAAACTATCCTAACATTTTTCTTTTCTCTAGTAAATGCTTCTTTCGGTAGATTTATTCAAAGAGGTTGGGTCTAAAAATAGTCTATGAGGGAAAGGGTTAATGCAGGGCAAAAGTAATAAAGTAAGTTCCTTTTAGAGCTTTCTGCAATTCTTTTGTACTGTATTAATCAACCACCTGCCTTGAACACTCGCAAATAGACTTAACCCTTTCCTTCATATGAATGCCTTTCCACACATTTGCAAACATAGTGGACCCAGATCAGACAGCTCTATAGGAGCTGTCTGATCAGGGTCTGCTCTGTTTGCTTATGAGATTATATAGATCTGACTACAGCTTAAACAGATACTAAACATTCCTGTGTACATATGCCATTATAAAAATTCTGCTGATAGATTTCCATGATGTCATTATTTCTTACATGAATATTCAACAGGGAAAGGGTTAAAACTGTAAATGTAATGTCAACACAGTGGTATGTCATCATTAACCCATTACCTGTTCTATATTTATTTTAAATTTCAATACCTACTGAATATTCATGGACAAAATAGTTATAATGAAATATGGATGGAGGCCATTTTAGAAACTAAAGAAACAAATCTATCAAATTCCATTAGCAAACAGAGCAGACCCTGATCAGACAGATCCTATAGATCTAGGGCAACATTTGCAAACAGAGTAGACCCATAAGTCAGCTCCTATTGGAGCTGTCTAACCTGGGTCTCCTCTGTTTGCTTATTGAATAATATAGATCTGATTCTACAGTTTCTGCCAAGGTCAAAAGTATAAAGCATATTATAAACATTAACATTTTGGAATTGTGATATGAAAGGAAAAATTAATGGGAACTGAAACAGGCAAACATTTTCTAATGATGAAAATTATATAGTCAGAGAGGATTAAATGGGTTATCACTCGAGTCATTTTAGCAAGCTATAAAGTTGCCGTTACTGGTAGCCAAAATAGCCATGGGCAACTAAATTTTCTGATTTTCTTCAAGTGGAAGTGTCCTTTTCAAAATTACAAGAAAAATATTGAAAATGAGGTATCATCTAATGATTCTTACTGCATTTAGCTACTTTTTTAATTCCAGTGCCAATCCGGGCATGTCAAGAAATCTTGCACATGGTATAAACCTGGCAAGACAAACTGACATGTCAGAAAGCATCCTCCCCTAACAGGCATTCCATCGGTCTCAGAGATAACAAAGAACCTGTCTTAAGCAGCTGTTCTTTTATTGAACACAGCAGTCTTAAAATTCAGGTGGTTGCTTAATGAAGGGCAAAAGTAATGCAGAAAGCTTTCAGTATTATTTTTGGCCTGCATTAAGCTACCATCTGTCTTACAGACCCATAATTAGACCTCTTTTTGAAGGCAACTTAGACAGGTTCTACTATAATGCTGCATTCCAACAAAAAAAATAAAAAATCAATGATATATTTAGCTCTGACGATGCTCTTTTATCCGTTTTCTTAAAATAATGTTTCACCTGCAAAAATTGTCATATGCTTCAATTCTTGAAAAAATTTTTTCTCTAATTCTTTTTCAAAAATATGGTCAAAGTGTCAAACAGTTTGGATCCTGTCCAAACTGTTTGCATAGGTAATCACTGATCTGCCGCTAGGCTACAAAGTGTTAATACCACAGCCTTTATAAGATTATGAACCTTTGAATGCTGAATTTTCAAAGTGGAATGGCCCTCAATGTTTAACAAATTCTCACTTGAACAGTATTCCAAGATTTCATGACCATATGAAAACCAAGAGCACCGAATGGGGGTGCCAATGCTCGTCTGTTCCATTGTAGCCCTTGAGACGGTGCAAAGTTTAAAATAATATGCATGAATAGTAAAGAAGTAATAGCCAACGTTAACATTTCTGGGTGACAGTAATGACAATGCTGACGCCAGAGTTACAACAGTAGCTCGTCTTTTTTTTCTTTGAAAAACAAATGAGCTAATAATTGACAGAACTTTATAATGAAACATGGACAGGAAATTTGGTTTTGGCAAAAGAAGAAACTGTTGAAACATATCCATCAAATACCATTAGCAAACAGAGCAGACCCTGATCAGACAGCTCCTACAGGCAAAGGCATCAAAAGGTGTCTATAAGAGGGAATGGGTTAATGACAGAGTCCAGTCAGTATGAAAGGCTTAAGTTTGCTGGATGATTTTATCTGACAAACTATGCAGACCCTGATTCCTCAAGAGCCAACTGATCTGAGGCTACATTGTCTGAAAATGCCAATAAACTTGTTTCCCACATCCATAAGGTTAACCTTACCTTAAGGGCAGCAATAGAGAATCCGTCAGTGATGTTATACAGGTCATTCTCATTCTTATCCTGTTGCAGACAAGGGCCATAACTCTGTACAGGTTCAAAAGCCAGGTAGGAGCTGGTCACATCAATCTCTGAGCCTGCAGTTCTCCTGCCAGTGTGTTAAGGAAGCTACTATACATGCAAAACAAATAATGCAGCTATTACTGAAAGGACTGACAAACAAAATTAACCCTTTCTCTATTGAATAGTCATGTAAGAAACAATGACATCATGAATATTTGTAGCTGTATTTGTACGAAAACTGAATTAGCTGGTAAGAAATTTTTACTGGCAGTTATGTTATGAATGTTTGTTCTGTCAATAATGGCAATGATTTTGGTATTGTTTACAAATTAGTTTCAAATAACCCTTTACTCCTTGTATATACCCACTTTTCTACCCCTTTGTAACCAGATAAGACTCAAACAAGACAGTTCCAGTAGGAGCCATCTGATCAGGGTCTACTCTGTTTGTTTATGAAATATTATATAGATATGCTTCTATAGTTTCTTCTATGACCATGAAATCCACGTATTGTTAAATTAATCCAATTAATATTTATGATGTCATTATTTCTTACATAAATATTCATGGAGTAACAAGTGTTCAATGGAATATATGTCACAGAGGCCCTAGTAAGATGCATAAATTAAAACATATTCAAGAATAGCTGCTTTATTTCTCCACCAAAACCTATGCTGTGAACACTCTATAGACACAGAGAATGACTACAGATAAGTGATAAAAAAATAAGCATTATTAACCCTTCGCTTGCTATTCATGTCAATATACCTACCTGTAAATAGTGAAGACCCAGATGAGACAGCTCCTGCAGGAGCTGTCTCATCAGGGTCTGCACTATTTACAAGTTGATTGTGCAACCAGTGCACTCCACAGCAGTGATTTCACAGCGAAATACTTGTACACAGTGAAGATATATGTAATTATACAACAGGGCATGGGTAAAGAAGGAGAAATGTATTTTAAAATTCAGCAAGTGAAGGGTTAATTATAATTCACAAAATCATAATTGTAAAAGGACCTAGCCCTAATATACTGCTAACTAGTTCTTGGTTTCACTATGAATACAGTGTGATCAGTTGTTTGGTGATATCTCTGAGGTAGTGTATACTGTCCCTGGTCAATGTGAAGACCAGTTTCCTCAGTCCCGGGCATTGTCTAGTGGCCAATGTCTGTGCACCACTGGCCTCAAGTCGTGAGATAGGGTTCCTCTGGCTAACTCTACAGATAAAATCAAACATAAAACTCAATTAGACAAGCCAAGATTTGCGTATAACACGGCACACTAGAAAACAAGAAAAGTCCATATCATAGAGCACTAAGCATCTAAAAAAACCCAGAGAAACTCTGTTGATAATAAGAGTAGGGCATCGCACCTGGGTTTCTCTGAATCCGCTCCCCTCTCTCTGGGGCGTCCAATTAGCCCAGAGTCTAGACTGTCTTATGTGATCTTCAGTGGGAGTCAGCAAAGGTCACATAAGACAGTCTGGGTTTTTTTGTTTTTTTACAAAGTTTGCTTATTCAAATTATGCCTATATTTGTATGTTTGCATAAGTAGTAAGTTTTAACACTAAAGGTATTACATCCTTATTACCAGTTTCCATCCATAAAACAGTGCATGCAGTGTAGACCTAGATCAACTGCTGCATTGAAAAATCAGCATCTGATCAGGATATACACTATTTATCTGGCAAGTCAAAAAAGTTAAGTACCAGGTAGGTACTATTTGCAAACAGTGCCAGATGCTGATCAGTGTATACTCCTGTTTGCAATGTCTTGTTGGAATTCTCACAGCAGGGCTTATAGTGACAAATTTAATTTAAACTCTTTAGCCATCCCTTCGATGCTTTGATTTCAGTTATGCCCTATTTCGCTGCAAACATAAGATCAGGTGACAGGATTCCTCCTTTGCAACCGCAGTTTTAAACCATTCAAATTCTTTCTCTACTGGTTGTATGTCGACGGCGCTTGCTGTTCCCTCTAACATTGTTATCAAAACTTGAAAGTTCATGCTTTGGCAAGTTCTGAATATATGCTTATTTTGGCATACAAAATGTTGACCGATGTAATAAGTCAACATTTCGTATGCCAAAATAACCATATTTTTTGCAGAAACAGACATTTCAACAAAAGCCTGATCTGATTTAACAGTTTCTGCCATGGCCAAAACTTTTATTGTTCAATTAATCAATATTCATATAACCTTATTTCTTAGTATAATTCTTACATGAAAATTTATCACGTTACGGATTAAATGCAAGAGTTTTGTTGTAAATTCTGAATGCATTTTAATACTATCAAGTTTGTACAAGGCTTTGAAACTTAAGGTTAAGTCAGAAACTTGGTTTAGTTCTTAGTTTCAGGTCAAATTTTATCCTGTACATTTGAGATCAATTTCATCTGATCCAGATTTATTACTTGACACTCAAAATTCTATATATTCATGGAGTAAGGGGTTAAAGATAGATCAGTAGGCCTCTTATCTCTGGCCGGAACTACTGTACCTTTTACTCCATCAATATTCATGTAAGAAATAATGACACTACAAATAGTAATTAAGATAAATGGTTATAACAGCACATGGACACAGGAATATTTGGCTTTAGAAGAAACTGTAGAATCATATCTATATTATACCATAAGCAAACAGAGCAGACCCTGATCTACTCTGGGTCTACTCTGTTTGCAAAGGTGTATTTATAGAGTAAAGGGTTAAGAATGTTAAAGATTCAGTTTGTGGTACTTACAATGTAAACCCTCGTGCTATAAGCTCGGTCTCTTGAATCAGCCGCAACGACTTCTTCAGAACAATTACCAAACCCTCATCTGAAGTTACATACTGTCTGACAATATCTTTCTCAGCATCCAACTTGTATTTATATTTTCTAAACACATTTATGTCCACCAGGAGAAGGCCTGCAAGTGACAGGGTTACCACACCTGTACAGGCAAGTGCTGCTGAGAAAACTGTGAATGTCCAGTAATGCTCCATTTTCAGGAGTTCAAGGAAGCCATAGGAACAAAGAACTGGGATAACCACTGCAAAAGACCTGTTCAAAAAGACACAGTGTACATTTCACATTAGCCGAAAAAAATTAAGGAAATTATTGAATGCAGCAGATATGAAATGACTTAACTAAATAATTTGGACAGAATAATGTGATTATACTTCAAATTTCATTTTTTCTAGTATTATCTTCAATAAAATCAGGATAAGGCTATAAGCTGATAATTTAATAAGATGTTGGGTTGTATATTTCAAAGTGTTCTTTCTGCTGAAGACTGTAATGTATACAAATACGAAGAAAGCTCCCTAACAAATGCACTGAATCAAAAACATTACATACAAGGAATATGATAAATACATTTAAATGTATAGCTCTAACTCCATTATTTTGACCCTAGTGGGCCTTTTTTGCACATATTTGGGACAAACTGTCCCTCTCCAAGACTTACATATATTAACCCTTTCCCTGTTCTATGTTTATCCCACATTTCAATACCTACTGAATATTATGGTCAAAATAGTTACAATGAAATATGCAAGGCAGAACATTGTAGCCATTTTTGGAAGTAAAGAAACAGATTTTTCAAATTTCGTTAGCAAACAGAGCAGACCCTGATCAGACGGCTCCTAAGGAAAGGGTTAAACATTACTCATCTATTGTCGTGTTTTATTAACCTGTCAAATTATACGCTTGCTGAACACGCCATATATAGCTTCGGTTGATATCAATCGTTTCTGCTAATAAAAGCATTCCTACTTGGCTAATTCGAGTACTTGTACATTTATTGTGAATTTCGTAAAAAGCATTTGAAACATAGGTTTACCCAAGCAAAATATATCCTTTCAGTGACGTAGGAATATTCACATTTGACAGGTCAATACCAATTTACTGTATACATTTATATTTCAAAACAAACACATGTCACCTGCCAGCAGTAATTTGACCAATAAATCCTGATGAAAAAGTGTGACAGACAGACAGACATATATGACAGAGAAGTGATCTAGAAGTGTCATCTTGCTAAAACAAGTGACACAAAAACAATAAACAGGAGCAAATGGACCTTGTCCTGTGAATGGGAACAGCAACTGTGTATCTTAACCCTGTACACCATAAATACATTTAAGCCTTTTAAAGTATTTGCAAACACAGTAGACAAAGATCAGATGGCTTTTGTAGGAGCCATCTGACCAGGGTCTGCTCTGTTTAACCCATTCCCTTATATTGACGACTTTTGACGACTCTGTAGAAGTCACTTTGAGAAACCATTGTGATAAATAGAGCATTTGCTCCTATAGGAGCAAATGCTAGATATTATCACAATGGTTTCAAACTACAAAATTCTAAAATTTTCCTTTTCTCTAGTTAATGCTCCTTTTCGGTAGATTTACTCAAAGAGGTATCTAAAAAAAGCCTATGAGGTAATGGGTTAATTATGAAATAATATAGATCCGGCTTTAGTTTCTTCCATTCCCTTGTTTATAGTACCATTATAACAAGAGATGTCACAGTCACGTGACAAATGCCCCCAAAATTTGTACCCTGTGACCTTGATCTTTGACCCATGGACCAGGGAGTTGACACATCGTCTTTGTGTGGTGAACATTTGTGCAAAGTTACTTTGAAATCCATTCACAGATAAACAAGTAATTGTACCCTGTGTCCTTGACCTTTGACATATGGACCAGGGAGCTAAACGCGACACGTCTTTGTCTGGTGAACATCTGTGCCAAGTTATATTGAAATCCATTGATAGATAAAGAAGTTACAGACCGGACACGAAATTTGTGACAAAGTAACTGTACCCTGAGATATTGACCTTTGACCGATGGACCCGGGAGTTGAAAGCAACACATCATCTTTGTCTGGTGAACATTTGTGCCAAATCATATTGAAATCCATTGATATATAAAGAAGTTACAGACCAGAAACTAAATTTGTGATAAAGTAATTGTACCCTGTGACCTTGACCTTTGACCCATGGACCTAGGAGTTGAAAGCGACACATCGTCTTTGTGTGGTCAACATCTGTGCCAAGTTATATTCAAATCCATTGATAGATAAAGAAGTTACAGACCGGACACGGAATTTGTTACAAAGTTATTTTACCCTGTGACCTTGACCTTTGACCCATGGACCTGGGAGTTGAAAGCAACACATCGTCTTTGTGTGGTGAACATTTGTGGCAAGTTATATTGAAATCCATTGATAGATAAAGAAGTTACAGACCGGACACGAAATTTGTGACAAAGTAATTGTACCCTGTGACATTGACCTTTGACCCATGGACCTGGGAGTTGAACGCAACACATCGTCTCTGTGTGGTGAACATTTGTGGCAAGTTATATTCAAATCCATTGATAGATGAAGAAGTTACAGACCGGACACGAATTTGGGACGGATGGAAGGACAGACGGACGGACGGACGGAAGGACGGACAATGCGATTACTATATGCCCACCGTTGGGGGCATAAAAATTCAGTTAATTAATAAACATTATGCCAACAGTCATTATTTCTTGTATGAATAAAGGGATGAGTACTCAAAACCATGTATCTCGCCTATTATGTATACATCTATTTAAGTTCAAAAGATATGGTCATAGTTAAAGTTTGTGATGGACAAACAGACAGCCAACAAACAAACAGACAGGCCATAAAAAGTCCTGGATTTAGATCAAGGGGCCATTAAATTTCCCTAAAAACATCTTATGTAGTGCTAGATAGTAAAAAGATTTATTTTTTATTTCGGTAAAAAGTGTACATCATGATGCAATAAGAATGAGGAGCATCAAACAAAACGCCATGAAATGCGAAATATAACACAAAAAGGAAAAGGATGATTCCTTATAAGTTTTTTATGCACTTACAACCGTTGTAATATAATTTGTTGACAATAACAAGTTGACAATAACAATTTGTAGATAAAGTGGTAGAAAAATAGATGAATAAACCTGTCTACTCTGAAAAGTTCTGTCACATAAAAGCTCAACCACTGACTGTACTAATACTTTCAATCATAAATGATAAACTTACACAAAGGCAAAAGCCTTGCTGTGCCTTGAGCCATTTCCAACTTTTGGGATTTCTAAGTATGACTGTAAAAAGTCAGAATCATCTTCATCTAATACTGAGCTCTGTAATAACATTGACACAACCTCCACATCTTTGGCTAAGTTCTGAAAACAGCAGGAAAATACAGAGCAAATATTCAAATATATACATGTATATTACAATAGCCACTCCTCCACCAAACCCTAAGTTGTGACCACACTTTAGAATCGTCTCAAAGAGACGATTCTTAGAGAGTGGTCACAACATACGGTTTGGTGGAAAAATAAGGGAGTTATTCTTGAAAATGTTTTAATTCATGCATCTTATATCATGACATTATAAAAATTAATAAATGAAGAACTTTCGTCAGCAAGCTCCCACACTGCCACATGGTCAGAGTTAAAAGTGGTTCTTCATGATAGATTCCTCTGAAAATCAAACTCTTCCAAGCTTTTATTCATGACAATTATTTAGGCAAATTTGAGAAAAATTGGTCAATAAGTGAAAGTGCTAAATGAGCAACAATGTATTAGGATACACGGATGGCCAGCCATGGGGTTTCACATAACACCACCCATATTTCAACAAGATTTATGGTCGTTTCGTTGACTTTCCCGTTTATCGACTTTAATTTATATAGTAAACCCAGTCATTTTGTCGACCTTATCATTACATAGGGATAAAGTTTTCACACCTATGCCGCAACTATGTATTTGATGTTAGCTGTTTAAGTGGGCACGTGTTGGCAATTATGGCAAACTGCCCATTGATAGTTAAGACCCAGATCAAGATCACTTTATATTGTATAAAAAGTGGTATATTCAATGTGTTTAAATATTTATGAATAATTTCGATCAGGGTCTACACAGTGAATAAACAAGTATAAACAATAACTTTCAATTATTGATAAAACATGTAAATTATTGAATAAATATTTAAATTGATTGCACACTTTATTTATAAAACGTTATATTGAATAAAAATTTAAATGCACGAAGTGCACATTTGATTTTTATGAAAATCGGAAGTTTGTGATAATTGCCAAATACATATTTCCCTTGTCCCCACTAAACACATTTACTATGTAAAAAAAACACAAACACAATTTTAACATTTTAAACAGACCTCTTTTTATCAATATAATGTGATTTAGATCTGGGTCTAAACTATGCTATCGGTAGTTTGCATAATTGCCAGCACGCCTCTATTAGATAGGCTAACATCAAATACTTATGTTAATATATGGATAAAACAATTATTCATAAATATTTAACCCTTTCCCTGTTCTATGTTTATTACAAATGTAAATACCTGCTGAATATTCATTGACAAATAGTTATAATGAAATATAGAATGTGGAACAATGTAGCCATTTTAGAAACTAAAGAAACAGATCCATCATATTCCATTAGCAAACAGAGCAGACCCTGATCAGACGGCTCCTACAGGAGCCCTCTGATCTGGGTCTACCCTCTTTGCAGATGTGTGAAAACACGTTTATATGAGGGAAAGGGTTAAACAAATTGAATTTACCACTTTTTACCAAATATAACGTGGTCTTGATCTGGGCCTGAACTATGATTGGGCAGTTTGTCATAATTGCAGACACGTTTCTACTTGAAAAGCTAAAATCAAATACACAACCACGGCAAAGGTGTGAAAACTTAACCCATATGTAATGATAAGGTCAATGAAACGACTTTGGGTTTACTATATAAATTAAGGTCGACGAATGGGAAGGTCGCCGAAACGACCATCACCCTTTCAACAAGAACTATGATACCAAACATCCATTCTTAAGCTCTCAACTGAAAATACTGATCCTTTGAAGACTCTTTCCAGAAGAATAACCTCTCTGACAAAACATGCTTACCATATCATCTTTCCCTGCAATGCCAAGCCATGTCAGTAGCTTCTTGTACACCTGTCTGATCTTTTGTCTGACTGATACATTAGGTGATTCCAGCTGAAATCATTTTAGCAATTGTAAATCATTAGTAAAACCCCTCCAAAGAAACCATCAAAGAGTGGTCTAATTCAGCATCTCAAAGGCAGGTGGTAGCTTAATGCAGGATAAAATTCATACATCTTCAATATTTATTAGCAGTTTTTTTATAACCCTTTCCCTCATACAAACGTGTTTTCATGTATCTGCAAACTGAGTAGACCCAGATTAGACGGCTCCTGGAGGAGCCGTCTGATCAGGGTCTGCTCTGTTTGCTAATGGAATTAGACAAATCTGTTTCTATACTTCGTAAAACGGCTATAATGTTCCACCTTCTATATTTCAGGCCTTTTTTTCCCTTGATGGGGAAAAATTTGCTACCCGCTTTCATATAGTAAAATTAAAATATGGCTAATTAGGG
The DNA here is from genome assembly GCA_963576725.1 of Azorinus chamasolen. Lineage (NCBI taxonomy): Eukaryota > Metazoa > Mollusca > Bivalvia > Cardiida > Solecurtidae > Azorinus > Azorinus chamasolen. Next base: position 13,651,207 of record OY755244.1, on the reverse strand, counting down.
GAAACAACCATGTGCAGTTTGCCAATTGGGGTGGGGGGAGGGGGGGGGGGGGGTGTGAACCCCGAGGTAAACCAATTTTTTAGGGGAAAACTGCATGATTTTAAAGAAAATAGCTGATATCTGTTATATAGAGAAAAAAAGGCCCTGTATTTCATTATAACTATTTTGTCCATGAATATTCATTAGGTATTAAAATTTGTAATAAACACAGAAGAACAGGGAAAGGGATAATGGAATGGTACATGAACACAGGGATAGTTGGCTATGGTAGAAATAGTAGAATCCTATCTATATTACTTCATAAGAAAACAGTACACCCAGATGATAGGCTCCTACAGGAGCTGTCAGAACTGTGTCTATCAGTTAACCCTTCCCCTGTTGAATATTCATGAAAGAAATGATGGCATCTTGAATATTTATAAGCAATATATATAATATGCATAATTATGAATATACATGTATATTTATGAATTTTATGCCATTGCAGAAACTGTAGAATAAGATCTATAATAAGACCCATACTATTCCTTAACCTTTTCCTCCATAGGCTATTTTTTATTTGTTAATGATGACATACCACTGTGTTGACATTACATTTACAGTTTTAACCCTTTCCCTGTTGAATATTCATGCAAGAAATAATGACATCATGAAAATCTATCAGCTGAATTTTTATAACGGCATAATTATATACACAGGAATGTTTGGTATCTGTTTAAGCTGTAGTCAGATCTATATAATCTCATAAGCAAACAGAGCAGACCCTGATCAGACAGCTCCTGTACAGCTGTCTGATCTGGGTCTACTATGTTTCTAAATGTGTGAAAAGGCATTCATATGAAGGAAAGGGTTAAGTCTAATTGCGAGTGTTCAAGGCAGGTGGTTGATTAATGCAGTACAAAAGAATTGCAGAAAGCTCTAAAAGGAGCTTACTGTATTACTTTTGCCCTGCATTAACCCTTTCCCTCATAGACTATTTTTAGACCCTATCTATCGAAAAGGAGCATTTACTAGAGAAAAGGAAAATGTTAGTATTGTGTAGTTTTGAAACCACTGTGATAGAGCATTTGCTCCTATAGGCGCAAATGCTCTATTTATCACAATGGTTTGTATAAAGAAATGGTTATTACAGAGGCGTAGAAAGGTGTATTTAAGGAGGAAAGGTTTAACCTTTTCCTCATACAAATGCTTTTTGACACATTTGAAAACACAGTAGACCCAGATAAAACAGCTCCTGTTGGAGCCATCTGATCAGGTTCTGTTGTTTGTTTATGAAATCATTATATATCTGACTACAGTTTCTACCAATACAAAACATTCATGCGTACATATGTCTTATAAAAATTCAGCCAATGAATATTATGATGTCATTATTTCGTGGGAAAGGTTAAGCAAACATAGGTTTAAACCTTTCCTTGTTCTATTTTTTTTTTTACAAATTTCAATACCCAAGTTGTTCATGGAAAAAATAGTAATAATAATGAAATATGTTAGGTGGAACATTAAAGTCATTTTAGAAACTAAAGGAACAGATCTATCAATTCCATTAGCATTTATAGAGCAGATCCTGATCAGATGGCTCCTACAGACAGGATCTGGAGCCATCTGATCTTGGTCTACTCTGTTTGCAAATGTGTGAAAATTTGTTTATATGAAGGAAAGGGTTAATCATGAGTAACAGCAAGGTAGTACTATATGAGAAAACTGATTATGAAAAAATGTAAAATAAAACAACAGCTTTAATATCATAAATTTCCTACATGTTTAAATCAATTTTCTAGATCTCTGAAAATGTTTCAACTTGCAACCCAATACCTTAACTTTTCCCTGGAACACTTCTTTTGTTTGGCGTGTTTGTCTCTGCTCACTGCCATCTCTGTCACAAAACTCAATATTCAGTTCTTCTGCTAGAGAGCCACTGTTAACGATGCTCTCATACAATGGCGATCCCTGAAACATACATAGGTGTTCACTATTATACAAACTCTATAGAGCAACTACCATCTATGGAATCCAGTTAAGGCCATCGTTAAAACAAGAATATGAGATCTGATACAAGATTTTAAAACCACAAAGTTGATATTATAAGAGTACAAAGATGTTTATATTAGGGAAAGGGTTAACAAAGGTCCACTGCCATAACTGACATCTGGGGTATACGGACACTTCGTCCCACAGACATTTTGTCCCATGCTCAATTTGGCCCGGGTGGACATTAATTACGTCCAACATGTTTTTGCAAGGGCGGACATTTTGTCCTACATACAGGTTTGTGCAAGGTAGCTAGCTAGGACATTTCGTTTATTACAATTTTCAATACCTACTGAATATTCATGGACAAAATAGATATAATGAAATATGGAAAGTAGATAATTGTAGCCATTTTAAAAATTAAACAGGCCTTTCAAATTCCATTAGCAAACAGAGCAGACCCTGGGTCTACTGTTTCCAAATGCATGAAAACATGTTTATATGAGGGAAAGGGTTAAACAATGCTTAACATTAGATTTTTAAGGAGGTTCGTTAATGTTCAATAGTATCATATCATATGAAAAAAAAAGTATTTGAGCCCAATTATTATACAAGACTTGATTTCCAGCTGACAGGTTGAGTTTGGATTATTACAGAACAGCGCTTGAACAGGTCTAGTGGTAACGTGCTTGACTATCAGTCCGGAGGTCCGGGGTTCAAATCCCGGAGAAAATTTCAAATTTCAGAGACGCTTTTCTGTGTCTCCCACCCGCACATCCTCTCCACCCAGGGGTTAAAATGGGTACCTGTGAGGGTCACTCGCCGGTACTGCGGCTGCATGATTGCGCCATATGTTAGCAGTGCTCAATATTGTAGGCCAATGACTCAATGACCAGGGGAGTAAATGTACAGTCGGCTGAGCGGTCATTCGGACTGAAAGTAGACTATAACTAGGTACTTGTATATATATCTTTATATTTCGTCTCGGGTACTAACATGTACAGCATCAGGAAAACATGCATACAGTATGTAATAAATTGAATAATGGATCCGGTCATTTTATATTATTATTTGTTTGGCAAAAATACATATATGCATGCGTTATTACGGTGAAAATTTAATGTAAAGATTTTTCTTTCAGCAGGTCTTGTTAAATTGTTTGGTAGATCTAACCGATGTGATTGAGTACTAATAGGTTGCGGCACATAGCAGGTTAAAGGTGAAGATTAACCGTGCCTTGAGAATACATAATCAGCAGAGGTGCTAATCCGATGATTAGATCACTGATATTTACCTGCGTCACATTCATATGTCAAGAGATATGCAGCTTAGCATTATGTCTTTAAAAAAATTGACCTTGATCATAGAGACTCGATGCACAACGAAGTGGCAAGGTATCGAGATGACCATAATTCGATTAAACAAGCCGGTTACAGTATATATGTATCTGTTCGCATGCTATACCTGAAATATGACATCTTCGTCCTCGGACACACTCATACTTCACCTGTAGCTGTCAAAATCTCCCGCCATAATGGGAAATTATTTTATAAGAAGAGTTTTGCGTGGCGTGCGATGTTTGTTATGTTTATTCTCAAGGCACTTTAAAATTAAATTCAACGTCAATTTTCAAACTTCAGGCGTCTGATTCTGAAAGATATACATAGAACCATATACAATGTCATTCATTTATCGATAATAGGACCTTTCTGAACAATTTTCGGGAATATCCTAATTCAACACGTCGACGAATATGATTGGTTAAAACGGGGAAATACCTCAAAACGAAAATAATCGCGGATGAATATTTTTTATACAAACACCACCGATTCTAGTTCAAATACAATTTTCTGTGCAAACACTATATTCTATACCTCATTATCAATGTGTGAAAGTTGATAATAATCCATTAATTTACATATTCATAATTCTATGGTTTTATATTTTTTTAGCGCAGTACGTTTTATAATGTGTTGTTAGGCACTTCCGGTTGTTTTGGAGTTTATAAACTTTTAAGAAAAAAATGTGTACCGCGTGAGAAATATGGAAATACTATGTATAAACTTTCGTTATTCGTAGTAGTTTCATGTGTTTTTAACACAACAAGTCATACAGATTTCTTTACTAATTATTGGAATCCATATGACCGAAAATATGGATTCTTTTCAGAGGTGGACAGACTTGAAACCCTTAAGGGTATTAAAGACATGTTTTACTTTGGTTATGATAATTACATGAGACATGCATATCCCAAAGATGAATTAGATCCAATTCATTGCACAGGACGTGGACCCGATTATGAAAATCCGTACGTACAGATAACTAGTGTCGGATGCCAGTGATTTCATCAGCCTTCCACCTGCCAGTTTCTCAACTAAACCCTTTACTCCATAAATACGCCGTTCGACACCTTTGCAAACAGAGTAGACCCTATAGTCATCTGATCAGGATCTACTCTGTTTGCTCACGATATAATATGGATTTGATTCTACATTTTTTGCCATGGCCAATACAGTACTCCTGTGTTCATGTGTTGCTATATATATATAACAATTTAATTAATATATCACTTTTTTACATGAATATTCATGGAGTTGAGGATTATGTAAACAAGAAGTGGCTTCATTAACATTTAGCAAACATATAGAGAAGTGTGTTTGGGGGGGGGGGGGGGGGGGGTCACATCTTTCATCGCCATATATTATAATAGCATAGATCTTCACTGTCAAAGAGTATTTTTCTGTAAAAATGTTTGCATATTATGACATGATTTATCCATTTAGCCTGTCATATAGATTGTGATGAATTAAATGACATTTCTATGATTTCACAAATTGAAAAAAGTTGAACTAGTTTCACAATTATTTGGTGATTAATTCTATCATAAAACTTTACTTTATGCAAGTATACTATCATGATGGTTTGTCTGGATCAACCCTGTTCTCAAGCTAAAGGGATAAATTTACGAAGCTTTCTCAGTTTGCAACACTGAAACATTTGATGGAATTAGGTGCCCATTCCCATAAACAACATAGACTGGGACTTTATTCACTAGGCACTTTGTGATCATACATATATTATTTTTTTAAGCTACATGTGGATTTTAGATCAACTTAAAGTATAAACTATTTTAAGAAATTATAGAAGTTATATCAACATCATCTATGTTTTGATTAATGTGTAGGTGCTGGAGCATCATCCACATCACTAGGCCCCTTTCCAGGTAACTGGCTGGCAGCATGCATGGCAGATCTATCTCAAACTAGATCTCCACTTAATTCTATCTTGAGGGTCGACCTCAGCCAGTTTCCATTCTCTGTGATCTTTCTTTGTCAGTGCTTTCTATTTCATCTTGGGCCACTCGGGTCCAAGTGTGCCTTTAACCTGTATGCTAAAAGCTGTCTTGGCAGCACCGCTGGTGTGCTCAACGTGTCCAAACCAACGAAGTCTTTTCTGTCTGAGGATAAGATCTAGGTCTACAAGACTCTTTTGACTTAACTGTTGCCACATCATCAGGCTTGACGTTGCAGATCTATCTAATGATGGCTCTGTCATTGCGCTGCAAATGCTGGAGGTTTGATTTTGCCAAAGGCCAAGACTCACTGATATGGAGCCTTGCATTCCACATGCACAAACTGTACACACGGTTGCAAGTCTTGTATGAGAGGTGGTGGGATGAGTGGTCTGGGAACAGCTCTTTAAATTTTTCACACTGCACTATTACGTGGTTGTTTCAAGATCACATCCAATGGTCACAGAAAGCATGTCTCCTAGGTAGCAAAAGAAGGCTACCACCTCTAGCTTGTCAGGTGTCGGGCCTGAACCTCGTTCAGTGGTCTTTCATCTACAGGGCTCACAGTATCTTGGCATTGTGTGCACCTGTAGTTTGGGTATTGAGACAAGACGCCTGAGCCCCTGCATTTCTTGTGCACCCAGTGCTTGCAACCTTTGCAGTAGAGGCTGTTGCTGCTTACACCAGTGCGGCATACGGCACATGGGAACTTGCCCGAGCTTTGCAGAAGGTCTAGATCCGTACCACAAATAATGATCTTGGTCTTGTCTGCATTTATTCTCAATCCCTTTCTCTCTATCCCCTCTTTCCAAGTCAGTAACCTATTGACACATTCGTCTAGTGAGTCCACAATGATAAGGAGGTCGTCTGCGTAAAGGTACTTCCATGGTACTCCAGTCTGAAACTCATATGACAAAGCCTGGAGCACAATAATCAAGAGCAGTGGACTGAGCACTGAGCCTTGGTGGTTACCAATCTTCACCTCGAACACTTCACTGAGACCAGGCACACCAACCGGGACACGGCACCATGCGTTTTCACACATCCCCTGGACCAGTTTCACGATCCATTTCCTCGACACCAAGCTTTCACAGCGCCCACCAGATCACTTTCCAAGGGACATGATCAAATGCCTTCTCTAGTTCCATAAACGCTAAATTATTAAAATAGAGCTGCTTGTTCACAGCAATATATTTCTCCTGTAGCTGTCGCACAGCAAGGATTGCATAGATAGATCTGTAGTGCCTCTGCCTGGAACAAAACCAAACTGGGAATCGTCGATCGACACTGCCTGCCTGATAACATGTTAGCCTTGATTTAACATTGAAGTTTTTAATATTGGTTAAATCTTCACATGCTACATTTAAGTTACACAATTGTTGTCTGCTTCAATTCTTAATATAAACTTTTTCACATTGCTTTGCAAAATTATTGTCAAAATGTCAAACAGTTTGGATCAAGATTAGATGCTGCATTATGCAGCATCTCATCTTGATCCAAACTGTTTGCATGTACATGTAGGTAATCATGGTTTTGTCGCTAGTGTGCAAAAAAGATTTGTTTATGAAAGGATATGTTAACCCTTCACTATCTGAGTCCGCTTTTTTACTCCTGTGCAAACAGAGTAGACCCAGATCAGACATACAGCTCCTGTTGGAGCTGTCTGATCAGAGTTTGCTCTGTTTGCTTCTACATGTATTTTACAGACCTGAATCTTTTGCCAATTGATTCCTTCATTTTATAATTTGCATGAAGTAAAGTGTTCATAATCATTGAATAAGCTGATTTATATAAACCAGTCTACAAGGAAGAGGGCAAATGGTACTAAGAACACTTCAACTGCTTTTCAACATGGCATATAGACTCTGACTGTCAAAGTAAGCTACATTGTACCTGTAGTAAAATGTGTTCTTCAGTAATAGATGTGGTGGAGAGATGATGAGGAACACAAGAGTGAGAGTGAAAAGAAATATTTAGAGTGCATAACAAACACTGTGTGAAAAGACAAAAAGAAAAAATGTATCATTGTTTTACCATATCCTCCACTCTAATAAATGCTCTGATTTTGCAAGTGAAATGTCTCTGAGTTTGCGTGCAAAAATCAAAATATGTGGAGAAGTTTTAATCTGTATATTTCTCTTAAAAGAGGCCCATTTGAATTTAACCCTTTCCCTCATATTTTTATAATACATGTTTTCACACATTTGCAAACAGAGTACACCCAGATCAGACGGCTCCTATAGCAGCCGCCTGATCAGGGTCTGTTCTGTTTACTTTATGGAATTTGAAAGATCTGTTTCTTTACTTTCTAAAATGTCTACAATGTTCCACCTTCTATATTTCATTGCAACTATTTTGGCCTTGAATATTCAGTAGGTATTGAAATTTAGGATAAATTATATAGAATGGGGAAAGGGTTGTGCATGAATTTTTTTCCAGGTTTCAAAATCTTATGGAATGTAGATCTATTTATTTCCATTGATAGTGCTAAAAGTGATGTTGGTTGGATAAATTTTCTGTACTGATAACAGTATATTTTACAGTACAATTCCCCCACTGGGAGACAGTGAATTCTGACAGTATTAATGGGACATGATACCATAATCCTGTGGGGATTTAACATGGACAATGAAACTGAGGTATAATAATAATGTCATGGTAAACTCAGCTATAGACATATCTGGAGTACTATTTGTATGTGTTTTGTAGTGTAATCTTAAGTGACCGTCAAAAAAGGTATAATTCTGGGTCTTTAACCCTTTCCTCCATGAATGTTCATGTGAGAATTAAATAATGATGTCACGAATGTTAATTGGATAATTTTTATGCCCCCGCCTTCAGGCAATGGGGGCATTAAGTTTTACCCTTTCCTGTACGTCTCGTCCGTACGTCCGACCTGTAAAATTTTCATCAACAATTTTTTGATTTGTGTATGATGGAATGATTTAATATATGGTCTGATGCATAATCATATTGAGTTGTACCGTGTTTCCCAATTTCAGGTTTGTCATTCACCTACTTCCTGTTCGCCCACGCTTTGAATGAATTTTGTGATCGCGATTGTTAAATGATGAAAATTTTCGTCAAAGATTTCTTGGCTTGTGCATACTGGAATGATTTGGTCTGAAGCATTATCATAGTCAGTTGTACCGTGTCTCTCCTTTTCAGGTCTGTCGTTCTTCTACTTCCTGTTTGCCGACACTTTGATTGAATTTTTGTTATTTGTTTAGTGACAAAAAGTTTCATCAAAGATTTCTTGGATTGTGTATGCTGGAATGATTTGAGATTTAGTCTGAAGCATAATCATAGTGAGTTGTACCGTGTCTCCCCTTTTCAGATCTGTCATCTATCTATCTATAGATTTCGCGTATTATTGGCAGGTGTGCGTCAGTGCTAGGATAAAAGTAGTGAATAGAAAGACTTCAAAGTGAGACAGTGAGAAGGAGAAAGTGAGATAGTGTTAGGACAGGTAACATTTAAAATCAGATAAAAACACTATTTCCCGGCTCTCAGGGATAGCTAAAAAGAGAGGGGTGCATGACACTTATAAACCCCTCTAGATCCGACTGTTGAACGGCATTTGCAGGCAAGCTGTTCCGCAAAACAACTGTATATGGATAGAAAGAATACTTAAAGAGTTAAAGTAGTTTGACGATGTGTGTATCTGCCTGTATGATAGCGGATGCATATAACTGGTCATCCTCATGGGCCTCTCGAGATATGTGGGTACCTGAACAGCAACATAACCATAAACAATTTTGTAGAACATAGTCAGTCGTCCAATGTCTCGTCGATCGCATAAAGTCTGCCAATTTAAGTTCTCTAACATTGTTTACACTAGAGTAGGAAGAATAATCTGAACTTACCCATCTTGCAGCACATCTTTGGACCTTTTCCACTTTGTTTATATTAACTTAGGTATCAGGGCTCCAGACTGAAGATGCATACTCTACCTGAGGTCTAAGTAAAGTTTTTGATACGAATGTTCCTGAAGAGAAAACTACGAGCATCTACTTCCTATTTGCAGACTCTTTTATTGAATTTTGGTGATTTTTGTCAAAGATTTCTTAGCTTGTGTAAGCTGGAATGATTTGATATTTGGTCTAGCTGATGCATTATCATAGTGAGTTGCACAGTATCTTCCCTTTCAGGTGTGTCGTTCATCTACTTCCTGTTTGCCGACACTTTGAGTGAATTTTTCTTATTGTTTAATGACAAATATTTTCGTCAAAGATTTCTTGGCTTGTGTTTGCTGGAATGATTTGATATTTGGACTGAATCATAATCATAGTGAGTTGTACCATGTCTCCCCTTTTTATACGCCCACCTAATAAAGGTGGTCGTATATTGTCGTGGCCCTGTCCGTCCGTCCGTTCGTTCGTTCGTTCGTTCGTTCGTTCGTCCGTCAACATTTTGTTTGTCCGCTGTTTTCTGGGAAAACTATTAGACAGATATTAATGAAACTTCACAAAAATGTTAAATGCATGAAGATCTGAAGCTGAGTTGATTCTGAGGTTCATTTGATTTTTCATTTCAGAGTTATGGCCCTTGTCCTTAAAAAATATGCAAATAGTTTGTCCGCTGTTTTCGGGGAAAACTATTTGAGAGATATTAATGAAACTTCACACAAATGTTTAATGCATCAAGATCTGAAGCTGAGTCGATTCTGAGTTTCATTTGATTTGTCGTTTCGGAGTTATGGCCCTTTTACTTAAAAAAATAATGCAAATACATGCAAATAGTTTGTCCGCTGTTTTCTGGGAAAATTATGTGACAGATATTAATGAAACTTCACACAAATGTTTAATGCATCAAGATCTGAAGCTGAATTGATTCTGAGGTTCATTTGATTTGTCGTTTCGGAGTTGTGGCCCTTGTCCTTAAAAATATGCAAATAGTTAGTCCGCTGTTTTCTGGGAAAACTATTTGAGAGATATTAATGAAACTTCACACAAATGTTTAATGCATCAAGGTCTGAAGCTAAGTCGATTCTGAGGCTCATTTGATTTGTCGTTTCGGAGTTATGGCCCTTTTACTTGAAAAAAAAATGCAAATACATGCAAATAGTTTGTCCGCTGTTTTCTGGGAAAACTATATGACAGATATTAATGAAACTTCACACAAATGTTTAATGCATCAAGATCTGAAGCTGGGTTGATTCTGAGGTTCATTTGATTTTTCATTTCAGAGTTATGGCCCTTGTCCTTGAAAAATATGCAAATAGTTTGTCCGCTGTTTTCTGGGAAAACTATTTGACAGATATTTTTGAAACTTAATACACATGTTTAATGCATCTAGACCTAAAGCTAAGTCGAGTCATAGGATCATTTGATTAAATGTTTCGGAGTTATGGCCCTTGCACTTAAAAAAATAATGCAAATCTATGCAAATATGAGGATGGCCATAACTTTTTCATTTAAAATGATATTTGCTTCAATTTTTTTATATGGTTAAACCTTAATGTGAATTTTCACATATATTGCGGGGGTTTTGATATGTCATTTTATTCTAATGTTATGGTCCTTGAACTTTGTGTGTTTGTTGCTTTGTTAGTCGGTAAATTTTTAGTTTGTCGGTTGATATAAATGAAACTGAACAACTTAACACAAATGTTTTAAGCAACAAAATTTGAAGCTGAGTTTATTTTGAGGTTCATTCAGTTTGTCTTTACAGAGTTATGGCCCTTTTACTTGAAATAAAATGCAAATACATGCAAATAGTTTGTCCGCTGTTTTCTGGGAAAACTATATGACAGATATTAATGAAACTTCACACAAATGTTTAATGCATCAAGATCTGAAGCTGGGTTGATTCTGAGGTTCATTTGATTTTTCATTTCAGAGTTATGGCCCTTGTCCTTGAAAAATATGCAAATAGTTTGTCCGCTGTTTTCTGGGAAAACTATTTGACAGATATTTTTGAAACTTAATACACATGTTTAATGCATCTAGACCTAAAGCTAAGTCGAGTCATAGGATCATTTGATTAAATGTTTCGGAGTTATGGCCCTTGCACTTAAAAAAATAATGCAAATCTATGCAAATATGAGGATGGCCATAACTTTTTCATTTAAAATGATATTTGCTTCAATTTTTTATATGGTTAAACCTTAATGTGAATTTTCACATATATTGCGGGGGTTTTGATATGTCATTTTATTCTAATGTTATGGTCCTTGAACTTTGTGTGTTTGTTGCTTTGTTAGTCGGTAAATTTTTAGTTTGTCGGTTGATATAAATGAAACTGAACAACTTAACACAAATGTTTTAAGCAACAAAATTTGAAGCTGAGTTTATTTTGAGGTTCATTCAGTTTGTCTTTACAGAGTTATGGCCGTTGCACTTTACAAAAATCTGCAAAAATGAGGATTAGCTGTAACTTTTTTATTTAATAAGATATTCACTTCATTTTTTAAAAAAATAGTACCACCTTAATATGGAAATCAAGATCTGAAGCACAGATTAGAAAATGTCAACACTTATAAGGCATGTTGAATTGGAGAAAGTTTGCAAGTGGGCGTATTATGTACCGTATGCGGTACTCTTGTTAGGTCTGTCGTTAGGGGTGACTATTGAGTCCAAAATAACTATCCCGATAGTATTGCGATATAGTCAAAATACTATCACGATACTATTGCAATAGTTTAGAAACTATTGCAATACTATCACAGTAGTTTTCTTCTCAAACTTATAAGAGAAGGGTAGCAAATCAAAATGACTAGATCAACACTTCGGATCAGCCTTCTTGTCTCTATAATTATAAAAGCAGCACACAAAGCAACACACTTACATATGCATGTCATTTAAATGATATAAACAAACATGTTTTGATATCTTTGCAAACAGGGCAGACTCAAATGAGAGATGGACGTTTTCTTTTCATATGATAGATAAATGATTCCACTGTACTTAAGTAAACTATTGAAACTATCGATTGTTGAATTAACTATTGGCGATAGTTCTCGATAGTCAGAATTACTATCGAACTATTACTACTGCAAGCTCAACTATTGCGACAGCTCGATAGTTCGACGTATTGTTACATCTCTATCTGTCGTTCATCTACTTCCTGTTTGCCGACACTTTCATTGAATTTCAGTGATTGTTTAATAATCTTATTCCTGTTTATGGTCATATTATTAATAGTTGTAATAGTAATATTTACAGAATTATCAAAATATTACCTTATAGTAAATTATTACATGTCACCTGCATTTGGCAGATCTAGAGGCAACATAATTATAGAGATCACTATCCATCTTGCGCCATCGTCCATATTCATTGATAGAAATAAATCTGCATGAGGCAAACATGCAAACCGTTAGTCAGTCAATTTTAATGCATGTTAGAAAACAACCTGGCTGGGGCATTTGTGTCCCATGGACACATTTTCTTTTATTTTATGATAGCATATGGACAAAGGAATGTTTGGCACTGGCAGATAATCTATGTTTAATATCAAAAGCAAACTGAGCAGACCCTGGTCCTATAGGAGCTATCTGATCTGGGTCTACTCTGTTTGCAATTGTGTAGAAAGGCGTATTTATGGAGTAATGGGTTAAGGCAGGTGGTAGTAACCCTTTCTCAGTTTATTTAAAATTTCGATACCTACTGAATATTCATGGACAAAATAGTTATAACAAAATATGAAAGGTGAAACATTGTAGCCATTTTAGAAAGTAAAGAAACACTCACTGATCTTTCAAATTCCATTAGCAAATAGAACAGAGCTGTCTGATCTGGGTCTGGGTTTACTCTGTTTGCAGATGTGTGTGATAAGGCATTTATATGAAGGAAAAGGTTAATGCAGATTGAAAATGTAAAAAGCTCCGGAGATTTCTACATGCGACTTTTGCCACAGTATACCGGTACTAAGGGAGGTAACTGCAATAGAGTTAATACAAGCCCCACAATGCAGTGACCTCTCTTGAACACTATTTTTAAACCTATCTGGCATTCATCTATGCCTTTCTGCCTCTTTACAGACAGAGTAGAACCAGATCAAATGGCTCCTGTAGGAGTCATCTGATCAGGGTGTGCTCTGTTAGCTATAAATGAAATAATGTAGATAGATATCATCATATTATGATTCTACAGTTTATTCTATGACCAAACATTCCTCTGTCCATATGCTATTATAACAAAGTGAGGTAACATACATGTAGCCATGGTGTTGTAATCTTGGATGTTGTTGTAAAGTTTTGTCTTAGGTGTGAAAAAAGGCATTTTGTCACAGATTCAACATCAGTACTGCTATCCCTATCAAACTTCACATAGTTGTTCACCATCAGGAAGGCTTTAGTCTGGTGAAGAATAATTACTCTGTCAGGCATATCTAATGAGTTATGGCCCTTTACAATATTGTTTTTGTTATAACAGAGTAAACAGACAAGTATTGGCATCTATTATGCGGTGCTGTTGTTCTCAAATCAAATCAGTATTGTCAGAATACAATAGTAGGCTTACAACAGCTTTTAACAATCTGCTCCATAAATACGCCTTTCTATGGTTTTGCAAACAGAGTAGACCCAGTTTTGACAGCTCCTATAGGAACCATCTGATTAGAGTCTGCTCTGTTTGCTTATGATATACATGTAATATACAGTTTCTGCATGATGGCAGTTTCTGCCATACCTTTAATAAAAATTAATCTAATTAATATTCATGATGTCATTTTTTATTACATGTGCATGAATTTTCATGAAGAAAACGGTTAACCCTTTCCTCCATAAATACGCCTTTCTACGCCTCAGTAATAACCACTTCTTGAAACCATTGTGTTAAATAGAACATTTGCCCCAATTTATCACAATGGTTTCAAACTATAAAATTCTACTTTTCTCTAGTAAATGCTCCTTTTGGGTAGATTCATTCAAAGAGGTTGGGTCTAAAAATAGCCTATGGAGGAAAGGGTTAAAAGTGATGAGACACCAAAGTCACACTAAGGCATAAATCTCAGTATACATGTTACTGTACAGAGGTCCAGATAAGAGGTCCAGATAAGAGGTCCAGATAATAATTTCTTTATTTCTCCACCAAACCCAATGTTGTGCCTACTCCTTAGAATTGTCTCGAAGAGTGGTCACAACATAGGGTTAGCTGGAGTAATGAAGATTTTAGTATTTGAGTATGCACCTTTATCTAGTTATGCAGTACGATTCTGTTTTATACACTACAGATCCAACATAAACATCAATGATGTCCTCGGGGATTACAGTCTAACCCTGGTGGATACTTTGGACACTCTGGCTGTAAGTATTAACCCTTTAATCCTTAACCCTTTCCTCCATAGGCTATTTTTAGATTCAAACTCTTTGAATGAATCTACCAAAAAGGAGCATCAACTAGAGAAAAGGATCATAATGCTCAATTTATCACAATGGTTTCAACAGGTTATTTTTACAGAGGCATAGAAAGGCGTATTTATGGAGAAACGGGTTTTATTATACTTCAATATATCCTTCAATGCAAAACTCCCATAGACCTAAAATGTGATCTTATGATATATCACTCTCAGAATGAGCTTCCAGGTGAATATATCCGTTTCAAAACCACAAATCTAACAGACTCCAAAATGCCTGTTTATTGGATTCTCTCTCTCTCATGTCTTACATCACTCAAATATTCTTTCATTCTCTCCCGAATTTCTCTGTTTCACCAACATACATAAATTCTTTCGCATTTGTTGCATTTTATTGCATATAATACATTCGGGAGAATGCATGCACGCTAATGCATGCATGACATTGCGCTCATGACGTCATCATTTTCAAATAACAACTCAATGCTACATGATGCTAGATCAACATTATTCTCTTTGATTTTATGGCTGAATGCATACATGTACCAAAAATGTGGCGTATATTTTGACATGATTATCTTTGATAAAGGCTAGTAGTGGTCGAAATATTAGATAAGAGTTATTTCAGTATTTCTTTATTATCTTAATTCCTTTTTTTAAAAAAAATAAATATTATCTGCATTTATTATTTCTTTTAATTTTACTTCTCAAGTTTTTCAGTATAATAAAATAATTAACACATAACTGTCAGGATGAAAGAGGATATTGTCAGCCCTTGAACTGGCATATTTACCCCTCGGCTGCGCCTCGGGATAAATATACCAATTCTCGGGCTGACAATACCCTCTATCATCCCGACAGCCATGTGTTAATTATATAAAATACGCCTTTTAACGCCTTTGCAAATAGGGTAAACCTATACATGAATCCAGATATCGCCATAAACCCTAATCTATATCTTTACCATTTCCCTGTTCTATATTTATTCCAAATTTCAATACCTACTGAATATTCATGGAGAAAATACAATGTAGTTATAATGAAGTAACCATTTTAGAAAGTAAAGACATAGAACTATCAAATTCCATTAGCAAACAGAGCATACCCTGATCAGATAGCTTCATTGAGTTCATAACTTGTATTCTCCCTAATAAATGCACCCACTCTAATAAGCATGCCCTTACTTAGGGGGGGGGGGGGGGTTACTAACAATGAATAAAACATCTGAAACCTATATACACGTAACAATCATTAAGAAATACCGGTACAGGTTCTCAAAATACAGGTGGTGGCTGAATAAAGACTGAAAGTAATGCAGAAAGCTCCCTTAGGAGTTCTCTGCAATACTTTCATCCTGCCTTAAGCAACCACCTGTGTACACAATGCAAGAAATTCATTTTAAAAATGTAATGCGCCCAGGGCATTTGTTAGAGAATACAGTTTACCACTGTTTAAAAAAAAATAAGTTTGGTCCTACTTATGCAATACACAGTTTATTTTGTGATCAAACTGCATACACGAAAAGCATTTTTTAACTACTGTATGTTCGATCTACATGTATGTTCATCAACCAAATTACAGTATCACCTGATACCCGGAACTCTGTTTCTTCATTTCATAGCAAAATGAAATCAATCAAGCATGGATATATGATGATTTATCACAGTTCAGTCAATGAATATTACATCTTTGACTATAGTCATTTCTACCAGGGCTCCAGTCCAGTTAGAGCTCTCCATCTGGGAGATGTTTAGTGGAATACATGGAGAAGTTTTGGTCCTGATTTTGTTTCTCTCAATGTGTTACATGTACATATTTACATGTATATCCGTACGTCCCACAAATTTAGTGTGTCCAACTCCTCATACACCAATAGGAAGATTTACTTAGTATCATCTAATGATAATGCCGGAGCTGTTTCATCTGGGTCTATTCTATTTTCAAAGGTATGAAAAAGCATTTGTATGAAGGAAAGGGTATGATGGTATATGATGGTATCCTCAAGTTTATATAGATATATACTTATGTTTTCATGTGTTATTGCAGATACTAGGTAACAACACAGAATTCAAACGAGCTGCACAGATGATTATGGAAAACTTGACTTTCCAGAATAATACAGTTCAAGTGTTTGAAGCCACAATCAGGTATGCTGTTTTTACCCTTTCCCTGTTCTATGTGTATTCCAAATTTCAATACCTGCTCAATATTCATGGACAAAATAGTTATAATGAAATATGGGAGATGGAATATTGTAACTATTTTCGAAAGTAAAGAAACAGATTTACAAACTTTCATTAGCAAACAGAGATGACCTAGATCAGATGGCTCATCTAGGAGCTGTCTGATCTGGGTCTTCTCTGTTTGCAAATGCATGAAAAGGTGTTTATATGAGGGAAAGGGTTAACCCAATCTATTCAAATAAACCTTTACCTGATTAGTATAATGTAAGAAATAAAAACTGAATATTAATTAGATGATATCTTTTTATGGCATGTGAACAAAGGAATTCGTTTTGGTCATGGCAGAAACTGTAGAATAATATCTATATAATACATGTATATCATTTATAAGCAAACATAGCAGACCCTGATTACATGGCTCCTACAGAAGCAGTCTGATATGAGTTTACTCTTTTTGCAAATATTTTGAAAGGCATATATATATATGATGTGAAGGGTTAATAGAAATTCAAAAAGTTATTAATGGTTCTTGACAGGGGTGTGCTTAAATTTTGTGTCAGAGCAACAGGTAAAGGTACATACTCAAAGTCGACATTTCTCCACCAATTCCTTTGTTGTGACCATTCTTCGAGACGATTCTAAAGAGTGGTCACAACATAGGGTTTGATGGAGAAATAAAGAAGTTACCGGTATTCTTGAAAATATTTTAATTTACGCATCTTGCAAAAATAGAAATGAAATATTCAGAGCTGTATATAAGGTGCCTAGGAACTCTTAGTAAAATTTTTTTTTTATATTTCTCCATCAAATCTGATATTGGTTCTATTTATTAGAATCACATCTCTATAGCAGTTCTAACTAGTGGCAGCAGAATAGGGTATTTTATTTCTTACTTACAGCACTGAAATATTGCATTTGTGTTGGTATTTGTGTGACCAGATGTAGCGATATTCATTTGATACACTAGCTTTCATTACAGAATGTTGGGAGGCCTTTTGTCAGCTCACCTGCTAATTATTGATCCAGATCAGCCATTTGGTGACATTATCCCAGAGGATTATGATAATGGCTTGTTGTATCTTGCACATGACCTTGCTAATAGACTGATAGCTGCATTTGAAAATACTGCCACTGGAATTCCATATCCTAGGGTGAGACACTACATTATTCGGTTCTTTCTTGACCCTTACCTGATGAATATTCATGTAAGAAATAATGAGATTGTGAATATTTATTAGCTGAATTTTTATTGTGATATATGAACACAGGATTGTTTGGTATTGGCAGAAACCATAGAGTCAGATCTGTATAACTGCATAAGAAAACAGAGCAAACCCTGATCATACAGCTCATCTGATCTGGTCGACTCTGTTTGCAAAGATGTGAACAGCATTTGTATGAGGTTTTCTAGGAGCCATCTGATAAGGATCTGCTCTGTTTAGTTATGTCGTAATATAGATTTGATTCTACAGTTTCTACTATTATGATTTATTATGATTATCTACCAAATATGGTTTTCAGCCAATAACTATCAATCTGTCATTATTTCTGTAATGAAAATTTATGAGGGAAAGGGTTAAGTTTAAATCTTTACTCCATGAATATTCACGGCAGACTATCAATCTGCCATTATTTCTGTAATGAAAATTTATGAGGGAAAGGGTTAAGTTTAAATCTTTACTCAATGAATATTCCTGACAGACTCCACCAATTATGAATATTAATTAACTAATTATTTTATATTGGTATTTAACCTTTTCCTCCATAAATACGTCTATCTACACCTCTGTAAAAGTCACTTTATGAAACCATTGTGATAAATAGAGCATTTGCTCTTATAGGAGCAGATGCTCTATTTATCACAATGGTTTCAAACTACAAAATTCTAAAATTTTCATTTTCTCTACTTAATGCTCCCTTTTCGGTAGATTTATTCAAAGTGGTTGGATCTAGAAATAGCCTATGAGGGAACGGGTTTAAACAAGTGAATACATGAATTGTATAGCAGTGCCAAATAGTATAGACTCAGATCTAAGATATTTAATAAGTAATCAGAACAGGCTCTGATCAGAGTAATCTGATCTGGCTCTTCTCTGTTTGTAAAGATGTCAGAACTTTGAAGGCATCTCTGTGGAGTAAAGGGTAATGTAAAATCAGTATGACCAAGAAATTTGAATTTGATTTGACAAAATTCAGCACGATTATATTTATCAGGTTAAACTCTTTGAACTTCTTGTACGCTAGCAGCGAATTTGTCAGTCCTTTATTCCATGAATATGTCTTTCTTTGCCTTTGCAAACAGAGCAGACCCAGATCAGATGGCTCCTGTAGGAGCCGTCTGATCAGGGTCTGCTCAGTTTGCTTATGAAGTAATACAGATATGATTTTACAGTTTCTGCCATTGCCAAAAACTGTTGTGTTCATGTGCCATTACAAACATCAATCTAATTAATATTCATGATGTCTATAATTATACATTACATGAATATTAATGGGAGGAAAGGGTTAAACCTATGCAAACAAGTAACTTTGATCTCATGAGGATCTACATTGTTTTACACTCTGAATGAATTGAAAGAATGAATTGGAGAAATGAAAGAATAAATAAATGTAGCAAACAACAATAGTAGTGGACTTTAAAGAGATAAAATGTATGTGATATAGACTTGCCCTAAAACAGTAGGAAGCTTTCTTGTACATTTTTAACCCTTTCTTAACCCTTTCCCTCATATTGACGACTTTTGACGACTCTGTAGGAGCAAATGCTCTGCTTATCACAATGGTTTCAAACTTCCAAATTCTAAAAAAAATCTTTTCTCTAGCTCCTTTTTGGTAGATTTATTTAAATTGGTAGGATCTAAAAATAGCCTATGAGGTAATGGGTTAATAAACATTTATGCATGAATTGACCACTTCGTGAATATTGATTTTTCAAGGGAATTTTTGACATACACAAAAACTGAAGGAGCAGATCTATATAATTTCATAAACAGAGCAGAGCCTGGTCAGACAGCTCCTATAGGAACTGTCTGATCTGAGTCTACTCTGTTTGCAAAGGCATGAAAAAGCATTTATATGAGGGAATGGGTCAACTCTATCTACAATGAATGTATTGTGCTTTGTTTTATTGTCAGGTCAATCTACATACAGGTGTACCATTAGATTGTATAAATGAAACATGTACTGCGGGGGCAGGGACACTAGTTCTGGAGTTTGGGGTGTTGTCAAGGCTATTAGGAGATCCCACGTTTGAGTCGGCAGCCAGGCGTGCTGTAAACAGACTCTGGAAATACAGATCCAATGTAACTGGTCTTTTTGGTAAGAAGTATATATATAAAGAGATTGACATGGCTCCGGGGTTATAAAACTTATGAGTCTCAGTCTTAGATCATTCTCTTTAGATCATTCTCAAGTATCTGACTTTTCAGATGCTTGAGAATGAAATCAAACTCAAGCGAAAAGTTTTACAACCTTGGGACCAGTTGTAACCGAACACAGACAGAGTTAACTTTAATATTTGAGTATAAGGGCTGTAGCGATGTTTGGAACTTTTAATACTTTTTGATAACACTTTTTCCTGGAGTCTGAGATCATTCTCAAACATCTGATTGGTCAGATTTTGAGTTTGCTCAAAGTCTGATCAATCAGATACTCGAGAATGAACTCACAGACTCAGAAGTTTTATCACCTTAGACCAAGATGATGATGGTAACTTTACCTTTGTTCTACAAATATTTTCAATTTGTCTGTGAAATATTGATTCTGCAATATCTAGAATAGCATTTAAACTCCCTTTGTAGGTGCAAAGAAAACAAGAGGGAGATGTTGCAAATTATTTTATGTTTGCATTCTGAAAAAAATACCTTTGGTTGCTGACTTGCTGTGGCAACCAGGTACCAAGTTAAAAAAAGATGGTAGGAAATCTGGATAATTTCTGTTTTGGCAGGGAACTTGCAATACTTGCAGTATTTCATTTACTTGTTGTAAGACCAAATCTACCATATTTTGTGTTTGTTATTTGTTAATTTTATACCTGTTACATCCCTGAAAAAAACTTGTGAATGGTTTAAATGTTGAAATAAAAAGTTTTAGTGTATGCAATAGAAGCTAGATTGTTCAATTATTTCAAGTTGTTAAATATTTGAATGACCTCAACCCTTTCCCTGTTGAATATCCATGTAAGAAATATAGGCATCATGAATATTTATTTGCTGAATTTTATAATGGAATATGTACACAGGAATGTTTGGTATTGGTAGAAACTGTTATGTCAGGTCTATTATAATTTCGTAAGCAAACAGAAGGCCCTGGTCAGACAGCACCCAAATGAACCATCTAATGTGTGTCTACTCTTTTAACCCTTTACTTCATAAATATGCCTTTGCAAATAGAGTAGACCCAGATCAGATGGCTCCTGTAGGAGCCATCTGATCAGGGTCTGCTCTTTTTGCTTATGATACAACATAGATATGATTCTATAGTTTCTGCCATGGTAAAATATTCTTTTGTCCATGTGCTCTTATATAACAATTAATCTATTATGATGACATTATTGATTTTCTTACATGAAAATTCATGGAGTAACGGGTTAACAAAGGTATGAAAAGGCATTTGTATGAGGGAAAAGGGTTAAGGTATTCCGTTTTATAAAAAGTTAAAACTTCTATTTGACTGATTGGCTGATAAATCAGCAGTATCGATCTATGTCCAGAAATATAAATGTGTTATGCTTTATTGAAGACAAATATTTCTTCTGTAATATATCAAATGATCTGACCATTTCGCTTTAACCCTTTCCTTCATATGAACATGTTTTCACGCATCTGCAAACAGAGTAGACCTGGATCAGACGGCTCCCATAGGAGCCGTCTGATAAGTGTCTGCTGTTTGCTAATGGAATTTGATAGTTCTGCTTATTTAGTTTCTCAAATGGCTGCAGTGTTTCACCTGCCATATTTCATTATAATTATTTTGTACATGAATATTCAGTAGGTATTGAAAATTGAACTAAATATGGAACAGGGAAATGGTTAACCCTTTCAATCCTGCATTATCAGAGTGGAATAGCCCATCAGTGTTTATTATAGAGTCCACTCTGACAGTATGAAAGGCTTACACTTCCTAGAGGAATTTGAATTACAAACGTTGCATACTCAGATCAAAATGCTCCTCTAGGAGCACTCTGATCTGGGTCTACACTGTTTGCAAATGACAGGGCACACATGTATCTCTGGTTGAAACACTTTCAATGCCTTTGCAAACTGAGTAGACCTGGATTTGGAAGCTCCAGTAGGAGCTGTTTGATCAGGGTTTATTCTGTTGGCTTATGGAATTGTATAGATGTTATCCTACCTTTTTTGTTAACGCTAAATTTCCCTTGGAAAATTATAAACATTAACCCTTCTCTTGCTGAATTTTAAAACACATTTCTCCTTCTTTACCCATGCCCTTTTGTATAATAACATATATCTTTACTGTGTACAAGTATTTCACTGTGCAATCACTGCTGTGGAGTGCACTGGTTGCACAATCAACTTGTAAATAGTGCAGACCCTGATGAGACAGCTCCTGCAGGAGCTGTCTCATCTGGGTCTTCACTATTTACAGGTAGATATATTGACGCGAATAGCAAGCGAAGAGTTAAGTTAATTATATATTCATGAAGTGATCAATTTTTGCATAAATGTTTATTAATGAAAGGGTTATACATGAATTGAGTCATGATCCAACATTCTAAAACCTGGCTGCGTAAGACATAATATAATAACTAGTTATCTGTTCTGTAGGTAGTGTAATCAATATACAGACAGGAGAATGGACAGGCAAGATGAGTGGAGTTGGGGCTGGCCTGGACTCCTTCTTTGAATATATGCTCAAGGTAAGATCAAAGTACAGCAGAACCTGTCTTAAGTGACCATTTAACCCATGCCCACTTAAGCTATTTTTATACCTAACCTCTTTGAAAAAATCTACCAAAAAGGAGCATTTACTAGAGAATTTTTATACGCCCCAAGGTAACTAAGGTCCTATTATGGTATGGCACTTGTCCGTCCGTCTGTAAACCACATCTTTGTCCGCTCAATAACTTGATAAGTATTCGGTGAGCTGACTTAGTAGGAGCTCACTTAGTAGGAAAGGTGGTCGTGGCTAGTAGATGACCCCTATTGATTTTGAGGTCAAAGGTCAAGGTCACAGTTTCATTCAACTCAAAAATCTTGTCCGCTCGTTAACTTAGTAAGTATTAGGTGAGCTGTCTTCATACTTATTAGGAAAGTTGGTCATGGCTATTAGATGACCCCTAATGATTTTGAGGTCAGTCGGTCAAAAGTCAAGGTCACCATGACCTTCAGTCACCGTGACCTTCAACTAAAAAATATTGTCTGGTCAATAACTTGATAAGTATTTGGTGTGCTGTCTTCATATGTAGTAGGAAAGTTGGTCATGGCTAGTAGATGTCCCCTATTGACTTTGAGGTCAGTAGGTCAAAGGTCAAGGTCGCCATGACCACAGGGCACCGTCACAATGAATTATGAACCTCGACAGAAAAAAATAACGTATGAACACTAGGTATATAGACAAGGGGTCGAACTTCCTATTTACGAATTTTACCCCTCTCCCAAGTTATGCCTCTGTTGACATTCAATCAAACGGTATATCGGGTAAAGCTTTTTGCCAATAAGTAGTCTAATGTATAGCCTATGTAACTGCAAAGCGAAAAGCTCCTAGTTGAAACGGTTCTTTTCAACCCTTTACTCCATGTATATTCGGACAAGAGAATATAACATCATGAATATTAAATTAATTGACTAAATTTTTGTAATACTACTATGAACAAAAGAATTTAGCATGATCAATAGAAACTTTAGAATCAGATCTATTTTATATCTTAAGCAAACAGAAGAGACCTTGATCAGAAGGCTCCTAGGAGTTGTCTGATCTGGGTTTACTCTGTTTACAATGGCATATCTATGGAGTAAAGGGTCAATGCTCCAATGTTCAATGAGTGAATGGTTGCTTAACCCTTTCCCTCATATAAATGTGTTTTCACATGTTTGCAAACAGAGTAAACCCAGATCAGACAGCTCCAATTAAATTTAAATGTATTTTGGTTACTACCTTAACCCTTTCCCTGTTCAGTTTTCATTTAATAAGAACTAATTTATCATGTATATTTATTAGCTGAATTTTTATAATGTAAACTTTTCAGGGAAATGTTTTGCTCTGACAGAAACAAGAATCCAATCTATATCATGTCAAAAAGCAAACACAGCAGACCCTGGGTCTACTTTGTTTGCAAATGCGTAGAAAGGCGTATGTATGGAGTAAAGGGTTAACAACAATATAAACCAGTCAGACATTGTGTTCGAATGTGACAGCTAATTTTGCTATACTGCTTGTAAATCTAATTCTTTGCATGCTAGTGACAAATTTCTGACAACTTATGAAACAGTGAGTAACTTGTCATCCCATCAGGATCCAAACTTGTTTGTTTTCTGTCTGTATATTTGAAAAGAAATGGAAGAAAACAATAACTTTGGAAATAGAGGCAGATAAAGAATACCTGGCATTTTAAGAATTAAATGATGTCTATATGTCCTTTTTACTAGTACCACAATCATATTTTATCTCGTAAATCCCTGAATATTTTTGTTGGGTGAAACTTATTAGCTCTTTCGCTGCCAATGTTGTATCTGTGATTATCCATGCAAATAGTTTAGATCCAGATGAGACGCCAAGTAACTCTGCATCTCATCAGGATCCAAACTGTTTGTTACTGTGACACTTTCAAAAATGGAAATTTGCAGCAGGCGACAAAGTTTGCAGACGACAAAATTTGGCAGTGAAAGAATTAAGTTCATTAAATATGTTTTGTCAATGAATCTAATTTTCATTTTGAAAGGTGTTCCTGCATGAATTCATTTATCAATATGTCCTTTAGAAAATAATTTGTAAAGCAAACAGAGTAGACTCTGATGAGAGGGTCCAGGAGCCTTCCGGTTTTGGTCCATACTGTTTGCCTATTCCCCTTTCAGAGACATTAATCATAAATGGATTTCATGTTCCTAACCCTTTACCTGATAAATATTCATGTAAGATATAATGACATTATGAAAACATTTTGCATATATGACCAGAATTTTTGACCATGGCAGAAATTGTAGAATCAGATCTACATGTATATTATTTCACAGGCAAAACAGAGTGAACATTGATTAGATTTTCTTACAATAGCCATCTAATCGGGGTTACTCTATTTGTATACAAAAGTAATCAGAAGGTATCTCTGTCAGTTAACCCTTTCCTCCATAAATACGCCTTTCTACGCCTCTGTAATATTCACTTCTCCTATAGGAGCAAATGCTCTATTTATCACAATGGTTTCAAACTATAAAATTCTAAAATTTTACTTTTCTCTAGTAAATGCTCCTTTTGGGTAGACTCATTCAAAGAGGTTGGGTCTAAAAATAGCCTATGGAGTAAAGGGTTAAGGTATTTGCTTCTTTATTTCTCATCTATTATGGAAGGGAAAGGCAATATACAGTGTATATTATTTTGCAGAGTTATATTTTGTTTGGACGACCGGAAGACCTTAAGAAGTTCAATGATTCATATGAAACCATAAAATTCCATATGAGAAGAGGGTAAGTAGCAATGCGTTAACCCTTTCCTTCATACAAACGAATCATATCTACATGTATATTATTTCATAAACAAACAGAGCAGACTCTGATCTGGGTCTACATTGTTTACAAAGGCACAGACTGGCATATTTATGGAGTAGGGAGTTAATACTTCAGTACTCATTGAAAAAAAGTTATTTGACACAAATTTCTGGTTATAAAGTTTTTTTATGCCCCCGTTTTTAGGCGGCAGTGGCATTAAGTTTTACCCTTGTCTGTATGTCTGTTCCTCCCTGTACGTCCGTCCTGTAAAATTTTTGTCAAAGATTTCTTCGCTTGTGTATACCAGAATTACTGTGCCTCCCCTTTTTAGCTCGCCGATTCGAAGAATAGGGGGGCTTATGGAATCACCCCGGCGTCGGCGTCGGCGTTGGCTTTTCCTTTTGGTTAAAGTTTTGGGGTAAGTGTTGAAATGCACTAATACTACATGAAATATTTGCCCTAGGAAGCTGATACTTGAAATGGAGGTTCCCAGTGTGTTGAGCATCGATGTAGCGTAGTTGAAATTTAAATTAGAACTGAATTTTAGTCCAAATTTCACCTGTTTTGGACTTTAAATAGCTTTTTGGGCTGAACTCTCAAGGTTAAAGTTTTGGGGTAAGTGTTGAAATGCACTAATACTACATGAAATATTTGCCCTAGAAAGCTGATATTTGGAATGAAGGTTTCCTGTGTGTTGAACATGGATGTAGTGTAGTTAAAATTTAAAATAAAATTGAATTTTAGTCAAAATTTCACCTGTTTTGGACTTAGCTTTTTGGGCTGAAATCTCAAGGTCAAAGTTTTGGGGTAAGTGTTGAAATGCACTAATACTATATGTAATATTTGCAGTAGGAAGCTGATACTTGAAATGGAGGTTCCAGGTGTGTTGAACATTGATGCAGTGTAGTTAAAATTTAAAATAAAACTGAATTTTAGTCCAAATTTCACCTGTTTTGGACTTGGCTTTTTGGGCTGAAATGGGAAGGTTAAAGTTTTGGGGTAAGTGTTGAAATGCACTAATACTACATAAAATATTAGCCCTAGAAAGCTGATATTTGGAATGGAGGTTCCTTGTGTGTTGAACATTGATGTAGTGTAGTTAAAATTTAAAATAAAATTGAATTTTAGTCCAAATTTTACCTGCTTTGGACTGAAATCTCAAGGTTAAAGTTTTGGGGTAAGTGTTAAGATGCACTAATACAACATGAAATACTTGCAATAGGTAGCTGGTATTTGGAATAGAGTTTGCCAGTAGGTTTAACATTGATGTAGTTCAGTTAAAATAGAAAAATATTTTGGACTTCATCTTTGTAGACAAGGTCTACAATAGGCGAGCTTTGCTGTCCTGCGACAGTCTAGTTGTATTTGTCCTTCATCTACTTCCTGTTTGCCAACACTTTGAATGAATTTGGGTGATTGTTTAATGACAAAAAAATTGTCAAAAGATTTTTTACATGGGTATGCTGAAATGATTTGATATTTGGTCTGAAGCATAATCATTTTGAGTTGTACAGTGTCTCTCCTTTTCAGGTCTGTCATTCATCTACTTCCTGTTTGCCGACACTTTGATTGAATTTGGGTGATTGTTTAATGACAAAAAAAATTGTCAAAACTTTCTTCGCTTGTGTTTACTGGATTGATTTGATATTTGGTCTGAAGCATAGTCATAGTGAGTTGTACCGTGTCTCCCCTTTTCAGGTCTATCATTCATCTACTTCCTGTTTGCCGACACTTTGATTGAATTTTGGTGATTTTTTTAACTGTCTTCTTCCTGTTTATGGTTATATTATTAGTAATTATGTCTCCCCCCAGCATATTGGGGAGACATTTTGTTTTTGTGCGTGGCCTCCGTCCGTCTGTCCCATTTTACTTTGTCCGCACGGTTTCTCAAAAAGCTTGGGTCGCATTTTCATGAAACTTCATAGGATTAATCCCCACCATGCCTAGTTGTGCATATCGTATTCCTGTTCCGGTTAGATGATTTTCTGCAGAGTTATGGGACTTTGAAATTTTTACATGGAAAATTTTGTCCGTGCGATTTCTCCAAATCCTATGATCAGATTTTCATGAAACTTCATAGGATTGATCAGCACCATGCCTTTATGTGCATATCTTATTCCTGTTCCGGTTCAATGATTTTCTGCAGAATTATGGGACTATGAAATCTTTACATGGAAAACTTTGTCCTCGCCGTTTCTCCAAATCCTGTCATCAGATTTTCATGAAACTTGCTAGGATTGATCAGCACTATGTCTAGTTGTGAATATCTTATTCCTGTTCCAGTTTGTTGATTTTCTGCAGAGTTATGGGACTTTGCATTTTTACATGGAACATTTTGTCGGCGCAGTTTCTCCAGAACATTTGACTGATTTTTCCTGAAAATTAATAGGATTGATCAGCACTATGTATAGTTGTGCATATCTTATTCCTGTTCCAGTTTGATGATTTTTTGCATAGTTTTTTTGCAATTTTTACATTTGAGATTTACTGTGATTTCTGATTTATAATGGGTTTTTATGAAAACTCATAGATAACATGTTTACAATTTTAGTTATAGCCAAGAGTTATGCAGTTGTAGACAAAACAGTGTTGAAAACACACAAGAAAAACACCATTAAACTATCAGAACTGCATGAAATGCTTTTAACTGAATTGTACTGTCACTTGATAGAGAAAATATGAACATGTTAAATGTTATGTTGATATTTTCTGACTTTTTCCCCATAAGCATTCATTTCACGCTTATTTTTCCCCTCCGGTAAGGCCAGGCCCTTTCCCCTAAATCAAAGAAAAAACCCTGAGAGATGTCACAGCAAAGAACATTTGACAACAAATTTGATATGGAATAGCCAGAGATGATGTCGTTCTGGGCCATCAACATCCTGATCTGATGGAAATGAAGTTATATTCTAAAAAGGTGTAAAACAGTGTCTACTCCGATCATGTATATTTACAGGGGTTAATCTCTGTTTGGCTATTTTGAATAGACCCAATAAGGATAGAACAATGATAGAATTCATTTGAAAATGATTTATCTGTAAGAGTGTTAATAACAAAATGCTGTCAGTCCAATTTTCAAGAATAAATTGGAATATAAAAGTTGGGATTCATATAATTTTATGATCAGTGGAATTCATGGTGGAGTTTTGATAGAATAAAACATCATGTGGATTATTAGGAATTTACTGTTCATTTGATATTGTAACAGAATATACACTGGCATAACCTTTGAGAAATCTGTTATTTCATATATCTCATAATTATTGATAGGGCATCTAAGAATATGATAGAAACCAATGTATTTTGTTTATTTCACCTGTTACTGATGTTAAATAGCAGTTTCAGAGTGAATTTAAGGGATATTCTGATGTTTCCGTATTTCCGCGGGAACCCAATACATTTCTCGATAGGTGAATTTCAAACAGTCATTATGGATCATATTCATGTTATTAATACTGATTACTTACAGTTTGCAATTCATCTTAGGAGACTTGATTCACTCATATCCATTATTTGTGCTGATATTGTGAAATTATTGCTTTAGGAACGATTCTTGTTGAACCTGTCGTCGGTTGCAACTTCTTACCAGCACGGAAGAGACTAATTCCAGGTTCAACAGGAATAACCATTTGAGTACGAATCATTATCAGCTATAGTAATAATTCAGAACTCTGTATTTATAATGTCTACAGTTTTCCTGATGAATGCATTTTTATTGCTGATAAAAATGAGTAATTGTTATAACTATATTTTGTACGGCGAGTGTTGTTGCAGCTGCAGTAGTGACGTGGTCAAGGCATAATTCCGTTCTGTCTTTTGATTGGTCAATGAAAGTTATTGACAGCGTTTGTGTATTTCAACTGGTTGAAAGAGTGCTGACTCACTCTGAAGTATTCCGGCGCTAAAGTCTATAAATACAGGCGCGCCAAGCGTTCATCACTTCCACTTCCATCTTTAGAAGTCAGTAACACCTTCCTTTTAATAAGAAGAAACCACTAGAGGATAATGCAAAGCCCCTCAAAAAGGTAGAGAATAAGGAAGTCCCGACACACGACGAATTCATTCTTCATAAGTCATTAGATTCTATTATATTTGTATTACTTTAAGCAAATCAGTTTAAATATTCGTTGCGAGCTACTGTTTACATAGAAGCCAACGTCACTGCTGCAGTTTTTTTTACTCATTTTAAAGGTTGTATCCATAGTTAGTAGATCTATAGTTATTTGAAATCTAGATCTATTCAATTCATTAAAACTTTATGTGGATCTAATTTACATTGACTTGTGTCGTACATTCCAAATCCGGTATGCCAAACCTTTAAATGTCGCCTGCTATATAAATGTGGATCCGTCAAATAGATCGGGGAGTGAAGCACGAGTGAAAGTGAGTGCCGTCCGGTTACAATATCGTTATGAATCAACCAAGATTTTGGATTAATGTGTGTGTGTTTGCATACATGTATATAAACCCGAACAAAATTTAACTAAAATTTCATACTACATTGTCTAAACAGTAGTTAAAATTCTAGGATTTGTAATTAATAACAAGGGTAGTGCTTTGAAATACACAACAGCATTTGATATTGCTTTGATATGAATTGAAAGATGGACACTGTCACTCAGCATTGCATTTCTGATTTGTTGAGGTCAAGGACTGTCTGAGTGTCACTAATAACCACTTTGCTTATGGTTTGACTGTTGTAACAGTCTGTAATATTTTTATGCCCCCAACGGTGGGCATATAGTAGTCGCATTGTCCGTCCTTCCGTCTGTCCGTCCTTCCTTCTGTCCGTCCTACCGTCCGTGCGTCCGTCCCAAATTCGTGTCCGGTCTGTAACTTCTTCATCAATCAATCGATTTCAATATAACTTGCCACAAATGTTCACAAGACAGAGACGATGTGTCGCGTTCAACTCCCTGGTCCATGGGTCAAAGGTCAAGGTCACAGGGTTCAATTACTTTGTCACAAATTTCGTGTCCGGTCTGTAACTTCTTCATCTATCAATGGATTTCAATATTACTTCACACAAATGTTCACCAGACAGAGACGATGTGTCGCGTTCAACTCCCAGGTCCATGGGTCAAAGGTCAAGGTCACAGGGTACAATTACTTTGTTACAAATTTCGTGTCCGGTCTGTAACTTCTTCATCTGTGGATGGATTTCAATATTACTTGACGCAAATGTTTACCAGACAGAGACGATGTGTCGCGTTCAACTCCCAGGTCCATGGGTCAAAGGTCAAGGTCACAGGGTACAATTACTTTGTTACAAATTTCGTGTCCGGTCTGTAACTTCTTCATCTATCGATGGATTTCAATATAACTTGCCACAAATGTTCAACATACAGAGTGGATGTGTCGCGTTCAACTCCCAGGTCCATGGGTCAAAGGTCAAGGTCACAGGGTACAATTACTTTGTCACAAATTTCGTGTCCGGTCTGTAACTTCTTCATCTATCAATGGATTTCAATATAACTTGCCACAAATGTTCACCAGGCAGAGACGATGTGTCACGTTCAACTCCCAGGTCCATGGGTCAAAGGTCAAGGTCACAGGGTACAATTACTTTGTCACAAATTCCGTGTCCGGTCTGTAACTTCTTTATATATCAATGGATTTCAATATGATTTGGCACAAATGTTCACCAAAGATGATGTGTCGCTTTCAACTCCTTGGTCCATGGGTCAAAGGTCAAGGTCACAGGGTACAATTACTTTGTCACAAATTTGGTGTCCGGTCTGTAACATCTTTATCTATCAATGGATTTCAATATAACTTGGCACACATGTTCACCAGACAAAGATGATGTGTCACGTTCAGCTCCCCGGTCCATATGTCAAAGGTCAAGGTCTCAGGGTACAATTACTTGTTTATCTGTGAATGGATTTTAAAAGAACCTGGCACAAATGTTCACCACACAAAGACGATGTGTCAACTCCCTGGTCCATGGGTCAAAGGTCAAGGTCACAGGGTACAATTTTTGGGGGCATTTGTCACGTGACTGTGACATCTCTTGTTAGTATTACATTAAACAATTCCAAGACATCAAAAATGGTGATTAACATGTGCAGCCACTTCTTCCCTTACACTTAACATCCATATCAAACTCGAAAGCAATTATGGCTCTTCAGGCCTTTGATATTTAATTCCAACTTTTAACCATTCTTACTTTTCATAAATACAGTAGAACCCCATAAAAGTGACCACTTAATCGACATTGGCAAGTTTTAAAGCAGGTTTCTTATCCCTTTCCTCCATGAATATTCATGTAAGAAATAATGACGTCATGACTCTTAATTAAATTAATTTGTTATAATAGTGCATGGACATTGGCCAAAGCAGAAACTATATAATTATATCTACATACATGTAATATCATAAGCAAACAGAGCCGTCTGATCTGGGTCTACTCTGTTTGCAAAGGCATAGAAAGGCATATTTATGGAGAAAAGAGTTAATGCAGAAAGAAAATAATGCAAAAAGCTCCAGTAGGAGCTTTCTGCATAACATTCACCCTGCATTAAGCTACCATCTGACTCGATGTCCCAATACTAGACCTTGGTAGTTGCATTATGAGGTTTTACTGTATACATACCGCCCGGTAAGTTTTTTAGGTGAGGTGTAAACTGACTAGCTTTCCAGGATGTCAAAATCAAGTTGTGTTTATATGTAATTATCAGTGTTAATTCATTGTCTCATATGGATCCATACTATTTTACTCCCTGACATATGTTTTTAGCTCACCAGAGCACAAAGTGCTCACGGTGAGCTTTTGTGATTGCCTGATGTCCGTCGGCGTGTGGCGTCCGTCGTCCGTCATCAGTCGTCAACAATTTGAACCTTTAAAAATCTTCTCCTCTGAATCTACAGAACTCTCAGCTTTCATCTTTGGCACATAGCATCATATGTAGGTCCTCTACAAAAGTTATATAAATCATGTCCCTGGGGTTAAAATTGGCCCCGCCACAGGGATGTCCAGTTTTCAATAGAAACATATAGTGAAAACTTTGAAAATCTTCTTCTCAGAAACTGGAAGGTTCTCAGCTTTCATATGTGGCACATAGCATCATGTTCAGGTCCTCTACAAAAGTTATATAAATCATGTCCCTTGGGTCAAAATTGGCCCCTTCCCAGGGATGTCCAGTTTTCAATAGAAACATATACATGTAGTGAAAACTTTGAAAATCTTCTCCTCAGAATCTGGAAGGTTCTCAGCTTTCATATGTGGCACAAAGCATCATGTTCAGGTCTTCTACAAAAGTTACATAAATCATGCCCCAGGGTTCAAAATTGGCTAAACCCCAGGGATAGCCAGTTTTCCAAAGCTTACTTTGTTTTTAACACTGGCTGTTTTTAGCTGGCTATTTTTAGCATACATAAAGGGTAAGTTATCTCCCTTTGCACTTTTTGATAACAACTGGTTATGGCAGATGCAAATTTTATCATTAGATCTGGCCCAAAGTAAATAGGACAATTAACGCTTTACTCCATAAATACGCCTTTCTACACCTTTGCAAACAGAGTAGACCCAGATCAGATGGATCATGTAGTAGCCGTCTAATCAATCTGCTCTGTTTGCTTATGATATAGTATAGTGCAAATTGCATTAAATTATTTTTATTTTGTGTACAATATACATGTACTTATAATATGTTTACTTAACCCTTTCCCTCATATAAACACCTTTTCATGCATTTGCAAACAGAGCAGACCCAGATCAGATGGCTCCTATAGCAGCTGTCTGATCAGGGTCTGCTCTGCTTATCAATGGAATTTGAAAGATGTTTCTTTACTTTCTAAAATGGCTACAATGTCTCACCTTTCCTGTTTCATTATAACTATTCTGTCCATGAATATTCAGTAGGTATTGAAAATTTGAATAAACATAGAACAGGGGATGCGTTAAAAATAAGTTAAGATATGAATAATAATATGAACTCTGAAATTTTGAACATAACTATAGATTAATTTATTCTTTCTGAATCTAAATTGGCCCGCCCCAGGGCCAGCTAGTTTTCTATAGAAACATATAGTAAAAACTTTAAAAAAATTATCCACTGATTGTCTGGGGAGCGATATCAGGGCCTTTCAGGCCCTCTTGTTTAAAAATGATTTAGTCTTCACCCAGACCACAAACTTTTCAGACGAAAGTTAATAATAACTGTTATTAAGAAATGGTACAAGAAATTGCAGTATCGGAGGAATTAAGGTAGAAATGAACTAAATGTGTAGTGGTTTTTTTTGACAAGTTTTCATTCACTGAGTCCCTATGAATTTGGCATAACGAGTTTTATAAGTTTTAATATATGTGCTCATGTTTATGGTCTAACAATGATGTTTCAAAAGTGGATCTGTCTACATTTATCGAACATACAGCCGATTTATTTTGAAAAGGTGAGCTTTGCGAAAACAAATGGAATTTTTGGCTTTTGACCAAGAGAGCAGAATAGACAAAGAGTATCATTGTTATAAAAGAGATGTAAATGTAAATCACCTATGAATACCTCCCATTGATGCCATAACTACCTCAAATACAAAGCCAACCTCCCATTGACGCCATAACTACCTCAAATACATAGCCAACCTCCCATTGACGCCATAACTACCTCAAATACATAGCCAACCTCCCATTGACGCCATAACTACCTCAAATACATAGCCAACCTCCCATTGATGCCATAACTACCTCAAATACAAAGCCAACCTCCCATTGACGCCATAACTACCTCAAATACATAGCCAACCTCCCATTGACGCCATAACTACCTCAAATACGAAGCCAACCTCCCATTGACGCCATAACTACCTCAAATATGTAGCCAACCTCCCATTGACGCCATAACTACCTCAAATATGTAGCCAACCTCCCATTGACGCCATAACTACCTCAAATATGTAGCCAACCTCCCATTGACGCCATAACTACCTCAAATATGTAGCCAACCTCCCATTGATGCCATAACTTAACCAGAATACTTTAATAGAAGGAGTAGTATAATTGTGCACTACATTATTTGCTACTTCACAAGTTTCTTTTAACCCTTTCCCACATATAAATGCTTTTTCACGGCTTTGCAAACAGAGTAGACCCAGATCAGACAGCTCCTACAGGAGTCCTCTGAACAAAGTCTGCTCTGTTTGCATATGAAATTATAACAGATCAGACTTACAGTTTGTACCAATACCAAACTTCCTGTATTCATGTGCCATTATAAATATACAGGTAGCAAACATCCATGGTCATTGTTTCTTACATGAATATGCGATAGGGAAAGTTATCAAAAACAATACGTATCTTAACCCTTCTCTTGCTGAATTTTAAAATACATTTCTCCTTCTTTACCCATGCCCTGTTGTATAATTACATACATCTTCACTGTGTACAAGTATTTCGCTGTGCAATCACTGCTGTGGAGTGCACTGGTTGCACAATCAATTTGAAAATAGTGCAGACCCTGATGAGACAGCTTCTGCAGGAGCTGTCTCATCTAGGTCTTCACTATTTACAGGTACGTATATTGACGTGAATAGCAAGCGAAGGGTTAAAATTAAGGGTTTATATGTTAGTCATGATTTTGTAGTAGGTACCAGTATTTAACCCTTTACTCTATGAATATTCATGTAAGAAATAATAACGTCATGAATATTAATTAGATGAAATTGTTATACATGTAATAGCACATGGGCACAGGAATGTTTGGCCATGACATAATCTGTAGAATCATATCTTTGTTATATCATTAGCAAACAGAGCAGACCCTGACCAGACAGCTCCTGCCTGTTTGCTAAGGCGTAGAAAGGTGTATTTATGGAGTAAAGAGATAAATTATAATATATTGAAATAGAATTTCAACTATAAAATTGTATTGTATAAAAGTTCAAAGGGTATTTGGAAGTATTGAGATTTGGTTGAAAAAAACGTTCCAACAGATTCATTTTTTAGCTCCACTTTTTCAAAAAGTGGAGCTATTGTCATGACCCTCTCGTCGGCGTCCGCGTCGGCATTGGTTAACCTTTTTGTTAAGGTCCATTTCTCAGAAACCATCAAAGATATTTGGTTCATATTTGGTATGTATGTTTACTATCACAAGGGCAACACATTTCACAAGGGTAGGAAACCCTAAAATTAATTTTGCCATAGTTATGCCCCTTTTTCGACTTAGAATTTTCATTGTTGGTTAAGTTTTATGTTCAGGTCTATGTCTCAGAAACTGTCCAAGATATTTGGTTCAACTTTGGTATACATGTTAGCTATTACAAGGGGGACCTATTTACAAGGGCAGATAACCCTAGAATTAATTTTGCTATAGTTATCTCCCCTTTCTGACTTAGACTTCCACTACAATATCCAGCATTAAAGAAAGTGGAGCGCGCTGTCTGCGGACAGCTTTTGTTAGAGAACTGAAAGGTGTGCCACTTTCAGAGATTTTGTACAAAGGCTACATGCTATTGGCAATTCATTACATGGTGTGAGTAAGTAAATGTACATGCGGTCTTGGCCTGATTCATCACATGCCATGCGGTCTTGGCCTGATTCATCACATGCTGTCAGTACATGCAGCCTTAGCTTGATTTCACGAACCTTTTCTGAGGCAAGCAAACGTAATGGAGAATTTCATCTTTTTTTTTTATCTGAGAATGTGTTAATTTAACCCTTTACCTGATAAAGGTGCTTTTTGATGCCTTTGCAAACAAATAGACCCAGATCAGACGGCTCCAACAGGAGCCGTCTGATTAGTGCGTGTTCTGTTTGGTTGTGGCATTATAACCCTTTACCTGATAGAAGCGGCTTTTAGCGTGTTTGATTTATTCCTCCGCTGAAGAAAATAGTTCAAATTCATACAGTCATGAACATATTGCATAATAAATATTTTCTATATCCTAGTAGGTGGTAGCTTAAAGCAGGCTGAAAGTAAAGCAGAATGCGCCTTAAGTCTTCAAAACTAGAAACAGGCTATTGGGTAAAGGGATAAAGATCGCATTCTACAGTTTCTGCCATGGCCAAATATTTCTGCATTCATATACATGTATACCATTTACAAACTTTCATCTTATGATGTCATTATTTCGCACATGAATATAAATAACATAAAGGGTTAATATACAGGTTTTTGTATGTCCACAGGAGGTTAAAATGTAACAATGGCTTAGGCAGTGTACCACTGTATGTGAATGTCCACATGACGTCAGGGGAGCTTGCCAACCACTGGATAGATGCTTTACAGGCTGCCTGGGCTGGTGTACAGGTAAAGGATTTGAAACTAGTACAGTTAAACCCTTCTGAATCGGAATTCTAATAGAGAAGGATATGGATACTTTTAGGCAGGTGGCTGCTTAATGCAGGGTGGAAGTCTTCTCCTAGAGGAGCTTTCTGCATCACTTTCATCCTGCGTTAAACTGCCACCTGTCTCCAAGACCGACGGTTTAGAGGATTTTAACTGTATATGAGACCCTCTCTCAGGAAAGAGATCTTACTGCTTTGCAAATAGCGTAGACCCAGATCACATGTATTATCAAGTTTTACACTGTATTTAATCCAATTCCAAATGAACATTTATGCACGACTGAGTGGTTATGGTCTTTGACTGACAATAACTTAGCCGCATATCATTGTAGTTTGAATCCCAGCCTGGGCATTTGGATTTTTCATGTGAAGAAGCATTCCAAATAGCTTGCAGTATGTCGGTGGTTCTAACCAGGTATTCTCTGAACATGAAACAATGCAATTTGTTCCATGCACTGAAACAACTTCTAGGGCATTATACCTCCACTTGTAATTAGCTGAACGTCACGATATGACTGAAATACTGTTACAGTCAATAAAGAAAATTCCAAGATATTTCCATTGACAGCAGTGTTGTTATTGTCATGAAAAAGTTAACCTTTTCCTTTATATTAACCCTTTCCTCCATAGGCTATTTTTTAGACCCAACTTTTTTTTAATGAATCTACCCAAAAGGAGCATTTACTAGAGAAAAGTAAAATTTTAGAATTTTGTAGTTTGAAACCATTGTGATAAATAGAGCATTTGCTCCTATAGGAGCAAAATTTAATGCTCTATTTATCACAATGGTTTCATAAAGTGACTTTTAGAGAGGCGTAGAAAGGCATATTTATGCAGGAAAGGGTTAAAGTGCTTTCACACATTTTCAAACAGAGTAGACCCAGATCAGACAGCTCCTATAGGAGCTGTCTGATCAGGGTCTGCTCTGTTTGCTAATGGAATTTGATAGACCTGTTTCTTTACTTTCTAAAATGGCTTCAATGTTCCACCTTCCATATTTAGTTATAACTATTTTTGCCATGAATATTCAGTTGGTATTGAAATTTGGATTAAAAGTAGAACAGGGAAAGGGTTAAGCCATTTAGTCCTTTACTTCATGAATATTCAAGTCCGAAATAATGACTGTATAAATATTAATAAGCCGACTTCTTATAATGACATCATTAACAAGGGAATATTTACCATGGCAGAAACCATTATTTTCATATGCAAACAAAGTATACCCTGATCAGACAGATCTTTCTGATTGGGTCTAATCTGTTTGCAAAATATGCTAAAAGATGGAGTAAAGGTTAAGCCTATTTTTATAAGTGCACATGCCCAATTATGTGTCATGAACCTAATATAATAAACTAAAATAACATGCAGTGAACATATTTTTTAGCCTTTACTCCATAAGGTTAAGCCTCATTTTATTAGTGCCCAATTATGTTTTATGAACCAATCTAATAAAATAAGATAACATGCAGTGAATATGTCTTTAACCCTTTACTCCATGAATATTCATGTAAGAAATAATGACATTATGCATATTAATTAGAGGAATTATTATAATGGTTCACAAACAAAGGCAATATTATCCATGACAGAAAGTGTATAATCAGATCTATATTATCCCAGAAGCAAACAGAGCAGACCCTGATCAGAGGGCTCCTACAGGAGCCATCTAATTGTGGTTTACTCTATTTGCAAAGGTGTTAAACGGTGTATTCATTGAGTAAAGGATTAATCTTTCTGTAGGTTCTGCATGGAGATATACAAGAAGCCATATGCTCCCATGCCATATTTTATTCAATCTGGCGAAAGTACAAGTTCCTTCCAGAGCGCTTCAATTGGAACCTAAAGGCACCAGACGTGTCGTTTTACCCTTTACGACCAGAGCTTGTGGAGTCAACCTACTTTTTGTATCAGGCAACCAAACACCCATTCTACCTCCATGTGGGACGAGACATTTACAACAGTATTAACCAGCATGCCAAAGCAGAGTAAGTCAATTTAGTCATCATTTTTTGCTTGGAATATTTAATCAGTGTTCCAGGAGCAGCAGTTTTTCTCTTTGAAAGGTTGTTCATCCAGGGGTTAATAAACTTTTGACCTACAATCGAAACTCGAAATGTAGAAATCTGTAGAAAAACTTCTAAATGAGTGGCTGTCTCAAAAATCTGTGAACATTTCGTTAATTTCTACCTTAAAGGGGACGTCCCTACATTTGACGCGTTTCATAAACACTTAAAATATACAAAACTCATTTGTTTATATGCTGAAAAGTAGTATATCGCAAAAAGCCCCATCCAATTACCGTTTATAATGACAAAACATCCATGTGTTTGATATCGCCGATCCCGGTTTTACTCCCCGACGTTTCAGTTTATTCGGGTTGGGTTTTAGTTTCGTAACTGTTCGCCCTGTTCGCGATTCTCCGACCACTTCCGAGAAAGCTATTACGTAAACAATGGAGGGATCGGGTGATCATCGGCAAAATGCGGAAGAACTTAACGGAAAAGGCCAATAATATTGTGTTGTAGAACAAAAATTATCAGTATTGATGAAATCGGTTTATTTGTATTACAGGGGCATTTTTCGATATAAGTTCAAATTGGGAACCTTCATAATAATGATAGAGCATAACAAATACCAAGTGTTATGATATTATTGAAAATATGCGAGCATTGTAGGGACTTCCTCTTTAATTCTTTTGTAAAATCCATCTCCTTTATGGTTTTATCTCTAAATAACTTTTATCTGCAAAATAGGTGGTCTATTGCAAGTCTAAACGTTTTTGAAATGCCATTTCAAATAAAATTGCATTTTGTTGAAATGCCATTTCAAATAAAATTGCATTTTGTTGAAATGCCATTTCAAATAAAAGTGCATTTTGTTGAAATGCCATTTAAAAAAAAAAACCAGTGTCAGTGTTTAAAACAGTTTAGATCCAAATGAGACTCAGCGCAGCTACTGGTTCATTGTGTTAGAAGAGTTCAATCAGCTGCCATGTTTAAAGTCATACCATGGTTGTAAAAAGTTATATTATCATAATTTCCACTTTGTGTATGAGAAATAAAAATGTATTTATTATACCCCCGCAAGCTTGTTTGATGGGGTATACTCGAATTGGCATGTCCGGCGGTCGGGCAGGCGGTTGATCGGTCAGTCAGTTGGTCGGTCGATCAGTCCACATTTGAACATGGGTAGGTGGTGTTGCAAACTCCTCCTTCAGTTTTAAAGTTACTGAATTTATATTTAGTATGAATAATAACCTGGATTGGTAGATGTGCAAGACGCAATTTTCATCTGTTTAGTGTTGGGCATTGCGGAATTATTACCCCCTGAACTTTGAGGGTTTTTTTGTCATTTTTGCATAAAACATGGGGAGTTGGTGTCGCAAACTCCTTATTCAATCTGAAAGTTATATTCAGTTTATTAGGTATGCATAATAACCATGAATGGTAGATGCGCAAGACACAATTTTCACGTGTTAAGCGCTTGGAAATTCAGAATTATCTCCACTTGAACTTTGAGTATTATTGTCATTTTAACATGAAAAATACAGAGTTGGTGTCGCAAACTCCTCCTTCAGTTTTAAAGTTGTTGAATTTAAATGGTATAACAAATACCACGATTGGTAGATGTGCAAGACATAATTTTCATGTGTTTTCTACAGGCCATTGCAGAATTATCCCCCTTGATCTTTGAGGGTTTTTTTTGTCATTTTTGCATGAAACATGGGGAGTTGGTGTCACAAACTCCTCCTTCAATCTGAAAGTCATGCAGTTTATATTTGGTATAGCTAATAACCAAGAATGGTAGATGTGCAAGACACAATTTTCATGAGTTCAACACTGGGCATTGCAAAATTATCTCCACTTGAAATTTGAGTATTTTTGTCATTTTGGCATGAAACATGGGAAGTTGGTGTCGCAAACTCCGTATTGAATTTATATTTGGTATACATAATAACCAGGAATGGTAAATGTGCAAGACGCAATTTTCATGTGTTTACCTCTGGATATTACAGAATTATCTCCACTTGAACATTGAGTATTTTTGTCATTTGGTCCTGCTACATGGGAAGTTGGTGTCACAAGCTTGGATTTGCAATCAAGACTGCTGTATTCATCACCTTTAGTGATAGTTCTAGTTATTACTGTAAAGAACTTTCGTCTTAGACTTACCCTTTGCTCCATGAATATTCATTTAAAAAGAGATGTATATATGAATATTAATTAGATTAATATTCATAATGGCCTGTGAATGTGAAAAGTTTTGGCCCTGTTAACCCATTCCCTCATAGGCTTTTTTAGCTCACCAGAGCACAAAGTGCTCAGGGTGAGCTTTTGTGATCGCCTGATGTCCGTCGTCATCCGTCGTCCCGCGTCAACAATTTGAACCTTTAAAAATCTTCTCCTCTGAATCTACAGGGTTCTCAGCTTTCATCTTTAGTACATAGCATCACATATAGGTCCTCTACAAAAGTTATATAAATTATGCCCGTGGGGTCAAACTTGGCCCCGCCCCAGGGGTGGGAAGTTTTCAATAGAAACATATAGTAAAACTTTGAAAATCTTCTCCTCTGAAACCAGAAGGTTCTCAGCTTTTATATTTGGCACATAGCATCATGTTCAGGGCCTCTACAAAAGTTATACAAATTATGACCCTGGGGTCAAAATTGGCCCCGCCGCAGGGGTGGGCAGTTTTCAATAGAAACAAATATTGAAATCTTTGAAAATCTTCTCCTCTGAAACTGAAAGGCTCTCATCTTTCATATTTGGCACAGAGCATCATGTTCAGGTCCTCTACAAAAGTTATATAAATTATGGCCCTGGGGTCAAAATTGGCCCCACCCCAGGTGTGGGCAGTTTTCAATAGAAATATATAGTGAAAACTTTGAAAATCTTCTCCTCTGAAACTAGAAGGTTCTCAGCTTTCATATTTAGCACATAGCATCATGTTCAGGTCCTCTACAAAAGGTATACAAATTATGGCCCTGGGGTCAAAATTGACCCCGCCCCAGGGGTGGGCAGTTTTCAATAGAAACACAGTGAAATCTTTGAAAATCTTCTCCTCTGAAACTGAAAGGCTCTCATCTTTCATATTTGCCACAGAGCATCATATTCAGATCCTCTACAAAATTTGTATAAATTATGGCCCTGGGGTCAAAATTGGCCCCGCCCCAGGGGTGGGCAGTTTTCAATAGAAATATATAGTGAAAACTTTGAAAATCTTCTCCTCTGAAACTAGAAGTTTCTCAGCTTTCATATTTGGCACATAGCATCATGTTCAGGTCCTCTACAAAAGTTATATAAATTATGGCCCTGGGGTCAAAATTGGCCCCGCCCCAGGGGTGGGCAGTTTTCAATGGAAACAAATAGTGAAATCTTTGAAAATCTTCTCCTCTGAAACTGGAAGGTTCTCAACTTTCATATTTGGCACATAGCATCATGTTGAGGTCCTCTACTAAAGTTGTATAAATTATGCCCCTGGGGTCAAAATTGGCCCTGCCCCAGGGGTAGCCAGTTTTCGATAGAAATGTATAGTGAAAACTTTGAAAATCTTGTCCTCTGAATTTACAGGGTTCCCAGCTCTCATATTTGACACATAGCATCATGTTCAGATCCTCTTCAAAAGTTATATAAATTACATGAAATGTATGTCCCTGGGGTCAAAATTGGCCCCGCCCCAGAGGTAGTCCATTTTCAATAGAAACATATAGTGAAAACTTCAATGGAAACAAATAGTGAAATCTTTGAAAATCTTCTCCTCTGAAACTGGAAGGTTCTCAACTTTCACATTTGGTACATGGCATCATGTTATATATATTATGCCCCCGGGGTCAAAATTTGTCCTTCCTCAGGGCCAGCTAGTTTTCTATAGAAACATATAGTGAAAACTTTGAAAATCTTCTTCTCTGATTGTCTGGTGAGCGATGTCAGGGCCATTCTGGCCCTCTTGTTTTAAATCCTACCTCTTGAATAAACCTACCGAAAGGAGCATTAACTAGAGAAAATGAAAATTGTGACCATTTTGAACCATTGTGATAAAAAAGCATTCTAACGCAATCTGTCAATTTTCTGCAATCTGATTGGCTCATGTGACCAAATTTGCGGCATATAAAAAGTGTTTTATATGTCGCAAATTCAACCAATCGAAAACAGCCGAAACAGCATTAGCCTGTAAATATATTAATGCGCTTTGTTTATCTAACACTTAGGTCTACTTATAATAAATCTGTATGCATACAATGACATATATATTCAAGTTCAGTCCGGTATTTTGAAAGTTATTAGTTTTCATTATTTGTCACGACTTGACCGGTCTCTTACATGTATATGTCATGTGGTGAATTATTGAGATACTCTAAGCGCTGTGATCCAGATTCAACGATATTTATCATACTATTCAAACATAACGTTATAACATGACGTCATTGTTACAGACCACGTTTTTGCGTATGGCGCCAAAGACTAAGATAACGTTACTTTTCCTGACATGAATGTGTATTGAACATGTGAAATAGCTGTCGCATAATTATTCATGACAAATGTAATAGTGAACTTATAATTGGCCCGGTGTTTTGACTTTGTGTAAACCACAGTGAAAAAAAATTCAGTTATTTTAAGAAATCTGAGAGAAACTGGGCACTATTTCTCACCTCATCACTCATTTTTAAATCACCTGCGCGCATGGGATATAATTTGGCGTCGCCATTAAAATAATTTGCGACCGTTAAAAACCTCATATACCGTCGCAAATTTCAAATTACAGTAGGGTTAACCCTATATTTGCTCCTAATGAGCAAATGCTCTATTTATCACAATGGTTTCAGAAAGTGACTTTTACAGAGGCGTTGAAAGGCGTCTATATGAGGGAATAGGTTAAAAACGGTAGAATCATATCTATAAAATTCCATAAGTAAACAGCTCCTACAGGATCCTACTGGGTCTACTCTGTTTGCAAAGGCGTTAAAAGGGGTATTTATGTAGTAAACGGTTAAATGTTAGTTTAAGATGAGTAACAAATCTCCTTGCTTATAATACTTATAACAGAATAAGACTTTGTCCCAAGTTTTAGGTCTGTCTCAGTTATGACCAATCATTAGATAGGGCACCTGGTTGACTAGGGTAGAGGAAAAATGAGAGCTATGGTTCATAACAGGCATGAAGAGTGACAGGGAACTAGTCATTTTACAAAGAAAATCCCTGTCTTGGAATGCTGTTAGTTTCCAACTGTCAGCATAATTGGCTGACTTTAGCATCTCAGTGACCAATTACTTATTTGTTTGCATCATCATTACCTGTGTGTATTGCTGGTGTCCATCAAAAGATCAATTTCATACTTTGTGTCTTAATGCACTCTCATGTATAAGCACTTTCTCAAACCAATGCAAACAGGATAGACCCAGATCAGATGGCTTCTGTAGGAGCCATCTGATCAGCACCTACTCTGTTTGCTTATGAAGTTATA
Organism: Azorinus chamasolen; assembly: GCA_963576725.1. Taxonomy (NCBI): domain Eukaryota; kingdom Metazoa; phylum Mollusca; class Bivalvia; order Cardiida; family Solecurtidae; genus Azorinus; species Azorinus chamasolen. The sequence goes on along the minus strand of OY755244.1, from coordinate 13,607,053 downwards.
ACACATCTGACTACAATTTCTACCAATACCAAAATACCCCGTGTATATATGCCATTATAAAAAAATCAGATAATGTCATTTAACCCTTCCCTCGATAAATAATCTTTCTACGCCTCTGTAAAGGTCACTTCTTGAAACCATTGTGATAAATAAAGCATTTGCTCCTAAGGAGCAAATGCTCTGTTTATCACAATGGTTTCAGAACTACAACATTCTAAAAAAAATTATTTTCTCTAGTTAATGCTCCTTTTCGTAGATTTATTCACAGAGGTTGGATCTAGAAATAGCCAATGAGGTAATGGGTTGATATTTCTTACATGAATATTCATCAGGGAAATATGAACCTGCCTTATAAGTGTACTTTCAGTACAAACACCTACAGTTACATGAAAACATACACTTTAGGGATGGAAAATAAATTTGACATTTTACAAAACTAGTCTGTTCGAAATTGTCTTAAAAAACTTATTACATGTATATATTTATCTATCATAAGAAAGGGGAAAAGCTGGGACTTATATTTATATAGAATAAGAACTTTGATTGGGGAGTGCCTACCAGTTTGGTTATGAAGTAATTCTAAGGGAGGAAAAGTTACTGGCCTCTACCGGGATTCGAACCCCGGACTCCTGGATAATAGTCCGACACTCTAACCACGTCGCTAAAGGGTTAACCCAACAGCAAGTCTGTTGGAGATGCCTTATATAGGCCGATCACTACACTCCCCTCCCTTTTAACCTTTAGGAGCCATGCATATACCCATGCATGCCCCTAAGCCTAAGCCCCTATGCATCCCCGCATACAATCCGAATTATCCTCGTCGCCAATGAAGTAATTCTAAGGGAGGAAAAGTTACTGGCCTGTACCGGGATTCGAACCCCGGACTCCTAGATAATAGTCCGACACTCTAACCACGTCGCTAAAGGGTTAACCAAACAGCAAGTCTGTTGGAGATGCCTTATATAGGCCGATCACTACAGTTATCACAAATGCCATTCAACCCATTAATTGTACCAAAGGCAAACATTTTCTCCAACAGTTTATATCAGCTACATGTTGACAAGTGTGTTACTACAACAGTAAAACTTGTCTTAAGCAACCATTAAAAAATATCTAAAACTGGGTCTTTAAGAAAGGGGTAACTTAATGCAGGTCGGAAGCAATGCAGAAAGCTCTTATTCAAGCTTTCTATATTACTTTTGCCCTGCATTAAGCAACCAACCACCTGCTTTTTAACACTCCTATGTTCTGTAAATGAATGGTCACTTAATGCAGGTTCTTATCTAGTTTCATGAATTACAAATTGATAGAAGTTATTGTACTTTTCTATTGATAAAGGTGTGGCTATGGGACTGTACATGATGTTAGTACTAAGGAACTAGAGGACAGGATGGAAAGCTTTTTCTTAAGCGAGACCTGTAAATATTTGTACTTGGTAAGATCATAAACTAAGATTGAATGTCGAACATTGTACCAGATAAGAGTTGTATTTAACTGTTGACGCTTTTAATACAGAATTTTGACAGTGCTTAAACTTGCTAGATAATTTTGAAAGACAGTCGGTGTAAACCCTGATCAAGGGCTCCTGTAGGAGCCCTCTGATCTGATTCTACAGTGTTTGCAAATACCAGTGCATGCGTGTCCACATTAAAAAGGGTTAAGAAATCTGTTATGGATATTTTCTATATATACTCTGCCAAACACTGTCTTGTTGGTACACAAGAGATGATGTTTAAAAATACAAACAAGAAATAGAGCATGAGATAGAGCAGTATACTCAAGAGATAGGCCAAGAGATAGAGCAGTATACTCAAGAGATAGGCCAAGAGATAAAGCAATATTCCGAAGAGATAGATCAGTATACCAGAGAGATATGGCAATGTGCTCAGATATAAAATGATATGGCCAAACGGCCCTAGAGGTAGAACAATATGCCCAAGATATAGAGCAAAAATCCCATGAGGTAGAGCAATAAGCTTAAGAGATAGAGCACTATGCCAAACAGATAGAGCAATTTGCCAAATAGATCGAGCAATATGCCCAAGTGATAGAGCAATATGCCCTAAATATAGAGCATATTGCCTTAGATAGAGCAGTATGCCCAAGAGACAGAGCAATAAGTCCAAGATATAGAGCAATATGCCCAAGAGATAGAACAGCATGCCCAAGAGATATATTAATATACCCAAATGATAGCCCTAAGAGATAGAAAATACTGCCCAAGAGATATAGCAATACTCCCATGAGAACAATAAGCTTAAGAGACAGAGCACTGTGCCCAACAGATAGAGCAATTTGCTAAAGAGATCAATATGCCCAAGTGATACAGCAATATGCCCTAAATACAATGTATAGAGCAAATTGCCAGAGAGATAAAGCAATATACCCAAGAGATAGAGCAATATGTCCAAGAGATAGAGCAATATGTCCAAGAGATAGAGCAATATGCTCAAGAGATAGAGCATTTCACCCTAGAAATAGAGCAATAAGGCCAAGAGATAGAAACTATACCCAAGAGATAGAGCAATATATCCAAGAGATAGAACAATAAGCCCAAAAGATAATACAATATGTGATCTAAAGGATCGAAGGATCGCTTCATTTGAAGGAACACTTAATATTTTCCATAGGGTTTCATGCAATACGATAGTATTTTGATGATGTTCATTCGAGAAAAGCATTCTCACAGCATCCATTTCCAGTTTGAGGTTTGTCGATACATTCAACTAACAATCTGAGAGCAATTTGTGCATTCATTGATCCCATGTGACTGTGAATTTAAACTTACATCCCAAAATTGCCATCCCAGTTATCAACACAAGGAACATATACATGTAGGTAGATAAAATTTACCTTCATGAAATAGAACAGTAGATGAAATAAAAAAAAAGTCATTTCTCCACCAAACCCTATGTTGTTACCACTCTTTAGAGGGTTTGGTGGAGAACTAAAGAAGCTAGTCTTGATTTGTTTTGAATTATGCATCTTATCTGGGCCTCTGATGAAACGCCTTGTTGTGTTTGTGTGTTTCTTCAGCCGTAAGAATAATTCTTTGATGAATATTTCATTGAATAGCCTTCATTGAAAGAACCTGCCATCATGAAAAGGTTCTTTTGTAATTTTATTCCAAATTTGAGCAAAGGAATAAAGGAGCTGTTGAAGCTGTTGTTGAGTATATTGACAACTCATACATATTGAAGGTGAAACATTGTAATCTCGCAATTTTGTCGCTAGCCTCCAATTAACCCTTTCTCATATGAGCATTTATGCATGAATTGATCGCTTTGTGAATACATGTAATCATTAACCCTTTCCCTCATATAAACACATTTTCTCACATTTGCAAACAGAGTAGACCCAGATCAGATGGCTCCTAAAGGAGCTGTCTGATCAGGGTCTACTCTGTTTGCTAATGGAAATTGATAGATCTGTTTCTTTACTTTACACTACAATAGTCCATATTTCATTATAACTCTTTTCCCATGAATATTCAGTAGGTATTGAAATTTGGACTAGATATAGAACAGGGAAAGAGTTAACCCATTCCCTCATATTGACATCTCTGCAAAAGTCACCTGTTGAAACCATTGTGATAAATAGAGCATTTGCTCCTATAGGAGCAAATGCTCTATTTATCACAATTGTTTCAAACTACAGAGTTCTAAAACAAAATCCTTTTCTCTAGTTAATGCTCTTTTTCGGTAGATTTATTCAAAGAGGTTGTATCTAAAAATAGCCTATGAGGTAATGGGTTATCTTAATTTCTATAGTGTAAAACTTTCAAGAGAATTTTTGGATTAGACACACACTATAGGACCATATCTGTATAATTTCACCAGCAAACAGTGCAGACCCTGATCAGATGGCTGGTACACTGGCCGTCTGATCTGGGTCTACTCTGTTTACAATAAAAGGCATAGAATCATGCTATGAGGGAAAGGGTTAAGAGATGACACAAGTTTTACAAGATTTGTGTTATGTTATATCTCACTAATCACTATATACAAACTTCAATATTCTGGTAAAAAAAATGATTTTTCTAAAGTCCTCACAATTTTAATTAAAAAAAGTAAAAATAATAAAATGATAATTAATAGTGAGAATAACAATGATAATAATAATAAAAGTAAATACTTTATTTAATGAGGCTGTATATTTATGTATGTAATTTTATCATCTTTGAAAAAAAAAAAACCTTTTCATTTTTAACCCTTCACTTGCTATTCACATCAATATACCTACCTGTAAATAGTGAAGACCCAGATGAGACTGCTCATGCAGGAGCTGTCTCATCAGGGTCTGCACTATTTACAAGTTGATTTTGCAACCAGTGCAATCCACAGCAGTGATTGCACAGCGAAATACTTGTACACAGTGAAGATATATGTAATTATACAACAGGGCATGGGTAAAGAAGGAGAAATGTATTTTAAAATTCAGCAAGTGAAGGGTTAACTCTTTCCTTCACATAAACCCCTTTTCAGCCCTTTGTAAACAGAGTAGACCCTGATCAGATGTCTCCTTTAGGAGCCGTCTAATCAGGGTCTGCTCTGATTGCTTATGGAATTACATGTATATAGATCTGATTCTATACTTTGTACCTAGGATAGAAAATTCTGTGTTCATGCACCGTTATAAAATAGTCATCTAATAAATACTCATGACATCATTATTATGAACATTGAATGGGGAAATGGTCAAGAAAGTATGGTTATCTTTTGCCCTACCGGTATATGCTTTTCTTCTTCACCTACCTTTCATAGCTGTTTGACAAGGACAATTATCTCAACAAAGAGGCAGCCAAGTACCTGTTCAATACGGAGGGCCATGTGTTCCCTGTCTCTACCAAGTTACATGAGAGTAGCTATGAGGACAAACATACAGCACAGTCATTGGAGCTTGATAGCAATAACTTCCCTGTGGTCGATACACGTCTGAATATATCCAACTCTAACGTAAGTATCCAGTCGAGGTAAGAAAGAATTCAGTAAATTCTGATTCTTTAACCTCCAATATGGCAAAAAGTACCTCTCTGTGCACATGCCATTACAAACATTCCTCGAATAGATATTCATAATGTCATTAATTCATCTGGCTATTCAAGAAAAATTCTTCTTGAAGGGAAGAGCTGGGGGGGGGGGGGGGAGGTTGTTAGGTCACCAACAGAATATTTTTATGTCACCTTGTCATGCTGGATATCCTATTTTCTCCTCTCATCCTCTTTAAAGTAAAGAAACCTCTTCCATTATCTGAAAACCTCTTCCATTATCTGAAATCCATTATCCTACACGATCTGGGTTTATTCTGTTTGCAAAAGTGTAGAAAGGCATATATTTATGGAGTGGAAACTTTGTTGTGTTTAGTGGTAAGGGTTTATTTTCATGAAAAGGTGATTGTGTACATAGATTAAATTCTTAGGGTTAAGTTTTACAGGTTAATAACTTCTGCCATAAACCAGTTTTTCAGTTTAATTTCAGTGTTCAAATACCCTCAGGAAGAGAATTTAACATTTTCATTCCCAACCAACAGAATTACATTTTCTTTTGTACCCCACCAATGTAATTTTAACCCTTTCCCTGTTCAATATTTATTCCAAATTTCAATACCTACTGAATATCCATGGACAAAGTAGTTATAATCAAATATTGAAGGTGAAACAATTTAGCCATTTTAAAGAAACAAAACTAAAGAAACAAATCAACCAAATTCAATATTAAGCAAACAGAACCGCTCCTATATGAGTGGTAGCATACTGTGTTTGCAAATGTGTGAAAATGGGTTTATATAATGGTTTAAACGGTCATCATTCTGAACAACAACCCCATCAATTTTCATTTTGCCCATTCTATATATAATATAGCATATGGCCTCGTTCTATTACAAAATTGTTTTAAAGTCTTAAGCGTATTATGCATTTATACGTAATTATCAATCTTCATATAGCAATTAACACCTAAGCATATAAGCAGCCGATCACTTAACCCTTTCCTCCATAAATACGACTTTCTACGTCTCTGTAAAAGTCACTTTATGAAACCATTGTGATAAATGGAGCATTTGCTCCTATAGGAGCAAATGCTCTATTTATCACAATGATTTCAAACTACAAATTTTTAAAAAAAATCCTTTTCTCTAGTTAATGCTCCTTTTCAGTAGATTCATTCAAAGTGGTTGGATCTAAAAATAGCCTATGGAGGAAAGGGTTAACTTAATTGGTCATTAAAAACAATTATAATGAATTGATGATAATAGAGTTGTTTGCTAATGACTTTCGCTGTTTGGAACAAATTGCCCAGGTGTAATGTTTTGGTGCATGGTTATGGAAGTTCATACTTTAGTTATGTTTTAATATAATGTTTTGAAGTTTCGAATGAAATGCACTGTGGATTAATGTAATGATTTGAAGTTTCAAATGAAATGCACTGTGGAAGTGTACAATTTAGTTAAGTTCTAATGTAAAATGGGGCAGAAATCGGCTATATAAAAGGCAATATGAAATAATTTAGTTAAGTTTTAATATATAATTTTATTAATTTTTGAATGAAATGCACTATGGAAGTGCACAATTTAGTTAGTTGTGACGTAAAATGGGGCAAAATTCCACCTTAGAGTGGGGCAAAGTTCCGAGTGTGCAAAACTAGGATGGGGCAAAATTCTGTGTGTGCAAAAGCAAAGTTCCACTATGCAGTTTTTAGGGATGGGGCAAAATTCCATTGGGGCTTCGTTCCGGCCACCTAATCATTTCTTTACCATTTTTCTCAAATTTTCTTTAAGTCTGTCTGTCTGTCCGTCAGTCCATCTGTCTGTGCCTCACATTTTTATTTTATTCTAACACTTCTCCCAGCAGGTGACACATGTGTTCTTTTGAACACTGTTGTTCTCTGACTATGTGGCAGTGTGGGGTATGTGAGCTAGCTCACTAAAGTTCTTTAATCATGAAAAAAATTCCAGTAATGACATGAATATTATAATTAATTAGATTAATTGTTATAATAGCACATGGATACGTGAATTTTTGGCCATGGCAGAAACTGTAGAATCAAATTTATATTATACCATAAGCAAATAGAGCAGATCTGATCTGGGTCTACTCTGTTTGCAAAGGCATCAAAACTCATTTGTATGATCTGAAGAGTTAATAATGTCTTCAGTATTCTTTTCAAACAGCTGTTTTCATTTCTTGGTTTACCATAGGTCTCTTGTTTATTTTATGGACAAAATAATATAACATATAGGTTACCATAATAACTTTTTTCTAGACTAGTTTAAGAATTCTTAAAGTTAATCTCAAATGATAACAAGTGTTATATTCTTTTTTAGCTCACCAGAGCACAAAGTGCTCAGGGTGAGCTTTTGTGATTGCCTGATGTCCGTCGTCCGTCGGCGTGCGTCGGCCGTCGTGCGTCGTGCGGTGTGCGTCGTCAGTCGTCAACAATTTGAACCTTTAAAAATCTTCTCCTCTGAATCTACAGGGTTCTCATCTTTCATCTTTGGCATATAGCATCATCTGTTGGTCCTCTACAAAAGTTATATAAATTATACCCCTGGGGTCAAAATTGGCCCTGCCCCAGGGGTTTTCAGTTTTCAATAGAAACATATAGTGAAAACTTTGAACATCATCTCCTCTAAAACTAGAAGGTCCTCAGCTTTCATATTTGGCACATAGCTTCAACTTCAGGGCTTCTACAAAAGTTATATAAATTATGCCCCTAGGGTAAAAATTGGTCTCACCCCATGGATTGCCAGTTTTTTTAAGCTGACTACTTAAACAGCCCATAGGATCACTAGTTATGCATAGGAAAAACTTTAAAAGTATTCTTGTCAGAAACTACATGTCCCAGAGCTTAGATATTTGGTGTATAGATTTACTTAGCATAACTTTATGGGTTTTATAAGTATCATAGTTCTTGGGTTAAAATTGGCCCTGCCCTGTGTGTACAGTCTTCTTCACGTATGAAACGACAGCCTAAAGGTTTCTCCTTAATATATCAGCCTGCAGAGCTCAGACCTTCTTATATAACCACCCTTAGCCTGATCAGTTGAGTAGAAATTGTGTTTAGACAAATAACACACTCTCATTTAAGATTGAGAAAATTGTGGATAGTTCTTAATATGCAGAACACTCTTAAAGCTTTTTTTCATACCTATGCCCTACATTAAGCTACCAGATATCAATATAGAGCATATCTGTTGTGAATTTCAGCTTACCTCTTTGCATGCTGGGTAATTTTGTCATCTGCTTAATGGTTGTCTGCAGCATATTCATAAGTTATCCGTACTAGACAATTTCTTTCTAAGTTTTTCAGAATTCAGACTCATTGACAAACAGTTTGGATACCAGATCAGGCCCCACATTATATTGGCCCTGATCTGGATCCAAACTGTTTGCATAGGTCATTAGTGGTGGGAGAATCCCACTACACACTTTCTTTCTTAGTTTTTCAGAAGTTCAGTCTCATTTACAAACAATTTGGATATCAGATCAGGCCCCACATTATGTGGGCCCTGATCTTGATCCAAACTGTTTGCATAGGTCATTAGTGGTGGGATAATCTGCCTCTAGCATCCAAAGAATTAATACAAGTTCCAGTGGTCTATGCTCTATCCATTCTTTCACTACATTCTTTCAGCATCATGTTCTGGTCCTCTACAAAAGTTATATAAATTGTGTCCCCGGGGTCAAAATTGGCACTGCCCCTGGGGTGTTAAGTTTTCAATAGAAACATATGTGAAAACTTTGAAAATCTTCTCCTCTGATTGTCTGGTGAGCGATGTCAGGGCCATTCTGGCCCTCTTGTTTTATCACATAACTTATTTGCTCAACTTTGATATTTAGACAAAGGGGATTGAAAATAGTCATTTCGCTTCATCTTTGAGATGCTGGCTAGATTCTTAGATGAGTTCATGCCAACACAGAATGGTTATTGAACGCTTTCTACTGTACACCCAGACACAGGAAAAATAAGTTGTGTACCAGTCTAAATGTGTGCTTTAAGATATGGAAAGGATGCTAAGTAATCGTGTGACGTCGCATCTTATATTACACATGCTAGATATAATAAAAATACATGATGGAAGACAGTCAAAGTTATAAATGTGTACAGTAAAACCTCTCCATAATGGCCACTAAATTGCTTTAATTAGTTGGTATTTAGGGCAGGTGGTTGCTTAAAGCAAGGTGACAGTAAAACAGAATGCTCCTATAGGAGCGTTCTGTTTTACTTTCACCCTGCATTAAGCAGCCACCAGCCTTGATGAAAATACTTGATGTAATTTAGTGGCCATTATAGAGAGGTTTTACTGTATATAGTATATGTACAAGCTGTAGATGAGACAGAGAGGAATGTTGAGAAAATTTAGGTAAAATGTTTCTGTTTTTCTCCTCCTTGCCCTGTATAGTTGATATATTTTAGAATGTCTCTGAGGCGATTTTGATAAGTGCCAACAAGATTGACTGAGAAATAACAGTTTTAGATAGATCAGTACACCTCTTAGTACAACTCTGCATGAAGGATGTACACATGTGCAAGTATTATTAACTCTTAATGTGTGGGAACTAAGTATATAAGACATTTGCAAACAGTGTAGACCCAGATCAAAGAGCTCCTGAGGTCACCATTTGATCAGGATCTGCATTTTTTTGTCATACATATCGTTTTCTTCAGTGATGAATACATGTATTTTAATTAATATTCAGAAAAGGAGGAGTCCGTTTTAACTATTCGGCAGATTGTCATAGAACAAGGTTAACTCTCTGCAAAGGTATATATCACAAATTAATAATGTGCTTGTAAAAATGTTATTGTGTTTCTTCATTATAGTGTGATAGTATACCAAGCACCAGCCGTTACTCCCTCCCTCTAAAGCGCCATTACATGGAGCAACTAGACAATGCATTGGACATTGACTTCTCCTGACACAAGCCAGACTCTAGACCCTGCAGCATGGTGCCTTAATTAGTTAATACAATCATGAAGCTTCCTTGTTTGCAACATGTTGCCTCATCAGTAGCAACATATATATGATTATATGTGTAAACAATATGCAATACCATTTTAACTCTTATTTTTTCCTCTGCAACAATTGCCATCTGCTTCAATTTTGAGTATAAAATTTCTATCATTTCTTTTTACTTAAAATCCACGAGGATGGTATAGGAAAATTAATATATATAGCCCTGGCAATTGGAGTAATAGATTGTACAAGATGTTACTTTTTTAAACCTTTCCCCATAGCCTTTTAATGCATTTGCAAACAGATTAGATCCTGATCAGACAGCTCACAGAGCAGCTGTCTGATCAAGGTCTGCTCTGTTTGTGTAAGGAATTATAAAGAATTGATCTTGTACTTTTTGTCTATTGAAGCCAAAAGTTCCTTTGAAAAAAATGCATATTCATGAAGTAAAATAAATGTTTATTAGGGTTAGGGTTATTCAGTCCATTATTGCACTGTGTGTGTGTGTGCATATGCTTGTGGGTGTGCGTGCAAATATGTGCAAGTACGTGCAACAGTTTTGATCCTGATTAGTGGTCGTGTTACTCAGTGTCTCATCTTATCCTGATCGTTTGCAAAGGTTATCACATATCAATTTGTAGTATAGAATACCAATATCTTCAGTAACATCTGTTTGTTATTAAGACTTTGTAGCTGTTTTGTCTTTCATAGATACTTGTTACATGTTAAGGTCCATTTTGTAGAATTATTATTTTGTTGTATCAGTTTCATCAGGTAAAGGTTGCATCTTAGAAACATCATTCTAGTCAAAAGGTGGAAAACAAATCTGATGATATACTTGTATTTGGTGCATTTTTAAAACTATATAAAGTAAATTTAACCCATTCCTTCATATGCTGTGCTTTTGGTTCAACCTTTTTTAATAAATCTACTGAAGAGGAGTATTTACTAGAAAAAATACTTTTTTTAATTGTTTAGTTTAATTACTACTTTGTCTTTTGTTATATTGAAAAGATATTTGAGAGAGCTAGCCTCATCAAACTTCTGACTCTTTTTCACCATCACAAGGGCCACTAGACTCATAATCTCTGTCTAGCATATTGAAAGAATCTAAATGCTCCATTTTTGGCTTGTTTGTTTTTAAAAGAAACAAACTGGAGGTATTGCCATAGCCTTGGTGTTATCACTGCTTTGTATGTTTTGCAAAAGCTGTGAGTTGCAACATCAGTACAGCTATCTCTATCAACTCCAAACAGTTGTCGCTACAATCTGGTAAGGGTCCATAACTGTTATTGTGCATATTTAACCCTTTCCTTCATATAAACGTGTTTTCACACATTTGCAAACAGAGTAGACCCAGATCAGATGGCTCCTATAGGAGCTGTCTGATCAGGGACTGCTCTGTTTGCTTAATATGGATTTATATAGATCTGTTTCTTTACTCTGTACCACTGTAAACAAATCCTTAGTTTATAATGCTTTAAAATAGTATGGCTCATTAATATTCATTATTCAAGGGATTATTTTATGTTGACAAAAACTAGAATCTGATTTTTATCATTTCATAAGCAAACACGGCAGATTTTGATCAGACGGGTTCTACTGTGTAGGAGCTGTCTGATCTGGGTCTTCTCTGTTTGCAAGGGTACGAAAAGATATTTATATGAAGGAAAAGGTTGAAACATGGATTAAGTGAGATAAATGTCATTGTATGTATAAATGAATATGTGCAACGACATTAACCCTTTCCCTGTTTTACTTTTATTCCAAATTTCAATACCTGAATATTCGGGAAATCAGAATATTATATTGTAGCTGTTTTAGAAAGTAAAGAAATAGATCTTTCAAATTCCATTAGCAAACAGAGTGGACCCTGATCTGATCTGGGTCTACTCTATTTTCAAATGCTTGAAAACACGTTTATATGAAGGAAAGGATTAACTGAAATGCTGTTTCACATATATTAATGGATATATATTTTTAGAGTTAATATTTTTATCATTATTTTGATGCCAAAGAGTGTGTGTCTACAGTGTGTGTCAGGTATTTTCACTCTTTCCCAGTTGAATATTCATGTAAGAAATAATGAAATCCTGAATATATATTTTGTTAATAACATATGAACACAGAAATCTGTAGAATCAGAGAAATGTAGAATCAGTTATATATAATTCCAGAAAAAAAGAGTAGACCTTGATCAGATGCTCTGATCTGGGTCTACTCTGTTTGCAAATGCATAGAAAAGCATATACACCGAGTAAAGAGTTAAACATGTATTAATGTGCAGGTGGTTGTTTAATACAGTGCAAAAGTCATACAGAAAACTCCCTAAGTAACCATGGAATGGGCTTAGTGTCAATAGGCTTCCTTATTTATGGTTGCTTAACCCTTTCCCTGTTCTATGTTAATTACCAATTTTAATACCTACTGAATATTCATGGACAAAATAGTCATAATGAAATATGGAAGGTGGAACATTGTAACCATTTTAGAAAGTAAAGAAACAGATATATCAAGTTCCATAAGCAAACAGAGCAGACCCTGATCAGACGGCTCCTATAAGAGCCATCTGATCTGGGTCTACTCTGTTTGCAGATGCGTGAAAACACATTTATATGAGGGAAAGGGTGATAGAGACCAATGGTAATATATTGGCAACCAGTGAATACACAGATCGGACAGCTCCTGTAGAAGCTGTATGATCAGGGTCTGCTCTGTTTGCTTATGGTATAATATAGGTCTGATTCTACAGTTTCTGCCATAGCCAAGAAATCATGTGTTCAGTATGCTATTATAAAGATATTATTAAAATACATTTAATTAAATTCCATGATGTCATGTTTAACATGTATATTCATTAGGTTAAGGTTACAGTATGCTCACTCTTTGCACATTAACTCATTCTCTCATAGGCTATTTTTAGATCTATCTTTTTTAATAAATCTACTGAAAAGGAGCATTTACTAGAAAAAAAGAAAATTTTAGAATTTAGAAACCAATGTGATAAATAGAGCATTAATTTTACTTCTGTGAAGCAAATGCTCTATTGAATACAGTGGTTTCAGAAAGTGAGTTTTACAGAGGCATCAAACGGCGTCGGTATGAGGGAATGGGTTATGGAATTGTTGTCTGTAAAAAATTATATTTTGCTACAGTTCTTAAAGTTCATTTTTCTTGTAGTTCTCCTCAAATATGTGATGAAAGTGTCAAACAGTTTTGTTCTAGATGAGACACCAAGTCACTCAACATCTCATCTGGATCTAAACTGTTTGCATAGGTTATCACTATTAATAAATTCAACTCCTGCATCCAAAGAGTTAAACAGTAAACCCCCTCCAAACAGGACAAACAAACTTTTTTGAGTAACTTTTTATACCCCCCACAACGAAGTTTGGGGGGGGGGTATACTGGAATCAGGTTGTCCGTCTGTCTGTCTGTCTGTCTGTCTGTCTGTCTGTCTGTCTGTCCGTCTGTCCGTCCGTCTGTCCGTCCGTGGACACAATTTTGTCCGGCCTTCTTCTTCTACAGTTTTGCTTCAATTTTGTTGAAACTTCATGTATAGCCATATGACCATATAAACCTGTGCACCGCATATTTTCATTATGATCGGACCATTTCTTCAGGAGTTATCTCCCCCTTTTAGTCCCCCTACCAATGTTTTTCGGTTTTCTGGACTTTTAATGGAAGTGACTGGAGATATCAACTGTATATTTAGTACAAAGCTAAATCTAGATAAGTTACAGCTTATGTTCCAATCTCAGTCCGGTTGAATAATTATTTCCAGAGTTATTGCCCTTGAACTTCAATTTTTTTCTTCAAATTTTGAATTTTCCAGACTTTTTTGGAAGTGGTTGGAGATTTTAACTTTATTTTTGGCATAAAGCTAAATATAGATGATTTACAGCTTAATTCCCAATCTCAGTCTGGTTTAATAATTTTTGCCAGAGTTATGGCCCTTGAACTTAATTTTTTTTATCAAATTTTCAATTTTCCGGTGTTTCTTTGGAAGTGCTTGGAGATATTAACTTTATATTTGACATAAATCTAAATCTAGATGAGTTGCAGCTTAAGTTTGAATATCGGTCTGGTTGAATAATTTTTCACAGAGTTATGGTCCTTGAACTTAAGGTTTTTCTGAAAAGGTACCTATTTGTTAGAACTTTGGAGTTGACACTTCACAAAAATAAACAAAGCTGCTTGAACTTATTGGATGACATTGTCTGGCAGCAGCCATAACACTTCTTTGAATTTTAACAACAGACTTATCTCCCTTTTTGGACTTGACAATATTTGGTAAAAGTTGCTTTAGTTATGTTTGTGATTGATCTTGGATTGAATATTACATTTTTCTTTATTGCTGAACATCTTTTCATTTTTATTACATAAATTGGGTTTTATAAATCTCTTCATGTTTCTGTATGTACATATGTTCAACGATTGATGATAGGTGTTCTGACAAGCGGCTAGGTGGGGGGTATTCGTTAGCCTGTGGCTTACAGTTCTAGTTTAGATCTAGATCAATTACCCAATTTTTTAGATCTAGATCAATTACCCAATTATGCTGTTTTTCGTGTATTACAAGCACACTATATTGATGACATCAAACATAAAACGGGGAAAAGGTTAAAGAAGTGTGAAAGTCATGTGTTCTTAAGCTGTATCCCAAAGGTCAGGAACTTTCTGCATGACTTTCATCCTGCAGTAAGTTTCCACATGCCTAAAGTGATCTCTAAGTTTTACTTTTGTACTGAAAGTCCACTATAGAGAGGTTTTACTGTAACACATGTTCTATATTATTATGTACCGGTACATTCCATACTAACGCAATAATATACATGTACTTGTTTGGTACAAGCATTACTGCTGTGAACATTGGTTTTGGGAATAGATTATTTATTTTGTTTAAAATGCTAGCAAATGTAAAATGGCATTTAGCGCAGTCAAACCATACGTCACATTTATATGTTAACCCATTCCCTCATAGGCTATTTTTAGATCCTACCTCTTTGAATAGATCTACCGAGAAGGAGCATTTACTAGAGAAAAGGAAAATTTTAGAATTTGTAGTTTGAAACAATTGTGATAAATAGAGCATAGCAATATTCATATAAGAAATAATGATGTCATGAATATTAATTAGTTTATTTTTTATAATGACACATGAACATAGGAATTTTTGGCAGGGACAGAAATTGTAGAATCATATCTATATTGTATCATAAGCAAACAGAGCAGACCCTGATCAGACAGCTCCTACAGGAACTGATTGATCTGGGTCTTCTCTGTTTGCAGAAGCTTGGAAAAGATTATTTATGGAGTAAAGGGTTAATTATCAGATGTACCCTAAATATTGAGACACCCAATCCCCCTTCTGACCAATTTGTGAGCAGTTTGTAAATGCATGTACGTCTTTGTTTAATGCTCTCCTTGTTGAATATTCTTGTAAGAAATAATGATATCATATTTATTAGCTTAATTTTTATAATGGCATATTTATACAGGAATTTTTGGTATTGGTAAAAACTTTAGAGTAAGATCTTTCATAATTTTATAAGCAAACAGAGCAGACCATGGTACGGCAGCTCCTACAGGAGCCATCTGATCAGGGTCTACTTTGTTTGCAAGTGCATGAAAAAGTATTTATATGAAGGAAAGGGTTAAAGATAAGTAACAGCTTAATGCAGGTTGGAAGTCATGCAGAAAGCTCCCAAAGGTTCTTTCTGCATAATTTTTACCCTGCATTAAGCAGTCATCTGCTTGAAAATATCTTAATTCTTATTCTTTACTAAAATGCTGGTATAGAGGGGTTTTACTGTATTGTAGAATCTCATTAATGCAATGAAAAATAATAGGCAACTTAGTAACTATTTTTCCATTGTTACTTTGATATTTAACAGAATGTTTCCTGTCAGAGTTAATAAATGACATGATTACCTGTTACACACGTATTGGTCTTATGTTTTCTAGATTGACATTGTTTCAACTCTTTGCATGTTAAGTAATTGTAATATGCAACAAGAGCAGCGTGCGGTGCCAATGCTTGTCTGATTTGGTGCTTGTCCAGCTAAATTAAACAATAGGGCCATGAGGCCCTGAAGCGCTCACCTGAGATAACCTTGTACAGCCTTGGTAAAGAACCACAAGGCAAAGAAGTATGCAATTAATTAAAGGTCTAAGCCTTATGGTTTCAGAGAAAAATAATATTTCATACTTGTCCCATGAAAAACTGATAAACCCCACGGCAGGGCCAAGTTTCGCCCAGAGTTCAGGGTCGTAAGTTGAACATTCTTGGCAGAGGACCATAAGTCAAAGCTACATATTTGTAGGGGAGCATTAGATCATGTTAAATGCCAAACATCAAAGGTCGAGGCCTTATAGTTTCAGAAGTTTTTTAAAGATCTTCCTATGAAGAACTGATAAGCCCTTGGGCAGGGCCATTTTTGGTCTGGGGTCATAATTTGAACAGTCTTTGTAGAGGACCATTAGATCATGCTACATACCAAATATCAAAGGTCTAGGCCTTACAATTTCAGGAGATTTTTAAAGATTTTCCTATATGAAAAACTGATAAGCCCTTGGGCAGAGCCATTTTTGGTCCGGGGGTCATAGTTCGAACAATCTTTGGAGAGGACCATTAGACCATGCTACAAACCAAATATCAAAGGTCTAGGCCTTACACTTTCAGAGAAGAATATTTATGTCTCCCCCATTTATGGGGAGATATATTGTTTTTGCCAGAGTTGTCTGTCCGTCCGTCCGTCTGTCTGTCCGTCACAAACTTGTGTCGCGCGTATCTCTGAAATCAGTTGGGCTAGAGTCACCAAACTTCACAGGAATGTTCACCAGCATGAGTTGCTTTGCACCTGGGTTTTTTGAATTGTCTCCCCCTGATAACTTTGGAGTTATTGCCCCTGATGACTTAAAATTAGAAAAACTTTGTGTCGCACGTATCTCTGAAACCGCTAGTACTAGAGTCACCAAACTACACAGGAATGTTTACCAGCATGAGTTGTTGTGCACCTATGGTTTTTGAATTGTCTCCCCCTGATAATTCTTGAGTTATTGCCCCTGATATGAATACTTAAATTTATACAAACTTTGTGTCGCACGTATCTCTGAAACCAGTAGGGCTAGAGTCACCAAACTTCACAGGATTGTTCACAAGCATGAGTTGTTTTGCTCTTGGGTTTCTTGAATTGTCTCCCCCTGTTAACTTTGGAGTTATTGCCCCTGATGACTTAAAATTAGACAATGTTTACTTAGTGTTGTGCATATCTCTGAAACCAATTGGGCTAGTCACCAAACTTCACAGGAATGTTCACCAGCATGAGTTGTTGTGCACCTGGGATTTTTGAACTGTCTCCCCTTGATAACATTGGAGTTATTGCCCCTGATATGATTACTTAAAATTAGAGAAACTTTGTGTCATGCATATCTTTAAAACCACTAGGGCTAGAGTCACCAAACTTCATAGGAATGTTCACCAGCATGAGTTGTTGTGCACCTGGGTTTTTTAATTGTCTCCCCCAGATAATTCTTGAGTTACTGCCCCTGATATGTTAACTTAAAATTAGAGAAACTTTGTGCTGCACATATCTCTGAGACCAGTAGGGCTGGAGTCACCAAACTTCACAGGAATGTTCACCAGCATAAGTTGTTGTGCATCTGGGTTTTTTAATTGTCTCCCCCTGATAAATTTGGAGTTACTGCCCCTTATGACTTAAAATAAGAGAAACTTTACGTTGTGTCACATGTATCTCTGAAACCACTAGTACTAGAGTCACCAAACTTCACAAGAATGTTGACTAGCATGTGTTTTCGTGTACCTGGGACTTTTGAATTGTCTTCCCCTGACAATGTTGGAGTTATTGCCCCTGATGACTTAAAAATTAGACCCAGATAAGTTTGGAGTTTCATTACACTTGTGTATTGGAAAGAGGATGGGAGGGGGAGACATCTGTTTTTGTGACAAAAACAAACCTCTAGTTTTTAAAGATTTTCCTATGACAAGAGGGCCAAGATGGCCCTTAATCGCTCACCTGATTACTATAGATTTAAGATTTTTGCTGGGTAGCCCATGGGAAGGGCCAATATTGACATTAGGGACAATATTTGAACAATGTTGATAGTGGACCATGAGCGGTGTTTCTACAGAACAAGATTTTCAAAGATTTAGAATATTGACTTTATCAAGACAATGATTCTGACCAATGAAGATTGGGCTAAAAATTTGCCCTCTAGAGTATTTTTTCTAAAATTTGACCTAGTGACCAACTTTTTATTCCCACCCAACCCATGATCACACTCAACCTTGATATCACCTAGACAAACACTCTGAGCGAGTTTGAGGAAGATTGGGCTAAAAATGTGGCCTCTGGCGTGTAAACAAGATTTTTCTAAGATATGACCCAGAGACCTACTTTTTGACCACACGTAACCCACTTTCAAACTTGTCCAAGATTTTATTAGAACAATCATTCTGACCAATTTTCATGAAGATTTGGCTATTAATGTGACCTCTAGAGTGTTCACAAGGTTTTCCTACTATTTGACCTAATGACCTAGTTTTTAACCACACATAACCCACTTTCAAACTCTTTGAGATTTTATCAAGACAATCATTATGACCAAGTTTCATGAAGATTGGACAAAAAATGTGACCACTAGAGTGTTCACAAGGTTTTTCTACTGTCTGACCTAGTGACCTAGTTTTCAACCCCACTTGACCCACTTTCGAACTCGTCCGAGATTTTATCAAGACATTCGTTCTGACCATGTTTCATGAAGATTGGACTAAAATTGTGACCACTAGAGTGTTCACAAGGTTTTTCTACTGTTTGACCTAGTGACCTAGTTTTTTACCCCACGTAACCCACTTTTCAAACTCCTCCGAGATTTTATCAGGACAATCATTATGACCAAGTTTCATGAAAATTGGGCTAAAAATGTGACCACTAGAGTGTTCACAAGGTTTTCCTACTATTTGACCTAGTTTTCAACCCCACTTGACCCACTTTCGAACTCATCCGAGATTTTATCAAGACATTCGTTCTGACCAAGTTTCATGAAGATTAAACAAAAAATGTGACCACCAGAGCGTTCACAAGGTTTTTCTACCGTTTGACCTAGTGACCTAGTTTTTTACCCCACGTAACCCACTTTTCAAACTCCTCCGAGATTTTATCAAGACAATCATTCTGACCAAGTTTCATGAAAATTGGGCTAAAAATGTGACCTCTAGAGGGTTCACAAGGTTTTCCTACTATTTGACCTAGTGACCTAGTTTTTAACCCAACTTGACCCACTTTCGAACTCGTCCGAGATTTTACCAAGACATTTATTCTAAGTTTCATGAAGATTGGACTACAATTGTGACCACTAGAGTGTTCACAAGCAAATTGTTGACGACACACGACGGACGACGGACATTCAAGTCTCCCAAAAGCTCACCCTGAGCTTTGCTCAGGTGAGCTAAAAAACTGATAAGCCCTTGCGCGGGCCATTTTTGGTCCGGGGGTCATAATGTGAACATGCTTCTGACAAAATTTGGTTCAAATCGGGTCAGCAGTTTCAGAGGAGATGTCGTTTGAAAATGTGGCCGGACGCCGGACGGATCATGGTCGCAATGGCTCATGCTGAGCCTTGGGCTCGGGTGAGCTAGAAAAATAAAAACAAGAGGTCCATTGGCCCTATATCGCTCACCTGAGTTACAGTAATATATTGGCATGTTAATTTTTCAGTGGACAACATTTCTAGCAGATGAAAGAAGCTTAGTGCACTACTTTCACCCTTTCACTGCTGAATAAACTTGAACTGGATTCAGATCTAATACCAAGTGACTGGTTGACCAAGATCTAAACTGTTTACAACTTGTGCCATTTTTGCCTTAGCTCAAAATGCCTAAAACTGGTCTTTGAGAAATTCAAATGACGCCAATAAAGCTATGCAATTATACCTTGATCCAGGTATA
Organism: Azorinus chamasolen; assembly: GCA_963576725.1. NCBI lineage: Eukaryota > Metazoa > Mollusca > Bivalvia > Cardiida > Solecurtidae > Azorinus > Azorinus chamasolen. The sequence continues at coordinate 13,587,129 of OY755244.1, read as the reverse complement.
TAGGCAAATAAAGTGCTAGGCAGTACATAATGCCAGTTTTTGTGTGAAATGACCATTACAAATATCTTTAAAAATCTTTTAACCCTTTCCCTCATATAAAGCTGTTTTTATGCATTAGCAAACAGAGTAGACTCAGATCAGACGACTCCTACGGAAGCTGTCTGATCTGGGTCTTCTCTGTTTCTTTTGACACAATATAGATCTGATTCTACAGTTTTGTCAAAGCAAAAACTTCTCTTCAGAGAAATAATGTGTTTAACGCATTAAAAATAAGAGTAGACTAGATCAGACGGCTGCTATAGAAGCTGTCTGATCAGGGTCTGCTCTGTTTGCATTTGACAAGATATAGATTTGATTTTACAGTTTTTATCAAAGCTAAAACTTCTCCTTATGGAAATAACAATTTTTTACGCATTAGCAAACAGAGTAGTCCCAGATCAATTTTTGTCAAAGCAAACAGGTAAAGGGTTAATAGGTGTTTAGAAATAATTCTAACTCTAGGTGTGAATATCTGATGATAAGTCAATTAAACGGGTCATTAGTATTTTTAACAATTGAAATTGAGAAGAGTTACGTCTACTGTTATAATTAAGTTATATTTACTCAGTTATTTCATTAATATCATACAAGATTCAGACATTTTAGGATTTTTTAATGTGTTGTCATAAAATTTTATAAAAAAAGTTATATTTAAGATGCTTTTTTGGGCAGCAGACTTAATCAACAGTAGTAATTTTGACACCTATCATTGTTAGGGGGGCAAATGCATAATCATGTTTTCTTAAGAATTACCATGACTGATATCAGTTGGGCCATTGCATAATCATGTTTTCACAGTTTTCTTAAACATTACCATGACTTACATCAGTTGGGTTTGGACCCAGATCAAAAGTCTAGATGATGATCATTTTCCTTGATTGGCTGAATAGGTGTTACTCTTAGCTAAGGATTTCCAATATCTCCCACATCTAATTTGAGAGACATTGGAAGACACCATGATAACATCTAGCTATCACTCACACTACACACTATGGGGTTAATGGGTGAACATCCCTTTCAAAATGCCTTTAATGTTTCGTCTGCAACAAAAAGTTATTGTCATCTGCTTCAATTCTTAAAATAAACTTACTTTCATTTTTTGCAAAAATATGGTTAAGATGACAAACAGTTTGGATCCTGATGAGACGCCGCATTATGCAGCCTCTCATCTGGATCCAAACTGTTTGCATAGGTAATCACAGTTTCACCACTAGCGTGCAAAGAGTTAAGAATCATGCATTGACCTGGAGAGATTTTACTGCCCAGCGCTGTAACCTTTGAACTGCAGTTTAGGATCTGAAGAACCCTTATTTAACCCTTAATTTCCCTCATATAACTTGTTTTCATGCATCTGCAAACAGAGTAGACCCAGATAAGGTGGCTCCTATAGGATCAGGGTCTGCTGTTTGCTAATGGAATTTGATAGATCTGTTTATATGCCTTCTAAAACAGCTACACTGATTTATTATAAATAGTTATAAATAGAATCACTATTCTGGAGGTACTAGAACTCCAATGCAGTTATCTCCCTTTGTCCCTTATGGCTATGCTGATGGGACAAGGGAAATAACTGAGGAAATTACTAAGGGGGGACTTTTAACATGTTACAGATTCTGATGTTAAGTAGCATAAAACCCCAGGGTGAGACCATTTTGGGCCCAGGGGTCATTATTTGAACACACCTGGTAGTGGTATATTAGGTGATGCTTCATACCAAATATCTTAGCTCTAGATTATGTGGTTTCAGACAAAAAAAGATTTTAGTTATAAATAGAATCACTATTCTGGAGGTACTAGAACTCCAATGCAGTTATCTCCCTTTGTCCCTTATGGCTATGCTGATGGGACAAGGGAAATAACTGAGGAAATTACTAAGGGGGGACTTTTAACATGTTACAGATTCTGATGTTAAGTAGCATAAAACCCCAGGGTGAGACCATTTTTGGCCCAGGGGTCATTATTTGAACACACCTGGTAGTGGTATATTAGGTGATGCTTCATACCAAATATCTTAGCTCTAGATTATGTGGTTTCAGACAAGATTTTTAAAGGTTTCCCTATATAACTCTATGTAAAAACTACAAGCCCCAGGGCAGGGCCATTTTTGGCCCGGGGTTCATCATTTTAACAAACCTGGTAAAGGACCATTAGATGATGCTATATACCAAATATCAAAGCTCTAGAAATTGTGGTTTCAGAGAAGAAGATTTATAAAGATTTTTAAAAAAACCTGTAAAAGTAGTGGGGCAGGGCCATTTTTTGCCCGGGGGTCATGATTTGAACAAACTTGATAGAGGACACCCTAAGGTACATTTCTGTGAAATTTGGTTGAAATCCTCCCAGTGGTTTAGGAGAAGTCATTTGAAATAAAAGTGAACGGACAGACAGACGGACGACAGGCGGTCACAATAGCTCACCTTGAGCCTTTGGCTCAGGTGAGCTAAAAAGTAAAAGGCCATAACTCCATAATTTTGAAATTAAAGAGTTATGGTTCTTATGTAGAGGTCTTCCCTTCAATGAAATCTACTAACCTATGAAGTTTCATGTTGATACCTCTTATACTTTTCAAGTAATGAGTTACATTAAAGTTTATGCGCGACGACAACGCCTCCGACCCAGTGATCACAATAGCTTGACTTTTCTTTGAAACAGATGAGCTAAAAATTGTATAGGTGTAATTGATAGAAACGATATTGACATATCGTCGATTCACGTCAGTCGATCCGATATCGATACAGGTTTCAAAATATCAATACAAATGGAGGACCAATAAACACCTTTCCATGGGCTATATTTACTAAGCAAGCCATGGTTACTAAGCCCAGTTCATGGTTATTTAGGTAGCCTATAGGTATTAAGGCAGTCCATGGACACTAAGGAAGCCTATGGGTACCGTGCCAAGTCCATGGTTACTTAGGAAGCCTATAGGACACAAAGCCTAGTCCACGGTTACTAAGGAAGCCTATGGGTACTAAACCCAGTTCATGGTTATTGGTTATTCAGGTAGCCTATAGGACACAAAGCCTAGTCCACGGTTACTAAGGAAGCCTATGGGTACTAAACCCAGTTCATGGTTATTTAGGTAGCCTTTGGGTATTAAGGCAGTCCATGGACACTAAGGAAACCTATGGGTACCGTGCCAAGTCCATGGTTACTTAGGAAGCCTATAGGACACAAAGCCTAGTTCATGGTTACTAAGGAAGCCTATGGGTACTAAACCCAGTTCATGGTTATCTAGGAAACCTATGGGTATTTAGGCAGTCTATGGTTACTAAGGACGTACTAAACCCAGTTCATGGTTATTTAGGAAGCCTATTGGTATTTATGCAGTCCATGGTTACTTGGGAAGCCTATCAGTACCAAGCCCAGTCAAGCTTATGGGTACTGAGATCAGTCCAAGGGTACCAAAGAAGCTTAAAGGTACCAATCCCAGTTCATGGTTATTTAGGAAGCCCATTTGTACTAAGGACACCCACTTATTTAGGAAATCCATGGATACTAAAGAAGCCCTTGGAGACTGAGAAAGCTCATCGGTGCTCAAGGAAATCTTTAACATAGAAACTGTAGGATTAGATCTACATGTACAATGTATTATGATTGCATAAGCAAACAGAGCAGACCCTGATCAGAGGGCTCCTGCAGGAGCTGTCTGATCTTGGTCTTCTCTATTTGAAAAGCCATTAAAAGGCATATCTATGGAGTAAATGGTTAATTTAAGCCTTTATTCCATGAACATTCATGGAGAAATAATGACATACTGAATATAAATTAGATTAATTTGTTATAACATTGACACATGAATTTTTGGCCATGGAAGAAAATGTAGAATCATATCTATATTATATATGATGAGCAACCAGACAAGACCCTGTTCAGACGGCTCCTATAGGAGCCATCTGATCTGGGTCTACTCTGATTGCGGAGGTGTAGAAGTGTATTTATGGAGTAAAGGATTAATAGTCACACTAGACAGGCTCTAGTGTACTTGGACAATAACAGAAGACAAAGCAACATTCCAAATAACAACTTTATTTGTTTTACACAGAGTAAATATATAAAATGTCATCTGGTTGGTAAAAACCATAAGAAATATGCAAAAGGCATAAATACTTATATCACGATGGGTTTAAGACAATCTATTCATAAACTTGTAACAAATCTTCAACAAATGCACTCTAAATATAACACTTCACTTGGTTTGCAAAGAACATGTGATATTACATGTGGCAACACTATAAGGCAGACACATTTTTATTCATTACTAACACACAGTCATAGTATGACTGATTTCATTTTAACCCCTTACTCCATAGATACACCTTTTAACACTTGCAAACAGAGTAGACTCAGATCTGATGGCTCCTGCTGGAGCCGTCTGATCATGGTCTGCTCTGTTTGATTATTGAATTGTATAGATCTGATTCTACAGTTTGCCATGACCCCAAATTCCTGTGTTCATATGCTATTATAAAAACTCAGCTACTAAATATTCACGATGTCGTTGTTTCTTGCATGAATATTCATGGAGTAAAGGGTAAATACATGTATGCGTTTACAAGCAATTTAGATCTTGGCTCCAGTTTTACAAAATTTCTACCTTAATTTTCACCTTAAGTAATTGTCGCCTAATTAACTTATTTTCAATCAGTTCAGATCCTGATAAAATGCTGAGTAACTTGGCTTCCTATCTGGATCCAAACTGTTAATCACAAATTTGCCACTTGCATTCAAAAAATTGCATACAGTAAAATCCCTCTAAACCGGACATTAAATTTAGTATACATATCGGTCTTGCAGACAGGTGGCAGCTTAATGCAGGCTGAAAGTCATGCAGAAAGCTCCGATAGGGGCTTTCTGCATGAGTTTCATCCTGCATTAAGCAGCCACTTGCTTGAAAGTAGAAATTCTTCTCTACTTAATTTCTGGTTTAGAGTGGTTTTACTGTACTGGGTCTTGAATACACATTCTCAATGTTCAAAAGTTCTTAAACAGGTTTGCTTGGTTCTCAACTTCTATCATTCCGATAGAAGCTGAGAACTATGCATATATGTTAGAAAATATTCTTTAGGCCTGATATATGCTGGTGATTTCATTCCTGAGACTGATCAGTTTGTTAGCATAAAGCATAAAGTGACACAATTCTTATAAAGAATAGAACATGGTCAGACCTATCAAAGAAGATAAAGGTATTGACTCAATCAAACTTAACAAGTTAAACAACGAAATCAAACAAAAAGAAAGCATTTATTGAGGTCACTGTTGATTGAGATAACTTTCCCAGTTTTTGAGTCAGCAGCGATAAATTGAGTGTTTATTAACCCTTTACTCAATGACTATTCATGTAACAAATAATGACCTCATGAATACTAATTAGCCGAATTTTTATAATGATAGTTAATTTTTTGCCATGGTAGAAATTGTAGAATCAGATCTACATGCATGTATATTATTCATAAGTAAACAGAACAGATCCTGATCAGATGGCTCCTACAGGAGTCATCTCATCTGGGTCTACTCTGTAAAGATGTCAAAAGTCATATTTATGGAGTAATAGGTTAATATTAAACCAACATTTTTTACATCACAATATCATAATTAACCAGCAGAACATGTATCTTTGTGGCTTATAAACAATATAGACCAGGACCTGTGTGTCTCTGTATTAGAGATTTGATTTCATTGGAGAACTGAATACAGCAGAACCTGCCTATAATGATCATATAATAAATAGACGAGGGTCTAGAAGAGCAGCTGCTTCCTTAACCCATTACCTCATAGGCTATTTTTAGACCCAATCTCTTTGAATAAACCCAGTCTCTTTGAATGAATCTGCCGGAAAGGGTCATTTACTAGAGAAAAGGAACATTTTAGAATTGTGTAATTTCGAAACCATTGTGGTAAATAGAGTATTTTGCTCCTATGGAGCAATGCTCTATTTAACACAATGGGTTCACAAAGTGACTTTTACAGAGGCGTCAATATGAGGGAATGGGTTAATGCAAAACAAGTAATTCACACATTTCTAGAAAAGCTTTCTGAATAACTTTCTTCCTGCATTAAGCTATCAACTGTCTTAACCCTTTCCTTCATACAAACAATTTTCATGTCTTTGCAAACAGAGTAGACCCAGATCAGATGACTCCTGTAGGAGCCAGTTGATCAGGGTCTGCTCTGTTTTATGATCTGACTCTGCAGATGAGTGTCAATTCTTTGCACACTAACATGAAGAATGTAGATTCATCAGCCACTGTATTGCAATCAGCCGGTCTGGTGCTACATCATTTGCCAAACCTTAAAGATACCTTTCCTCGTGCAACTGGTCATTTATATAAATACAGTAGAACCTGTTTATAGTGACCATATATAATGAATAAATATGGGGGTGTAAGAGCAGCTGGCTGCTCAATGCAGGATGAAAGTAATGCAGAAAGCTCCTAGAGAATCTTCATTCTGCATTTAGCTACCATCTGTCTCAAAACCCCAGAATTAGACTTGTTTTGGATGGTTGCTGTAGACAAGTTTGAATGTTCCTCTAAAAAATGTAAAAAATCAGTCTTTGATAAAAACATACAGTATAATGTACAGAGATCTAGAGTATCAACATAGATTGTAGTATGTTTGATAATCTCTTTGCATTCTAGCAGCAAAGACATGATAACTTATGAGAACAGTCTGAATAATGATGACAACACTGTTTGACACCTAGCACTCTGATTGCTGTTTTAACCCTTTCCCTGTTCTATGTGTATTCCAACTTTCAATACCTACTGAATATTCATGGACAAAATAGGTATAATGAAATATGGTAAGTGGAACATTGTAGCCATTTTAGAAAGTAATAGAACTATCAAATTCCATTAGCAAACAGAGCAGACCCTGATCAGATGGCTCCTATAGGAGCCATCTGATCTGGGTCTATTCTGTTTGCAAATGCATGAAAATGTGTTTATACAAGGGAAAGGGTTGAATAGAGATTTACCCTTTACTCCATGAATATTTCCATCAGAAATAATTACATCATAGCTACTAAATTAGATTTATTTCTATAAGGGCATATGAACATAGAAAACTGTGTCTATGACAGAACCTGTAGAAACATCTTACAGGAGATCCTGATCAGATGGTTCCAATATGAGTCGTCTGATCTGACTCTACTCTGTTTGTAAAGGCGTTAAAGGTGTATCTATGGAGTAAAGGGTTAAGAAAAATGCAGAAAACAAGAAAAGTCCATTTTCAGAAATGCAGCAAACAACATTATTTGGTACACTATGTAAGTAGTAACTATGAGCGAATAGTTTATCATACCCAATGCCATCTTTTTTTACCATTCACAAAAATGAATGGTGGCAAGTTAAGGCCATGTATGAATATTGAAACTGTGTGAACATTTAACCCTTTCCACATTGAATATTCATCTAAAAAATAATCACATTAGGAATAGTTGTTAAATGATTTTTTAAAATGGAATACGTAAAACAGAATGTTTTGGGATTAGTAGAAACTGTAGAGTCAGATCGATTATATTTTCATAAAAGCAAACAGAGCAGACCCTGATCAAACAGCTCCTATAGAAGCCGTCTGATATGGGTATACTCTGAATTGGAAAAAAATTCCCATGTTCAGATATTATTATAACAATTCAACTATTTAATAGTCATGATGTCACTATTGCTTAAATGAATATTCATGAAGCAAAGGATTAACCCTTTACTCCATGAATATTCATGTAAGAAATGTGGAAGCGCCATGGCCGATAAAATTCCTGTGACTATTTGATATTGTAATCATTCATCTCCAATAGAACCTGTCCTAAACAGCCATTCATATACATTGTATTGAACATAGAAGTGTTAAAAAGCAACTTTCTGCATTACTTTTGACCTGCATTAAGCTACCACCAGCCTTACAGACCAATAATTAGACCTCCTTTTGATGGCTGCTTACGGCAGGTTCTACTGTAATTAGTATTCATGAGGTCATTACTTCTTACATAAATATTCATGGAGTAAAGGGTTAACAGTTTACCTTTTCCATGTGGGCATCTATACAACACATTCTTACATATCTATGACAGGTCAGAAAAATAGACTTGTTGCTAAATATTTACTCAGGACCAGTACATACGGATATCACAATGTTACAGATTATTTACCTAAGACCAGAACATATCGATCATATCTGTACAGATTATTTACTGAAGACCAGAAAAGATAGATATCATACCCTTAAGACCAGAACATATGGATATCATATCCTTACAGATTATTTACCTAAGACCAGAACATATGGATATCATATCCTTAAGACCAGAACATAATAGTAGATATCATATCCTTTAAGACCAGAACTTAAAATTACGGATATCATATCCTTGCAGATTATTTACTGAAGACCAGAACATATGGATATCTATCCTTACAGATTATTCACTGATTCAGTAACAATAACCTGTGTCTAAAAGTACTTAAACCCTTTCAATTAATTCTGAATGTTCAGGGTTGACTAGCCAATCAGTGTTTAACCATTTCCCTGTTCTAAGTTTAGTACAAATTTCAATACCTACTGAATATTCATGGACAAAATAGTTATAAAGAAATATGGAAGGTGGAACATTGTAGACATTTCAGAAAGCAAAGAAACAGATCTATCAATTTCTATTGGCAAACAGAGTAGACCCTGATCAGACGGCTCCTCTATGAGCCGTCTGATCTGGGTCTACTCTGTTTGCAAATACGTGAAAACATGTTTATATTAGGGAAAGGGTTAACTATGGAGTCCACTCAGTATGAAAGGCTTAAAACTTGCTATATGACTTTGAGTGACAAACAGTGCAGACCCTGGTCAGAATGTGTCCTCTAGAAGCCCTCTGATCTGGGTCTACACTGTTAACATATGACAGTGCATGTGTAGCCTGCATTCAAAGGGTTAACCCGTATCCTGTTGTAAAGGTTCCTGTCAAACTCTGATCTGGAGAATTTTTTGTTTATTTCCAATTCATTCATGCTTTTGAGAGAATACTGACCAAGTGTCAAGCAGCATGGGAAGATCATGAGGCAATTTACTTGTACTTGGCATCTATTTTGGATCCAGCTGTTTGCAAATGCGTGAAGTTGTAATCAGTAGAATAAGGGTTCAAAGGTCATGAACAATATCTATACATCACAACATTAACACATCACAGACTAATAATTTATATCACAGTTTTCCATGAGTAAGTTCCTATAGAACCAAGGTCATGTGTCTTTATGATTCAATCAGTTTCATGCAGTATATGTAACTATCGGCACAATTTCTATCTATGTTATATACTTTCTGTTAGAATAATATGGTTTCTGATTTGTATCTAAGGATATTATCATCATTTGTTTTTGTACATATTTTTCTACAATAATTGTAAATTTGCAGGACACTGTTTCCAGGAATATATAATTATTTACAAGTCTTACACTTTAGTAACTGGGCGTCTCATCAGGATCCAAACTGTTTGACACTTTGAAGAGACATCTTTGAGAATATTAGCTGAAGACCATTTTCCAGACAGAAATAATTTATTTAGCGTGCAAGAGTTAACCCTTTACTACATAAATACGCCTTTCTACGCCTTTGCAAACAGAGTAGATCTAGATCAGATGGCTCCTATAAGGAGTCTGATAAGGGTCTGCTCTGTTTGCTTATGAAATAATACAAATATGATTCTGTATATTCTGCCATGACCAAAACCTAATGTGTTAATATTCATGATGTCATTATTTCTTACATACCTGTAATTATTCATGGAGTAAAGGGTTAAGACAGGTGGTAGTTTAATGAAGGACAAAAGTAATGCAGGAATTATATTAAGCTTCCAAAGGAGCTTTCTGCATTACTTCTGGTCTGCATAAACACTAGTACTTTCTCTCATATTAACACCTTTTCACACATATGCAAACAGAGTAGAACCAGATCAGACGGCTCCTATAGGAGCCGTCTGATCAGGATCCTCTCTGTTTGCATTTGACACAATATAGATATGATTCTACTGTTTTTGTCAAAGTAAAAAATTTCCTTGAAAGGGTTATATAGTAAAAATTTAGCTAATAAATATTCATGATTTTGTTGTTTCTTACATGAAAACAGAATAGGGAAAGGGTTAAGTAATCACTAGCTTTTAATACTTCTGATAATGTTTAATCATTATTCGGTCACTGTACAGAGGTTCTACTGACAGTGCATTGTTATCCTATGGATACATTCTTCATCTTTTAACCATCACAATATTCAGTAACTTTTGTCTGGAAAATGTGTGAGCTGCTACAATTCTCAAAGTATTTTTTTTCTTCAAAAATACCATCAGAGTGTCAGCCACTTTGGATCCTGATTGTTACTTGTCTAATCTGGGTTCAAACTGTTTGCAAAATTTATGAATGAAAAGCATCAATAGTCCTTATGTTTTAGTGAAAACAATCAAAACAATAATTATTGTAATAATGTTAACCCATTTATTCCAAATGTCCTTCACCCTTTACTCCATGAATATTCAAATAAGAAATAATGACATCATGAATATTAATTAGATTATTTGTTATAATAGCACACGGACAAGGTAATAGTTGGCTATGGCAGAAACTGTAGAATCTATATTATATCATAAGCAAACAGAGCACACCCTGATTAGATGGCTCATTCAGGAGCCGTCTGATCTGAATCTACACTGTTTTCAATGATGTAGAAAGGTGTATTTAAGGAGTAAAGGGTTCAAAAGGGGCATTAGCAATCAGTGTAGACCCAGACAAGATTCAGAAGCCTTCTGATCAGGGTCTTCTTGGTTTGCTCTAAAAACGTTTCTAAAGGTTACATTTGCAAAAGAATTTCAGCAGCAACATTTCTTCAAATAAACTTAGACTAGTTCATAATACCTACTTGGACAGGTGCACTTCGAAAATAAGGTTTATTGAATTTATCAATTTTTTTACCTTTAGCCTGCAGCAGGCGGATCAGTTATAACCTTTGCAAACAGTCTGAATCCAAATGAGACGCCTAGTCTAGTAACTCAGCATCTCATCAGGATCTAAACTGTTTGATACCCTACTTGCATTTTGGTAGACAACTCATTATAGCTTGAATTTTGAAACTGTAGGGGTTGAAAAATTGTGTAAAAATAATTTGCTAAACAGGCTAAAGATTAATCAACAAACACAAGTGCCAGTCAACTCATGATTAGTAATGTAACAATAAATGTAGAGAAATTTGAAATATCTTAGAACAACATATAGTAACAGAGCAACAGATAAATGTGCGTACTCAGACACTACTCGTAAAATCGTCATTTCTCCACCAAACCCTATCCTGTGACCAAAGAGACAATTCTAAATAGTGGTCACAACATAGGGTTTGGTGGAGAAATAAGGGAATGTTTTAATTCGAGCATCTTATCTAGACCTCTGTATTAACAAAGCAAGAAAACTGTTTAATAACATCATTTAATACTTCAAAGCTAACTATACATATACAGATAAATGCAACCAACAAACCAGGTTTGTACAAATCTGAATGCCACAAATGATTTTTTGAAATATATTAAATTTTTAATCAGCTTTTAGCTGAAATATATGAGGAATATTACATATTCCACTGTTTACATGATTCACTCTGTTAAAAAGATAGACTGGAGATTCATGGCTGTATTAAATGACTTATAAGTTTCTTTTAAATTTTTTGAGACATGATTATTTTGAGTAAAAACCGTGAGATACTATTGAAAGGGCCCCATTCAACTGTGAAGTGTCAATAAAAAAGGCAGAATTCTGGGACATGGAGAGTTCATGGTACTGCCCTACTCGGCGGCCTATGTACCGACGTACCAGACGTGGTAGTGAATTAGCCCCTGAGTACATGTGTGGAGTTACCGGCCTCTGAATCCCACCATCCGTGTAGCGCAGCAACACTTTTTTTGCTCCATTTTGACCATTAGTTCCAGCTGAGTTTGTGATGGTGATTTTTGTGGAACCTGCGGCACTGCATTTTGGATTACCACAGGCAGATGCACTAGGAGGTCTTGGGCTGAGCCTGCTCTGTGAGCGAGACACATTACGCGCACTTCTAGCCCTGGGGGTTCGAACCTCACTCGGATCAGGAGAGAGCCTAATACCATCTTTACGGCACTTACAGAATGGGTTAATATTATCTAGATGTAAGTTCATTCCATTGCCACAGTCGGAACAGGTCCTAGCCCATGTGCTTTCTGTTAGCGGATTAACACCTGTTAATAGAGGTTAGAAAATGGTGCATTAGAAACAAACTGTATGGTTAATGAAAGCAGCAACAAGAAATTGCAAAACTGGCATGTCTTGTAAGCAATAGCAAACAATTAAATGCTGAGGTATGGATTATTTCTAATGTATCGAAATTTAAGCGTATTGTTTCTTCTATTATCTGGGAAAAAGTTATTTGTAGCATATAGTTTTTTATTTTCCTTTTTTTCTTATGCAACTTTTTTTTTTACTGAATCAAAAAAAGAATAAAATGATACTCTAAACCAATTGTTTAAATTCTTCAGTAACAGTTCTAGGGCAAAACATGTTTGCTTACAGAACATAACCATTCAACATGACCTTTATGACTATGTCACAACTAGGAAGCTTTAAAAAATCCCATAAATTTGCCCAATTAAAACAAAATTTTAAATATTGAGGACAGACATAAATTTTGCAATCAAGGTAAAGCCAGATCACTCACTGTATCAGAAAACAGAATGTGATTAGGGTTTGCACTGTTTGCAAAAGAAGATCTTACATTTTTTTTATTCTGCCTGAAGACAGACAGTGTAGACTCTGACAAGAGACCCTGTTCCCAGGCAGTGACTGATCTGGGTCATCACTACTGTAGTGTTTCTATTTCTTGTGATGTTAGGCCAAAGATGTAATGCTACTATATCCTATTCATTGTTTTCTTTTCAGAAAAAAACCTTGCTTCTAGTGTTTTTACATTGTGACATGTCAATTTTACATTCTGAAAAAGAAGCCCACGGGTTTTAGATATTAATAATGTCAGCCATACACATCAGCAACAATACAGTGAACAGTTAGAACTATAGGTTAACCCTAGCAACACTGAATTTTCAGAGTGAAATCGTCCATTATTGTTTATTTGTAGAGTCCATACAGTATGAAAGGGTAAGATTTGTGAGAACATTCTGAATGACAAACAGTGCATACTCTAATCAGAGGACTCTTTTAGAAGCCCTCTGATCTGAGTCTACACTGTTTGCAAATGACAGTGCACTCCATGAACTTCATTTTGAAGATGATTTTAGAAGTTGATATAATTATATTGTTTTCCATATTAACTCTATGAATGCAGAATTTCCCATTGGAATGGTCCATCACAGTTAACGGCTGAGTCCATTAACCTGTTACGGTAATATGTAAGGATTAAGTCTGCTAAGGAGACTGAATGACAAGCAGTGCAGACCCCAATCAGATGGTTCTCAAGAAGCTCTGATCAGAGTGTATACTGTTTGCAAATGCTGTTTAAATTATTGCCAGATTTCAAAGGGTTGCCAAACCAACAATAAATTGCTTAATGAGAATTTCTTTCATAGCTCCGACTATTTTACTCACTTTTATTTCATATCTCTGAACTTATAGTTTACCCCAAATTGTTCATTTCTGCAACTGTGGCTGATGTAAATTCTGACCATGTTGTGACAATACTAGTATTAAGGATGGATGAGTGACCATACTATAAAGGGCCCAAGGTAATAAAGTCTGAAAGTAACATTTCAGCTATTCAAAGTGTGGCATAGTAGGAATTTAATTAACCCTTTCCCTCATATAAATGCTTTTTAATGCCTTTGCAAACAGTAGACCAAGACCAGATGACTCCTGTAGGAGCCATTCGATCAGGGTCTGCTGTGTTTGCTTATGGCATAATCTACTGGGTAGATTCTGTTTCTACAGTTTTTGTCAAAACAAAATATTCCCTTGAAAATTTTACATTATAAAATTTCAGCTAATATTTATGAAGCTATTGTGTCTTACATGAATATTGAACATGTATTTGCAAACAATGTAGAGCCAGATCAAAGGGCTCCTATGCACTGTTTGCCACTACTCAGCAGCAAAGTTTACCCTTTCATAATAAATCAACTGTACTCAGGTAAACAATGATGTATGCATAGGAATATATTTTTAAAAATGGCTCCTTTTTAACATTGTCACTCTGAAAGGCAACATGGAAGTGTGGTGTTACTACAAAGGAACAAGAAGAAAGGTCTGGTTCATAGTCATAGATTTCTCTGAACAAATTGGTAAAATCTTGTAAAATCATCAAAAAGTATTAAAGAGCTTTTCATTTTAACTCGTTTCGCTTCTCTTTTCATTCTCAAACAGATTTAATCCTTAAAATACCTCATAATAAAAAAAAATTCACACCTTTACAAAAAGAGTAGACCCAGATCTGATGGCTCCTATAGGAGCTGTCTGATCAGGGTCTGCTCTGTTTGTTTATGGAATTAAATAGATCTGATTCTACAGTTTTTGACAAAGCCTAAAATCCCTTTGAAACATTTACCTTATAAAAAGTTAATGAATATCCATGAAGTGATTTAGTGATACATACATGATCATGAGGGAAAGGGTTAAATCTTTAAAGAGTATGAAAGAGCTTTTCATGGCAACTCATAAGACTTCTCTTCTTGTTCTCAAACAGATTAAACAAAAACTAAACCAGACCATTCTTTTTATCACCAAACATTTATATTATTATAAACTTAAAAGTAAATCAAATGTGCACAATAATGGTAGCTGTAAAATAAGTGAAAAAGGCTACAGCATACATAAGCTATAACTTTGAAAGTATGTGAGTATAAAACAACAACATTAGTTGTATTATATGGCAACATAAGCTGTGAGGTTACAGGAAGACAGGAACATAACCCCCTATGCCTAAAAATCTATTTCCAATTTACAGAGTTTCAGTTGAGAAGTAATTCTAAGTTTGATGGGCAAATACATAAAAAAAAAGAAATCAACTGACCACTGAAATCCTACAATAAGGACAGAGTAATTCAAAATTCCACAAAAATAACTCATTAATGGACTACATTACTATGTTAGTGAAATTTATATTTCCCCCACTAAATCATGCACAAAACCTTAGTATCTACCAGAAACATTGTAATAACTTACAGCTCACGATAACCAAGATCTACAGATTAAATCGCATAACCCTTTCCCTTATATAAAAACCTTTGCAAACATAGTAGACCAAGATCAGATGGCCCCTGTAGGAGCCTTCTGATCAGGGTCTGCTCTGTTTGCTTATGAAATTAAATAGATCAGATCCTGCAGTTTTTGTCTAAGCCAACAATTCCCTTAAAGCTTTACCTTATAAAATTTATGTTAATTCACACATAAATGTTCATGAGGGACAGAGTTAACCCTTTACTTCATAAATACTGGTACACCTTTCTATGCCTTTGCAAACAGTGGACCCAGATCAGACGGCTCCTATAGGAGCCATCTGATCAGGGTCTGCTCTGTTTGCTTATGATATAATATAGATCTTATTCTACAGTTTCTGACATGGCCAAAAATTCCTGTGTCTATGTACTATTATAATAAAGTAGAACCCCTCTAATGCAACCACTTAATGAATAAACATTGCTGTATTTATAAGCAGGTGGTTGCTTAATGCAGGACGAAAGCTATGCAGAAAGCTCATATAGGAGCTTACTGCATAACTTTCATCCTGCATTAAGCTACCATCTGCCTCTGTTACACAGAATTATGTCCATTTTTGAAGGTCGGATTAGAGGAGTGCAATTTTACTGTAATTAATGTGTCCATGCGCTATTATAATAATATAATCAATATTCATGATATCATTATTTCTTACATGAATTTTCATGGAGTAAAGGGTTAAATAAGTTACAGTTTGGATTTCGATGAGATGTCAAGTTACACAACATCTCATCTGGATTCAAACTGTTTGTTAAGGCTATAAATAATAAACTAATAGCATCGAAAGTGTTATCTCTTTCCTGTTATATGTTTATTCCAAATTTTAATACCTATTGATCGATTATTCATGGACAAAATATTTACAATGAAACATGTAAGTTGGAACATTGTTGCCATTTTAGAAACTAAAGAATCGGGTCTTTCAAATTCAAATAGCAAACAGAGCAGTCCCTTATCAGATGGTTCCTATAGGAGCCGACTGATCTGGGTCTACTTTGTTTGCAGATGCGCGAAAACATGTTTATATGAAGGAAAGTGTTAAGCACAGGTTTTTATGTTGGCATTTTCTAATGAAACATTAGCACCACCCCACCCACTGAAATGCTATATGCTTTTTTCTATACCGATTTTACTCGTAAGGGTTGAATTTTAGGCTGAGCGTAGCCATTTTTAGGCGCTGACGCAGCTCTCGCATGTAAGTCTGATTGCTCATGCTTTTAGTAAAAGCGTAATTGTGAATTAATGAAATGTGATCATTTTTCTTGGTCCGGTTACCTTGGGGAAAAGAGTGACCTGAAATATAATGGAGTAAAGCTCACTTTAGACTTCTGTCAACTTGATACATTGCATAGACGTTATAAGATACTAGCAACATTGTACAACTATTTATTATCAAGGTACCTCGCATATATATAGAAATATAAAATAACTACAAGAGAAACAAGATTTTGATATTCAGACTTTTTTTTAATCAATGAAATTTAAAGTGTTAACTTGTTCAACTTAATGTATCACATGAATTCACTTTTTTTTCTACTTGTGTGACAGTCATTAATATACTAAAGATTAATCATGTTTTACCTGATCAGTCACATATTTAGGATTCCAAAAGTCCAACAATATGTTTAAACTTCCAACGTGTCTCATAATTATATAATATTAACATAAAAATTGAACCAAACTTATCTTGAAAAAAATATTAACATAAAAAATAAACCAAAATCTTGCAAATTAAAATATTTACTACTAGTAAAATGTTCTAGTAAAGCTATCCCCTAATACAGTAACTGGTGATGTTGTATAGATCTAGTTAGCTTTAGGGTAAGTAAAATATTCAGTCATATATAAGACAAAAACAACATGTTAAACCATGAGTGAGGCTGTGTGACTTCCATAGAATGCAATACTGACCAATGTAGGCCTCTCACAGTATCAAAGCTGTAGACATGTGGCATATATCTAACCAAATATCTTATTTCTCTTCAAGCGTTTATATAAGGGAAAGGGAGATAGGCTGTCATGTGGCCACCTAATGCAGCATGAAAGTAATGCAAAAACCTCCTACAGGATCTGGGTCTATTCTGTTTGCAAAGGCATAAAAATGTGTTCATACTAAGTAAAGGATTAACAAATATTATGACCTAGCTGTCAAATGTGGCATCATCAATAACTGCAGTTAACATTCTTAAATAATTCCTTAACTTTTAGACCTGAAGTATACAGTAAAACCTCTCTATAATGACCACTAATTTACATCAATTAGTTTGTGTTAAAAGCAGGTGGATGCTTAAAGCAAGGCGAAAGTAAAACAGAACGCTCCTATAGGAGCGTTCTGTTTTACTTTCACATTGCTTTAAGCAACGAATCTTATCTGGGCCGTTCATTATATGATAATGTCTACAATCTACCAGGTGTCCATCTACAATTTCAGCTAGATAAGGAAAATACAGAGGAACCTAGACAGACTTTAGAAATGATGGTTGCCTCACCTATCTCTTCTTGAGGATGGAAATGAAACGCTGTAATTAGATCAGAAGTGTTTGCTAACCAAACCTGTACGATAACTGATATATTTTCTATACAAATCATTTCTATTCATGTTTTTCAGCAATACCCTATCTTGCTGGTACTGACATGTGTTAGAATCACTTTGGAGAGGTGTCAGTCTGGTAAGCATTGACAACATTCAGGGCTTGGTAGAGAAATGTGTGCCAATTTAAATCTTTAAATGTTATTGATTTCATTAATCTGTTTTATCAAATAAAGAACATACATGTAAGTTGGTTTCAACCAGACATTAACATACATTAGTATCAGAATCAGAATCTCTCTAGGCCAATTAGTGCATCTATGTTGCAGCCACACAGTCGAGTTTCAAGTAAGATATTGGTTAGAATTAATGGTTAAAACACAAATCAAAGCATTATAGTGACATCACAATCAGAGCAAAGCACTGCTAGGAAACTAAGACGGTGGACTTTTTTTTTTCTTTTTTAAATATTTACTACTTAAAACAAAACAAAAAAGCTCTTCCCAAAATACCCTATAATATACAGCATTTAAAAATATTATTGAAAAAAAAAAATATCTGAAAATCTTGATTGCTTCAGTGGTTGTAGAAAAAAGTTTAATGAAAACCAATGTTTTTGAATTCTGAACACTACCCGGTACCTAATATGATTTGCCCATAGTGTCATCATTCATTTGACTTGTATATTTCAATCACTACAGCAGTGTATGTCATGCATGTATAGTGAGCACTTTATATATATTCACACAATACTTAATATATAGCTATCACATAATTATCTAACACTGAGAAAACTAGGAAAAGTATTTTCATTCTGGTGCAGCTGTATTTACTATCTTCCTGCTGAATATTCGTGTAAGAAATAAAGACATAGCTGAATTTTTATAATGGTATATATACACAGTAATCTTTGTACTGGTAGAAACTGTAGTCCTATATTATAATTTCATAAGCAAACAGAGTAGACCACGATCAGACGGCTCCTACAGGAGCCATCTGATCTAGATCTACTCTGCTTGCAAACACAGGGGCAAGACACGTTTGAGTCAGTATATGTTTATATAGAAAGTTTCTATATATACATATACTGACTCAAACGTGTCTTACCCCTGTGTTTGCAAAGGCATAAAAAAGTGTTTGTACGAGGGAAAGGGTTAATATGAGGTAGACTTCTAAGATTTCCTTCCCTGAAGTTTCTAATGCTGGTAATGGGTTTCCAAGATGCTATGCTTAAACAAAGTCAAACATTTCAATGAATGTATAAAGACCTATTTCTATTTTTCTTCTCACTCTTCTCACTGGGCACCAAAATGAAGCCTTTTCCATCGTAAGTGTGGCTATAATTGTTTAGGGTTATTTGAAAGCCAAGTACCTATGTAAAAGAGCTTGTGAGCCAACCCGGGCGGACCTGAAAAGTTAAATATATCTATGCTGAATTTAGTAATGGGTTTTTCCATACTTTCTAAAATAAGTTCTCAATACATCATTAGGTGTTTGTGATAAATTTGAGATTTAACAATAAGATCTGGTGCAAATTATCTGGCATGCAATTATATAATCTATTTCCTTAATTGACTTGATGTACATTTATGATAATATATTTAGATATACATTCATAAAGAACAGAAGAATGGAATGGGCTACTATATAAGCACTACTAATGAAATGAGTAAATTTAAAACTACTACAAAATAATGTTTCAATAACAGCTTTTAACCCTTTACTCCATGAATATTCAAGTAAGAAATAATGACTGTATGAATATTAGTTAAGATGAATTTATATAACATAATTATAATTATGAACACTGGACTTTTTTGTTGTTGCAGAAACTAGAATCAGATTCCTACAGTATTCCATAAACAGAGCGGACAGGTCCTATAGGAGCAGTCTGATCTGGGTCTACTTTGTATAGCATAAAAAGGCTTTTTTTAAAAGTAAAGGGTTAATCAAGTGTAAGGGAATCAAAATATATATCAAAGATAATTGAGTGGAAATTGATTTAGTTAAGTCATTAAGTTCCGAAAAAATGTCTAAAATGAGGTGAAGCTATAACAGATAGAAACTTGTTATATATACATGTACATTATATTATTACACAGATTATTTTATACTCAAATGACAAGATGTAAAAACCAAGACATAGGAAATAAGCACATCAAAATACAGAAGAAAACAAGAACAATGAGTTTCCTAATGGAAAACATGGCATTCTACTTTTTGAAAACAGTGTAAATCCAGATCAACGGCTGTATTTCAAGACACATTGTTTGGAGTAGCATATCTGATCACATTGTCTGTCAATTATCAGCAGCTTTTATATTTTGCATGCTCCCAATGTTAATCCTTCACTCTAGATAATTATATGACTTCACACCTTTGCAAACAGAGTAGACCCAGATCAGACAGCTCCTGTAAGAGTTGTCTGATAAGAATCTGCTGTCTGCTTTATGATGGAATAATATATCTATATGATTCTACACTTTCTGCCATGGCCAAAATTTGCTGTTTTCATTTGCCATTATAAAAATTCAGCTGATTAATATTTATGATGTCATTGTATTTTGCATGAATATTCATGGAGTAAAGGGTTATTAGTGAAAACCCTAATCAGACACCATGTTCCAATGCATCATGCTGATCTGGTTGTATACTGTTTGTAAATCTAAAATATAACAGAGCTGCAGATAACGGTGCATACTCAAATACTAAAATTGTCAGTTCTCCACTAAACCTAATGCAGTGACCAGTCTCTTTAGAATGGTCTCTTTGAGACAATTCTAAAGAGTGGTCCCAACATAGGGTTTGATGGAGAAATGGAGAAGTTATACTGAAAATATTTTAATTTACACATCTTATCTGGACCTCTGCTATAAGCCCATTTCCCATGAAGTTACTCATAGAATAAGACTACAGCCAGACACATCTGATCAAAGACAGACTAAAACGTTCAATCAATATGCTCAATAACCCTTTACTCCATTGATATTCATGTAAGAAATAATGACGTCATGAAAAGTAATTAGATAAAATTTTATATCAGCACATGCATGGACACAGGAATTATTGACCACGGCAGATACTGTGTATTACCGTTATATCATAAGCAAACAGAGCAGACCCTGATCAGACGGCTCCTGCAGGAACTGTCTGATCTGGGTCTTCTCTGTTTGCAAAGACATATTTATAGAGTAATGGGTTAAATAATATGTATACGTTTATGGTAATAATGTTATATTAAGTGTATGACAATGTTATGTACTTTCAAAGTGCTTTTCAAAGTGGAATGATGTGCAGACCCTTATGATCAGAGGGCTCCATGGCAAGAGGAACACTCTCATCTGAGTCTACACTGTTTCCAAATGCTAATACACTCATTCCAGGCATGTAAAGGGTTAATGCTTATGATACTGTTATTTTGTGTAATACTACATAATGTAGTTATCCCATTCCCTCATATTGACGACTTTTGACGACTCTGTAAAAGTCACTTTGTGAAACCATTGTGATAAATAGAGCATTTGCTCCTATAGGAGCAAATGCTCTATTTATCACAATGGTTTCAAACTACAAACTTCTAAAAGTTTCCTTTTCTCTAGTTAATTAGCTCCTTTTCGGTAGGTCTATTCAAAGAGGTTGTACCTAAAAATAGCCTATGAGGTAATGGGTTATAGAAGATAACAATGCTGAATGGTAATGTCAGTTAACCGTTAACCTGCTGTGCAAACTTATGTTGGTAGAAAAGTCAGAGAATCAAACAGTTTGGATCCTGGTGAGATGCAGAGTTACTTCAATAGCATCTCATCATTCTGGATAATCTGACTCATTCACCCACAGCAGGCTAAAGGTTGAATAAATGTCATTTACTGTTTCTTGAATAATTATGTTTCTGAATACATGACTGTATGGTAAATTCTATGACGAATTGTTAGCATGAACGCACACTTATGCTTTTTCACCATTGTGAAATAAATAAAACTGACTTGAGCATTTTGCTATAAATATATTTTCTTTGGTCTTATTTGCAAGCAACATACATTTTAGCATGTAGATCAGACTAAGTCAAATGCAGTTTATGAAAAAGTGAGGTAATTATAGTCTAAATGCTGAATGAAAACCAAACCATCAAAATGCAGTCAAATATAGAACAAATAGGAAGATGAAAAAAACACCCAAAACATATCATGTCACAAGCCAACAAGACTGTCCCAATTCATCAGAACAAAAAGCAAGAACTACAACAAGCATTGATGTATATACGACAAAAACAGCCACAGAATCTGGGTGTTACACAATTACAGCAG
This sequence comes from Azorinus chamasolen, assembly GCA_963576725.1. Classification (NCBI taxonomy): domain Eukaryota; kingdom Metazoa; phylum Mollusca; class Bivalvia; order Cardiida; family Solecurtidae; genus Azorinus; species Azorinus chamasolen. The sequence goes on along the minus strand of OY755244.1, from coordinate 13,565,035 downwards.
ACATGGCTAGGATGAAACAAAAGCAGAAACTTTATGTTACACAATTGCAGAAGATACAAAAGCAGAAACTATGTTATACACAACTGCGGAAACAAGAGACATGGCTAAGATAAAACAACAGCAGAATCTATGTGTTACACATAAATGATCTATAAATCTCACAGAAATGACCAATTTACCAATTATAGTAACATGAGAAAACTGGATAGGATAAAACATCAGCAGCATCTGGGTGTTATACATTTACAAAAACAGAGATCATAACTCAAAATAAAACAGTAGCATAGTGTTAGTGTTACAAAAAGAACCCTTGGGATGCTGAATATTCAAAGTGCAAATTGGCCCATCAGTCTTTACCGATAGAGTTCATTCAGAATCAAAGGCTTAACTTTGGTAGAGGATTTAAAATGGCAAACAGTGTAGACCCTGATCAGAGGGCTCATCTTAGGGAGCTCTCTGATCTGGGTCTACACTGTTTGAAAATGCCAGTAGACTTGTTTCCTGCACTCAAAGGGCGAAACAGACAAAGCACTAAATATGATAGGCTGGGATAATAAAATATGATCAAGATTTGAATGGTGAAAATATTAACATGAATCATGCAAGCACCAGTTACTTTTTAAGTTCAGAAACATTATATTTTCCTTCATAAATAAGCCTTAATTTCTACGCCTCTGTAAAAGTCACTTTTTGAAACCATTGGAGCAAATGCTCTATTTATCACAATCAGGTTTCAAAACTACACAATTCTAAAATTTTCCTTTTTTCTAGTAAATTCTCTTTTTTGGTAGACATTAATTCAAAGTGGTTGGGTCTAAAAATAGCCTATATGGGAATGGGTTAAATAATGATTTGATTGTCAATACTGTGAAGTTCTATAAATCTTATCTGCCTTGAAAACTGCTTTAACCCATTACCTCATGAATATTTATGTAAGAAATAATGACGTCATGAATGTTTGTTAACTGAAGTTTTTATAATGGAATATGAACACAGGACTAATCGGACATAGTTCAACTGTAGAATAAGATCTATATACATGTAATTCCATAAGCAATCAGAGCAGACCCAGATCACACAGCTTCTATAGGAGCCATCTGATCTGGGTCAACACTGATTGCAAAGGCATACAAAGATGTATACATGAGGTAATGGGTAATATCCATTAGCTCAAATGTCTCTCAAAATAACCATCTGTGCATAATAGAGCATTTTTTCCTCGAAAACAAATGTCCGAAATTGAAGAGTGCATTACTAAAAACTATATTATTATCTAGTACTCTGAATTAATGGTTAATCCTTTCAGTATGGGAAACAAGTCACCAATGTCCTTTGCAATCAGTGTAGACCAGATGAGAACTCCTAGAGGAGTCCTCTCATCAGGGTCAGCACTGTTTGTCATGTTACACTTTTCTTTAAAAAATCCCTGAATATTCACTGTAAGCTTAACTTGTTTGAATTTAGGAATGGTCCATTTGAAAATTCAGTATTGAAAGTGTTTAAGCCATGTTTAAATGTACAAGTCTCCATTGGCCTTATCTGTATAATTACATGTATGGCTGGTGTTTCTGGTGGAATAACAGTTTAACCCTTATCCTGCTGAAAAAAATAGATGTCTTCCAAAACTCTGATTATTTGAAAGATCAACTTATTTGTGATTTGTTCAAGTTTTAGAGAAACTATTGGCAAAGTGTCAAACAGTTTGGATTCTGTTGAGACGCTCACTTACTTGGCATCCCATCTGGATCCAAACTGTTTGCAAACGAGGGTTAAGTCGCAATCTGCAGGATAAGGATCAAAAGTCATACATTTATTTGCTGTGTGACTTATGTGTCATGGTCAATAAATACAATGAAGGAATTTTGATCACACTCGAATGTTGCACCTTGTAAGATTTTCTGGAAAAGTTGAGAGGAAAAAAGGATAATTTAAAAAACTGAAACAACAATTGAAGAACTGCTAGAAGAACAGTAAGGTTACTAAGGAACCAAAGCCATTGACTGATAGTGTGTTGCAGTGACAGATCAGATTTTCCAAATCCATGGTCTAGACAACATACCAAAGACTAGCATCTACAAGAGAACTACAACACAACCGAAATGTAGAAACTTTGCATACAAACATCTTTTTTAAAAATAAATCTCCAAAATGGCTGAATATTGGTAATATTTAACCCATTTAGTGCGTGCATTGGCGTTTGCTGGACACATAATCACCCACTTCAAGTTTCAGATTGGGTGCTTGTTCTATTCCTTTATCAAACAATAAACTGAGTGTCACACTGTTTGGATCCTGATGACACGCCAAGGTTACACTTCCGTGTCATCTGAATCTAAACTGTTTGCGTATGATATCAGACTTTACTCATTTTTGTACTTTCATGACATTGAAGGGGTTAATAGAAAAGCTGTAAATTCTTGACAGTGTTTTCAAACTTGTTAAATAGTTACTACATGTAGCAGCAGTCAATAATGATGTGTATAGATGCAATGTTTTTGCTTTTGAAATGAGATACACTGACTAATGGTAGAAATGTCCACAGAAACTACAAATTGTTTGGTACTTCTAATCAATAACAGGATATCAACTGCTTTTATGATACAAGCCCAAAACTAGAATTTTGAAATATGTATCTTGCCAAAGGCAATATTCCTTAATTAAATACATTCCAAATACCATTACTCTGCATTTATAGTATTGCAGAAATACATTTTATTTCATTTTCAAGTAAAATAATTATTTTCATGTTCACATAGGTACCTTTAACTTTCAAATAACCACTGACACTTTAGGCATGTTCCCTTATACCAAAAGCACCGTAAACAGTCAGTATGCAAAGCTTCGAGTTGCCACTGACACTGACCCCAGGTCCGTGTCACTGCCCATAGGATTGATATAGTTAGCCACCACACATACACCTACATTTTACACAAAGCATGTCTTTCTGTTTTCATAGTAACAGGGTGTAAGAAATATAGTAGAACCCCTCTGAACCGGACATTTAATAAAGAATAATTTAGTTCTTTTTAAGCAGTTAGTCGCTTAATACTGGGTGAAAGTCATGCAATTTGGGAGCTTTCTGCATGACTTTCACCCTGCACTAAACTGCCACCTGTCTTGCATTCATACTAATTTAAAAGTCCAGTTTAGAAAGATTTTACTGTAATCAAAAGCCACACTTTAAATCACTTTGTTATGAAATTTGGTACTTTAAATTTGGTAATTAATTTGATAAATATTGGCATACATGAATTAATAATAAAAAATATATATATTACTACTATTTTTTTGTTTTATCATTTACATGTGAGAAGCTCAGCACAAATATATATAAAGCAACTAAAAAAAATTGATGTCAATTTTCAAAGTAAATTTTTCTCCCATATGTCATAGTGTCTGAAAGTTCATGATGAGATGTCCCATAGCAGTCAGTACTTTATGTTTGTTTGTTTTTTTTAATTGAAAAAAGAGCTGCTATTATACCTATATTTACCAAACATATTTCTCTCCCCGTTTGTACAGGTTTAATAATTAATAATAACATTAATAATTAACATTATGATTATTTATACAAGAATCCATGATGCCATGAATGTATATTAGCTGAATTTTTACAATTATAAGTTTACAGGCTGGGTTTTTTTTGCCATGATGCAGAAATTGTATAATCAGATCTATATAGTTTCATAAACAAACAGAGCAGACCCTGTATCAGATAGCTCCTACAAGAGGAGCCATCTGATCTCAATCTACTCTGTCTGCAAAAGTGTTAAAACTTAAAAGGCATTTTATGAGGTAATTAAGGATTAAGACAAATTGTCACTATTTTGATAGCTTTAACCCTTTACTCCATGAATATTTATGTAAGAATCTATGACTTCATGAATATTGATTAGATTGACTGTTATAACCATTATATGGACACAGGAATTTTTGCCATGACAGAAAGTGTAAAACCATATATTATGTCATAAGCAAACAGAGCAGACCCTGATCAGACGGCTCCTCTAGAAGCCATCTGATCTGGGTCTTCTCTTTTTACCAAGGTGTAGAAAGGCGTATTTATCACATAATCTGCCTTGTGGGAGTGCCGTAACCGTGCCATAAATCGGGGAAATGCACTAGTGTATTTTTTTTATGAAAATTAGCAATCGCTAGCCAATCGTAGCGCTCATTTAATCCTTAGCCAATCGAAGCGCTCCATGTGCGTCGTCAGTTGTATTACTTACAAATTGTTTTCATGAAACTTGTTTACAATAATGAATATGACACTCGCTAAAGCTTGTCATATTATTATAGTAAACTCGTTTCATAAAAAGAATTTGTAATGAGCACTCATGTAAGATCCTCTATTTATGAAGTAAAGGTTAAATGAAACTTATGAAGTAGCAAATAGTGTAGACAGTTTTATCAAAATGTTCCTTCAGAAGCAGCTAGATCTGGATCTTCATTATTAGCCTACTGAGTTTGTCTATTTGAATACTTAGGGGATTAATAGTAAGCTTTATTGTGCAACAAACGTATCTTACCTTTTAACATTTGGCCTGACAGTTGGTATTTACAATTAATATCAGAACAGAACAGAACAGAACCAAAATTATCAAGTCTGAATAGGAAATAGAAAAATCTACTATATATTGTTTCTTCTTTTTCAAGCAGTCTAAATATATTGAGCAAACTTGCTTTAGATCATCGGCCATTGGTTACATTTGAACAGGGGAGTGCAAGCTGTTTTAAAGTTTTAAAATTCAATTTTGCTGTCTGCATATCGATCTAGAATATGAAACCTAATCTTTGGCATGCAACAGATACATCTAGGATTACCTTTGCAATTTGGATCCAGATGAGGGGTTGGCAGAATTGATATCTCATCAAGGTTCAAACTTTTTGACATTCTGATTATGTCTTTGAAAAGAAAATGGTAGAAAGTCTGCAGAATTAGAAGACATTATCTTATGAGAAAATATACTCCAACATGCCAAAGATCAAGCAAGGTATCATCTGGCATGCAGTCAGAAAAACATGTGTGGGTTAACCCTTTCAACTAAAGACATGCATACACTGTCATTTGCAAACAGTGTAGACACAGATCAGAGTGCTCCTACAGGAGCCCTCTTATCAGGGTTTGCCTTGTTTGTCATTCAAAGCCCTCTCGCAAATTTAAACCTGTCATACTGAGAGAACTCTGTTGTTAAACATTGATGGGCTATTCCACTCTGGTAATTCTGTGTTGAAAAGGTTAAACTTTCTAGTTTCTACAGGCAAACAATGCAAGTGATATATTTATACAACAAAGCATCTATCTATGCAGAGGATACACTACAAGACAGCTAACAGTCTTTGTAAATAAAGACAATTTAAGGGAGACAAATCTGTCAAAGAGTGGGTGGGAGTAGAAAGGCCGACATGCTTTGCGTAAAATCCTTGTACCTTGACTATCTATGAGTGATTATTAACAGTTCCTCACTGCCCATGGTTTAAGATATGGACCTTTATAACAGGTAGTTTTTGAACCATCATGTATGGTGACGGGGTAGTTCCTTTAGAAAACTGGAGTTTGACGGGAGCTGTGGTGCCTGCAGGGTAAGGCAGGCTGCGACCTAACGTGTGCTTCTTGCGTCGTCGGCGGCCTTTAAATATAAACATCTACGTGGAAATATACAGTAACTCTAAATAAAACAGGGACAAAAACAACGGCAATGTAACATAAGTTTGAGGCTATACCAGAAAAAATCTTACGCCCTTGGTATCTGAGACTAAAAGGGTCCATTACAGTTAATATCTAAACACCCAATATCAGTCAGAATATACATTTAGATAGTATTTCAAAAGCCTTATGACTTTTTACTCTTTGAAAATAAAATAACTAATATGACTGCAACTTGTAATTTAAATGAATGAAATAGTATTTATTCTCTACATGTGGGCTGTACACGTCATTAATCTATGCTGAAGTTACAGAGAAGAATTGGTGTCTATTAGCTCTCTCTACCTAAGGACAGACAGAAACACACATGTTTGAGAAGAAACCACAGGTGACTGTGTTGGACAGAGAAACTGACACAAAACACTATACAAGATATAAGAATTAATACATGCTTTTAGGGCATAAACATCCACACATCCCAAGAGATGGGTGCGTCCCCAAGCCAAGAGGCAAGGACAACAACAGGCCCAACGGACTCTGCAGACGTTTATGTCAGAAAAAAAGTATGTGTTGAGGGTGTTCTTGCAGAAAACAATTAATGCTAGCATCTTTCATTTCAAATAGCTTCTTAAACCATTTACACTCAGTCATATAAGGTACAGAACCATACAACTTGTGCAGGTGGTGGGACAATGTCGTTTTTATGTCAGACCTAAATACTTCTGCAGTTGTGTTAATTGTTTAAGCTGGGAAAAGGATGGTTAAAATCGGCCAATAACAGAGATTAGCATGAGATTAAGCACTTTGTTACTAGTAATTCTTATCTTGCTAAGTGCAACTTGACTGAAATAAGTAAAAAATGCTCTAGAATTTGAGAAAACATCTACTTTTACAGCAGGGTCAATGTTAACCCTTTCCTTGTTGAATATTTATAATGACATGAATATTAATGAGCTCAATTTTTATAGTGGCATATGAACACATATGCCAGGTAGAAACTGAAGAGTTAGATCTATAATCATTTCATAAGCAAACAGAGCAGATCCTGATCAGACGGCTCCTGCAGGAGCCGTCTGATCTGGGTATACTCTGTTTACAAAGGTGTGCAAAAGTGTTTATATGAGAGAAAGGGTTAACATGGTTTATGAGATTGATGTAGTTAAGATGCCTTGACAGTTAGCAACATATGTCACAACACATAACATGGACAAAAAATGCAAGTTTCTACTCAAAGTTCATGCTTATTTCATAATCTCTGATTGTAAATTCAGACATCTATGATTGATGGTTATTATAAAATGCAAGAAGCTGCACTCCTCCATGATACACAACTGCAATAAAAGTCACAAACAGAGCTACCAACTCACAGCTCACCACAGAAAGTGTGCCACACATTGCCAACAAGACAAACATGTCCACTAGAGCCACAAAGAAACTTTCATCACACATGTGAGCAGACACTTGTCACAAGAGAAATCTGAACTATTAGGTTCAAAAATATTAATTCCCAGTAACCTTTTACTCCATAGTTACGCCTTTTAATGTTTTGGCAAGCAGATGGTTCCTGTTGGAGCTGGCTGATCAGGGTCTGCTCTATTTGCTTATAAAATACTGTAAATTTTACCAATTTGATTGAACAGTTTCTGCCATGGCTGAAACTTCCATTTTTCATGTCATGTTATAAAAATTCAGTTAATTAGAATTCATAATGTCATTATTTCTTAGATGAGCATCCAAGGACTAAATGGTTAATAGCATAATTAACAGTACTTTATTCTGCTATTTCCATTTACACTGTAACTAATCAATAAAATGCCACTGACAAAATCAACACCCTAGTCACCCTAATTATAGAAAAACATAAACAAATACAGTAAAACCCCGCTAATGTGACCACCTAAAAGAGGTATAAATCTGGGTGCTAGATGCAGGGGATAGCTTAATGCAGGACAAAAGTAATGCAGAAAGCTCCTAGAGGAGCTTTCTGCATTACTTTTGTCCTGCATTAAGCAACCACCTGCTTATTAAGACACCCATGTTTATTCATTAAGTGGTCGCATTAGAGGAGTTCTACTGTAGCACAATCCCAGATCACATTACTGCTGAAGGAGCAGTTTGATCAGAGTACTTCACTATCTGCTACTATGACAGTCTAATATATAAACATCTGTTCACGCATTTCCAAACAGAGTAGACCCAGGTCAGATGGCTCCTACACTGAGCCGTCTGATCAGCGTTTGCTCTGTTTGCTTAATTTTGACATCATATAGATCTGATTCTACAGGATTGGCCAAAGTAAAGACTTTCCTTGAAAGGTTTACGTTATAAAAATTCAACTAACAATTATTCATAATGTCATTATTTATTATATGAATATTGAACAGTGAAAGGGATAACAAAATGGTGCAAAACTGAACTATACAGCTTTACAAATGAGTGGTGACTCTGGTGAGGTGGGCGCTGAGTGTCAGACTGCTTAGGCTACAATTTGCTTTTATATAAATTGTACTATTAAAAAACCCACAGTTACAGATCTCTCTTGTTGTCCTGTTCGGCTCACATAAAAATATCACACAGTACCCTACCACAATTACATCCGTGCATGATGTGAGCTCAGAGGATGAGAAAAGGGAGAGAGACAGAGAGACAGAACTGATTCAGACACATTAAAGTGTCTATCATTAAAACCATGTCATCTAGTCAAGAATCCAAATTAAGAAGAAAATTAGAAACCCTGATGTCTAAAATATGAATCACAAATAAATATCTTTAATATAAATGCATATACATGTAAACAAATAGAAATACATGTATATCAAATGTAATAAATTCCATATAAAGTATCTATCCTGATGTTCAACAACATTTGTAAAATTAATTAATCTCATCAATCTGTAATCTCAATTTCTTTGGGTAAAACAGTTGTAGAATGTTAAATACTGATACTAAAGTTATACCCCTAAGGTTGTGATCTTCTATCAACAAAATGTTTCATAATTATTATATAAATTACACTAGTCCCTAATATACACCCCCTTGCTTCTGTAGGAAACTAATGATAGCTAAAACCGTATACAATAACAATTAAATAAATATAGGTTTTTCAAAATACAAGTGGTAGCTTAATGCAGAGTGAAAGCAATACAGAAAGCTCCCCCATGGCATTTTCTGCATTGCTTGTATTCTGCATTAACCCTTTATTCTATGAATGTTCATGTAAGAAATAATGACACCATGAATATTAATTAGATTAGTTTTTATAATGGCACATGGACACAGGAAAGTTTTGCCATGGCGGAAACTGTAGAATCAGATCTATATTGTATTATAAGCAAACAGAGCAGACCTTGATCAGATGACTCCTATAGGAGCCATCTGGTCTGGGTCTACTCTGCTTGCAAAGGCATATTTATATAGTAAAGGGATAAGCAACCACCTACCAAGAAGCTCCTTTTAAAAAAATGTTACACCCCTGGGGGAATTTAATTAGAGATAATACTGTACATATATTTTGTGACACAATGATACTACTGGTCATGCTTGTGTTCAATTGTAGATATGTATAGTTTAATAAGACATAAGTACAGCAGTTGCTATAGTGACAATTTACAGCTGCACTAAATTCCTGCATTGGAATAAGTCGCAGAAAATAACATTTTACCTTTATCAGGCTGAAAAAATGAATGTCTGTTCAAACTCTTAACTTATTGGAGAGGTCATCAGACCTCTCAAAAGTGTTGGAATTGGATGTCGGCTTATTCTGGGAATCTGGGTCTACTCTGTTTGCAAAGGAGTAGAAAAGGAATATTTACGAAATAAAGGGTTATAAAATATGAGTAGGTGACCTTATTCAGTCATAATGTTTTAGATATTCTAGTGTGTTATCTGTGTGGACAAGTTCAGTTATACCATTACAACATATTCTATGACAAAGCAACTGATTTGAATCATGTTGAACATTAAACATTTTGGTCTCAATCCAGGGAAGCCAACTGTGCATGGTAATTGCTAACATCACTGTTATCTGTAATTAAGCCTTAACCCTTTAATCCATATATCCCTTACATATACCTTGTTATGCCTTTACCAACAAAATAGACCCAGATCAGATGGCTCCCATCAGAGCCATCTGTTCAGGGTCTGCTTTGTTTGTTTATGGATTAGCACAGATCTGGCTCTATAGTTTATGCCATGACTAAAACTCATGTCTTCACATGCCATTATGAAAATTCAGGTAATAATTCAATTAAATCATAATCCATGATATAAATATTTCGTCCATGAATATTCATGAAGTAAAGGATTAATAAACTTAATTTAAGAATGTGTGTATTTATTACTGAAATTCGGCCTCAGTTCTAGACAAGGAGAGTGTAAATATTTCTCCACTGAACCCTATGTTGTAACTTTTCATTAGAATTATCTCTTTAACCCTATACGCCATGAATATCCATGTAAGAAATAATGACATCATGATTAGGTTAATTATTATAACACAAGGATACAGGAAGTTTTGGCCATGACAGAAACTGTACAATCATATAGATCTATTTTATATAAGCAAACAGAGCAGACCCTAATCAGATGGGTCCTATAGGAGCCATCTGATCTGGGTCTACTCTGTTTGCAAAGGCATATAAAGGGTTATTTATGGTGTAAAGGGTTAAGAAATTTCCAGTGAGTCCTCACAAATATGGATTTGGTGGTGAAACTAAAAACAAAATTGTTGCTGAACATTGAGGTTACCCCTCTTATCCAGAGTCCTGCTAAACAGAAGTTAAAGAAATACATTCTGAAATAGTACAGTATGCTTTGAAATTGCAAACACTGTAGACTCCAGCAAGATGGCTCAAATACAAAAAGTCATTCAGTTTGAGGCAATGCTTTTGCACTGCAATTTAAAGTTCTCTAAACCAGATTTTGATAAAAAAAACAACTTTGATCTTTTTCTGCAGGTGGCTGCTTAATGCAGGATTAAAGGTCATGCAGATAGCTCCCAAAGGAGCTTTCTGCATGACTTTCAACCTGCATTAAGCTGCCACCGGTATTATTTAGCTGTCTGAAAGACCGGCATTGACACTGATTTTAATGTCCAGTTTATTGGCGTTTTACTGTATAAATAGTACTCTTCCTGCACAAAACGAGTAAAATTGCAGAAACAAATCTAGGTTTCAATAAACATTAAAACGTACAAATAATAATTCATGCCATGCAAAGAAAATGTGTGAATCATTACAATAAACCATATCGAAAGCCCAAAGAGGTAAGACATTTGCATAATATAAACAACCTCCAAGAGTCTGCTTAACAAACCAAACTTAACATACCAGGGAACTGTAGATGAATGTCTATATACAGAAGAACAAACAGACAATCTAACAATATGTATCAAACTAGCATATAAAAAAATAAACCTTTTAAAAAATAAAAACAAGCATCAGATCAACAAAGTAGCTCAAAACAGGTATATATATATATGTAAAAATAATGTTATGTAGAAGTAAAATTATCCACCTATATGCTATGAAAAATAAAATTCTTAAAAAAAATATCAATTAACAGGAAAGTTACAAAAAGATGTATAATATATTCTGAAACAAATACATATTCTGAAAATAAGAATGGTTATAGTACTACTACAAGGTCACTATGATATACAGCCAACCCTGTCTGCAACAACCACCAAATATAATAGGATCTTTTAAGACAGATGTTAGCTTAATGCAGCAAAGGCTAAAATTACTTTTGTCCTGCATTAAGCTACCATCTGGTTTTGTAGACCCTCATGTTTATTCACTACATGTTTATTCATTAAGTGGTCACTACAGACAGGATCCACTGTACATCTGACAAGAAATGTAAACTTTGCTGTCACTTGTTGTATATTACAGTCAAAAGGTCAAGGGTCAAACAAATTAGAATTGAGACTAGACAAAGAGCACCTGTGTGAAACTGTTACATGTTCTAGCATAATGAGCTGTAGAAAAGAGGAGTACAGATCTGCAATAAAGTTTCACCGATACATACTTTTAATGAAGAAAGAATTGAGACATTTTTAGGCAGATGGCGACTCAATGCAAGGTGAGCTCTCTGCATGAGTTTCATCCTGCATTAACTACCATCTGTCTTAAAGACCAATAAGTACAGTAAAACCTCTCTATAACGGCCACTAAATTGTGTTAATTATTTGGTATTTAGGGCAGGTGGCCGCTTACAGCAAGGTGATAGGAGCGTTCTGTTTTACTTTCACCTTGCTTCATGCAGCCACCTGTCTTTCACACAAAATACAAGATGTAATTTAGTGGCCATTATAGAGAGATTTTACTGTACTTATTGGTCTTTAAGACAGATGGTAGAGAGATTTTACTGTATATCTAAACTTCTTATTTCTCAGTCAACCCTATATTTTTGGTACTCATTAGTCACATTGGAGAGGTGATTCTAATGAGTACCAACAAAGATAGGGGTTGGCAAATAAATATAAAAATATATGTAAGCCAGATTTCCAAAATACTCCTTTTTTGTACAACTCCATTGGTAACTGATAATCTCTCATGAAATGATTTATGCACTACCAATGAGTGTATGTCTGTACCAGGAGAAGTGTCCAGAGGTTTATAAAGCTACCCAAACCCATAGGAGCTTTCTGCATTACTTTCATTCTGCATGAAGCAGTCATATATTTTTAGAAACACCCACATTTATTTATCAAGTGGTTGCTATGGAGAGGTTTCACATTACCTTGAATAAGTCACAAACCCGAAAACACCACTGCTAGAGGCATAACTAACTTTCGTTTTTACATTGGTCAATAGCTGGACTTTTTCTCCTGGTATTACTTATTTGAGGTTTCTTAGCTCTACATCTTAGCTACAGAGGGACAGCAAAGCATTTCAGTGTCCATATACATACTAAATGCAAGCAAAAATCACACACTAATTCAAACTATTTAACATTCTCTATGGGCCTAGTTAATGAGCTTGGTCGATACAGATCCTCTGTCGACCGTGTCAGATTAAAGTAACGGAATTTAGGGCATTTCTCTTCATCTGGATTGAAACTGACATTAATACTAGCATAAGGAACTTTGGGAAACTTAACCGTGACCTCTGGCTGTCTAGCCCTGCTTGTGGGTTTGTTCATGGATTGTTGTCTTGTAACACCAAGCTGTCTACGGCGGGGTCTACGAGCCTGCCTTGGGAAGGCATCTATATTATAATATTCGCTAAGAATATCCTGGGTTTGAGTTGAGCTGCTGATAAGAGGATTGTTTACATTACCTTTTGCTTGGGCCTTCAGTGTCTTCAGATCTGTCGTCTCTACATTGTTAACAGAGAGTGATGGGCGATCTTTACTGTCTGTCCCTGGTATTGTGTAGTTTGTAGAGACAGAGGTACGTGATACGATTTTCTTGGAACTTATGTTGGCAACATAGCTTGTAGTTGGGATAGCACCAGATCCAAAGATTGAAGTCTTTGGAATGACAGTAGGAGAAACTGGTGGTGACTTGCGTTTCTCTGATCGAACAGTTTCTGTGTCATTCTCTATTTGGCCATTTTCTGAATAGTTATGACTATATACACTGTTATTGTCACTTGTGGACTTCTCCACGGCAACACTGGTATAACTGTTACTGTGGTGGGTACCCTGACTAGTACCACTCTGGGATTTATGTACATGGCTTTTCTTTACTCTTACATTGCCACTAGACTCTTGATGGTTTTCCTTACTGCTAGACTTTTTCACAGGAGCTGAGTTGGAATGTTTCTTTGCAGACGAGTCTTCCTGATTGGTATCGGATTGGTTTCTGCGTACATTTCCCGCAGTTTTGGAAGTTGGCTCTATGATGTTGGAGGTGAGTTTGTCATTAAATATCACCTGTTTCTCTTTTCTAGGAGAAAACACATTGTTGTCAGAGTCTGTATTTTTCTTGATGTTCATCCAGCTTGGCTTTTTAATGCCCGCACCATCCGCACACAAGTTAATGCCTATATAAGGAGGGACTGTAACTAAAGGTTGCTTGTATGCCAGCTCAAATCTGCCAATGTCACAATTACGATCCCACCTCCTGTCTATGACCACTGAAACAAACATTCGGTATAATTTTAACTCTTTACTTCATAGATATTCATGAAAGAAATGACATCATGAATATCAGTTGCATGAATTTGAATGGAATACAAATAAAGGACATTTTGTTCATTGCAGAAACTGCAAAATCAGATCTGTATTATTTCATAAGCAAACAGAGCAGACATTGATCAGACAGCTTCTATTGGAGCCATCTAATGTGGGTGTACTCTACATGCAAATACAGTAAAACCCCTCTAAACCAGGCGTTCAATTTAATATAAATATTGGTCTTGGAGACAGGTGGCAGCTTCATGCAAAGTGAAAGTCATACAGAAAGCTCCTAGAGGAGTTTTCTGCATGATTTCCACCCTGCATTAAGCAGCCACCTGCCTAAAAGTACCTAAATTCTTCTCTACTAGAATTCCGGTTTGAGGGGTTTTACTGCATACTCTCGATCTTTGCAGGTTTGGGGTGTTTTTATCACAGGTGACAATGATGACCGTTGCACACCAAGTAGTTTTGGGCTGCAAAATGATTTGTTAGATACAATTATCAAAGTTAATCATTTCTTCAATTTCACTTAACGGAGAGTCAAACAATTTGCCACCAGCATCAAGTAGTCAACTCACTATATGCCATCACGTATAAACTCATTCCAGAGCCCTTGCTCTCTTGGGGCCCTTCTTACTAATGAACGTAGAACTGAAATTATTGTCAATTCTAATATGTATGGCAATAGCAAAGTGGAAGTTGTGATCGTCATATGTCGGAACTTACAATACAGTAGAGCCTCTCTAAACTGGACGTTAAATTCAGTATAAATACATATATCCGACTTGGAGACAGGTGGCGACTTAATGCAGGATGAAAGTCATACAGAAAGCTCTGAGCATTAAGCAGCCACCTGCCTAAAAGTATTTTTCTCCTATGGAGCAAATACTCTATTTATTACAATGGTTTCAAAAAGTGATTCTAACAGAGGCATAAAAAGACGTCAATATGAGGGAATGGAATAATCATTATTTTGTGGGGATATAAAAATTCTTTGAGAACTGTAGCAGCAGTTGAAAATACAAGTTACTTATTATACAAAGAGTAAAGCACCTATATTTGTTTTTTAAGTTGTCATTTAAAAAGGGTAGCTATCATAGTTTTTAGCTCACCTTTCAGTGTATCCTCCAGGACACTGGAACATAAGCGAGAAGTGACCTCCGTGCTGCTTTCCATACTGGGACTGGAGTTGATCTCAATCAACCAAGGGCGATAATCCTCAGTCAGCATAAAATCAGCACCATATAGCTCAAAGGAGGCCTAAAAACATAATTATCAAAGTTGTCATTACAAGACAAAAGTTTAAGATATAGCTTGGCAAAATCATGTTTTATGTACATTTGGTGTATAGGAATTTTAGGCAGCCAAGTCAACACAAAATCACTGATGTAATGCATTATGGATTAGAAGAACACCAGCCTGAATATTTACAGAGTACAGTAGACTCTGTCTTAACCCATCATATAAACACTTTTTCACGCATTTGCAAACAGAGTAGACCCAGATCAGACAGCTCCTATAGGAGCCATCTGTTTAGGGTCTGCTCTGTTTGCTAATGGAATTTGATAGATCTGTTTCTTTACTTTCTAAAATGGTTACAATGGTCCACCTTCCATATTTCACCTGGCGTCTCAAAAACCAGGTGGTTGCTTAGCCCTTTCCGTGTGAGAAATCACTCACTAATGTCATTTGCAAACAGTTTAGACCCAGATGGGTCTACACTGTTCATTATGTTACACTTTTCTTACCTGAATATTCAATTATTCATGGTACAATATTCAGCTTTGAAAGGTTTTATCCATTCCCTCATATTGACACTTTTTGACACCTCTGTAAAAGTCACTCTCTGAGACCATTGTGATAAATAGAGCATTTGCTCCATAGGAGCAAATGCTCTATTTATCACAATGGTTTCAACACTACACAAATCTAAACAATCCCCTCCCTCTAGTTAATGCTCCTTTTCGGTAGATGTATTCAAAGAGGTAGGACCTAAAAATAGCCTATGAGGTAATGGGTTAAATAGGATGAAAGTAAAAGATTCAGAATTAGACATCTTTTTTAATATCTATTTAATGATGACTTAAGACAGGTTTTTACTGCCTATCTTTATTAGCCACTGTATTACAGCTGCATTTGATCAGGCTCTGCACTATTTGGCACTCATCAAAGCTTCAACATTTTCCACACATCCACTGAAGAGTTTGATGACATGCCAATCAACATACACTGGCAACAGAAATGGGACCTATAATGAAAATATAGGAATGTCCTTTTCTTTCAAATAATGTCACTCAAAGACTTTGATATTCAATAGTAAATGATATACAGATCGGCAGCAACCACTTACTAAACTAGCAAGTATTGTCAAGCAATCTGCCTTCCCATGATGCATCCACACAAGAAATTTAGAAATCCTAAACCAAGTGGTTGAGGAGATATCGTCCGGACAAAAAATTGGATGGAAGGATGAATGAATGGACAGAATGATGGATGGATGGATGGATATAGGGACAAGTGGACAGACGGAAGGACAGACCGAGTGTAAACCTATAGCCCCTCTCTGGTGGCCTACAGGGACTAATAAACCATAGGAGTCTTTAATTAAAAAGGTGGTTGTTGCTTGCTGCAGGTACCTAAAAATGCAGATATCTCTTAGGAGCTTTCTACATTGTTTTTGTCCTGGATCTAAGTTGATGGCAACTGCTATTCAGGTAGCATTTGACAGGATCAGAGTTAAAAACATTCATATAACAGAGTAGAACATTAACCATTTACCTTATGAATATTCATGTGAGAAACAATGAACATCTGGGTCCATGCTTATAAAACCTTTAGTTGAGTCTGAGAACGTTCTCAAGCTTTTGATTGGTCAGATTTGAGCCTTTGGCTCAAATCTGACCAATCAAAAGCTTGAGAACGAAACTCAGACTCAACTAAAAGCTTTATAAGCATGGACCCAGTTAGATGAACTTTTATAACGGCATATGCATTCAGCAAGTTTTGACCATGGCAGAAACTAGAATCAGGTGTATATCATTCCATAACCAAGAGCAGACCCTATTCAGGCGACTCCTGTAGGAGCCATCAACCCAGGTCTACTTTGTTTGCCAATGCATTAAAAGGCATCTCTATGAGGTAAAGGGTTAAACACACACAGTGCCATATGCCTCACCTTTCGGTACTCTACCAGATCCTGTGTGGACAGCAGGGCACAGATGATTGCTTTCTTCATGCCTGGGTATATCAATTCATCCCACAAGTTACCCAACTTCTTGTTCCTGCAGCAAATACAAATTACATGATCCATATCAAAAGGGTTGATGTTGCATACAAAGACTTGTAAATAAGAAGAGTGCCAGTTTATCCAATCTCTTATTTGTCAGCCAACCCCTATCTTGTTGATACTCATCTGACAGCTTGGAGAGGTATTCTAATGAGTACCAACAATATAAGATTTGGTAGGAAAATATAGAAAATGAGTTTCCTAGGCTCTCTTAACTCCTTACTCCATATTCTGCCTTTTTAACACTTTCCCTGTTGAAACCTTTGCGAACAGAGAGGACCCAGATCAGAAAGCTCCCTCCGGATCTGCTCTGTTTGCTAATATTCTCTACTTTTTGCCATGCCAATAAATTTCTCAGTTTTATATTGTTAATACAAGAAAGACAATAACTGATATTCACAAAGGGCAGAGTCATTTATGAATATCCATTAGGTGAAAGATTAAACCTTTACACCATAAATACGCCTTTTAATACCTTTGCAAACAGAGCAGACACAGATCAGATAGCCCCTGTAGGAATCATCTGATCAGGGTCTGCCTTGTTTGCTCCTGAAAAAAATACAGATATGATCAACAGTTTCTGTGACGGCTGAAAATTCATTTGTTCATGACTTTATGTAATCATGAAAATCAATCTCATGCATATTCATATCATTATTAATACATAAATATTCATGGAGTAAAGGGTTAATACTTACCAGATTATAGATTATATTACCCAACTAACCCTACGTATTCATACCAACAATGGTTGACAGATAGTGTAGACCCAGATCAAACTTCTGCTGAAGGAGCAATTTGATCTGGGTCTTCACTTTTTGCTGCTTTGTCAGTCTAATTTAAGATAATCAAAATTGAGCCAAATTGAAATATCCTGAGCATTACAAATTAATGAAGATGGGAGATTTGGTGTCCGAACATTTAGAGTAAAATTGGCAGAGCTCCAGATAAGATGCGTAAATTAAAATATTTTCAAGTAGAACTTCTTTATTTCTCCACTTAACCCTATGTTGTGACCACTTTTTAGAATCGTCTCTTCGAGACGATTCTAAACAGTGGTCACAACATAGGGTTTGGTGGAGGAAATGACGATTTTAGTATTTGAGTACACATGGTTAGCTGTAGCTCTGAAATTGGTATAAATTGTTTTAGGACAAAAAAGTATTTTTGTAATGTTATCATACGTAATATAGTCCTGGAATTCCTCATGGGTCCACATGTTTTCTTCTGGCAGTTCCTTGGAGCGTGGCCCATTCTTGTAGTGTTTCTGTATAGCATTGTTGGACAAGTGAATAGACTCATCATAGTCATCTAGTGTATACTCCTGGGAACAGAATCTGTAGGAGAAGAGAAAGTTCAGTACAATCTGTCCAAACCCGTTTCTTCATATAAACACCTTTTTACACATTTGCAAACAGAGTACACCCAGATCAGACAGCTCCTATAGGAGCTGTCTGATCAGGGTCTGTTCTGTTTGCTTATGGTATAATATTGTAGCATCCGCGATGCACTCGTGTACATTGACTTCTGACCCCAGAGACAGAGGATGAAATACACTGTGCATCGTGTTGTCATTCCAGTTTCACTTGCTAGAAAGCTGTATCTTCTCTTACTTGACTTGGCACATGCATATTTTAATCCTTATATTTATTTGTTTAGCTGAAATGCACTCGATTTTAGGGCCTAGTAAGCGAGATGCTACAGCATTGTGTCCGCCATCTTGGTTGCTGCAGTGATGCATTGTGGGTTGTTTACTATAGAAATAACGCTCAAAGCAGACAGAATTACCATAGCTATGCCAAAAAGAAAGGCTCAAGATATCTATTTCCCTATGGTACATATTTATTTTGGGATTTTGTCAGCGAATTTCCTTGATCAAAGTAGTTTGTAATATTCTCAAACAGTATAACGTAGTTCTTCATATGTAACCGGCGGCTGAATGTTTTCACGCGCGTTACCTAGCATTTCCAACCACCAACCAGTATTTGACTGTTCTACCACTTGATCAGCCCGTCAAAACTTGACGGTTTCCAGTCAGTTTTGACGGGGACAAATCACGTGACTTTTTCCAACCTTCTTTTTGTCAGTTTCCTACCACTTTTTGACGGGGAATCTGAGCGTGAGTATAAAAGAGCCGGATTTTTGGCTGGAAATCAGAGTTGAGGGAGTTGAGCTTGAGAGAGCATAGGGTCAAGAACTACGCTAGCCTGTTTCAGAAAATCTACATTCTAATGGTGCGCATTTAAGGCATACGAGTAGAACATGGATGAAAGCATTTCATTTCATGACAGAATTTCGACCGATCTATAGAATAAATGCAGATCTTGGCATTTTACAGATTTAAAGCTCTATTCGAATTACGCGGTTTTGCTACTTATTTATAGAATACTTTGGTCGCTGACATTGTGCTGTAGCTACGGATCCACCACCTAGATTTATATCATTAAGACTGAGATTGACATATTAAGCAGATCGATTGGATCTGGATCCAGTGATAAATTCACTTACAAGAGCTATTTGCAAGAGGTTTGCCGTGTGTGGTGTTTACTTGGCCCATAGATCATAGTATGAGAAATTGTTTGAGACCATTTCGTATGTATCTATTTGTGGAAGAATCTACAGATTCCGAATAATAATCACCAGAATATTTTAAATTGATATCGTCTTGGTTTATTTATCTTTTATCCTCTCACGTTAACCAACGTCCATAGCTGGACGTAACAATATAGATCTGATTCTACAGTTTCTGTCTGACCCGAAACATCCTGTGTACATATGCCATTATAAAAATTCAGCTTATTACATGCATATAAAACAGAGAAAAGGGTTACGAGACCATTCATTTATTGAACATACATGTTTTAACAAAATGTATGGTTGCTTAATGCAGAGTGAAAGTAAAACAGATAGCTCCAATAGGAACTTTCTGTATTACTTTCTACCTGCATTAAGTTACAACCTGTCTTAAAGACCATAATTAGACCTCTTTATAATGGTCTCTTAAGACAGGTTCTACTGTTGTTTCATTAAAAACCACCTGCTTGTGCATTACAAACAGTATAGACCCAGCTCAGCCGCTATTTTTTCTACATGGCAACTGTCCTGGGTTTCAACTGTTTTAATAGGTAACAGAGAAATGCTACCCAGCTGATCGATGCTACATACAGTAAAACCCCTCAAAAGTGACCACCATTGTCTTGAAGGCAGGTGGTAGTCTATTTCAGGATGAAAGTTATGCAGAAAGCTTCTACAGGAACTTTTTGCATTACTTTCATCCTGCAATTAAGCAACCACCTGCTTTCATAGACACAGAGAATTTTGGCTATGGCAGAAAATATAGAACCATATCTGTATTACGTCATAAGCAAAACAGAGCAGACACTGATCAGACAGATCTCACAGATACAGGAACTGTCTGATCTGGGTCTCCTCTGTTTGCAAAGTTGCAGAAATGTGCATTTATTGGGAAAAGGGATAAAGATATCAAAAGAAATCAAACCCAAGACACAAGTAAGCAATGTATACTACAGTGCACTTTGTTAAGGCCTGAGTATATTTAAGTCTTTACATCATGAACATTCATGTAAGAAATAATGACATCATGAATATCAATTAGATCTTTTTATAATTGCATATGAACACAAAAGTTTTGACCATGGCAGAACCTGTAGAATTTGATCTACATGTATATAATTTCTTAAGCAAACTGAGCAGACCCTGATTAGACGGGAGCCGTTTGATCTGGGTCTACTCTGTTTACAAATGTGTAATGGTGTATCTATGAAGTACAAGCATTATATGTTCAAATTTTATCACTATTCATGATTACTAGGGTTACCTGAGATAGCTGTCTTGGTAGAAGTATATCGTGAGAGGATTCCAATCAGTGACAAGAAACCACTGCCGAATGTCAAACTTGCAGTTATAGATTAGCAAAGGTCGTTCTGAAATGAAGTAATTATATAATTATACATACCTGTTTACCATTTTAAGCTTTTTTAATGTGTTCTCTGCAAAGTAAATGAGCTAAACTTGTTTAAAATTACAGTAGGTTTCTCATTCAAATTTCAGCATTCAAAGATGTTAAACCATAATTATGAGCCAAGTAAAATGGTATTGCAAACAGTGCAGACCAAGTAATGGTCATATCAACAAGATGTGCTTATGAAACACTCTGTCCATAACAAATCCTTGGAAGAAAATAATAGCCTGTTTGTTTTGACCTTCAAGTATGGATTTGGCCTTGACTTGACCTTGACAGAACACCAATCCAAAGATGAAGCTTCATGATGAGTCTACATGTGCCAAGTATTAAGTCTCTATCTGTACAAGGTCAAACTTTACAACCATTTTCATAGCTTAAGAAAGACAAACAGACTGATAAAAAACAGAATGTCCAGCCAAAAATAATATGCTGTGAGATCAATATCTATGGGGCATAAAAAGGCAATGTCTCAACAAAAATCACAATGCTTGTAATAAAAGTGGACAATATTGTTAACATGTCATGAACAGTGAACACTCACAGCAAACACCTTTTTTCCTACAACATTGATTTGGATACACACCGTTTGTTTACTCATACATTTTACTTGTAGTAAGCTCACTCAACATGCATTATTCAGCCATTTGTTCAATCTCCTTTGTGTGCCCATAGTTTAACCCCTTACCTCATGAACAATTATGTAAGATCACTTCATGAATATTCATTTACAGTAAAACCTCTCTAAACCGGACATTAAATTTAGTGTAAATATCAGTCTTGGAGGCTGATGGCAGTTACATGCAGGGTGAAAGTAATGCAGAAAGCTCCTAGAGGAGCTTTCTGCATGACTTTCACACTGCATTACGCAGCCACCTCCCTGGAAGTATCTAAAATCTTATTTACTAGAAATCCTGTTCAGAGGAGTTTTTACTGTACTGCATTTTTATAATGGTATCAAAACAAGAAAACATTTGACTATGGCAAACCTATATTATTTCATAAGCAAACATAGCAGACTCTAATTCAATGGCTCCTACAGGAACTCTCTGATCTGGGTCTACTCGACACATTTCATGCCTTTGTAAAAACACAAGACCCAGCTCAGATGGCTTCTGTAAAAGCAGTCTGATCAAGGTCTGCTTAGATTGCGTACAAAATTACACAGATCTGATTCTTCAGTTACTACCAAAGCCAAAACATCCTGTATTAACATACCATAAGAAAAATTCGAGGAATGATTATTCATGATGTTAAAATTTCTTACATGAATATTTATAGATAATAGGGAAAAGGTTAAATGGCAGTCTATTAAGCAAAGAATTAACTGTAAAAAACTTCAGCCAAAAAAAAACACAAATGGTTTTGTCCATAGGAGAGAAATCCAGAGTATTTTCTTTGTTGAAAGACAGCAATACAAGCTTCAAATCATGACGCTCATTCAACAGATCTTTAATTCACCAACATATTCCTACACTTGAGATTCAAGAAAATTTCCCAACATGTTTGCTTGGTTCCCAGCTTTTAATAATCTATAAATAATGTGGCAGAAGCTGGAAATCAGGCAGATATGTTTTAGAATACTCATCAGTCTCAAAAGACTGCAGAACTTGGAACAAAATTTATTTAATCCTTGAATATTCATGTAAGAAATAATAATATCATTAATTTAAGAAATTTAAGCCAAGACAGAAACTATTGAATCGATTTGTTTTTTTCATAAGCAAATGGAGCAGAACCCTGATCAGACGGCTCCTGTAGGGGCCATCTGATCTGGGTCTCCTCTGTTTGCAAAGGCATAGAAAAGCGTATATATTGAGTAAAGGGTTAAGAATATTCTCAAGTCTCAAGCCACTTACCCATGTATTTCTGTACAACATATTTGTTGTCTTTCCTCACCACTTGACTGTTGACTAGCTTGAGCATGTCCTCCAGTCTATCATAACACACAATGCCTGAAATGTCAACAAAAGACAATATTATCTACAGAGTACAGCCACTATGAATTATGCCTATGGAACTGTGCAAACCACATAAGCCCAGACCACTACTGCATTTTCAATGTCAGCATCTAAAGCTTTTCATCATCTAATATGACAAAGATCAGATATCTTGTCACTAAAAGATATCTTTTCTTATGATGCAGCTCAGATATAATAAGAATCCTTATGACATAGTTTCTAGGATTTTATTAATTTGACCCATTACTCCATGGATATTCATGCAAGAAATAATAATATAATGAATATTCATTAAATTGATGTTTATATAGACACATGGACACATTTCTGGCCAAAGCAGAAACTGTACCGGCAGACCCTGAGATCAGATGGCTCCTACATGAGCTGTCTGATTTGAGTCTATTCTTTTTCCAAAGGTGTATCTATGGGGTAAAGGGTTAATGTATTTCTTGGCATCGAATGATACTTCAAGCTTTCTATGCTTTTTTTCTAGCAAACACTGTTCAGTCGGCTCCTACAGGAGCCATCTGATCTGGGTCTACATGTACTCTGTTTACAAAGACATGAACAAGTGTTTGTATGAGGGAAAAGATTAAGACATGTGTTCAACCATTTATTCCATAAATACCAGTATGCCTTTCTACACATTTGCAAACAGAGTAGACCCAAATCAGATGACTTCAGTAGGAGCTGTCTGATCAGGGTCTGCTCTGTTTGCTTATGAAATAATTCTAGAGTTTCTTCTATGGCAAAACATTACCATTATAAAACAACAATTTAATCAATTTACATGATCACATTATTTCTAACATAACTATTTATGGAGAAAAGAGTTAACGCTTTCCCTTATATAAACACCTTTTTATGCATTTGCAAACAGGGTAGATCCAGATCAGACAGCTCCTAAAGGAGCCATCTGATCAGGGTCTACCCTGTTTGCTTTTGACATGATATAGATCTGATTCTACAGTTTTTGTGAAAGTAAGAATAAATCTTGAAAAGTTTACGTTATAACAATTCAACTAATAAATAATCATGATGTCATTATTTCTTACATAAATTTTGAACAGGGAAAGGATTTACTGTACATAAAACTCTTCATGCCCTGTGCATTTTACCTCTTCCACGACTCTTGGCTCCTGGCTTGACTATCCAGATATTTTTCACTCCATCCAATTCATACTGTGGCCAGACTGCTTTGACTCTGTTCAGTATATTCTCTACCTGCCCCAGGATATTAGCAGGAACATTTGGAATAATCCCACCTTCACTGTGAACAAAAAAATTACATCAGTTAAATATACTTGTAAATAGCATCCTTTTCATCTCATCTTGGTCAAAATTGTGGAATGATCATATTTCATGTAATAATGCATTTAGCCCTTTCCCTCATTTGCCCCATTACCTCATAGGCTATTTTTAGACCCAACCTCTTTGAATAAATCTACCGGAAAGGAGCATTTACTAGAGAAAAGAAAAATGTTAAAATTGTGTAGTTTTGAAACCATTATGATTAATAGAGCAAATGCTCTATTTATCACAATGGTTTCATAAAGTGACTTTTACAGAGGCGTAGAGGTGTATTTATAGAGGAAAGGGTTATGCTTTTTCATGCCCTTGCATATAGTGGAGATCTAGATCAGACAGCTGTCTGATCAGGGTTCACTCTGTTTGCCTATGGAGTTATAACAGATCTGAATCTACAGTTTCTACAAATACCAAAAAATCTTGTGTACATATATTCAGCAAAATAAATACAAATGTATGCATAACATCATCATTTCTTACCTGAATATTCAACGGGCAAGGGTTAAACCAGAAAGACGCTATGAATAAATACCATCGGATAAAACTCCCTTCCCTTTGGTTTTAACTCGATCTTTACCTAATAGGCATACTTTTACCCATTTGTAAAAATAGAACAGGCCAAGATCAGATAGCTAGCTCCTATAGGAATTGTCTTATCAGGCTCTGTTCTGTTTGCTGATTAATTAACACAGATATGATTCTACAGTTTCTGCTAAGGTAAAAAACCTACTCTTGTTCCTAATACCATTTTAAAAAAAAATAGCTATTTAATATTTATAGTCATTTATTTCTTACATGAATATTCATCAGTAAAGGGTTAAACATGTAATTAGAAAACAATTCTAATCCTTTACTTCATGAATATTCATGTAAAAAATAATGACATCATGAATATTTATTAAGTTTTTATAATGACACATGAACACAGGAATTTTTAGCCATGGCAGGAACTGTTCAATCTATTTATATCATTTCATAAGAAAACAGAGCAGACTCTGATCAGAGGGCTCCTACACTTAGAGCCATCTGTCCTGGGTCTACTCTGCAAAGGCATAATAGAAAGGAGTTTTTTCTGATCATTCTATAAGTTGTTTTAATCTAAGTCTAAGCATTGTCACGGCAATTTTCTGCCATTTCAGAAACTGTAGAATCTGATCTATATAATTCCATAAGCAAACAGAGCAGACCCTGATCAGATCAGACCTAAAGACGCCATCTGACCTGGGTCTACTCTCTTTGCAAAGGTGTTAAAATGCCTTTATATGAAGTAAAGAGTTATTTCAGAATCTAAAAATATATTAAATTACTACACAATTACTAAAATGTTTATTATGGATATGAACCTACCGGTATTAGTTCGATCAACCCTTTGCTCCATAAATATTCATGTAAGAAATAACAACACCATGAATATTTATCAACTGAATTTTTATAAAGGTATACATAGATTGGTATAGGTAGAAACTGTAGCTGTGGTTGTAAACTGTCAGTGCACTGAATTACTGTCTATGATATAATACTTTACTAATTTATGGCCAACATCATCATCTCAGTGTCTGAAAATGCTTTAAACTATTCTGTCCAGTTCATCATGTTATTAATTGAGTTAAGGGATGCTTGGAGGTTTGAAAGCAGTACACATTTGAGTGTTGGATTAAATTTATGTCAGTAAATAAGGTTGATGGTTCTTATTTGTGCTTTGTTTTAGATATTATTTCTGTTCAGATTATTATGCATTATGTGTTTGATTAGCTCTTCAAGTTATTCAAAACATTAAAAGAAGCAATGGAATTTGAACTTATAAATGTGTCAACATTATTGGGTGGGGTAATTTACTACCGTCACCGTAAAACATGTTTGACAGTAGCTTAAAGTAGATTGTCTGGTTTCAGTTTTGACAGCTCTTATAATTAAGTAATCTAAAACAGTAGTATGATTGTGTCTGGTTTCGGTTTTGTCTGATCTTAAGCAACCTAAAGTAAGATGTGTACTGTGAGCTGTTTGGTCAATAAATCTGTAATAAATTAACTAAAAGGCTATATACATGTAAATATTATTACATGCATTTTCGTTTAATTTGCGGACCTTGTTTTAGAATCAAAGCAAATAGTCACATAGTCTTCATCTGGGTCAAAGACCTAAGGATGTTTAGATGAAAGAAAACAATTCTGTGGTGACAGGATAAACAAAATATGAGGTTATTGCCATCTATGGAACTCTTGGGCTTTAATTGGAAAAATTTTGGTCCTGCCTATGCCTCATAATATAAACTTTTCCATATAAGGCACTGACCTGGTATTCTCAATAGATATGCATAAATTAAACTAGAAAACTGACTCAGTCAGAGAGGGCCCTGCAGATTATCTTTTGTTGAATATGGCACTTTTGATAAATCAGGGGCAGATAACTCTGGACATGGTGATCTCATTCAACCCCAAAACTATAGCTGTCTTCCTCTGATGATACTTAGCATACGCCTGTAATATGAAACCAATATGTGGAGTACTGTTTGAGTTATGACATCACATCAAAAGTGTTGACTAAAGTTGATAGCATTTTTGATGAATCAAGGGCAGATAACTCTAGATACAGTGATCTGATTCAACCCAGAAACTATAGGCGTAATGTGATGGTGATAGGAAAGGCTGTATGATGCCGAAAACTGTTACAAAAAATTAAAATCTTAAGCCAACGCACACCACACCAAGGCTATGACATTTTTTTTTCTTTGAAAAACAAACAAACTTAACCCTATATTTATACATGTATAAGAAACAACTACATCATGAATATCAATTAGATTATTTTTTAAATGGTATATGAACACAGAATCTTTTGGTCATGACAGAAACTAAAGAATCAAATCTATATGATTCCATTAGCAAACAGAGCAGGCCATGATCAGACAGCTCCTTCACTGATCTGAGTCTACTCTGTTTGCAAAGTTGTGAAATAGCATAGGATTAAACCAATACTCAATCAGTAAGTGCACATGAGAATCACTTTGTTAGAACACAATTATGTTCCTGTTTGAATAATCCTACATCAGGATCAAATAGCAGGTTTTGTTCCTGCTTGAAAACTCCTAAATCAGGATCAATGGCAGGTTTTGTTCCTGTTTGAAAACTCCTGAATCAGGATCAAATGGTAGGTTTTGTTCCTGTTTGAATACTCCTAAATCAATATCAAATGGCAGGTTTAATTCCTGTTTGAATACTCCTACATCAGGATTAAATGGCAGGTTTTAATTCCTGTTTGAAAACTGCTAAATCCGGATAAAAAATTGAAGGTTTTGTTTCTGTTTGAATACTTCTGAATTGGGATCAAATGGCAGGGAATACTCCTAAATGAAAAAGAGGTAAAGTCATGTAGGAAAAGCTACATACAAGGTACAACCATCACCAAACCATCGATAGAAAACAAGCAACACACACACAATTTCTAACACACAAACACACACACTAGATGAAAACTTTAAACATCAACAAATGCATAAGTACAAAGACACCAGACAAACATAAAAGTAAAGGTGACAAAGAGAGTACCGCCTTGGAACGGTCAGTAGCAAAACCACCACTGGGGACTTCAATCGGTTTAAGAACATCCTAACCTCATTCTTATTTCAAAGTCACCCCAGTTTAACAAACTGTGTAAATAAAGGTATCCCTGCCGGACTTCCCCACAACATAGAAGGTGGTCAACACAGGACAATATGTAAAACATAGCATAACAAAAACTGTGATAGTCTGTCAAATATGTACTCAATGACTTTGCTGAAGTCAGAGCAACTGCAAGGAAGCCTTTAAGGGCACAACACAGGAAAGTCAATATATGAGTTTGGTAAACTCATCCCCTTTCTGGGTTTAAGAGTATACCGTCATGGAGTATTACACTCGGCCTGTCATCACGCAAGCAAAGAGGGAAAGTTACTAAGCTACCGACTGTACAGGGTTCAATAACCAAACATGCAGTGTATTGCAATATAATGGGGTCATAACATTTCTTCCTTAAAGTTTTAATGTTTTTAATAAACAAATCATGAAAATGGATATGACCCGAATTTTCCTAAGTTTGGAGATAACATCACCTTAGAATTCCAGGTGAGAAATGCCTTGTTGCAGTAACATCCGTAGATTATATTTACTAATGAGATAAATTTCGATAATAAAATTTAGAAAGAGCTTTTCCAGTTTTATGATATCTGTAACCTTCCTTAAGAAATTTATCAGTTATAACTAAATTTCAATCACAATGGTTTCAAAACTACATAAATCTACCTTTTTTCTAGTAAATGCTTCTTTTCAGTATATTTATTCAAAGATGTTTGGTCTTAAAATGGGGTACAGACGAATGCGCCATAGGACGATTGCCCCATATATAGGACGATTGGCCCTTAGGACATTGTATAAGCCTTCAAAAGCATTAACATATACAATTAGTATCAATAATTATATGCAGTAGTAATAAATGTACAAACTTTTAACTATACAATATCGATTAATTTGAATCTGAATGATCTGGATTATTCTGTTTGTAAAATTTAGATACATGTATAAGGAATATCCTCCTTGTGGTAATACAATTTATGCTTTTATATACAATAATATGTGCTATTAACCTAATATTACATTTACCTTTACCTAGACCTAATGAATATTCATTAATATAATAAATAAATATAAATATCAAAAATAATTTGATAACATGTATAGTGTGTATATTGCAGGAAAATAAAATAGATCAACTTTTATTTATTGTTGATGATATTCGTATAGAGTGTCCGAAATGAAACAGAATCTTATGTAATGACATACAAATCAAAGTGTAGCTCTTATTAACCCTTATACTGCTATAAAAATACAGCAGTGACCTGTCACCGTTTTCTCTTACTTTCGGTTTATGTAAGCTTTTGAGAGACTAATGACTGATCTGATACAGCTTGCATTGTGATGACACGCCATGTTACTCAGCGCCGCACCAGGATCAAAACTGTTTGCATACACCAGTTAGGTTGCACTTAGCAGGCAAAAGGGTTAAAAATGAATAATTCTTCATTTAAGTTGAACAAAGATTTTATTAGCATCTACTTTCTAATGGGGGACTAATAATCTTCTATAGGTTTACATGTCCAAACATTTGGAGTAAATACAATACAATATACAAGAGTGCCAATTGGTATACACAGTCTTCTACCCATTAATTTTCATCATATAATTAATATATATTATCTAAATATTAATTTTACTACAAAATTCTGCTATATTTTATATATCGCCGGGCAATTGTCCTAAGGGGCAATCACCCTAAGGGGCTATTGTCCTAACAACTGTCCATGGGGCAATCATCTTAAGGGGCAATCGTCCTAATCTCCTTAAAATAGCCTATGCGAGAAAGAGTTAACCAAGGAGGGGCTCGTCACCTATTAACGGGATTGAATGTTTCACATAGAGCTATAATTCTTTGTATTCTTTTGTTTGCTTCTCCTGAAACAATTCTCACATTTGAATACGCTCCCAATTTATAAGGTTTTGTAGTACAATTTGAGAATCATGCTAATTAACTCTCTGCATGCTAGTGATGGATTCTCCCGCTATTTATGACCAATGCAAACTGTTTGTCGCTAAAACTCAACTTATCTATTTCAGACATATTGAATCACTTTTTTAATGTGTCCGTGTGTTTTAGTTGTATAAAGTACTTTATAAAGTCTGAATTTTAATATATTAGATATAACAGTTTTTGAACCATTGTTTTATGGATTTTAGTTTTTATCCTTTCTTAAATGTGTATTTGTGTATTATATACCCTCTCAATTTTTATTTCTTTCTGATTTTATTTTTGTCAATGTGCAACGCTATTGAATGCATTATTTGCAAAAATACGCATTTGACCAAGTGATCAAGTTTCAACTTCTGCAAACAACAAATCAGAAAGACAATTATTTTTTTAAATGTTTCAGACGACAAATGAACAGCAGACGACAACTGAGCAAACAACAAAATTACATGGCATGCAAAGACTCTATTTATACTGTGAGACAGAAACTCTGACATTTACAAGTACAGTAAAACCTCTCAACACTGAAAGTTCAAATGATCGTCTTTATAACAGGTGGCTGTTTAATGTAACCCTTCCCCTAAGGAACAGTTAAGCATGAATCGGTGACTTTATAATTTATATCTTCATTAATTTACTTTTTTTTAATGTAAATTTTCAACAGTAGGTTTGGCTATGACTGTAAAACTGTAGGATCAGATCCTTATAATTTCATAAGCAAACAGAGCAGAGTCCCTGATCAGACATTTTGTACAGTAGCCATCTGATCTGGGTTTATCCTGTTTGCAAAGGCATGAGAGAGCATGTATATGTGGACAAGGGTTAAAGCAGGGTGAAATTCATACAGGAAAATCCCAAAGAAGCTTTCTGCATGACTTACATTTAGCAGTCACCTGACTAAAGTGATTAGAGGGGTTTTACCGTTGTTCATTCACGTTTCAACCAAATTCAGTACTAAAGTACCACTGCATGTGAACAAAGAGTTAATTCTTTCTATGCTTATCAGCAGTTTTTGTATTGACCCGTAGTACATTTCTGAATCTGAATCTACATGTAATTTGAAAAATAGGGTAGACTAAGATCAGACAGTTCCTGTAGGAGCCAACTGATCAGGGTCTGCTCTGTTTACTTATGGAATTATATAGATATGATTTTACAGTTTTTACCAGGGTCAATACAGATTGTTTTTGTTTTCAAAAATCAATAACTCATTCCTTACATTAACCCTTACCATAGTAAGAAATTATTAGTTAGCTGACTTTTTACAATGGCATTACAAACAAAGGAATATATTGCTGTGGCAGAAATTAACCTTTTCCTCCATAAATACGCCTTTCTACGCCTCTATAAAAGCCACTTTCTGAAATCATTGTGATAAATAGAGCATTTGCTCCATAGGAGCAAATGCTCTATTTATCACAATGGTTTCAGAACTACACAATTCTAAACATTTCATTTTCTCTAGTTAGTGCTCCTTTTTGGTAGACTTATTCAAAGAGATTGAATCTAAAAACAGTCTATGAGGTAAGGGGTTAAGAATCATATCAAAGGCAAACAGAGCAGATGTGAAGTAAGGGATTAAGCATTAGATTTTTTTTCAGATATGACATTTACATGGCAACTCTTTTGTTATGACATTTACATGGCAACTATTTACATGGCAACTCTTTTGTTATGACATTTACATGGCAACTCTTTTGTTACCAACGTCAAACCATCTATACAAACAGGATCCAGATGAGACACAAAGTGACTTGGCATCTCATCAAGACCAAAACTATTTGATACTTTGTTGCTTTTTAAAGTAAAAGAAATGAAAATTGATGCATTTAAGTTGTGCAGATGAAAATATTATGTGACCTCTTACTTCTAAAGGGAAACCAATGATCAATAAAACAACTCCTATATAATAACAATAAAATAAAGAAATCTAGGTTTATCAAAATACAGGTGGTAGCTAAATTCAGACTAAAATCAATGCAGAGATCTCTTCTAGGACCTTATCACATTGCTTTCTTTCTGTACTAAGTAACCATCTATACCAAATGCAAGAGGCTCCATTAAAAAAATGTGACGTCCCCATGAGCATAAATTTATCAGAATAATGTAGTCAATAATAATGAGGTTACAATTATGTGGTGAAAGAATGTACAACACTCTTTTTATACTCACTGGATCAGTTGGTAAGACCATGAAATCATCTCATCCCACTGGGCCGATGATAAAGCATCATGCTGAAAAGAAAAAAAAATAAGTTACACTGATACATTTAATACTTTTATCCCTTTCGCTGTTGAATATTCATATATAAGAAATAATCACACCATTTTATTCGCTGAAATTTGACAGTGGTATAATTATGTACACATGATTATAACTCTTTACTTCATGAATAATAATGTAAAAGTAAATAGCTTTATGAATATTAATTAACTACTTTATCTAATTGGTATATGAATACAGGATTTATTGGCCAGCACAGAAACAGTAAGATCAGATCTATATAATTCCATAAGCAAATGAAGCAGACCTTGATCATATGGCTAAACAGGAGCTGTTTGATCTGGATCTGGTCTGATTACCAAGGCATAAAAATGATCAAAGTTCATTATTTTATTTTACACATGAAATTTGTACTAAGATCTATATTTTTCCATAAGCAAACAGAGCAGACCCTGGGTCTACTCTGTTTGCAAAGGTGTAGAAAGGCGCATTTATGGAGTAAAGGGTTAAATACAATCATGTAATTACCTCAACTTGCTGGTCCAAATCATCATGGTTTCTGAAGGACAGGTATTTATCACACTGTATAATAGCTCGATCTAAGCACTTCTGTGGTACTATCACCCTCTTCTTTTTCTTTTTCCTACTTGACTCAAGCGGCTTTGGCACTGAAAAATGAATCTGAACATATATTACAACATTCTTTAAAACTTTACTAACCTTTTAAATCATGAATATTTATAAAGGTCATTAAGACATCATGAACATTAATTAGATCATTTTGATAAATTATTAATGATATATGACCACAAGAATGTTTGGCTATGACAGAAGCTGGACAATGAGATCTATATTATTCCATAAGCAAGCTCCTATAGGAGCTGTCTGATCTGGGTCTCTCTGTTTGCAAAGGTACCAAAAGGCTTTTCCATGAGGTAAAGGGTTAATGTATAAAACCAGGGGTATGCTAAGTTGTACTACCATCAGAAGGATTTGTAGAAGGACTTGTAAAATTATTGATACTGTAAAACCTGTCTTAAGTGACCATTAAAAAGAGGTATAAATCTGGGTCTGTAAGATAGGTGGTGGCTCAATGCAGGCCAAAACTAATGCAAAATGCTCCTATTGGAGCTTTCTGCATTACTGTTGCCCTACAATAAGAAACCACCTGCTTTAAAGACTCCCTATAGTTCAATAAATGAATGGTCGCTTAAAACAGGTTCTACTGTAGTTGGCACACTGAATTTGTAATCTGTACTTTCTGCATATTATTTTTTGTATGACATAGCAAGCCTACAACAGTACAGTACAACATCTATATAGCAAGCAGTTCATCAATAAACATTACAGTCGTTTAAACCTTTACTCAATGAATATTCATATCAGAAATAATGATGTCATGAATATTAATTCAACTAATTGTTATAATAGAACTTGGGCACAGGAGCTTTTGGCCATAACAGAAACTGCAGATTCTTATCTATATTATCTCATAAGCAAACAGAGCAGACCCTGATCAGGCGGCTCCTACATGAGCCATCTGATCTGGGTCTACTCTGTTTGCTAAGGTGCAGAAAGGCATATTTATGGAGTAACGGGTTACAGCAGAATGATGACTGCTTAATGCAGAACAAACAGTAATGCAGAAAACATGTACAGAATCTTTCTGTATAACTTTAATTTTGCATTAACCTACAACCTGCCTTAAATACTCCAAAATGAAGCATCTTTTTGGTGATTTATTGTAGAGGTTTTACTGTAATGCCAAAATGAGTATTCATGTAAAAAATAAGGATAAATATATATATATTAAATATATTAATAAGCTGAATTTTAGAATAACATAATTATGAACACAGGATTTTTTTTGCCTTGGCAAAAACTGTAGAATCAGATCAATACCATTTCATAAGCAAACAGAAGAGACGTGATCAGATGGCTCCTACACAAGCCATCTGATCTTGGTCTATTATCTATGCAAAAGCGTTAAAAACGCTTATCTATGGAGTATTTAAGGATTAACTGCATTTCCAACATTTTATCAACCAAAAGTAGCACAACCTTGAAAAAAAATATAAAGGCAAACATAGTTCCAAGATACTTTTTGTCTTCTAAGAAAAATGCTGTTGGTGTTTGTTTTTTGGCATATCTTAGATATAATAAATATAAGAAAAAAACAAAATAAGTAAAAGATCTTTTTACCAGAAGAGAAAATAATAAAATTCAAAGAACTGGTATCCCATGCCTAATTGTTATCGTTTTCCAGACACAATGGACCTATATTCCAAGTTTGAAGTCAATCTCTTGATTACTTTTCACATGCTTCAGACAAGCACAGATCCTATATACAAAATGTATAAAAAGCTTAATAACTCAAGAAATCATGAGGTGATCCAGTTGAAATTTCAGGGGTCAAGAGTACTTATACAAATTAATATTCTTATAAATAAAGTTTCTAAAATATTCAATTATCTGTGTCTTAACCCATTACCTCATAGGCTATTTTTAGACCCAACCTCTTTGAATAAATCTACCGAAAAGTAGCATTTACTAGAGAAAAGGAAAAAACCAGAATTGTGTAGTACTGAAACCATTGTGAAAAATAGAGCTTTTGCTCCTATGGAGCAAAATTAATGCTCTATTTATCACAATCGCTTCAGAAAGTGACTTTTACAGAGGAATCAAAAGACGTCAATATGGTGTCAACAGCTTGGATCCAGATGAGATGCAGAATAGCTTGGCATCTCATCAGGATTGTGATGGGATGTTGAGTTACTCGGTATCTCATCTGGATCAAAACTTTATAGATAATCACAAATTTGCTGTTAGCATGCAAAGAGTTAAAGTTCTTTAAACACTAACAGTAATTAAATCATATTACATGTATTCCATTTCATATCAATTATTGAGTCAGTGTGCAGATGAGCTTTCTGCATAACTTTCACCCTGCATTAAGCTGCTACCAATCTTAAAGACTGATAATAATACTTGTTTTAGTGTTCGAATAATTGAGATTTTATTGTATGCAAAATTAACAACAGATCAAAGGTGAAGCCTTTACTACCTTTTTACGCCCTTGCAAACAGAGTAGAACCAGATCAGACAGCTCCTTTAGGAGATGTCTACTTAGAGTCGGCTCTTTGTGCTTATTTGTAACAGATTCTCAATTGTTTGCCATGCAATACACATCCTTATTTTATATTTTTAACACTTTCCCTCATATAGATACCTTTTCATGCCTTTGCAAACAGAGTAGACTCAGGTCAGACAGCTCCTATTGGAGCTGTCTAATCAGGGTCTGCTCTGTTTGCTTTTGACTTGATATAGATCTGATTCTACAGTTTTTGTCAAAGAAAAAATCCCTTGAAAAGTTTACATTATAAAAATTCACCTAATACATATTCTTACACAATGTTTTGAACAGGGAAAGGGTTAATACAAGAATGAAATCATACAATATTCTAAATGGATGAATTCTGACATGAATACCGGTATATATGAAGTACTCTTAAGTAACACTGGTTGAGTGACACACAGTGCAGACTCTGGGCAGATGCATTTCATCTAGGTCTACACTTTTTATGATTGATCAAATGCCTGGTTTAAAATTAGATCTATATATGTATATGATTCAGGCTGTAGTAATCTTGAGAGACCTTACATTTTGACAAACCATGCAGAAAACTTCCCATCTCCATAGAAGTCTAATTCCACAAAATAGATTTCAGTCATGTGTATACTTCATACCACTAGAGTGTTCTAATGCTACCACACATAAAGCACACCCACCTACAAGACCTCACATCTACAGGTATTCATTTGAGCCATTATTCTGCAATATGTGACATGACTCAAGTTTGCAAGCAGTTTGGAATCAGATGAGTCACCAAGTAACTCAGCATCTCATCAGGATCCAAGCTGTTTGACACTTGGTCAATAGTTTCTCTAAAGCTTGATCAAATTGCAAGTAGTCATATTTTTTAGCAGACATTATCTTTTCACAGCAGGTTAAGGACTTATAAATATCATCAATTTGTATAAGTCCCCTAAGAGCTTTCTGTGTTGCTTTCATTCTGCACTAAGCAACCAACAGTGTACAAAATGCAATAAGCTCCTTTTAACCCTTCGCTTGCTGAATTTTAAAACACATTTCTCCTTCTTTACCCATGCCCTGTTATATAATTACATATATCTTCACTGTGTTTAAGTATTTCGCTGTGCAATCACTGCTGTGGAGTGCACTGGTTGCACAATCAAATTGTAAATAGTGCAGACCCTGATGAGACAGCTCCTGCAGGAGCTGTCTCATCTGGGTCTTCACTATTTACAGGAACGTATATTGACGTGAATAGCAAGCGAAGGATTAAAAATGTTACGCCCCGGGGAATTTATTAGAGATAATACAGTACACTGAAAATAATAAAATATTCAAAAATCAAACAAAACTGTGCTACCTTGGTCCATTGAAATCAATATTTAAAGCAATGTTATGAAGTGGACATGTCTTGCAAAGTGACAGTTATAATTAAATATGGGAATTGTAACTACATTCTATATTCAAATAAAAAAGCAAATGTGGAGAAAAACACATCAACAGGAGAGTAACAGAAGGAAAATGGATGAATGAAAGGCTGTATACAGATAGAAAACAACTTTCTTATAGAGAAACAAAGTGTCATGTGCTAAAATGAAATAGGATAGGCTGCTTAAAAATGCAGTAAGAAAGGAAATAATAAATATATGAAAATATCATAAACAAACCAAGCTTAATTGAAAGCTAGGGAAGAGAATTTTTTTTACAGTAAAACTTAAGACACAATGGCACTTGTACTGTCACTAATGTCATTTGCAAACAGTGTAGGCCAAGATGAGAGGGCTCCTACAGGAGCCCTCTCATCAAGATCTGTATTGTTTGTCATGCTATACATTTCTTTAAATACCCCCCCCCCCCCCCCCCTGAATATTCAAAATAACCATGACCGGTTCAAAGTTTGGAATAGTCAATTTGAAAATTCAGTGATGAAAGGGTTAAACAGTGATGTGACATTCAGTTTGAATTTTCAGCCATCAAAGGGTTAATAACTTAATATTCTGTAATTGTAATCAGAAAATAAATATAAAATGTCTGAATTAACCAATCCATTAAACAAAACAAAGTAAGCATGCTAAATTAACCCTTTAAATATTGAATTTTCAAATGGACTATTCCAAAATTCAAAAAAGTTAAGCTTATCATGAATAATCAGGGATTTGCTTTTTAAAGGAAAGTGTAAAATGACAAACAGTGTAGACAGTGATGAGAGGCAGTCTTTTAGAGAGCCCTCTTATCTAGATCTACACTGTTTGCAAAGCACGATACTTATTTTAAGCACTTAAAAGGGTTAAAAAAAATGGAATGAGAGAATATATTACTTCAGTTAATGCATATCTGTTTCATGATGTGTTTTATAGTCATCTTTATTTTTATCATAGAATGGATACAATTGATGTCATGGATAAACAACTCTCAGATAATTCGTTGTTAAGTTAATTCTTTGCATGCTATATAATTGTCATCTACAAAAGAGTTTGTCTGCTGCAATTCTGGAAGGTTTTTTATTTCCTTTTATTTCTCTTCAAAATTCCACCAGAGTGTCAAACAGTTGGCTATTGATGAGATGCTTACTTATTCTGCATTTCATCTGGATCCAAACTACTTGCATAGGAAATCACATATTTGCCACTGAAGAGCCAAAGGGTTGACCCTTTCCCTAACATAAATGCCTTTTAACCCTTTCGGCGCCAAGTTTCTAATTGTCGTCTGCAAACTAATTTTGTTAAATCAATCGGTAAAACAAGAAAATGAGATAAATAAATGCAATTTCAAAGGAATAAAGCACAAATATATAGAAATAGAGTTGGAGACAAAAAGTGAAGTCCCTGATCAGATGCCGTCTGATCTGGAACTGCACTATTTTGTCATGGTGCATTTTTGCGATATTGGTGGTGAAAGGGTTAATGCTTTTGTAGCAGAGCAGACCCTGATCAGATGGCTCCTACAGGAGCCATCTGATCTGGGTCTACCTTGTTTGCAAAGGCTTAGAAAGGCGTTTTTATGGAGTAAAGGGTTAATGTCTTTTTGACCCTTTTACCTGATGCAGAAACCTTCTGACACCCTTGCATACAGAGTAGACCCAGATCAGAGGGATCCTGTAGGAGCTGTCTGGCCGGGGTCTGCTTTGTTTGCTGATTAAATAATATACATCTGATTCTACTGTTTCTACCATGGTCAAATGACAAGGTTTCAAACTTGATCAGATAGTAATTTACCAGGCAAATGACAAGGTTTCAATTTCTCATTTTTAAGTCTCATGGAATAGGGAAAATATGGGTCTCATGCTTCCTATGCAGAAAACCTTTTTGAGCCACACCAAGGGGAAAAAGGGAACACCAGCATTGCAAATAGTATAGATCCAAATCATAATTATAGTCATTGCAATGTATCATCTGATCAGGGTTTGCAGTGTTTGTCAAAGATAGACCAGTTTAATAAAACTCTCTGCCCTTTACTGTTAGAAATAATGATATTATCAGTGTTAGATTAATTGTTATAATAGCACATGGACACAGGAATTTTTGGCCATAGCAGAAACTGTAGAATCATATCTATAATATGCCATAAAGCAAACGGAGCAGACCCTGATCAGACGGCTCCTATAGGAGCCGTCTGATCTGGGTCTACTCTGTTTGCAAATGCATGAAAACTCGTTTATATGAGGGAAAGGGTTAAGACATTCATGTTTATTCATAAAGTGGTCTCTTCAGAAAGGTGCTACTGTATTCTACTTAAAAAGGCAGTAAACATTGCAGATTCTGATCAGAGGTCATGCTTCCAATTATATAATTGACCAAGGTCTACATTGTTTGCAATAGCTGTGTACCTCAGTCTCAGGATGCAGCTCAATTGTGAGATTACATATTGTATTGAGGGTTATGCATGCAGTAAAAAACCACCTCTTCCCTGTGATGACTTACCACCAAACTCATCATACTCAATTTCTTCCTTGCTCTCATCTTCGTCATCTTGGTAAACAATACGTATAGAATAAAACAATGGGCATTATAGCCATTTCAGCATCGTATAAATTTTGTTTGTTTCAGGTTTCAAATTGGAGTTTTCTTTAATCACTTTACAAAAACATAATCTGATAGACAAACAGTTTTGATCCTAATAGGATGCCAAATTACTTAGCATATCATCTAGATCCAAACTGTTTCAAAGGTTGTCACAGTTTCACATGTGGCTGTAGAAAGAGTTATAAGAAAAGAGAAAGTGAAAATATGAAAAAAACACAACCATTTATGATTGATTGTAGATCTCACTAGTTTTAACCCTTTCCCTCATATAAACGTGTTTTCACGCATTTGCAAACAGAGTAGACCCAGGTCAGGCGGCTCCTAGAGGAGCCGTCTGATCAGGGTCTGCTCTGTTTGCTAATAGAATTTGATAGATCTGTTTCTTTACTTTCTAAAATGGCTGAAATGTATCACCTTCTATATTTCATTATAACTGTTTTGTCTATGAATATTCAGTATGTAATGAAATTTGTAACAAACAAAGAACAGGGAAGGGGTTAAGGAATGGGTTTATTTTCATATTGTGGTTTTGTCCAAGTACCCACTATAAATGGTTTGTTTTACTTAACCCTTTACTCCATGAATATCTATGTAAGAAATACTGACATCATGAATATCAGTAAACTGTTTATAGTTACATATGGATATGAGAATTAAACTGTAGAATGAGATCTATATTCAGCAGACCCTGATCATATGGCTTTTACAGGAGCAGTCTGATCTGGGCCTTCTCTGCTTGTAAAGGCATATTTATGGAGTAAATAGTTAACTAGATGTTCCATGTCTCTTGATCATGAAACTGTTTGCTTGAGTCTGAGTTCATTCTCAAGCATCTGCTGAGTCAGATCTATTGTAACTTCATAAGCAAACAGAGCAGACCCTAATCAGGTGGCTCCTATAATGGTATCTGTTCTGGGTCTACTCTTTTGGCAAATATGAACCATGTCTCATGACTATGAGATTGTTTTCTTGAGTCATAGTTCATTCTCAGGCATGCATCTGATTGGTCAAAAATTGAGATGTTACCAAGGAAACCTAAACGCTGTTAGCAATATTTACCAATGAATATTACCATGGAAATCTTCACAACTCATTAGAAGTGATGACTACACAATAAACACATTTTGAAAACATTCTTATTAACCCATGCCATGCAAACAGCTTGGATTCAGATGAGAAGTTGAGTAGCTCCCCATTTCATCAAAATCCATGTTGTTTGATAAGAAGTCAATAATATCTCAAAAGTTTGAACAAATAGGAAATCTATTATAGGTATAATTTGCAACAAAATAGAGTTGAACCCTTTCCTTGTTGAATATTTATGTAAGAAGTAATAACATTATGAATATTTATTAGCTGAATTTTTATAATGGCATATGTACACATGAAAGGTATGTATTTGCAGAAACTGTAGTCAGATTTATCATAATTTCATAAGCAAACAGAGCAGACCCTGATCAGGCAGCTCTTGCAGGAGCCATCTGATCTAGGTTTACTCTGTAAAGGCATGATAAAGTGTTTGAATGAAGGAAAGGGTTAAGCAGACAGGTTAAAAATAAAATCTGGAGTGCTTTGTTTAAGACATTTATAAAAAATCCTTTGATTAGATTTAACATTTCTTAGTAAAATTCCAGTACTAAGCATAAACATTTTTGTTACCAAACTTCTTTGCTACATGTTGACCCTATAGTTTGGATTCTAATGGGTTTACTCAGAAACAGGATAAATAATAGTAATAAACTTGCACTTGCTAAATGTTTGAATGAGGAGTTACAACAATTCATCCCTGAACTAAACAACAGAAATTTTGATATATAGCAAAACCTCTCTACATTAGCTACTTAACCCTTTCCTTTATACAAACACCTTTTCACTCCTTTGCAAGGAGCCATCTCATCAGGGTCTGCTCTGTGTGCTTATGAAATTTTGATAGATCTGATTGTAGTTTCTAAAAATACCAACACATCCTGTGTACATATGTCATTATAAAAAATCACCTAATTAATATTCATGATGTCATTTTTTCTTACATGCATACATAACATGGAATCAATCTAATCACTGGATCTTAACCCTTTCCCTGTTCCATGTTTATTTCAAATGTCAATACCCACTGAATATTCATGAACAAAATAGTTACAATGAAAACTGGAGGGTGGAACATTGTAGCCATTTTAGAAAGAAAAGAAACAGACCTATTCAAATTCCTTTAGCAAACAGAGCAGACCCTGATCAGACAGCTCCTAAAAGGAGCCGTCTGATCTGGGTCTACTCTGTTTGCCAATGCGTGAAAACACGTTTGTATGAGGGAAAGGGTAAAAGATAAGTTGCAGCTTAACCCTTTTAAATTACTCCATAAATACGCCTTTCTATGCCTCTATAAAAGTCACTTTATGAAACCATTGTGACAAATAGAGCATTTGCTCCATAGGAGCAAATGCTCTATTTGTCACAATGGTTTCAATACTACACAATTCTAACATTTTCCTTTTCTCTAGTAAATGCTCCTTTTCGGTAGATTTATTCAAAGAGGTTGGGTCTAAATTTAGCCTATGAGGGAATGGGTTAAATGCTAGATGAAAGTATGCAGAAATCTACTTTTGTTCTGCATTAATCCTTTCCCTAATAAACATTTATCTGTGAACTGGTCACTCCAGGAATATTAAGTAGCTTATTCAAAGACTTTTTTGTTTTGATTTAAAAAAAAAAACCTGTAGGATCAGATCTATGTAATTCCATAAGCAAACAGAGCAGACACTGATCAAATGGCTCCTACAGGAGCCATCTGATTTGGGTCTACTCTGTTTGCAAAGGCTTGAAAAGGGGAAATAGTTAAGCAAGCACCTGATGTTAAAAACCTCAGGGTATTCTGGCTGCACTGGAGAGGTTCTTCTATAAAGAATGAAGCACTGTAGTCAATTCTAGTTCATTCAACCAATTCATAAATAAAAGGTATTTATTCAAATACTGAACTCTTCAGTTCTCTTCAAAATCCTGTGTTTAAACCACTCTTTAGAATGGTCTTGAAGAGATGGTTCTAAAATACAGTATATCTTGTCTTAAGTGACCTTTCATTTAATAAGAGTCTTAAAATGTGATTGTTTATTAAAGGGTTGTTTATTAAAGGGCAAAAGTAATGCAGAAAGTTCCAATAGGAGATTTCTGTATTACTTTCAACCTGAATTAAGCTAACACCTGCCTGAAAGAACTTTTTTTAATGGTCGCTTAAGACAGATTCGAATGTAGTGACTCCAAGATAAGAAATTAAGCAGTCTTTCTTGAAAAAGGGTTATGTTTAAAATCATGTTTAAAAGGTATTATTATGCAATTACATTTTGTAATTCTGTAGAATTTGCATATTAATCATTAAAAATTAAATAATAATTTTACCATAATCTATTGGCTGTTTAGAATGATGACAAATAATGAAATCTACTCAAAACGCTGTGATGTTTAACCCTTTCCTCCAAAATTATATGCCTTTCTACGCCTCTGTAAAATCACTTTATGAAACCATTTTGAGAAATAGAGCATTTGCTCCTATAGGAGCAAATCCTCCATTTATTTATCTCATTGGTTTCAAAACTACACAATTCTAAACTTTTCCTTTTCTCTAGTAAATGCTCCTTTTCGGTAATTTATTCAATGAGGTTGTGTCTCAAAATAGCCTATGGAGGAATGGGTTAAGAAATGAATGAAATTAAAATACAATCATACGTGACATACATTGTGTAAAGAAAGTTTCAGGAATCTACAAACAATGTAGACCCTGACATTTATCCCATAATAGATGTAGTGTTTGAACAGGACATACACTGTTTGGCACTAATATGCATCTACAGAATTCAATATCAAACTTGTCAAACAGTGCTGATCCTGATTAGATGTTCTATGAATAACATGGCAGCTGATCTGGGTCTGAATTACAGTGAAACCTGTCTAAGTGATCATAAAACAAAGAGTCTAATTCTACAGGTCAAAAGTAATGAGATTATGCATTACTTTCTCTATGTATTAAGCAACAACCTGCTTTTTAAGACTCCTATATTCAATCTCTAAATGCTTGCTTAACCCTTTCCCTGTTACATATTCATGATAGAAAAAATGACATCATGAATAACTATTAGTGGAAGTTTTATAATGGCATATGCACATAGGATGTTTTGGTATTGGCAGAAACTGTAGAGTCAGATCTATTATAATTTCATAAGCAAAAAATGAGCAGACCCTGATCAGACAGCTTCTAAATGATCCGTCTAATCTGGGTCTAATCTATTTGCAAATGTGTGAAAAGGTGTATATACGAGGGTTAATTGGGAAGTTCGTTTTTACGATGCATAAATTTTATGTAAAAATATTCAATA
The DNA here is from genome assembly GCA_963576725.1 of Azorinus chamasolen. Lineage (NCBI taxonomy): Eukaryota > Metazoa > Mollusca > Bivalvia > Cardiida > Solecurtidae > Azorinus > Azorinus chamasolen. The sequence continues at coordinate 13,521,468 of OY755244.1, read as the reverse complement.
ACAAGAGAGTCGTCACGGGTGACAAATGCCCCCAAAGTGTTTGACACCGAAATGCATTTTGGCGGAAAAACAATACAATGTAATGCAGGTGTAACATGAAATTTTGATGCTGTTAAAAATGACACAGGAGTCAGTTCTTAACATTAGAAACAGAACCTTTGGATTATGATAGCTAAGAAAAGAGCCAAGCGTCAAAACTTAGTTAAAAAGGACCCTAAGTCATTCTCAACGTTAAAAAGGACCCTGGGTTGATTGTCAACATTTAAGGTATAGGAGATATGCTCTGGACAAGCTTTTTGTATCTGGTAAGATATAGAAGATATGCTCCGGACTGTAAAATTGAGGTCAAAGGTCAAGGTCAAGGTCAGTGATCTGAAAATGGTACACGACTCTCCGCCATCCCAAGATGAACTCACAAATCAAATTTGGAATCCGTAGCTGTTAAGGTATAGGAAAAATGCTCCGGACAAGCTTTGTGTAAAATCTAGGTCAAAGGTCAAGGTCACAGTGACCTGAAAATGGTACGCGACACACCGTCATCCCAAGATAAACTCACACATTAAATTTGGAATCCGTAGCTGGTAAGGTATAGGAGATATTCTCTGGACAACCTTTTTTGTAACATTGAGGTCGAAGGTCAAGGTCAAGGTCACAGTGACCTGAAAATGGTACGCGACACTCCGCCATCTGAAGGTGATCTCACACACCAAATTTGGAATCCGTATCTGGTAAGGTATAAGAGATATGCTCTGGACAAGCTTTTTGTAAAATCGGTCAAGGTCAAGGTCAAGGTTAAGGTCATAGTGACCTGGAAATGGTACATGACACTCCGCCATCCCAAGATGAACTCACACACCAAATTTGGAATCTGTAGCTGGTAAGGTAAAGGAGATATGCTCCGGACAAGCTTTTTGTAAAATCGGTCAAAGGTCATGGTCAAGGTCACAGTGATCTGAAAATGGTACGAGACACTCCTCCATCCCAAGATGAACTCACACACCAAATTTGGAATCCTTAGCTGGTAAGGAATAGGAGATATACTCCGGACAAGCTTTTTGTAGCTGGTAAGGTATAAGCGGTTTTTAAAATCGAGGTCAAAGGTCAAGGTCAAGGTCACAGTGACCTGGAAATGGTACGCGACACTCCGCCATCCCAAGATGAACTCACACAGCAAATTTGGAATCTGTAGCTGGTAAGGTAAAGGAGATATGCTCCGGACAAGCTTTTTGTAAAATCGGTCAAAGGTCATGGTCAAGGTCACAGTGATCTGAAAATGGTACGCAACACTCCTCCATCCCAAGATGAACTCACACACCAAATTTGGAATCCTTACCTGGTAAGGTATAGGAGATATACTCCGGACAAGCTTTTTGTAGCTGGTAAGGCATAAGCTTTTTTTAAAATCAAGGTCAAAGGTCATGGTCAAGGTCACAGTGACCTGGAAATGGTACGCGACACTCCGCCATCCCAAGATGAACTCACACAGCAAATTTGGAATCTGTAGCTGGTAAGGTAAAGGAGATATGCTCCGGACAAGCTTTTTGTAAAATCAAGGTCAAAGGTCAAGGTCAAGGTCACAGTGACATGAAAATGGTACGCGACACTCCCCCATCCCAAGATGAACTCACACACCAAATTTGGTATCCGTAGCTGATGTGACAAAGGAAATATACTCCGGACAAAATGTACACACACCCACACACACACACACCCACCCACCCACACACCCACACACACACACACCCACCCACACACGCACGGTGCGATCACTATATGCCGCCAAAGCCTAGCTTTGGGGGCATAATAAAAAAGCACCTAACAATAAGGCTGTAACACGTACCCGGAGCACGCCAGCGTACAACTAGCAACGTCGTAAAAACATCCAAGATTTAAACACACTTTTCAACGTAATCTCCCTGGAAAGCAGCCACCTGCTTTTTATCTCTTTACTCCATATACATGTATATGCCTTTTAACACCTTTGCAAACAGAGTAGACCCAGATCAGACGGCTCCTCCAGGAGCCGTCTGATCAGGGTCTGCTCTGTTTTGCTTATGAAAATAAAATATATATATATAAATCTAATTCTACAGTTTCTGATTTGGCTAAACCTTTCTGTGTGCATATGCAATTATAAGAATCCATCCTATCTATATTCATGATGTCATCATTTTTTACATAAATAGTCAAGGAGTAAAGGGCTAAGACATCAATGTTCTTTCAGTAAGTTGCCGCTTTAGAGAGGTCCAACTGTATATGTCATATGCTGCTAAAATTACATACCAGACAAGATACTTTTCTCCCTCTCTCTCTTCTTCTGTTCATCTTCTGCCTTTCTCTGGATCATGTGGGCGCATGGGTTATCCGTGGTCATATTTGGTCGTGACCGGGTACATTCGGGATTCGTGCATATGAATGGTATTTCAGGTTCTGTCGCACTCTGGTCTGGATTCTCCTTCTCTCGATTTTCTTCATTACATTCCCCACCCTCCATATACTGCTTGACCACTATCTTCAAAACGTTTATACATGCTGTAAGTCTGTAATCATCTGTAATGAATGGACAATATCTGCACTTAGTGCTGGTCCAGATAATCCTCAAGTAAATATTGCTTAATTTATCTGCAAATCAACAAGTTAACCCTTTCCTTGACAAAGATGCCTTTATACACCTTTGCATACACAGTAGACCCAGATCAGATGGTTCCTGTAGATTTGAAAATCCTAACCCAAGGGGTTGAGGATATATCATCTTGACACATTTCAGACAATTTTTTTACTAAAACTGAGGTCAAGGTCAAGGAGACACCAAAGTAGAATGCATTATGATGCACCAACACAATACATTTTGGGAAGCCTAACCCAAAGGGTGAGGATATATCATCCGGACAAATTTCCAGACATATTTTTACTAAAACTAAATTCAAGGCCAAGGTCAAGCTCACAGAGACACCAAAGTAGTATGTTACACTCTGACTTCTCAAGATGCACCCACAAAAGAAATTTGGTCACCATAACCCAAGTGGTTGAGGAGATATCGTCTGGAAAAAAATCCAGATGAAAGGGCAGACGGATGGACAGATGGATGAATGGAAGGACAGGGCAAACCTTGGACCCCTCTCTGGTGGCCAGTGGGGGACTAATTTGGGTAACACATTCTTGCAGGTAGCCTCCACAGCATAGATAAAGATGCATATTCAAATATTAACATCGTCATTTCTCCACAAAATCCTATATACACTCTTTACAATTCTTGAAAATGTTTTGATTTACACATCTTAACTGAGTCTCTGAGCCTCACCTATAAATGCTGCCTTTTCTTCCTCATGACTCAGCCGGTAGCATCGTGGGTAGAACTCATCAGGGTTAGACTCATCAAACCATGGAACCTGGCGCATGTTCACACAGAGGCCAACCTGTATATATAACTATGCTCATTAACTCTTGACTCCATGATTATTCATGTCTGAAATAATGACATCATGAATATTTATTAGCTGAAGTTTTATAATTGCATATTCACATAGGGTTTTATGATATTCGTAGATAGTGTAGTGTCAGATCTACCATAATTTCATAAGCAAACAGAGCAGACCATGATCAGACTGCTCCTACAGGAACCACTGATCTGGGTCTACTCTGTTTGCAAAGGCATAAGTTTTTAAAAATTTATGAATATCAATTAAATTAAGTTTTATAATGGCTTTTTGAACAAGGAAAGTTTTACCATGGCAGAAACTGTAGAGCCATATCTATATTAATTCTTTGAAAACTTAGTAAATCCAGATCTGTCTCACCTGGGTCTGCCCTGTCTGTTTATATGATTTAGAATTGGATCTGTACTGTCTGTCATGGAAACATATTTCCTATTGTATATTTCTAATATAGAACTTAATTCATACTCAAGATGGGTGAGAGTCAATTGCATGAATATCCATCTGGTATAGATTTAACATTTTCCCTGATTATTATTTGTGCAAGGAATAATGACATCATTAATAGTTTTTAGCTAAATTAACTAAGATTTCTCTCTCTTGTATATAGTAGAACAACATTTTTTTCACAGTACTTGCCTTGGTTGTAAAGGACCCAGCCTTGCAGTAGTGGTTCACCATCTGGTCTTTGGTAAGGAAGCGATAGTCTATCACATCTCGCTTTAGCACCCAGATAAAAGTAGGATTTACATTCCTCACCATACGGGACTGAAAACAAATATTTAACAACTATAATCTAGATCTTATCCATATGGTTATAAACATACGAGGGGTGATTGATAAGTCCATGGCCTGGGGTAGAAACAGACCACTTATAAACATACCATTTGATGTCCATGTAGAAAAGGTGTTATAATCACTCTGCAGAGACAGAAGGATTTTTTTCTCTCTGTTATTTGCCAGAATTTGATTCTCAAAGCTACTTACTATGAGTACTTCTAAGCAAATGGACAACGTTGGCCATCGCGCGATTATTCAATACCTTGGCCTCAAAGGTTTATCACCTAAGGAGATTCATGAGGACATGGTAGCTACATTAGGGGAGCATGCCCCATGTTATAGCATGGTGAAACAAGAGCACCGCAAGCAGGTGCAACGCTCGTCTGTTGTCATTGTCAAGATGAACATGCATACCAAAAATGAAGGTTGTAAATGAAAAATTGAAGAAGTTATGGTCAATGTTAAGATTTCGGACAACGACGACAATGACGACAAAGACGACGACGACGCGGACGCTGGGGTTACGACAATAGCTAATGATTTCTTTGAAACAGACGAGCTAAAAATGGGCCGCTGAATTTAAACGCAGTAGAGAGAGTCTTGAAGATGACCCCCCGTCCTGGCAGGCCACCAACTGTCACCTCAAAGGACACCATCAATAAAATCCATGATATGATTATGGCAGATCGGCAAATTAGACAGCGGTACATTGCTACACAGCTGGTATATCACAGGAACGAGTCCATGCAATTATCCATAATGATTTGCAAATGACAAAGGTTTCTGCCAGATGGGTCCCAAAACTTCTGAGTCTCGACCAGAAACGAGTTTGGTGCAACATGTCCAGGGAAAACCTTGCCATGTTTGAGCGGGATCAGGAGAAGTTTCTTAAGCAGTTTGTAACTGTTGATGAAACATGGGTTCACCGCTTCGAACCTGACACAAAACAACAGTCAAAACAGTGGAAACACCCAGGACAATGCTCCAGCACACAAGTCCACTGTTTCCATGGCTGCTATTCAGGAATGTGGTTTCCAAATGGTTGAGCATCCACCATATTCACCTGATTTGGCACCCTTTGACTATTACCTATTCCCCAAGATGAAAAAGGAACTCAGCGGCCCCCATTTTTGCACTGATGATGACGTCAAACAAGCTATTGAAGCATTTCTTGAGGCCCAAGATGCCACCTTCTACAGGGAAGGTATCCAAATGCTCCAACACCACTGGACAAAGTGTTTAAGCTTGCAAGGTGACTACGTTGAAAAATAAATGAAAATATTGAGGTCAAACTGCTACTCCCTGCCTCAGGCCACAGACTTATCAATCACCCCTCGTATTACAGTAAGATCAAATGCTTCAAGAATTATAAATGTAGACTAAATGTTGAGTCTACAGCATTTCCTTCCCTCCCCCCTCCACTCCCCCCCTAAATTAATCCCTCCATTCATTCATATAAACACCTCTTCATGCCTATGCAAACAGAGTAGACCCAGATAAGACAGGTCCTATAGGGGCAGACTGATCTGGTTCTGCTCTGTTTGCTTATGTTATAACATAAATAGGCCCCTGACAATGTACAGTAGAACCTGACTATTGTGACCACGTGATATATATGAGGGTCTATAAGAGCATGCAGTTGCTTCACCCTTTCCCTCATATAAAACGCATCTTCACGCATTTGCAAACAGAGTAAACCCAGATCAGACGGCTCCTATAGGAGCCGTCTGATCAGGGTCTGCTCTGTTTGCTTATAGAATTTGATAGATCTGTTTCTTTACTTTCTAAAATGGCTACAATGTTCAACCTTCCACATTTCATTAGAACTATTTTGTCCATGAATATTCCCTAGGTAATTGAAATTTGGAATAAACGTAGAACAGGGAAAGGGTTAACCCTTACCCTGTTCATTATTCATGAAAGAAATAATGACAGCATGACTATTTTTTAGCTGGCTCTGTATAATATTAACTTTTCAAGGCAATATTTTGCTTTGACAAAAACTGTAGAATTAGATCTATATCACGTCACAAGCAAACAGAGCTGACCTGATCAGAAGGCTCCTATAAGAGCCATCAGATCAGGGTCTGCTCTGCTTGCTTGTGATATCATACAGATATGGTTCTACAGTTTAAAATTGCCATGGTCAAACATTTCTTTGTCCGTGTGCTATTATAACAATTAAACTAATGCTCATGATCTTTCATGGATATTCATGGAGTAAAGGGTTAATCTTTCTGCGGTAAGAGGGGTTGCATTTTTTCATCATCATGTGATCTAACCCTTTGGATGCCAAATATTCAATGTGGAATGGTCCATCAGTGTTTAACTATATTGTTTGAAAGGCATATATTTGCTTAGAGGATTTTGAATGACAAACAGTGCAGACCCTGATCAGAAGACCTTGCTATGAGTCATCAGATCTGGGACTCTGGGTCTAACATGTATGCAAATGCCAGTGCACTTGTTTCCCAGATTTCAAATGGTTAAAACTACCTACCATTATACCATATATTCCATCATCCTCCTCCCATGGTGCTACTTTAGGCTGATCATCTGTATTAAAAATATCAGGTTAAAAACTCACGTATATATAAAGGTAAACCGTTCTTTCATGTACACATTTTCACACCTTTGATAAGATGGATCCTACAGGAGCTACATTCCCTGTAAGCTTATTAGAATGTATATAGATCTGACCCTACAGTTTGAGTACAAGTCACCGCTTTGCTTTTTAACTCTTTACTCCATAAATACGCCTTTCTACGCCTCTGTAATAACCACTTCTTGAAACCATTGTGATAAATAGAGCATTTGCTCCAAAGGAGAAAATGCTCTATTTATCACAATGGTTTCAAACTACAAAATTCTAAAATTTTACTTTTCTCTAGTAAATGCTCCTTTTGGGAAGAATCATTTAAAGAGGTTGGGTCTAAAGATAGCCTATGGAGGAAGTCGTGCGAGTCAAATGATTACCTTAACTCTATACTCCCTGAGTATTTACGCAAGAAATAATGATGTCATGAATATCAATTAGATTCAGTTTTATTATGGCATAATTATGAACACATTATAATTTGGCCATAGCAGAAACTGTAGAATCAGATCTATATTATATTACAAGTTTGGTTTTTTTTTAGTTTAGTTTTATTCAAATGATTCCATTGAGCTTTAAGCCCATGAGGACAAAATATATATGTAAACATCACTAACAGTATGACAGAAACATTATTAACAATGCAACAAAAACAATGTAACAAAACATCGCGGAGAAGGTTTAACCGCTATACGAAAGAACGTGATATCTATAGTTAGGATAAAAGATCGAAGTGCAAGTTCCGGTCAGTTATCCCTATAGAACTACACTCATCTGACTCTGCATTGTTGTTATGAAATTAAAGTTCTGAATCAGTAAGACTCAATTTATTAAAGCAAATGTGCAAACAGAGCAGACCCTGATCCGACAGCTCCTCTAGGAGCCATCTGATCTGGGTCTATTCTGTTTGCAAAGGCATAGAAAGGCGTATCCATGGAGTCAATTAACTTACATTAATTAGGGAAAGGGTTAACCCTTATTCTATAGATACTTTCTATGCCTTTGCAAACAAAGAAGACCCAGATCAAATGGCTCCTGTAGGAGCGGTTTGATCAGGATTTGCTGTTTACTTATGGAATCTTACAGTTTCTCCCATGTCCAAAAATTGTCATGTTAATACATGAACGCTATTGTAACATTTAAGATTATTAATATTCATACATACATTACTTCTTACATGAATATTCATGGAGTAAAGGGTTAATTAGCGGGTGCCCCAAAATTATATGAACAGCACATAATAAGAGTGTCAGAGTGAGACAGTAAATCCAGTCAAGATTTACAGTAATAGTAAAGTTGGATAAAAATATTGCAATGAATGCTGATATGTGTCAATTAGAATAGAAACTCATTGGATATAAAGTAAATCCTCTCTATAAAGGCCACTAAATTACATTAAGTATTTTTTGATAAAAGCTGGTGGCTGCTTAATGCAAGGTGAGAGTAAAACAGAACGCTCCTACAGGAGCGTTCTGTTTTACTTTCACCTTGCTTTAAGCAGCCACCTGCCCTAAATACCAAATAATCAACACAATTTAGTGGCCGTTATAGAGAGGTTTTACTGTAGCAACTTTGGTAGATCAAATATGCAATATTTGACTTCCACAGCTTTTTCAAATTTATCTATTTTAATTTCTGGTTTAACAATAAATTAACATGACCATTTTGAGGGTAGTGTAGTTCTTTGGTCCTTTTCGTTCATTTCAGAATTAACCCTTTCCTCAATATAAATGCCTTTCCTTTTCCTTTCCTTTATATAAACGCTTTTTCACACATTTGCAAAAACAGTAGACCCAGATCAGATGGCTCCTATAGGAAAAGTAGCTTGGCATCTTGTCAGGATCCAAACTGTTTGCATACCATATCACAGACTTGTCTTCATGTCACTGAAAGGGTTAACCTTGATTTAATTAATCATTTTAATTAACAGGTGCATATTCTGAAAAACACTTAGTTCTTTTGTTTATAAATCATGAAGCAAGTAACTTTGCATATATTATATGGTTTTAGTTTGTGCCCGAAACATTCCAATCAGTGCATGTTACATTGGTATGAAGCACATTATTTGCGAAGAAAAGCATACTGTCACTATCTGTGTCTGTATCGTCATCATCATCATCATCGTCATCATCATCGTCATCATCATCATCATCCCCTCCACGTTTGTGTTTCTTTCTTGAAGTGCGCTGAGGTCCAGGTATCCGATAAAATTTCTCCACCCAACCTCTCTTCCTCAGACACGCACGAACAGCTGAGTAGCCCCCTTGAATTGTAAATACCTTCTTCATCTGAAAGAACAATGTCACATTCGGTAATCACAAACACTCTCAATCTGGTAACAGATTGTAGAAATAAAATGAGTAGTGAGAAAGATGAACCTTTCTATGATCAATACTCATGTAAGAAATAATGACTTCATCAATATTCATTAGCTGTATTTTTATAATGGCATATATTGGTATTGGTAGAAACTGTAGTCAGGTCTATTATAATTTCATATTAACAAAGAGTGCAGACCTTGATCAGATGGCTCAGGAACCATCTGATCTGGGTCTACTCTGTTTGCGAAGGCATGAAAAGTTTTTTCTATTCATGAAAAGGTTAACTTTCATATCCTAATATCCCAAAGCAGCCCAAGACTTTTGTATTCTCCAACAGTCTGTAAACCTGAATAACCCTTTACTCCATAAATATACCTTTCTTTGCAAACAGACTAGACCCAGATCAGACGGTTCCTGTAGGAGCCATCTGATCAGGGTCTGCTCTGTTTGTTTATGATATAATATGATTCTACAGTTTTTGCCATGGCCAAATATTCCTGAGTCCATGCATTATTATAAAAACTAATTAATATTCATGATGTCATTATCATATACATGAATATTCACGGAGTAAAGGGATTAGTCAACTGGGCACCATTTTGATAACTTTGAATTTAAGGCTTAGTAGCAAACAATGTAGACCCTGATCAAACATCAACTTCAGGAGACATTTAAACCCTTCCCTCATATTTATAAACACCTTTTCACACATTTGATAACAGAGTAGGCCCAGATCAGACAGCTCCTGTAGGAGCTGTCTGTTCAGTGTCTGCCCTCTTATGAAATTGTAGTAAATCTGACTCTACAGTTTTCTACCAATTCCAAAAACTCCTGTGTACATATGCCATTATAAAATCTTCTGCTGATAAATATTCATGATGTAATTATTTCTTACATGAAGGTGCAGCAGGGAAAGGTTTTAATCTGTGTGCACACTAGTTGCCTATGTTTGTCTGTCTGAATACTTAGGGTAATTAGGGTACTTCACAGACAGTTTAGGCCCAGACCAAATCGAGGGCTTAGTGCAAAACTATTCTAACTCCTTCACTTTGTGAAGGAGTTAGAATAGTTTTGCACCAAGCCCTCGAAATACTCTGTCTAAATTTAAGATGCAGTATCTGTATATTAACCCATTCCCTTATAGGCTAGTTTTAGACCCTCTTTTAATAAATCTACCAAAAAGGATCATTTACTAGAGAAAAGGAAAATGTTAGAATTGTGTAGTAATGAAACCATTGTGATAAATAGAGCATTTGCTCATATGGGAGCAAATGCTCTATTTATCACAATGGTTAAAGAAGTAACTTTTACAGAGGCGTAGAAAGATGTATTTATGGAGGAAAGGGTTAACTCTTTTGCTGCCAATGTCACATCTATGATATATATTACCATTGCAAACAGCCTTGATCCAGATGTGACGCTGAGTAACTTTGTGTCTCATCAGAATCCAAACTGTTTGTTACTGTGTTTAAGATAATAAACACCTGATCACGTGAATGATATCAGACAGTGATGACTGTATCAAACTTTGACATTAAATTAACAGTCATCATGTGAGTACATTAAAGGTCACTATTTGTGTGGAAAAACTAGTAGGTTTCCACTTCCAAACATCAAAATTCGACAAGAAGTAATTAACATAATAATTAGGGAAAAACGCACATGGCATTTTTTGACAAAGACACAACAAACAAAACATCAAACATATTCATTACGATCATGGACTCCTCAGAGATATTTTTCATGGATTTTTTTGTCTGAACAAAGCAATATGTATCCATAAACTCTGACTAATTGGCCCTTATAATGTCCTCAATGCACCGGTATAGTCTCATATGAAACTTATAATTGAACTATCATATACATGCATGCATCATTTTAAAAATTCTCGCAAAAGCAACATCAATTTATTTGATATAAGAAATAAATAGTGTTTGCCTCCAATTTGAATCCCTTGTTGTATTAAAATACTTAAGTAAATGTAGGCTAAAAACTCTTTCCTTCATGTAACCCATTACTCCATGAATATTCATTAAAGAAATAATGACATCATGAATATTTATTAGATTTATTGTTATAATAGCATATGGACACATTAAATTTTGGCTATGAAAGAAACTGTAGAATCAGATCTATATTATATCATAAGCAAACAGAGCAAATCCAGATCAACAGGCTAGGTGGCCATCTGACCTGAGTCTACTCATTTTGCAAAGGCTTAGAAAGGCATATTTATGGAGTAAAGGGATAAACACCTTTTTCACACCTTTGCAAACAAGCAGTCTATTAAAGGTGCTGTAAGTAAACCCTTTGTTTCACCCTTCACAAGTCTGATTTGGTGCTTACATGTCCACTGCATACACCTCTCCTCAAAGAGATCTACCAACGTATGAAGCTTCATGTAACAGTTGATGCCTCTTATACTTTTTGATTAATCAGCTGCATTGAAGGTTTTGCACGTCTGACAACGACGCCAACAACTATGCCAACGCCTACAACTACGCCAACAACAACGCCTACTACCCAGTGATCACAATAGCTCAATGTTTCTTCGAAACAGACGAGCTAAAAATAATGACATCATGATTATTAATTTTATTCAAAATTGCATATTTACACATTAAATGTTTTACAAAGCAAAACCTGTAGAATCAGATTTACATAATTTTATAAGCAACCAATAGCAGACCCTGATCCATAAGACAGCTTCTATAGGAGTCATCTGATCTGGGTCTACTCTGTTTGCAAAGGCATAAAAAGCGTACTTATGGAGTGAAGGGTTAAGGTTTTCGCAATATCAAATAAAAGAGATGTGTCCATGGGACATGTTTGTGCCCGCGACAAATAGGAAGTAGATGAACGACAGACCTGAAAAGGGGAGACATGGAACAACTCACTAAGATTATGCTTCAGACCAATTAATGCCAATTAATTCCAGCATACGTCACAAGCCAAGAAATCTTCGACGAACATTTCAGAGGGCGGATATACGAATGGACTGACCATTACATACAGGCAGACAAGGGTAAACCTTAATGCCCCCTTCGCCTAAAGGCGGAGGCAAAATAAAAATTGCTCACCGTTTTAACAGTATCAAAAACATCTTTCATGTACATTTAGTTGAATACTTACCTTGATGGCTTTTTCAGCCAATTCTTTGGCATTTTTCAGGCGGTCACTGTTGCTTACACTTGTTATTTTTCTGGTAAGTTTTGGTCGGCCCAATGTGGGCATGGTCTTACTGCGAGATAGGGAAGCATTGTCAATGTCATCTGAAAGAAAACACTAATTTGTTATAGTAACATAATGATATTATTACATTAACAGAAAAAATATACTTCTTCATATATATACACTTCTTCATATGTATAATATACCATCACAACATTTGTTAATCTACTAATTATTACAATAAAACCTCTTTAACCTTTTCAGTGCGAGAAATGAGTCACCAATTGATGTCCTTTGCAAACAGTGTAGACCCAGATGAAAGGGCTCAAAGAGGAGCCATCTTCCATATTTCAGTGTAACTATTTTGTCCATGAATATTCATTAGGTATTGAATCTTGGAATAAACATAGAACAAAGAAAGGGTTAAAATTGGATATTTGACCCTCATTAGTCACCAAAGGTCATCACAAGTTGACCCATAGTATTGAAAGGGTCAAAATTGGATAATGTTGTATATGTGTGTTTTCACATTCGTAAGTGACATGGACAAAATACATTGTAGTTACAATGAAATATGGAAGGTGGAATATTGTAGCCATTTTCAAAAGTAAAGAACCAATTCAATTTGCAAACAGAGCAGACCCTGATCAGATGGCTCCTATATAGGAGTCGTCTGATCGCATTCTACTCTGATTGCAAATGGGTGAAATGGTGTATATATGAGGGAAAGGGTTAAAAGATCTACTACAACGCATACCCTGATAATCAACAAAACTTAAAAAACCCTTAATCTGCTGATTAATTAAAACAAGAGCTGTCCCCAGACAGTGCGCTCCACTTGTGTAAGTGTTGGATAGTGTAGTGGAAATTCTAAGTCAACAAGGGGATATAACTGTGGCAAAATTGATTTTTAGGGTTACCTGCCCTTGTTTAAATGGGTACTCCTTGTGATAGTTAAAATGTATACCAAATTTAAACCAAGTACCTTGGACAGTTTCTGAGATATGGACCTTAACACAAAGGTTAACCGATGCAAACACTGACGCCAAGGGTCTGATTATGACCATAGCTCCACTTTTTGAAAAAGTGCAGCTAACTAGCTCCTCGTTTTTGAAATATTAACCCTTCGCTTGCTATTCGCATCAATATACCTACATGTAAATAGTAAAGACCCAGATGAGACAGCTCCTGCAGGAGCTGTCTCATCAGGGTCTGCACTATTTACAAGTTGATTGTGCAACCAATGCACTCCACAGCAGTGATTGCACAGCAAAATACTTGTACACAGTGAAGATATATGTAATCATACAACAGGGCATGGGTAAAGAATGAGAAGTGTGTTTTAAAATTCAGCAAGCGAAGGGTTAATTGACCCATACATTCTCACATTATTTCCGAAAAACGTTTCCAGACCTTATTTCGAAACTCATCCATTGTTCATGTTGAGAGGGTATATCAAACAAAACATTCACTAGTATTTATAAATCATTGCCATCAATGGGCTCAGCAAACAGTGCAGATAAAAATCAGTGGAATCCTTCAGGGGAACCCTATGATCTGGGTCTACACTGTTTGCCTATGTGCATTTTAAGGGACACTGGGCATTGATGGGTTGAACAAAAAGTTATATCAAAATTTAACACTAAAGAAATGAGAATTATGACAAACAATGCAGACTCTGATCAATAGGCTCCCTCAGGAGCCCTTTGATCTGGATCAACACTGTTTGCAAGGTGTTATATATACTTGGTTCCCACATATTAAGGGTAAACTCCCTGCGTGCCAGCGGCGGTTTCTCCCACCATTTATATGACCTATGCAAACAGTCAGGATCCAGATCAGGCCCACAAAAAATAGGGTCTGATCTGAAATTCAAACTGTTAGTCACTGATCTGGATCAGTTTCTGCAAAAAATTCAGAAAGAAAATTCGCATTTTGAAAATGTTGCAGATGATAAAAATACATAGCATGCACAAATTTAATCTATCTTAATTTCATATCATGATTTTTTCAGTCACTCCACTAATTTTTTCACATGAATTATACATTGTACATAGATATTGTTTCCCCAATAAGTCTGCAAACACTGTTATCTGTTACACATTGTAAAAAAGATTTTCATCTACTTTCTTCAAATGTCAACAGTTTAGATCCTGATGTTGAGTTAAGTATCTCATTTGGATCCAAACTATCGGAATTAGGTCTTCCCATAAATTTACTGCTTGCATAAAACAGAAGAGTTCGAAGGAACATGTTTGTCAACTACTGGCAGAGGTGTGAAAAAAAGTATGTACAGTAAAACCTGTCTTATAATTAAGAAACAGGTCGAATTTATAATGGGCCTGTAAGGCAGATGGTAGCTTAATGCAGGTTGAAAGTAATGCAGAAAGCTCCTACAGGAGCCTTCTGCATTACTAAATTTGCCCTGCATTAAGCAACCATCTGCTTTTTAAGACTCCAAAGCTCAATGAATGTATAATGGTCTCTTAAGACAGTTTCTACTGTAGAAACAAGCCTAACTGAAAGACAGAAGGACTTAAGATCAGACAAACAGACAACGGAGAAGTGATCCATGTCACCCAGCTAAAGTAAATAACACCAAAAATGGACTGTTCTTGAATGCACTGAACATTAAATTTTGCAACACTAAAACTTTAACTTTACTCTGAATGACAAATTACCCACTCTAAATCAATTTGCGATTTTGAAATACACTTTCTGAAGTTGTGAATCATGAAACGACACACAATGCCTTGTTCATTATTTATATACCGTTTTCTTATATATAATTATTCAGACACTCAATCTCGTCTTTCCACCAGTTTGTAAAGCTCAATGTTTCAATTTGGCGCCATTCTTTTAACAGTAATCCTTAACCTGCTGAAGAATTTTAAGTAGCTCCTCCATTTTTGAATATCAAACCGTAACCCTGTTCTTAGTTTATTCTAAAGTTCAATACCTACTGAGTACTGAATATTCATCGACAAAATAGTTATAATAAAATATGGAAGGTGGAACAGAGTAGTCATTTAACCCTTTCCCTCATATAAACGTGTTTTCACGCATTTGCAAACTGAGTAGACCCAGATCAGACGGCTCCTAGAGGAGCCGTCTGATCAGGGTCTGCTCTGTTTGCTAATAGAATTTGACTGATAGATCGGATTCTTTACTTTCTATAATGTCTACAATGTTTCACCTTCCATATTTCACTAGAACTATTTTGTTAATGCATATTCAGTAGGTATTGAAATTTGGCCTAAGTACAGAACAGGGAAAGGGTTAAGAAAGTAAATAAACAGATTCCATTAGCAAACAGAGCAGACCCTTATCAGACTGC
Source organism: Azorinus chamasolen (assembly GCA_963576725.1). NCBI lineage: Eukaryota > Metazoa > Mollusca > Bivalvia > Cardiida > Solecurtidae > Azorinus > Azorinus chamasolen. The sequence goes on along the minus strand of OY755244.1, from coordinate 13,505,829 downwards.
TCCTATAGGAGTCATCTGAACTGTTTGAATCCACACAAGTCTATTGCCAGCAGGTGAGAAAATTCTACTTTGAACATTTTATCAATCAGATGAACTTATGAGTTGTGAGCCCTAGTAACTAACCATGGACAATGAAATAGGTAGATCTATTTTAACCCTTTATAATTACCTGATGAATATTCATATATGATATAATCACATTATGAATATTAATATATTAAAAATGGATATAGATGGTATAGAGATGCCTTTTGATGCCTTTGCAACTAGACTAGACCCAGATCAGAGGCTCCTGTTGATGTTGTCTGATCAGAGCCTGCTCTGACTTTCTAGTGGAATAATATTATAGATTGGATTTCTGCAAAGACCAAAAATGCCTGTATTCATATGCCATTATAATGATTTCTCAAATTAATAATCAAGATGTCAACATCTGACATGAATATTCACTTAACCCTTACACTGCTTTTTTTCTAATGGACTTCTGAATTTTCTAATGGACTATTCCTTAAGTTGAAACCGGTCGTGGTTATGGTAAATATTTAGGGATTTTTCTAAAGAAAAGTGTATTAAGACAAACAGTGCAGACCCTGATGAGAGGGCTCCTAGAGGAGCCCTCTCATCTGGGTCTACACTGTTTGCATAGGACATTAGTGACTCATGTCCCGCACTGTAAGGGTTAAGGTAAAAGTAAAAATAATCAATTTTCATAATTGGCAATTACATTTATTGAGGTTTCATTATAATGGTGTTCACAATAACAAAAGAGTCCCTGTTTTTATACAGCAGAATAATTCTGATTCACCTATTGAATTACAATAATTCTGATTCATGCACTTATTGAATTACGATTTTATTCTTGTACATAATTTGCCTATTTTCCCTAATAAATGCCTCCACTTTGATAAATGCCACTCTACTACCTTAATGCAGACTTAAAACAATGCATTGCTTTCATTCTGCCGAACCTAAGATAAAACTGTCATCCTGAATGAACAGTCTGACCAGGGTCTACACTGTTTGCTACTAATTTTTTTGTCAGTCTAATTAACCCTTCGCTTGCTGTTCACGTCAATATACCTACCTGTAAATAGTGAAGACCCAGATGAGACAGCTCCTGCAGGAACTGTCTCATCAAGGTCTGCACTATTTACAAGTTGATTGTGCAACCAGTGCACTCCACAGCAGTGATTGCACAGCGAAATACTTGTACAAAGTGAAGATATATGTAATTATACAACAGGGCATGGGTAAAGAAGGAGAAATGTGTTTTAAGATTCAGCAAGTTATAAGAATATGGTGACTAGTTGACTTAATTAGCTTTACAAAATGTGGCATTAACCAAGCACCTGTGTACAAAAATTAAAGAAGTTCCTTTTTAAAAATGTATTGCCACCAGGACATTTATTACAGAAAATACAGTAAATGAAAATGCTTTTGATTGAATTCGATTCAAAGTTTGCAAGACACATTGCTGTGATCATTGTTCCCTGATAATATATGAAAACTGACTGTATACCTTTTGAAAACAAAGTAACTTCTGTTTGCTTTAACTCTTATATACATGTAGAATATTTTCTTCCATCTTTTGGAAACCTGATGAGATCCTGAGTAGCAGGGATTCAAATTAATTGCAAATTTGATCACTAATTTATCCATGATACTGATTTATTCATGATTCGAAAAGACTATTACCAATGCAACAAATGCATTTGTATTGACACTTTGAATGTCAAATTATGCTCATTAACTTAAGTTAGATTCAGACAGACAAAATTAGGTAGATAGTTGGGACCCAGATCAAACTGAACCTGAAGGAGCAGTCTGATCTGGGTCTGCACTGTTCGCTACTATCTCAGTCAAATTTAAATTTATAAGAATGGTGCCAAATTGACTTATTCAGCTTTACAAACTGTGGAGAGGAGAGACTTGATGTTCAAATACTTAGAATAATTAGGGTAACTGATATTTCAGAGTGTAGACACAGATTTCAAACCCTCCAAGTACAGTATGAATTGGTTTAGTGTCACAGAATTTTGACAAAACCCTCCACACCTTTGCAAACAGAGTAGACTCTGATAAGGTAGCTCTTATATAAGAACCTAAATTTCCCCTGTAATATGCCATTATAAAAAGTTATCTAAGTAGCATTCATAATGTGTCATTATTTCCTGCATGAATATTCATGAGGTAAGTAGTTAAGTTAATCATGGCATTTATATTTGCAACTTCAAAGAAGAAAGGCACTTAGATTGTTTGCAATCAGTGTAGATCCAAATGATCAGCTGTTGCATTGGGATGTGACATCATGTCACAGTGTTCACTTATTTGCTACTCATCAACAGTGTGAATATATATTAATGTGTTTGCAAAGACAGCAGACCCTTATTATACTCTGGTGGGGCTTCATCTGGATCTACACTGTTTTGGAATCATCACCAGTTTAGAAGTATATATATATATATACTCTAATTTCCCAAACTATTCAGACAAACATAGGCAAATATTGCAGATCAAGATCAAACTGGTCCTGAAGGAAAGTTTTATCTGAATCAACACTATTTGCTACTTATTGGGTCTAATCTAACACTTTCCTCCATGAATATTCATGTAAGAAATAATGATGTCATGAATATTAATTAGATTAATCTGTTGCAGATGGACAGATGTCAATTTCTAGATATGGCAGAAACTGTAGAATCATATCTATAATATATCACAAGCAAACAGAGCAGACCCTGATCAGACGGTTCCTATAGGAGCTGTCTGATCTGGGTCTACTCTGTTTGCAAAGGCGTATTTGTGGAGTATTTTACGGTTAAAGTTACCAAAATGGCATAAATTAGTTTGCTTCAAAAAATCATGGCCAGGACAGCTTGAGTGTCCAAATACTTGGGGCAATAAGATAGTACAGTATTTATTAATCTATTGCACTAGAATGACAGAATGTCCAAATGCCCTTCTTACCACGAAGTCTGCTACATGACAATCAGGTCACACATGGTTAAAATGAAATACAGTAAAATCTCTCCATAACCGCCACTAAATTGTGTTAATTAGTTGGCATTTTGGGCAGGTGGCTGCTTAAAGCAAGGTTATATTTTTCTTATATTTCTCTTCAAAAATACAAACTACATTTTTATTCATTTTTTACCATATTAAAAGCAGTGTCACTGTATCATTTAATCCATCACTTTTATAACGACAAGCTCCTATAGGAGCGTTCTGTTTTACTGTCACCTTGCTTTAAGCAGCCACCTGCCTTTAACACAAATACCTGATGAAATTTAGTGGCCGGTATAGAGAGGTTTTACTGTATTCTGATAAACATACATGAAGATTTCTTGGTTCTATGTTTTCTCTTGTCAAGTGTAACAGAGTGACAGACACCCATTTGTAGTTTCACAGCTTTTGGAGACTGGTAACGATTTCTTCCTGACAAAGGCACTATTGTAGATGTTGATTTTTCCAACAACCTAAGTTTTTCATATGAATCAACTAATGTAAGGTATCTTGTCTTCAAACGAGGTAACTCCATCTCCGAAACACAACAAACTAATAGTAGCCGGCTAAATCAACTTGTACACTTAATGTACTTGGTGTTTAACAATGATCTGCACATTCTGTACATGTATTGACACTAAAAAATGAAGTGTGCCATAATATATCCTCTCTCAACCAATTTGTTAGTAAACAACAATTCTGCACTGTGTTAACCCATTCCCTCACAGGCTATTTTTAGATCCAACCACTTTGAATAAATCTACCGAAAAGGAGCATTAACTAGAGAAAAGGGAAAAAATAGAATTTTGTAGTTTGAAACCATTGTGATAAATAGAGCATTTGCTACTATAGGAGCAAATGCTGTTTATCACAATGGTTTCAACAGATGATTTTTACAGAAGCGTAGTAAGGCGTATCTATGGAGGAAAGGTTTAAGGTACAGTAACTTTAAAAAAATCTAATAGATCAGCAAATAAAATAGATTCTGAACAAACTGCCCTTTCAGTAGCACTTCGATCTGGACCTACATTATTTGCCTAAAATAATACACAGGATAAAACTTTGTTATCTCATTAATTTGTGAGTTTTATAAAAATTATAAGCTACCTAAGTTTCTACACCAAAAACAACGTCATGCATGGCTGCTTTCCTTCAAATGTAAAATTTTTTGAAGCATAGCTGAATATAGCACAGGTCTATCACTCTTCATCATCAACGAAATATCAATTTGAGTATTTAGACCTCACTAAAACTTAACCCTCTCTGTTATCCCAATTTGACAGGTACAACCAACAGAACATGTAACACTTATAAGGCTACTTTCATCAGCAAATATTGATGTACCTTTTAACTCATTGCACACTAAGTAATTTAGTTCCAGCTGATAAACAATTTAGTTCCAGCTGATAAATGGTAATTATCAGACTACTATTCTCAAAAATATTTTTCTTATATTTCTCTTCAAAAATACAAATTACATTTTCACTCATTTTTTACCAAAACAGTGTCACTGTATCAACCAATCACTTTATAAAGACAGATGCCTTTTAATCCCTTTGCAAACAGAGTTGACCAAGATCAGACAGCAGCTGTCTGATTACATTCTCCTCTGTTTGCTTTTAAATCAATATAGTCTGATTCTACAGTTTGAGCCATGCTCCAAATTACCTTGTTGAACTTCAAGCCATCATAAAAATTCAGCTAAGTACAGTAAAACCTCTCAAAAATGGCAACTTAAGTGTGTTAATTAGTTGGTAATTAGGGCAGGTGGCTGCTTAAAGCAAGGTAAAAATAAAACAGAACGCTCCTATAGGAGCATTCTGTTTTACTTTCACCTTGCTTTAAGCACCCACCTGCCTTTAACACATTAATACTTGATGTAATTTAGTGACTATTATAGAGAGGTTTTACTGTAAAAATTCATGATGTCATTATTTTTCACATAAGTATTCACGAGATAAAGCATTCAACAGTTTCCATACTGTTATAATGAGATCTAAGTACAGTTCTACCTAAGGCATCTCATTTGGGTCCAGCCTGTTTCTTAACCCTTTCCCTGTTGAATATTCATGTAAGAAATAATGACATCATTAATATTTAATAGCTGAATATTTATAATGGCATAATATTTATATACACATGGAATTGTTGTATTGGTAGGAAACTGTAGATCCAAATCTATTATAATTTCATAAGCTAATAGAATGTACTCTGATCAGATTGCTCAGGAGTCTACTGAGTCAGACTGTTTGCAAAGATATGAAAAAGTTTTTGTACGAAGGATTATAGGGTTAATTTATTTTTTTTTAAGGAGAAAATTTAAAAAAGAAATGATGACTAAGACAAAAACTGCAGGATCAGATCTATATAATTTCATAAGCAATCAGAGAAGACCCTGATCAGACGGCTTCTACAGGACCTGATCTGGGTCTACTTTGTTTGCAAATGTGACTGAAAAGGCATTTATATGAAGGACAGGGTGGGTTAACTTAATTTTTTTAATGTAAACATTTAGAAGAGATTGTTGGCTGAGACAAACACTGTAGGATCAGTTCTATATTAATTTCATAGGCTGCGTGAATCAGGGATGACTCCTACAGGATCTGTCTGATCTCGGTCTACTCTGTTTGCAAATGTGTGAAAAGGCGTTAAAATAGCTATATGAAGGAAATAGTTAAAACCCTCGCCATTGATGAGGAGTTTGTTCATAGGAATACTTAACCTTTTGAATGATGGAAACAAGTGCATTATCAAAATTCTGCAAACTGGAGACCCAGATCAGAGGGGTGGGGGGGGGGAGCCCTCTGATGAGGGTCACCACTGTTTGTCACTTAAAATCCTCATAACTCTATCAATAAACTATAATGGACTTAAGTCCAAAGGGTTAATGTATTTTGGTAGAACAAAGCTGATACAGGATTTCCTCACAGTGAAGTTCTTGAGACTAATAATAAAAATCAATGAATAGCCATCAATAAAATCAATTTCCATGGTTTGTGATCAGGAGAAAATGTTTTGTCTACAATCTAAGATCAAATTCTGCAACTTTTTCCACATAATGAGAAAATGAGATAACCTAAGTTTACACACAGACTGTATCTAGATGAGCTGCCATGTTAACCCTTTCCCTGTTTAGTCCTAATTTAAATACCTACTGAATATTCATGAACAAAATAGTTCTAATGAAATATGGAAGGTAGAACATTGCAGTCATTTTAGAAAGTAAAGAAACAGATCTATCAAATTCCATTAGCAAACAGAGCAGACACTGATCAGACGGCTCCTATAGGATACGTCTGATCTGGGTCTACTCGGTTTGCAAATGCGTTAAAAGGCGTCTTTATGAAGGAAAGGGTTATAAGCTAAGCAGCATTTCATTAGCAGCCATACATTCTAAAACTCTGACCATGTTTCTCAAAATATATATTTAAAACAAAAACTATTTGAGAAATGAAACAAGTGACATTTTTTGCCAATGTAAGTTTCTATGTGTACGACAGCTTAGCTTTTGAAAAAAACATCTCGGCAGTCCTATTTCTTTCTTCATTTAATATTCATGAGCACTCCGTTACTTATTGGTTTTCAAATATTCAATGACTGTATATCAAACCCTAAGTGCAGATGTTAACCTCTTTTACGATCGTCTCTAGAGATATGTATAACCAGCACATTACACTTTTTTAAATCGATGAAAACTGAGTTCAAATAGATATATCCCAAAGGTATAGGCTGAGTGTAAACCAGTGTAGTGCTGAACAACAAACACTTCTTTGTGCAGTAGACCTGCCTATAGCAACCACATAATGAGTAAATGTCTGGGTCTATAGGAGCAGATGCTTGCTGAATAATGCAGGACAAAAGTTATGCAGAAAGCTCCTAGAGGAGCTTTCTGCATTTATAACTTTTGTCCTGCATTAAGCTATGACCTGTCCTTAAATCCCAGAATTAGACTAATTTTTGGGTCAGGTTACTATAGTCAGGTTCTCCTGTGTACTGTATTTTCCCTAGTTATTCAGACACCAATTGTAATGCTACCTTATATACCCTATATGTATTCGGACACCAAATCATCCCTTTCTACCAGTTGTATGATTTTACCCCCACAATCGGAACCTATATACAGTCTAACCTGCTTCAGCGGTCACCTGGTATCAGCAGCCACACTGCCGTAAGCGGCCACTACCAGTTGTAATATTCAGACACTAAATCACCCCTTTCTACCAGTTGTAATGCTACCTTATATACTTGAGTATTCGGACACCAAATCACCCCTCTCTACCAGTTGTAATATTCAGACACCAAATCACCCCTTTCTACAAGTTGTAATGCTACTTTATAATTATATACTTAAGTATTCTGACACCAAATCACCCCTCTCTACCAGTTGTAATGCTACCGTATATACTTAAGTATTCGGACACCAAATCACCCCTCTCTACCAGTTGTAATATTCAGACACCAAATCACCCCTTTCTACCAGTTGTAATGCTACTTTATAATTATATACTTAAGTATTCGGACACCAAATCACCCCTCTCTACCAGTTGTAATATTCAGACACCTGAATCACCCCTTTCTATCAGTTGTAATGCTACCTTATCATTATATATTTAAGCATTCGGACATAACCCTTGAGATGTGGGAAATGAGTAAACTAAGCATCTTCAAACAGTGTAGACCCAGACCAGATCAAAACAGTCATTCAAAATCCTTCAACAAATTTAAGCGTTTCATATTGATTGAGCTGTCTGATCAGGATCTGCTCTGTTTGCTTATGATATAATATAGATATGATTCTACAGTTCAAACCGGCATGGACAAACATTCTTAAGAATTAATCTAATTAATATTCATGAGGTCATTATTACTTTCCTGAACATTCAATATATACATGCAATAAAGGGTTAAGTTAAACATGCTGATGGGTCATTCCACTTTGAATGTTTAGTATTCAAAGACTGAAAATGCTTATTGATTTTGTATAAATCAAATAATCATCAGACACTACATACGTCATAGTACATTGAAGCATAATTTATATTGTCTCATATCGTTTCTTGTCCTAATTCCAATTACAATTCCTATGTACAATTTGAAATATCCAACAATCCACTATAATGATCTTAAAACCAATTTCACATCAACTCTTTGCACTAAATATTCTAAACTCCCATTTTCTTCAAGCTAGAATTAATTTTCCCAGCATATCACTCTGTCTAAGTTGACACAAGTCACCTAGATAGTCCTAGGCCTGCATGCATAGTGTCTTTACGGATATTTTTCCTTGCCCTATTTGAGGCTGCTTACCCCTTCTCATGCTATTAGAGTATATACAATGTATCTGCATTTGCAAATTGTGTAGACCCATACGAGACAGCTCCTAGAGGAGGTGTCTCATATGGGTCTTCACTATTTGCCATAGTTATTCAATGGCTACAGTAACATTTGATCTACCTTTAGAATGATCAACCTAATTAATATTCACAGCAGATGGATTCACAGTTGAATGTTCAGCATGAGAAGGTTAAGTCTGTTGGAATTTTTTTCTCTTTAGACTTAAAATTCTTTTGTCTTTGATTCTCTTTAAATAAGTACATTTTCCTTGCATTTGTTTATAGTCTTGATCAGAGTGTCACAGGTTTTGAAACAGATGCAAAACCAAGCTACTCAGTGTCTTATCTGTACCTCTCTGTTTGCAAAGGTATAAAACAATCATAAAGTCGCTAATACAGCATTTTAAGAGTTAAACCTCTTGTCATTATTCCTGGATCAATAAAACTGATCTGTCTTTAACATGCAGAGATTTATTCTCTGTAGATGACAAAAAGTAAATCTTACACATAATAATGATTACTTTTGATTATAATATAGCAAACTTATAATAATACATGTACCATGTGAAATCTTAAACACATTTAATTATGAGAAAAGCTGAGAGAACCCATTGTATGAACTAGATGAAACCATTTATAAATCATTCAACTGTCTTATGTATGGTACATTTAAGGACAAAACATTCTCTCTTATTCAATCAATGATTAACAAATGTGATAGGCCTTACTCTATAATAACCAAGGTATTATGCAAAGAAAAACATTTGCCTGACAAACAAATACAGCAGAGGCCAATCAATTTTAAACACTAAAGATCCAATTTACAAGCTGACATCAAAGATTTCAAATGAATTTCACCACAGATAATAAAAATGCGCATTTGGATCCTGATTAGAGATTGATTGCCTAAAAAATGACATCTCATCTGGATACAAACTGTTTGCAAAGGCTATATATAGTAGAACCTGTCCTAAGGGGCCATACATTTTATTGAACAAAGTATGCGTAGTCTTAAATATCAGGTGGTTGCTATAATATAATGCAGGAGAAAAGAAATTCAGAAAGCTCCTATAGGAGCCTTTTGTATTACTTTTGACCTGCATTAAGCTACCACCTCCTTTAAAACCCCATAATTAGACCTCTTTGTGATGGCTGCTTAAGACAGGTTCTACTGTAACTACTTTGTCCATTACTTAAACCTTTGAATGTGCAAAAAGTGTGGACCTAGATCTGGAGCCCTCTGATCAGGGTCCGCACTGTTTATCAACCAGAATCCCCTTGTAAATTACACCCTTTCATACTGAATGGAATCTATCATTAATCTAAGATGAACGTTTCAACCATATTCCACTTTGAAAATTCAGCATTCAATGGATTAAGCATGTTAAGTAAACTGTCGCCAATGCTCTGTGGTGTCCCTGTCAACAGTAATAGGATAAGAAGTACTAAGTCCAAACACTAAACAAATATAATTAAATATTTTATCAGTTTATTATTCAGTGAAACATATTTCTTTAGCTCTTCTCCTCGCATAGACACCTTTTCATAGCCTTCTTAAGGCTTTTTTTAACCCTTTCCCTCATATACATGCTTTTTCACGTATGTAGGAGCTGTCTGCTCTGTTTGCTTAAGAAATTATATAGATCAAAATATACAGTGTCTGCCTGGATAAAACAATCATGAGTTCATATACAATTATGAAATTTTCAGCTAATACATAATCATGATATCATTATTTCTTACATGAACAGTCAACAAGGAAAGGGTTAATTTGCATGAAGATTTTGAATAACAAAATGTTTGCAAATGACAGTAGAATAATTTCCTGCTTTCAAAGGGTTCAACCACAGTTTACCTCCACTCTCTGGGTAATTTTTGTAAGAGATATTTCCAGCTGATTAAAATATTTTATTGTATTGTAAACATGTCCAGAAATATGCTCCCTTTCAAACAAATTAGAGTACAGAAATGAGACAACAACAAAAACATTGATTTAGATCAGTGACTAAATTTTTACAATATATAACTTAACATATACATGTACATTAAACAATTTAATCTCCAAGTAACCTGTACATTATACAACTTAATATATACATGTACATTCAGTAACTTATTCTCTATCTGTACATTATACAATTTAATCTCTACCTGTACAAATATAATACAACATAATCTCCATGTGTACATTACACAACTAAATCTCATAGATAGATACAACTTAATCTATACCTGTATATCATACAACTTATTATGTCTACCTGTACATTATACAACTTAATATATCCCAGTACATTATACAACTAAATATCTCCCTGTACCTTATACAACTTAACCCTTTCCCTCATATAAACGTATTTTCATGCATTTGCAAACAGAGTAGACACAGATCAGACGGCTCCTAGAGGAGCCGTCTGATCAGGGTCTGCTCTGTATGCTAATAGAATTTGATAGATCTGTTTCATTGCTTTCTATAATGTCTCCAATGTTCCCCCTTCCGTATTTCTTTTACAACTGTTTTTTAATGAATATTCAGTAGGTATTAAAATTTGGAATAAACATAGAACAGGGAAAAGGTTAATCTTTACCTGCATAAATTATGTACATTATGTCTCTACCGGTACATTATACAACTTAATCTCTACCTTTACATCTGTCTGTAATTTACACAACTTAATCTCTACCTTTACATCTGTCTGTAATTTACACAACTTAATCTCTACCTTTACATGATCTGTCTGTATATACAACTTAATCTCTATGTGTACATTACACAACTAAATATCTCCCTATACATTACACAACTTAATCTCTACCTTTACATCTGTCTGTACATTATACATTACATCTGTCTGTACATTATACAATTTAATCTCTATGTGTACATTGCACAACTAATTATCTCCCTATACATTATACAACTTATTTTATTATCTCTCCATGTACTGTATACAACTTAATATCTACATGTAAATCTACCTGTACATTATATACCTCAATCTCTATGCATACAGTCATCATACAGACCATTTGAAGATGACCTGCAACTGATACTTTTGAATTACTACATATTTTGTTAGTTAACAAATGCCCCCCTCCCCACCCACTTACTTCTTGGGGGAAACTAATGACGGCTCAAGCAACTTACACTCTATGTAACAACCATTATATAAAGAAATATAGGTTTTCGAAATTGTAGATGGTAGCTGAATGAAGACTGTAAGCAATGCAGAAAGGTGCATCCACAGGAGCTTTATGCATTGCTTTCATTCTGCATTAAGTTACCACCTGTGTTAGAAATGCAAGAAGCTGGGGCATTTATTACAAGATTCAACTATACACAGTTCATCGTCATTTCGCAATATTCAATGCATAATAATAATTGGTACATGTGATAGAATAAGATTGTATAACACTGCTATTAATACAACATCCTAAATTCAGTAACCAAGACATCCTTAGAATAAATATAGTTTCAATATATAGTTACATACCATGCAACATTTGAGGATTATAATATTATATACATGTATAATTTAACACTAATGAAAATGAACTCCAATGGAACATGCATGCATAATTTTAATGTACAAAATTCACTTGATAATGGAGCTTCACATCTGGTCTCACTCCACTACATCCTGCTGGAGAGGAGAAACAATGCAGACAAAGATTACAGTATTTTGAAAAACAACTCAATTAGTCAGCTTTCATTGGTTTATCTTTAATCCTTTCCCTGTTGAATATTCATGTAAGTAATAATGACATCATGAATATTTATTGGCTGAAGTTTTGTAATGGCATAATTATGTACACATGATTTCTTGGTAGAAATCTATTATATTTATATAGAGCAAACCCTGACCAGACGGCTTCTAAAGTACCGGGTAGCTGTCTAGTCTGGGTCTACTCTATCTGCAAAGGCATGAAAAAGTTAACAGTTTTGAAGAAACTTTTTGAATAAAAGTATACGAGAAAGCATAAGGCATCAGAATATAGAAGACAAATACATATGAATACTGAAATACTACAAAGTTATTGTTACACTTTGAGTTTCATTAGCTGCTGTTCACAGATTCCAAAGAAATAGTCCAAGAAATACAGTAAAACCAATCTAAACCAGAACTATTTAGGTCTTTGAAAGCAGGTGGCTGCTTAATGCAGTGTGAAAGTCATACAGAGAGCTCCTTTGGGAACCTTCTACATGATTTATTATGGAGAATAAAGTATTATATGCTTTGTATTTTATAACATCTTTACTGTCAGGAGTCAACTAGAATTCACAGAAACTGAATGACAAGCTTTATTGTAAACTTAATTATTTGAAATTGCTATATACATTTGCATTGGGATGCAGTATGTTATATTTGACATCATCCTTGTCCATTCTGGTTTTCAGACTAATTGTTGGAATTTAATAAATCTGTCATAGTACATGTATTATAACAGCAGTTGAGTATACACATGTATCTCGTTTTAATTCTCATTGAAATCGATTACACACAGTTTCAATGATGATCTACAAAGAGTTGTCAGTTTATTATAGCAACTTTCATTAATCCTTTACTCCATATATGCCTTTTAACACCTTTGCAAACAGAGCAGACCTGGATCAGATAGCTCCTTTAGATGCCAACTGATCAAGGTCTTCTCTGTTTGCTTATGAAATAATATAGAAATGATTTTACAGTTTATGCCATGGCAAAAATTTCCAATGTTCATAAATATTATGCCATTTATAACATTTTTGAAAAGGAGCTTCTTGCATTTTGTACACCGGTGGTTGCCTCAATACCCAGATTTACACTTCTTTATAACGGTTTACTTAAGGCAGATTCTACTGTACAGGCAATGTGAAGTTTTCACAGTGAAAGAAGACAGTAAACAAATGTACAAACCCATCACCATTTTACACTAACATTAGAACTAAAACATTCACAAAAGTATTATTATAGACAGTTAGATATCTGTAATACACAATATAAACCCCTTTAAACCGGAGTTAATATAAAGAATAATTAATAGGTCTTTTCAGGCAGGTGGCTGCTTTATATTGCAGGGTGAAAGTCATGTAGAAAGCTTCACAAGGAGCGTATTTATTCCACCCTGCATTAAGCTACCACCTGTCTTAAGACTTGCATCGATACTTAATTGTCCAGTTTAGAGGGATTTTACTGTTTGCTATTATCTCTTGGTTATACATACATGTCAGTAGAACCTGTCTTAAGTGACTATTAAAAAGGTGTAATTCTCGGTTTTTAAGACAGATGGTAGCTTAATGCAGGTCAAAAGTAATACAGAAAACACATATTGGTGTTTTCTGCTGTACTTTCACTCTGCATAAAGCAATGTCTCCTATGTTCAATAAATAAATGGTTGCTTATGACAGGTTCTACTCTGTATAATACAATGTCCTGTTCCCAAAGGAAGGTGATGACCATGATATACATAAGTTTATATATGAAAAGATAGATCAACTGTACAATAATGTAGTCAAGATGTTTGTTGTACTATCCAAATCTCTCCTTCCTTAGCAAAAACATACTGTATACTCATTAAAATCAACTCCCTGAGACAATTCTAATGTAAGTACATGTACATACTTTTAAACAACTTATGATTCGGTTGAGATGTAAAGAAAATAATTTACAGTTATTTCCCAATAATACCACTCTTACCTGGATCTCTATTCCTTTACTCCATAAGTACATCTTTAAATGCCTTAGCAAACAGAGTAGACCCAGATCGGATGGCTTCTAAAGAAGCCGTCTGATTGAGATCTGCTCTGTTTGCTTAAGATTGAATGTAGATCTGATTCTACAGTTTCAGCCATGACCAAAATTTCCTGTCTTAACATGCCTGACTATAAAAATTATCATGTCATTATTTCTTTCATTAAATTTCATGGAGTAAAGGGTAATTAAAAAAGAAATATGGTAACCAGGAGGTCTTGCACAAGATTATTAGGATGTAGATTATAATAAACTTTACCTTGCCATTATGTCTGACATTCCCTCTTTAACCCTTTGCACGCTAAGTAATTTTTTGTCTGCAACAATTGTCGTCTGTTTCAATTCTTAAAATAAACTTTCTCTCATTGTTTTGCAAAAATATGGTCAAGATGACAAACAGTTTGGATCCTGATGAGACGCCGCATTATGCGGCATCCCATCTAGATCCAAACTGTTTTGCATAGGTATTCACTCATCTGCCCATAGCAGGCTAAAGGTTAATAGATGCATAGGGTGTCGGCTATTCAGAATGAGTCTGAGAGAGGGGGAATGTGGGGGAGGGTGGAGAAGAGGGAGGGAGGGGGGGTTGGAGTCAAGGGGATTTCAATCATTGTGTGAAGGACAGGGTTGTGCCTGGTTCATGGATCATCCAATTAATAGAACACTGCTCTTGCATATTATTTACAAACCCAAAACACTAGAGGAAAGATGTCCCTTGAAAATGTTTCTAATGATAAAATGGAGTTTAAAATGTAGTTAAGCAAAGAAGTTCGTTAGCAAGGATCAACCATGATATTCATACTGTACACCAGTTACTCTTCATGACATATAAAGCTTATCAACACTTTCCCTAATGAGCATTTATGCATGCATTTATAACATGAATATTCATTAACTTATTTTTTATTTATAATGTAGAAGTTTAACCCTTACAATGCTGAATTTTCAAATGGAATGTTCCAAAATTCAAATAGGTCAAGCTTATAGTGAATATTTAGGGATGTTTTCTAAAGAAATGTGTAACATGACAAACAGTGCAGACCTTGATGAGAGGGCTCCCCTAGGAGCCCTCTCATCTGGGTCTACACTGTTTGCAAAGGACATTAGTGACTCGGGTCCCGCACTGTAAGGGTTAAAGGAATTTGTTCGCTTCAAACTTGACAAAACCTTTAGGATCAGATCTATATAAATCCTTTAGCAAACTGAGCAGACCCTGATCAGATGGTTCATATTGGAGCTGTCTGATCTGGGTCTACTCTATTTGCAAAGGTTAAGTTAACTGCTTTATCCCTTTCCCTGTTCTATGTTTTTTACAAATTTCAATACCTACTGAATATTCATGGACAAAATAGTTATAATGAAATTTATGGAAGGCGGGACATTATAGCCATTTTAGAAACTAAAGAAAAAGATATATCAAATTCCATTAGCAAACAGAGCAGACCCTGATCAGACAGCTCCTATAGGAGCGGTCTGATCTGGGTCTACTCTGTTTACATATGCGTGACAACATGTTTATACGAGGGCAAGGGTTAACAAAAGAAAGGTACTTTAAATTAAAAACGGTAAAATAGGATAGGCTCTGATGGGCACCAAATGAGCAGAATCTGGAAAAGACGTTGTGTTCTAATCACGAAGGCTGATTTGTTTCTACACTGTTTGAAAAGGCCTAAAGTTTGTTTTAAATACATGTACTCTAATTGCCATTATATTTGGAGACCCAGTGTCCCCTCTCCACTTAGGTTTATAAAGCTTTATAAAGGGTTCAGATTAGTTCCATCACAGTAACAAACTTTCATTCCTACTCCACTGAAAAGTATTACTGCATAAATTATGTTTGATTAGAACTACCTAAGTAAATGAGTACATACTATAATCACTAGAAAACAGGGCACTCAGGTATTACCAAGAGTATAGATCCAGATTGGCCTTAAGATAGGAAATGCCATGACCAATCAGGATCTACATTGTTTGCAAACTTCCAGGTGCACTATTTCCAGTGACTCAAATGTTACTGATGACACATCAAAGTGCTTTTTCTTTGTTTTGTTATTCTCAGTATTGGTGAGTACTTTTCAAATAATTAGCAGCGATTTGGACAACTACAGGCCAAGAGACATTTTACATACAAAATTTACAATGTCACATAGCATTTAGTGACCATGTGTCAATTTCAAACCAGAGGATTTTCACTGAAACTATTTATTGGAAAATGTCAAAAAGAAATTTGAAAATGCCACATTAACCCCTTACTACATGAATATACATATAAGAAAATGACATCATAAATATTAATTAGTTTAATTTTTATAATGAACTCAGGAATTTTTGGCCACGACAGAAACTGTAGAATCATTATATATCTATATCATTTCATAAGCAAACAGAGCAGACCCTGATCAGATGGCTCCTACAGGAGCTGTCTAATCTGGGTCTACTCTGCTTGCAAAGGCGTAAAAAGGTGTATTTATGTTTATGGAGTAAAGAGTTAATATTTGTAAAGCAATCTGTTAGGGTTTCAATTAAGAATAATTTCCTTCCCGATTCATGTATGCAGTATGAATATCACTTCAGGTTGGGTATAAAGCATTGGCAAACCACCCATTAGGTATTATGGGGGAGGGGGCATAGTTTACCTTCTTCATCAATTCTAGGAGGTGCTGGTTGTGATTGTCCTGAAAGGTCATATTCATGTGACTTTACCGTATCCTAATATTACCCATAACATTTGGACACCAATTTCCCATCTCCACTGGTTTGTAAAGTAGAATAAACTTTTACTCCTTTAATATGCCTTTGCAAACAGAGTAGACCCAGGTCAAGCAGCTCTTGTAGGAGTCATCTGATCAGGGTCTGATCTGTTGCTTTTGGAATAATATAGATATGATTCTAAAGACTCTGCCATGCCTGTGTTCCTGTGTCGTTATAAAAATTAATCTAATTATAATTCATAATGTCATTATTCTATGAATATTCATGTAAGAAATAATGACATCGTGAATATTAATTAGCTTTATCTTTATGATGACATAATACAGACTGAAAGTTTTGGCAATGGCAGAAACTGTAGAATCAGATCTTTATTATTTCATATTCATAAGCAAACAGAGTAGTTCATTATCAGACGGCTCCTACAGGCTCTATCTGATCTGGGTCTACTCTATTTGCAGAGACATTAACAGGTGTATCTATGGAGAAAAGGGATAATTCAATTTGAAACCATTTCAATAATTTTAAATGAGAATGACAAAGTAGCAAATAGTGTAAACCTTCATCAAATGCCTCCTCCAGGAGCTATTCGATCTGGCTCTGCACTATTTGCCCAAGTGTTTCTGTGCAAAAAATAATAATAATAATAACATAATGTTTGGTGGAGAATATCAAATTTTATTATTTGAACACATACTGGTCAATATCTAGTGCTCAAATAGATTTTCTATCACAATAAAAACACTATTGATGACAAACTATTCTCAGTTTTTGCATAAGCCAAGTCATTTTATTGGCACAGATCGCTTGCTAGGTACATACATTACAAAGTATGTTTTCTATACTTTTCCTAACCCTTGTCCCACTATTCACCACCTAATTCCAATTTTCAAACAACTTGGATCCAGATCAAACATCAAGTAACTCAGCATCTCATCAGGATCCAAGCTATTTGACACTCAGTAAATACTTTCTTAAAAGCTAGATCGAGTCAGCAGTAGTCAAAATTGCACCAGATCCAAATTTGGGCAGACATAAATTTTTTCACGGTAGGATGAGGGATAAGCTGGAAAACGTGTCGAATATGCAGTCAGACAATTATCACAATCAGGTTACTACAATCATAACAATTATGAAGGCATTGTACAATAAGTTTCCATATTTTCACCTTTTAAATATCAAGTACCTTACAATTAACATATAAAGTAAAACCCCTCTATAACGGCCACTAAATTGTGTTAATTAGTTGGTATTTAGGGCAGGTGACTGCTTAAAGCAAGGTGAAAGTAAAACAGAATGCTCCTATAGGAGCGTTCTGTTTTACTTTCACCTTGCTTTAAACAGCCACCTGCCTTTAACACAAAATATTTTATGTAATTTAGTGGCCGTTATAGAGAGGTTTTACTGTATGTACACGAACAACCACAAAATCAGCAAGTAAAAAACTTTTGCTATTGTATCACAAAATAAAAGTACATTTTAAATTCTCCAAGACAGCTAGCAACAAATTTGTGATAACTTGTGTACTATGCAACCGTTTGGATCCAGATTGTATGACAGTCTCTGATCATAATATTGTTGTTTTTTTAAAAATGGGGAAAATACACTATAACGCTTAACTCAATGAACATGCCTTTTGACCCTTTCCTTGTTCTATGTTTATTACGAATTTGAATACCTACTGAATATTCATGGACAACATAGTTATAATGAAACATCGAAGGTGGAACATTGTAGATGTTTTAGAAAGTAAAGAAACAGATCTGTCAAATTCCATTTGGAAGCAGGGTAGATCCTGATCAGACCAGCGGTTTGATCTGGGTCTACTCTGTTTGCAAATGCGTGAAAAACGTGTTTGTATGAGGGAAACGGTTAACATCTTTGCAAACTAAGTTCAATCAGATTACACTGTCCCTGTAGAAGCAAGCCATCTGATCAGGATCTGCTCTGCTTTTAGAATAATATAGAACCAGTTCTACAGCTTCTGCTATGCCAAATTTTTCTTACGTTCATCAGCAGTTATAAAAATATTTGAAGACCAAAATTTGCAAACAACAATAATTGCTTTGCATGAAGAATCAACCCTTAAAGTTTGGGAACCAAGTATATGAGACCTTTGCAAACAGTGTAGACCAAGATATGACTCTCGATAGGGTCAGCACTGTTAAACTTTGTCATAAAAATCATTTTTTTCAGTGATAAAATTAATTTGGACACAGTATTTTGTTTAACCGATTTTCTCCTACTAACACCTTTTTGTGCCTCTGTAAAACTCATTCTTTGAAACCATTGTGATAAATAGAGCATTTGCTCCATAGGAGCAAATGCGCTCTATTTTCTCCATAGGAGCAAATGCTCTATTTATCACAATGGTTTCAAAAATACGCAATTCTAAAATTATCCTTTTCTATACTTAATGCTACTTTTCGGTTGATTAATTCAAAGAAGTTGGGTCTAAAAATAGTCCAGGAGGGAGTTTCTAGCCTGTTTTTCAGTTATTCAGCAGGTTGAGGGTTAATTCTTCGTATGCTACAGAATAAAAGGGAGGAGACAACTAGATCACTGCAACTTGTGCAGTCACCCTGCTTATGTGTGATATGCAACTTGATCTAAATAAAAAAAAAAGCTTTAGAAGGATCTTGGAGTTACAATTACAGGAAGAAAGGTATTCAAATAAATGATGAAAAATATATATAACAGAAATCGAATTTTGGAAAAAATGGATAATTCTGAAGAGAACTATTATAAAATTATAAAATTTTAAAAGATAAGCTGTCAAAATACTTTAGAAGACAGGTTTGGAAAAACTATAGACCAATTGTCAAACAGCTTGGATCCTGATGAGATATGGGACCCGCAAGACTCACAGTTTGCAAATATGAATCAGGTCATAAAAAGAAGGATAAATGATTAACCCTATCCTCCATAGGCTAATTTTAGACCAAACTTCTTTGAATGAATCTACCTAAAAGGAACATTTACTTGAGAAAAGTAAAATTTTAGAATTTTGTAGTTTGAAACCATTGTGATAAATAGAGCATTTGCTCCTATAGGAGCAAATGCTCTATTTATCACAATGGTTTCAAGAAATGGTTATTACAGAGGCGTATTTATGGAGGAAAGGGTTAAAACTGCCAGAAATTACCATTTAGGCCGGCGTATGTGTACAGCTCAGTATGAGTACTGAAGGCTTACCTTTGGCATCATCAATATCACTGCTGTCCCCAACAGATTTGTTCCCTTTTAAATGATGGGCTCGTATTCTTGTCTTGTGACGTTTTAGCACCATATCTGGGTTACCATTTGAATATGGACCTGAAAATAGTCAAAGCAGAACAAGGTTAATCTATAAGTCATGCAAGTTTATTTTTAATTTTGCTGATAAAAAAAATCATGTTTGTTTTAACCAATGTCCCAATTCCTTTCTATATTAATTTTGCATGTTTTTTACAGTAAAACTTGCTAATCTGAACTTTTAGTAAAGAAGAACAGGTGGCTGCTTATTGCACAGTGAAAGTCATGCAGAAAACTGCTCTGGGAGCTTTGAGCGGAACTTTCATCATGCTTCAGGCTACCACCTGTCTTAACCCTTTCCTTCATATAGACACTTTTCCATGCATCTGTAAATAAAGTAGACCAAGATAAGATGACTCCTGCAAGAGAAGTCTGATCTGGGTCTACTCTGATTTATATTATACTACAAGCAAACAGAGAAAATTATATAAATAGGATCCTACAGTTTTTGCCTATGCCAAAAATTCCCTTGAAAAAAAATACATTATAAAATTGATGAAGTGATCAATTCATGCATAAACACTCATTAAGAGAGAATAACTCTGGCATTATTTAGTGTAGACCACTGAGACAACTGATATAATGAATAACTACAAACTTTTAACATACTAAGCAAAAAATGTAGATTAACTACGAAGAAGCTCAGACAATAATGCTTCTATGGATGGACAGACAGATGGGTGGACAGCTGGATGGACAGCCGGACACTTGTTTACTCCCAGTAAATTTGTTGTGTTTATGGGGATGTTAATTATACAATAATCAAGACATATCAAATCTTGGATACAGGAAGCTTGTTAATCCTTACTGTGTGGGACACTAGTCACTAATGTCCTTTGCAAACAGTGTAGACCCAGATGATAGGGCTCCTAGAGGGCAGTACTGTTTGTGATGTTACACTTTTCTTTAAAAAATCCCTAAATGTTCACCATAAACTTGACCTGTTCAAAATATTGGAATAGTTCATTTGAAAATTCAACGTTGTAAGGGTAATAATTAATTAGTAATTTCATCAGTTATCAAGATCCAGATCTGAAGGTGCCCTCTGATCAGAATCTGCCATGTTTCCCATGCAATATTCATCAACATTCATTCTTTCAGAATATGCCAGCAGAACTTCTCTTCAAAGACCCAATACTCTACTGTATTATCTCTAATAAATGCCCATGGGGGAATAACATTTTTGAAAAGGAGCTGCTTGCATTGTGTAAACATGGGGTTGCTTAATGCACAATGAAAGCAATGCAGAAAATTCCCAAAGAAGCTTTCTGCTTTACTTTTAGCCTGCATTAAGCTACCACCTATATATAAAACTAGAAAATTGTGTCTGTAAGACACAGCAATGCCCCCGTGGTGGTGCTTGCCTAGCTGCACGTAAAATTCATAAGTCATTTGACTTGACCTTGGGCTTGTGGGCAGCATGGGCTGGGTGAGTAATGAAAGTATGGATGGTGTTTAATGTGTATATGCAATTCCATGCCAATAGCTATAGCTGTTAGTGAGATATAAGACGAAAAAACTGTGACAACCAACTGCACGTAAAATTCCTAAGTCATTAGACCTTGACCTTTGGCTTACAGACAGCCTGGGCTGGGTGTCCAATGAAAGTATGGATGGTGTTTAATGTGTACATGTATATGCAATTCCATGGCAATAGCTATAGCAGTTAGGGAGATATAAGACAATGAAAAAATGTGACAACAAAGTGCACATAAAATTCCTAAGTCATTTTACCTTGACATTGGGCTTGTGGGCAGCATGGATTGGGTGTGCAATGAAAGTATAGATGGTATTTAATGTGTATATGCACTTCCATGCAAATAGATACAGTGGTTAGGGAGATATAAGATGATGAAAAACCTGTGACAACCAACTGGACATAAAATGTCCAAGTCATTTGACCTTGACCTTGGGCATGCGGGCAGCCTGGACTGGGTGCTCAATGAAAGTATGGATGGTGTTTAATGCGTATATGCAATTCCATGTGAATAGCTTCAGCAGTTAGGGAGATAAAAGACAATGAAAAAACTGCGACAACCAACTGCACGTAAATGTGACAACAAACTGCATGTAAATGTGACAACCTACTGCATGTAAAATTTAAGTCATTTGACCTTGACCTTGGGCTTGCGGGCAGCATGGGTGGGGTGTTAAATTATAGCACCGATGGTGATTGATGTGTTTGTGAAAAGTTCCATGTGTATAAGTGTAGAAATTACTGATATATAACACTTTATAACATTAAAGTGTGACGCAATGACGGAGAGACGAAAGGACCAATGGAAGGTCAGACGGACAAACCCAAAACAATATCCCTCTGCCTTTGGCAGGGGATAATAAGGTTGAAAGTATATTTGTTCTAAGCTCTCTTTAAGTTTAATATTAACCTATAATGTAATGATTAATTAAAACTGGCTCCTCCTGTACTGATAATTAACCAAACAAAAAGTTGTATCAAATTTACCAGTGAAAAAATGATTTGTATGACAAACAGTGCAGACTCTGATCAAAGGGTTCCCTCAGGAACCTCCTGACCAGAGTGTGTCTACACTGTTTGTAAAGGTCTTATATACTCAGCCCCCACACATTATGGGTTAAGCCTTCAGTATGATTTACACTAAAGCATTGCTTTTACACTGATTACTGAGTATACTTTACATCAAGCCCCTTGGAAGATTGATTTACACAAACATTATTGTTACTAAGGCCTAACAGTTAGTCCTTTATGTGTTTTAATTACACTAAGGCATAAGTATGCTTTACACTAAATTACCTGTATGCTCTATATCAATCCTTTCTTTCATATGTACATGCTCTCCCGCATTTGAAAACAGAGCAGACCCAGATCAGACAACTCCTACAGGAGCTGTCTGATCCGGGTCTGCTCTGTTTGCTACTGCAATTTGAAAGATCTGTTTCTTTACTTTCTAAAATAGCTACAATTTTCCACTTTTCATATTTCATCATAACTATTTCATCCATGAATATTCAGTAGGTATTAAACATTTGAAATAAACATAGAACAGGGGATGGGTTAAGCTCTCTGTATTCTAAATACTCACTGGGCAGTTGATGCGAAGAGTACTTAGAGGTAGATCTCCTATGTCCATATTTAAACTTGAAGGGTGTCCATGACATCATGATATAAACATAAAACAACCAACAACTTGGCTAAATCCCCATAGAATGACTTGCAGTCTAGTGTCTGCTAACTGTATTATCCAATTCAGTAACTAATCATTAATGGAGTGGTTTCAGATCCACACAGATTCGAAGTCCCATATGAATAAAGTCCACCTTGTCAGAAAATAATCCCTTTCTGTAACTCTGCTATACAAAATATAGATCTCTGTATCCAAAACACCCAGTGTTTATTCAACACATCCACTGAGGATCTATATCAATTTTCAATAAAATTACAGTCTTGCCGGGTTTTTTATTGACATAACAAAATACCATAGACACTAGATCGAACTGGATGGCAGTTCAGTGTATACAATGGAGCACACTATGTCAAAGAATAAATGACTGAAATCCAGCTGAGGCCATGGACTGTCATTTTCTTTTCAAAGCTTTAAAATAACTCTTTGCCCACTTAAAAATTGTCAACAACAAAAATTATAATCTGTTTAACTCTTTGCGTGCTGGTAGAGAATTTGCGATTAACAATGCAAACAATTTAGATCCAGAAGAGATGCCAAAAAATTAGTGTCTCATCAGGATCTAAACCGTTTGACATCCTGATCACATTTTTGAAGAGTAATAACAGAAAATAATTCAACTAAAAAATTCAGTCTGCAAAAAGAAATTGCAAATGATAATTACTAAGTATGCAAAGAGGTAAACTAGACTAAGCCCTTTACTCCATAGAGATGCCATTGGAAGTCTTTGCAAACAGAGTACACCCAGATCAGACAGCTCCTATAGGAGGTAGCTAATCAAGGTCTGCTTATCGGATATCAATCTGATTATTCAGATTCTGCCTTGGCCAAATATTCCATTGCTGACATAACATTTTATAAACTTGGTTAATTAATATTCATTAAGTCACTACATGCATTTATCTCTAACATACAACTTATCTCTAACATACTAAGAGTTACCCTGCCTAGCAATAATTAACTGCTTAAACTGTGCATCTGCAGGAACTCAGTAAATTAGCCTTTTGCAAACAGTGTAGACCCAAATCAAAGGGCTCCTAAGGGAGACCTTTGATCAGAGTCTGTACTGTTTGTCACTAAAAATTCTCTTGCAAACTCTACCCTTTCATACTAAATAGACTCTGCTGTTTATATAAACAATGATGGAACATTCTACGCCTACGGTGAAAATTTAGCATTCAAAGGGTTAAACTTTGGATTGAATTCGGCTTTACTTATGAAAAGATTTGGACAAAAGGTTTTCAAATTTAATCATTGAGTGTATATTATTAAAAAATATCTACAAACACATAATTAGAATTTCTCTCTCGTATCTTTCAAATATCGCTATATTATATAGTTTTCAACAAGCTCAGCACCTGAATAACAAAGACAAGCGAGCTTACACAAAAAGAACACTTCAACAGTATGTAGACAATCTGATCTTGAAAAACTTTCTAAAAAGTTGCATATTTGAAAAGGCTACATTTGCAAACCCCAATCAGTTCAAGGTGCACTGTTTGTAAATTTATGCAAATTCTCAATTAGCTATTTTCTGCATATAAACAGTGGAAAGTCTTTGAAATTTTAATTACAGTAGGACTTGTCGGGATCATTTAAAAGAGGTTTAATTATGGTAACTTAATGCAGGTTGAAAGTAATGCAGAAGGCTCTTATTGGACCTCTTTGTGCCTTACTTTTGTCCTGCATTAAGCAACTGCCTGCATTTTTAGACATGTGTTCAATGATTGAAAGGTCACTTAAGACAGGTTCTACTGTATTTCTCTTTTCTCTTCTAACTGTACCACACCTGGCAAAATAGCCTGGTAACTGAAACTGTTATAAAATCAGTTTACTGAAATTGATATTGACTGTCCATTTCAATAAATTTTGTCACTCAATTAGAATTGAGATTTTTTTTATATTTCCAGTCAGAATGAACTTAAATCCACTTCATTTGATCGCATTGTTTTTCAGGAACTCACATGCTAAATACCCCCCTATACCATGTAGTTACATGGAAGAAAATGCTGAAATTCATTTCCTACATGTTAGTTTGATCAGCTGTTTCTTTACAAATGGCCGCCACATGTACGGAGAGCAGAGCATATCATTTTTCAATAGGGATGAATAGCATACTGATATGTAATAAATAACGTAATTTTGTACATGACATAAACTCCTAAGAGTTACAATTACCCGTAGGTGGCTGTGGTCTAGTGGTAACGCGCTTGACTATCAGTCCGGGGGTCCGGGGTTCAAATCCCGGTCCCACCCGGAAATTTCAGAGACACTTTTCCGTGTCTCCCACCCGCACATCCTCTCCACCCAGGGGTTAAAATGGGTACCTGTGAGGGTCACACGCCGGTACTGCGGCTGTATGATTGCGCCATATGTTAGCAGTGCTCAATATTGTAGGCCAATGACTCAATGACCAGGGGAGTAAATGTACAGTCGGCTGAGCGGTCTTTCAGACTGAAAGTAGACTATAACTAGGTACTTTCCTTTTTTTTACCCTCGGAAAAAATCAAATCTTCCACTCGATATCATTCGTCTGCCATTTGCAATTTGAAATTAACATGTTTACAATTGGTAAACATTGTTTTTAGGTCTGAAATCGTTATTTAAAGATAGATTCAAGGGAAACTCGGGCACAGAGTTCCTGAAAACAAGAGGGCCAGAATGGCCCTGAAGCGCTCACCAGACAATCAGAGGAGAAGATTTTCAAAGTTTTAACTTTATGTTTCTATAGAAAACTAGCCTGCCCTGGGGCTGGGCTAATTTTGACCCAAGAGGCACAATTTATATAACTTTTGTAGAGGACCTGAACATGATGCTATGTGCCAAATATGAAAGCTGAGAACCTCTCAGTTTCAGAGAAGAAGATATTCAAAGATTTCACTATTTGTTTCTATTGAAAACTGCCCACCCCTGGGGCTGGTCCAATTTTGACCCCGGGGCCATTATTTATACAAGTTTTGAAGAGAACCTGAACATGATGCTCTGTGCCAAATACCAAAGCTGAGAGCCTTCCAGTTTCAGAGAAGAAGATTTTCAAAGATTTCACTATTTATTTCTATTGAAAACTGCCCACCCCTGGGGCGGGGCCAATTCTGACCCCAGGGTCATATTTTATATAACTTTTGTAGAGGACCTGAACATGATGCTATGTGCCAAATATGAAAGCTGAGAGTCTTCCAGTTTCAGAGAAGAAGATTTTCAAAAGATTTCACTATTTGTTTCTATTGAAAACTGCCCACCCCTGGGGGACCAATTTTGACCCCAGGGCCATAATTTATATAACTTTTGTAGAGGACCTGAACATAATGCTCTATGCCAAATATGAAAGCTGTGAGCCTTCCAGTTTCAGACAAGAAGATTTTCAAAGACTTCACTATTTGTTTCTATTGAAAACTGCCTACCCCTGGGGCGGGGCCAATTCTGACCCTGGGGCCATAATTTATATAACTTTTGTAGAGGACCTGAACATAATGCTCTGTGCCAAATATGAAAGCTGAGAGCCTTCCAGTTTCAGAGAAGAAGATTTTCAAAGATTTCACTATTTGTTTCTATTGAAAACTGCCCACCCTGGGGCGGGGCCAATTTTGACCCTGGGGTCATAATTTATATAACTTTTGTAGAGGACCTGAACATGATGCTATGTGCCAAATATGAAAGCTGAGAGCCTTCCAGTTTCAGAGAAGAAGATTTTCAAAGATTTCACTATTTGTTTCTATTGAAAACTGCCCACCCCTGGGGCGGGGTCAATTTTGACCCCAGGGCCATAATTTATAAAACTTTTGTAGAGGACCTGAACATGATGCTATGTGCAAAATATGAAAGCTGAGAGCCTTCCAGTTTCAGAGGAGAAGATTTTCAAAGATTTCACTACTTGCTTCTACTGAAAACTGCCCACCCCTGGGGCGGGGCCAATTTTAACCCCAGGGCCATAATTTATAAAACTTTTGTAGAGGACCTGAACATGATGCTATGTGCCAAATATGAAAGCTGAGAGCCTTCCAGTTTCAGAGAAGAAGATTTTCAAAGTTTTCACTATTTGTTTCTATTGAAAACTGCCCACCCCTGGGGCGGGCCAATTTTGATCCCAGGGCCATTACTTATATAACTTTTGTAGAGGAACTGAACATGATGCTCTGTGAAAAATATGAAAGCTGAGAGCCTTCCAGTTTCAGAGAAGAAGATTTTCAAAGATTTCACTATTGTTTTCTATTACAAACTGCCCACCCCTGGGGCGTGGCCAATTTTGACCCCAGGGCCATAATTTATATAACTTTTGTAGAGAACCTGAGCATGATGCTCTGTGCCAAATATGAAAGCTAAGAGCCTTCCAGTTTCAGAGGAGAAGATTTTCAAAGTTTTCACTATTTGCTTCTACTGAAAACTGCCCACCCCTGGGGCGGGGCCAATTTTAACCCCAGGGCCATAATTCATACAACTTTTGTAGAGGACCTGAGCATGATGCTATATGCCAAATATGAAAGCTGAGAACCTTCCAGTTTCAGAGAAGAAGATTTTCAAAATTTTCACTATTTGTTTCTACTGAAAACTGCCCACCCCTGGGGCGGGGCCAATTTTGACCCCAGGGCCATAATTTATATAACTTTTGTAGAGGACCTGAACATGATGCTCTGTGCCAAATATGAAAGCTGAGAGCCTTCCAGATTCAGAGGAGAAGATTTTCAAAGTTTTACTATATGTTTCTATTGAAAACTTCCCACCCCTGGGGCGGGGCCAATTTTGACCCCAGGGGCATAATTTATATATCTTTTGTAGAGGATCTAAGGATGATGCTATGTGCCAAAGATGAAAGCTGAGAACCCTGTAGATTCAGAGGAGAAGATTTTTAAAGGTTCAAATTGTTGACGACGAACGACGCACGACGCACTACGCACGACGCACGCCGACGGACGACGGACATCAGGCGATCACAAAAGCTCACCCTGAGCACTTTGTGCTCTGGTGAGCTAAAAAGTGATTTAAATTTGATCTCAAATAAGAAAGAAATGAAAAAAATCTTGATGCATAACTGGTTGCTACATGTTTATACTGAAAGTAATCTATAACCCTAATAGCGCCTGCCGATAATGATCTGTACAGATTGTCTGGAAGTACCAAGTTGAAGTCAACTTGATCAGCATTGAGTTTATAAATATTATTTTTATTTCTAGGCTTATGAACAGATATACATGTAATCTAATTTGTATCTGTCACACAATTAATCCTTTACTGGATGAATATTCATGTAAGACAACTCCCATTTTGAAATTCTTGCATCAAAAATATAATATCTATCCTATGTTTTTCAATTAATCCTTTCCCTGTTCAATATTCTTGTAGGAAATAATGACATCATGAAAATTTATTAGCTGAATTTTTATAATGTAAACTTTTCAATGGAAAATTTAGGTTTGACAAAAACTAGTTTCAGATCCATATTGGAGTCGTCTGATCTGGGTCTACAATGTTTGCAAATGCATGAATAAGCGTTTATATTAGGAAATGGGTTAATAAATCTTTGAAAATGGGAAATCAGTCGACTTGTATTTGCAAGTTGTTCTACCATAATAGGAGACTTCTAGCAAAGTTAATCTTCCTAGATATACAACATAGACTACAAGCTGGAGACTGGAGTTGCAGTAATCCCCCACCACTATCTCATCAGGATCCAAACTACAGTCGTCTACACTCTGATAAAATATTTGACAATGAAATGAAGTAGAGTAAAGGTTGAGTATTGAAGCTAATGGCAGCTATGGCAAACAAGAGTGTTTGCAGGAAGTGTGACAAGAAGCATGACAGAAGGGTAGACGGACAGAGAGAATGACAGATGGATAGACAGAAGACAGAGAAGCGATCCCTGAATTGTCACCCTGCTGAAGCAAGTTGCCTAGTAACAGTCACTGTTCATGACTGATCTGGACATTAACTGTTTTCAGGATAACATAGCTGTGTGTCAAATAGTATAAACCCATTAATCTGGGTCTACATTGTTTTCAATGCACTATTATTGGTTTGTCATAAACATTAGCCTCCAATAGATCTAGTCTTACCATCTAGAATTCTCTGAAGACCTGGAGATATGTTGGCCTTGTTTCGTTGTAAAGCTGGGATACTCATTGTGTCTGACAGCTCATCTAGGTCAGCTTTATCAGTGGTCGGGGAATCTGGCTGTGGGCCCGTGTCCGAGTCCTGGGAGTTGGCATTTACATTCTCATTCTCTTCAGGCTGAAAAATAAATTAGGAAACACTAGATTATACATGGCAAATAGTGAAGCAGAGCTATAGATAAAGATGTACATGTATATTAAAAAAAAATTACAGTCTAATTAACTATAATTTACTCCATAAATTCACCTTTTAAACCCTTTGCAAACACAAGGAACCATATCAGATGGCTCCCGTATGAGACGTCTGATCAGGGTCTGCTCTGAATGCTTATGGAATAATAAAGGTCTGATTCTATAATTTGTGCAGTGAAAAAAAGTCCCATCATTATAAAAGTTATTATATTCATGGTGTAAATAGTTACATTATGTAGACATCAAACTTAAAATGTCATATTTATTTTCAGTCCATCTATGGTACGGACTAGATTCCAATTCAAATTTGGTTCCAAACAGACATATGTAGCAATGAACTGGCCAATGAACATGCATTATATGTATATTGTATAACTATAGCATGCAAATAATGTATCAATCCTTTACTACATGGATAGTCATTAAAGAAATACATGTAAAAACAATATAACTGCTTGTTTATAACCCTTTACTCTATAAATACACCTTTCTATGCCTTTGCAAACAGAGTAGACCCAGATCAGATGGCTCCTATAGGAGCCATCTGATCAGGGTCTGCTCAGTTTGCTTATGATACGATATAGATTTGATTCTACAGTTTCTGCCATGGCCAAGATTGCCTGTGTCAATGTGCTATTATAAAAAATTAATCCAATTAACATTTATTTCATGACATCATTATTTCTCACATGAATATTCATGGTGGAAAGGATTAACTTACATTAGAATAAAAGAATAGATCTAGTCTGTTGCATTTGTTATATTCCTGCAGATTAACTTTCTGATTTCTTCTCCAATTTCAAAAATAATTTAACTAGTATTAAGTTATTAAAATGCAATTTATGCATTCAATTTAAATAACAAGAGTGTTCGAAGGAACACATGTGTCAGTCCTGCTGGAAGAAGTGTTACAATAAAAAAAAAAAAGTGTGACGGACAGAGAGACAGACGACGGAAAAGTGATCTCTAAAAGACACACTGCCTCTCGGCAGGTCACACAAAAACTTATAATTGCTATGAAATCTACAGTAATGCAACTTTTATAGTTTATTATTTTCAAAAGTCACTACCTGTTTCAGTTAATGATTAATGATGTTTTCATGACGTCATTCCCTCAATGACATCAACTTTATCCAGTGTTCAGTATATATAATTCAGAAGTATGGAGTAAATAAATCACAAGGTGAACTCATTACTTTGGTCAGATAAGAGATAATGCAATTAATTATTGAAACACTTCAGATTATTTTCGCTCTAAATGACATGCGAATTAAGTCTTCAAACAGGCGAGACTTAATTATATGAAAATGAAATTTAATTACGATAATTTTGAGTGAAAATTAAGCTGTTAAAATAATTATAACAATAACCAGCTTACCAGACAGGAATTGAAAAGGAGTTACACCCTACTGCACAGTTGAAATTTACAGCAATAATGGTAAAAGTATGCTTCAATGGCATGCATTTTCTTCATGAATGAGCATTTCAAGGGGATTTTTTTTTCAAGCATATCTCTTTACTCATAAATATTCATATAAGAAATAATGACATCATGAAAAATAATTAGCAGAATTGTTATAATGGCATAATGTATATTAAGGGGACTTTTAACTATGGGCAACACTTTAAGAGGGAGATCTACACAAATGTACACATGTCCATGATAAGCCAACCAGAGCAGACCTTGATCATATGGGTGGCCTCTTACAGGAGCTGTCTGATCAGAGTCTACTTTATTTGCAAGGGTGTGAACAGGCATATCTGTTCAGTAATGGGTTAAGCAGTAAGGATGGTGTTGATATATTTTTACCCTCTATACTTACACCTGGTCATGAAGCTTGTTTATGCAATATGGTTTGAGAGCTAGAGATCACAGTCAAAGGGTTAAGAGTAAATTATTGGTAGAATGATATTTTTAATTTCCATTCTGGTGTTTCGCAGATTAGGAATTATAGCTTTAACCCTTTACTCCATGCATAATGCCATCATGAATATTAATTACATGCATTTTTGTATTGGCATATGAACACAGAAAAATTTGGTGATGACAGAAACTGCAGAATCAGATCTATATAATGTTTCGTTAGCAAACAGAGCAGACCCTGATCGGATGGCTCCTACAGCAGCCATCTGATCTGGGTCTGCTCTGTTTGTACAGGCATAAAAAGGTGTATATATATGGAGTAACGGGTAACTCTTTGCATGAGTTTGTGATTTTGTAAATGACAAAATTTTAAGGCAATTGCATTGCCGAGTGGCTTAATGAAACTTTAAACTGTGCAACTGTAATCAATGCAAACAGTTTGCAAACCTCTATCATTCAAACCTTTCCCTCATATACATGCTTTTTCATGCCTTTGCAAACAGAGTAGACCCGGATCAGACAGCTCCTGCTGGAGCCGTCTGATCAGGGTCTGCTCTATTTGCTGATGAACGTTTATATAGATCTGATCCTACAGTTTTTATCAAGACAAAAACTTCCCTTGAAAGTTTTACATTATAAAAAATGAAGTTAATGAATATTCATAAAGAGACCAATTCACACAAGTCATATAAATGTTCATTTACGGGAAAGAGATAACCATGCAAAGAAACTTATTGTTATAAGATTTGAAAACAGTTTGGATTTTATAATAGTCCAATAGACTTTACTTCACAACCCTTTATTTCATATAAATGTGTTTTCACAAAATTGCAAACAGAGTAGACCCAGATCAGATGGCTCCTATAGGAGCCATCTGATCTGGGTCTGCTCTGTTTGCTATTGGAAGATATGTTTCTTTATTTTCTTAAATGGCTACAATGTTCCTTCTGTTCCATATTTCATTGTAACTATTTTATCCGTGAATATTCAATAAGTATTGAAATTTAGAATAAACATAAAACAGGGAAACGGTTAAATGCTACATAAATATGTACATTTCTACAATTTTATAAATACCCATATTCAAACAAAAACGATCCTGCTATTTATGACATGACATATGACAACATGACATACATGAATAGCATTAATTATTTGTTCAGTGGAAAAATCAATTTGGCCAGGCTTATATTGTACTTTATCTATAGATTTGTTCTGCTAAATTTAAAGACCTTGGTTACACCTCACCATTTTGTGATTTCATGATATTCTTTACAAACAGGTTTGATCCAGATATGTCATTTTGGTACACTGATGTTTCATCCAGATCCAAATTTAACCTCATATCTTAAAAAAGGTTTTGGAAAAAACGGATAAAAACCTTACTTTGAAAGGTGAAGCAGACAACCATTTTTTCACACAAAAGCTCCTTAACCCTTTTAGTGTGTGAAACAAGTTGCTTACTAATGTCCTTTGCAAACAGTTAAGAGCCAGATGAGAGGGTTCCTACAGGAGCCCTCTCATTAGGGTCTGCACTGTTTGTCATGTTACACTTTTCTTTAAAAAATACCTTAATATTACAGTAAGCTTGACCGGTTTAAATGTTGGAATAGTCCATTTGAAAATTCAGTGTCGAAATGGTTAATGTTCAACACGTTAATCGTTACAGATTGTGACTATCTGACACATTTGTAAAAGACCAATGGGTCAATGACAAAGGTAAATACCTACACAATGCCACTGTGCAGTTAATCCTTAAAGTGCGAGAAAACAAGTTAAGACCTTTGCAAACAGTGTAGACCCAGACCAAAGGGCTCCTACAGGTATGCACTGTTTGTCATAAACTCATTTTCTTCACTGATAAAAGTTTGATACATTTTTTTTTAAAAAATGGATATTCAGAAAGAGGGGAGACAGTTTTAATTATTCAGCAGGTTTAGGATTAAGCCAATTGTATGCCCGAGTTTTGTTAAATAAGTTTGCTTTAACCCTTTGCATGCTACAGTAACAATGAAGTCTGTAAAATATGTCCTCTACTGCAATTGTGAAAGTTACTTATTTCATCATTTGTCTTCAGTAGTGTGAAACAGTTGAACTCCTAATTAGACGCTGAGTCACCTGGCAACTCATGTGAACCCAAATTGTTTCTATAGATAATAGCAAATTTGTCCCCTACCTGTACAACAGAAGAAGTACAATAGCCATTATAATTTTGATCCCTGTATATGCACCATAACAAATAAAGATCTACAGTAATGTACTGGAATAGAACTTTAATTTCATTAAATGTCAAGAAAGTCTGCATAAATGTACAGGATTTTTTTTCTTGCATTTAATTGTAATTCCTGTCATATCTTCAACATTTAATCCAAAGCATTATAAACTCAAGAGATTGATACTGTTATAACTGTGCTCAACTGGAAACTTTGTGATTACATTTGAAAAGAGATCAGATCTATATTAGATTCCTAATCTCAATGGAATCAAACTGTTTTGACATTATCAGAGACCCAGATAAAATGCATAATTAAAACATTCCCAAGAATTGCTCCTTTATTTCCCAACCAAACCACATACATGTATTTATGTTGTGACCACTCTTTTGAATTGTCTCTTTGAGACAACTCTAAGAAGTCATCACAACATAGGGTTTGGTGGAAAATGACAAGATCTTTATCCTTCATGATAGTGTTTCAGAAAATCTCTGGAAATTGAGGTGGACATTAGCCTCTGACAGACAAACAGACAAGCAAACAGACAGGCCAAAAGCAATATACCCCAACTCAGGACCCTGGGGGCACAAGATACATTAACCCTTTACTCCATGAATATTCACGCAAGAGATTATGATGTCATGAACATTAAATCAATTATTTTTTCTGATTGCATAAGAATGCAGGAATTTTTGACCATGCCAGAAACTGTAGAATCATATCTATATTATATCATAAGCAAACTGAGCAGACCCTGATCAGATGGCTCCTACATAAGCTGTCTGATCTGGGTCTACCCTGTTTGGAAAGGAATTTGCAAAGGAATAGAAAAGTGTATTTATGGAGTAAAGGGTTAAGAGAGTAAAGCAGTTTTTATCTTGTTGAGAGACTGAGTTATTCTATCTCTCATCTAAGGTAATTGTGGATTCACACATTCACTTTAAAATACCCATTTCAAACATTACAGGACCCAAAACTGATTAAACTTTTTCGTTGACCAAACCTGACCACAACATGTAATTAAGCCTGTCAATATTGATTTTAAAGGTGGAATATTTCCTTATTATTTTGCAGTTTTGACCCATTTCTTTTCATTGATTTACATTTTATAACTTTAAAGAAATATTCCAGACAAAAAATTGTTGTTGATTGATGGACAGAATGATCAACATGGAATGACAGATAAATGAAAATGAAGAAAGTCAAAGTGGCAACTTTATGCTTAAATAAACAAGAGGGCCAGAATGGCCCTGAAGCGCTCACCAGACAATCAGAGGAGAAGATTTTCAAAGTTTTCACTATATGTTTCTATAGAAAACTAGCCGGCCCTGGGGCAGTCCAATTTTGACCCCAGGGGCGTAATATATATAACTTTTGTAGAGGACTTGAACATGATGCTATGAGCCAAATATTAAAGCTGAGAACCTTTCAGTTTCAGAGGAGAAGATTTTCAAAGTTTTCTCTATATGTTTCTGCTGAAAAATACTCACCCCTGGGGCGGGGCCAATTTTGACCCCAGGGCCATAATTCATATAAATTTTGTAGAGGACCTATACATGATGCTATGTGCCAAATATGAAAGCCAAGAACTTTCCAGATTCAGAGAAGAAGATTTTCAAAGTTTTCACTATTTGTTTCTATTGAAAACTGCCCACCCCTGGGGCGGGGACAATTTTGACCCCAGGGCAATAATTAATATAACTTTTGTAGAGGACCTGAACATGATGCTATGTGCCAAATATGAAAGCTGAGCGCCTTCCAGTTTCAGAGGAGAAGATTTTCAAAGATTGCACTATTTTTTCTATTGAAAACTGCCCATCCCTGGGGCGGGGACAATTTTGACCCCAGGGGCATAATTAATATAACTTTTGTAGAGGACCTGAACATGATGCTATGTGCCAAATATGAAAGCTGAGAAACTTCTGATTTCAAAGGAGAAGATTTTCAAAGGTTTACTATATGATTCTATTGAAAACTTCCCACCCCTGGGGCGGCCCCAATTTTGACCCCAGGGGCATAATTTATATAACTTTTGTAGAGGACATGAACATGATGATCTGTGCCAAATATGAAAGCTAAGCGCCTTCCAGTTTCAGAGGAGAAGATTTTCAAAGATTTCACTATTTGTTTCCATTGAAAACTGCCCACCCCTGGGGCGGGGCTAATTTTAACCCCAGAGTCATAATTTATATAACTTTTGTAGAGGACCTGAACATGATGCTAAATGCCAAATATGAAAGCTGAGAACCTTCTAGTTTCAGAGGAGAAGATTTTCAAAGTTTTCACTATATATTTCTATTGGAAACTGCCCACCCCTGGGGCGGGGCCAATTTTGACCCCAGGGCCATAATTCATATAACTTTTGTAGAGAACCTATACATGATGCTATGTGCCAAATATGAAAGCTAAGAACTTTCCAGATTCAGAGAAGAAGATTTTCAAAGTTTTCACTATTTGTTTCTATTGAAAACTGCCCACCCCTGGGGCGGGGACAATTTTGACCCCAGGGCAATAATTAATATAACTTTTGTAGAGGACCTGAATATGCTGCTCTGTGCCAAATATGAAAGATGAGAGCCTTTCAGTTTCAGAGGAGAAGATTTTCAAAGATTTCATTATTTGTTTCTATTGAAAACTGCCCACCCCTGGGGCGGGGCCAATTTTGACCCCAGGGTCATAATTTATATAACTTTTGTAGAGGACCTGAACATGATGCTTTGTGCCAAATATGAAAGCTAATAACCTTCTGGTTTCAGAGAAGATTTTCAAAGTTTTACTATATGTTTCTATTGAAAACTTCCCACCCCTGGGGCGGGGCCAATTTTGACCCCAGGGGCATAATTTATATAACTTTTGTAGAGGACCTATTGGTGATGCTATGTACCAAAGATGAAAGCTGAGAACCCTGTAGATTCAGAGGAGAAGATTTTTAAAGGTTCAAATTGTTGACGCCCGACGACGGACGACGCACGCCGACGGACGACAGACATCTGGCGATCACAAAAGCTCACCCTGAGCACTTTGTACTCTGGTGAGCTAAAAAGGGATACCTTGACAATAAAAGTTGATTCACTGATTGTTAAGTTGTGTGTTTTCACTTTAGCATACTTTTTTGAGAACACTACATAAGGAATTTAACCTTTCACTCCATGAACATTCATCATGAATACTAATTTAATTAACTGTTATAATATCACATGGACATATGAAGTTTCAGCCATGGCAGAAAGTGAAGAACCATATCTACATGTATATTATTTCATAAGCAAACAGAGCAGACGGCTCTAACAGGGGTAATGTCCGATTTGGGTCTACTCTGTTAGCAAAAGCATAGAAAGGCATATTCCTGGTGTATAGGGTTAACTTTTAGCATGTTACAAGCAATTTTATGATTACCTTTGGAATAAAAATATACTGTTTTAACCCTTTGCTTGCTATTCACGTCAATATACCTACCTGTAAATAGTGCAGACCCAGATGAGACAGCTCCTGCAGGAGCTGTCTCATCAGGGTCTGCACTATTTACAAGTTGATTGTGCAACCAATGCACTCCACAGCAGTGATTGCACAGCAAAATACTTGTACACAGTGAAGATATATGCAATTATACAACAGGGCATGGGTAAAGAAGGAGAAATGTGTTTTAAAATTCAGCAAGAGAAGGGTTAACTCTCAACCCCAAGATTATTTATGACTTCACGGATATTCATTAACCATTTACCTTCTGAATATTCATGTAAGAAATATTGACATGATGAATATTTATCAGCTGAATTTTTATATGGCATAATTATGTATACAGGATGTTTTGATGTTGGTAAAAACTGAAAAGTCAGGTCTATTATAATTTCATAAGCAAATTCCTACAGGAGCCATCTGATCTGGAAAGGAAAGGGTTAATTGATTTTTTTATTTTGGCAAATGATTACAGGATTTTTTGGCCATGGTCAAAATCATAGAATTAGACCTATACTATTTCATAAGCAAACAGAGCAAACCCTGGTCAGATGTCTTCAGGAACAGTCTGATCTGGGTCCACTCTGTTTGAATATGAGCCAAAAGAGGTTTCTAAGGGGGAAATTTAAGGGTTAAACATCAGCTCCTGTGACCTACTGTGGACCTAAGCCATTAAGCAAACTGGGTAGGTCCTGCATGAGCCATCTGATCAGGATCTGCTCTGTTTGGTAATGAAGTAATATAGATCTGATTCTGCAGTGTCTGTCTTAGCCAGATTTTCATACGTCATTACAAAAATCCAGCCAATTAATATTCATCATGTCACTATTTCATGGAGTAAAGGATTAAAGAAATTGTTAAAATCTGCCGTGCTCTACTTACGCAGTAGACAAGAAAAGTTTGTATACCTTAATTTCACTAGAGATCTTTCCAGCTAAATTTGGTTAAATTCTATTCAATGGTTTATGACCTGGTGTTGTTTACATAACCCTTTATCTGATAGAGATGCCTTTCAAGCATCTGCAAACATAGTAGACTCATTATCAGAGGTCTTATCAGGGTCTGCTATCTTTGCTTATGGAATAAAGAACATAAATCATGATCAGTGGCCTGCTATCTTTGCTATAATAGAATATAAAACATAAATCTAATTCTACAGTTTCTGCCATGACCAAAAATTCCTGTGTTCATAATTATGTTATTATAAAAATTCACTTAATCAGTATTCAGAATGTCATAATTCTTATATGAATATTTATCATGTAAAGGGTTTAACCCTTCGCTTGCTGAATTTTAAAATACATTTCCCCTTCTTTACCCATGCCCTGTTGTATAATTACATATATCTTCACTGTGTACAAGTACTTCGCTGTGCAATCACTGCTGTGGAGTGCACTGGTTGCACAATCAACTTGTAAATAGTGCAGACCCTGATAATACAGCTCCTGCAGGAGCTGTCTCATCTGGGTCTTCACTATTTACAGGTAGGTATATTGACGGGAACAGCAAGCGGAAAGTTAAGAAAGTGTTGATGACACAGGTCAATCCCAGTAGGTCACCATGGAATACTTTGTGCCACTGGAGCTTAAACACTACCTTTTAACTTTTATTCAATAAAACTACATTTATAATGAATATTCATGAAGTGATCAATTTATGCATAAATGTTCATTATGGACAAGATTTAAAACAAATTTAACTTGGTGAACATTTCAAATAAAATGCAAACAAAATGCAATGCACACATCTGCAATGTATGTCATTCATCTGTGCCCCTGTAGTGATATACCCAACTCACCAGTTAACAAGTTGCAAATTTATAGGTGTCCAATATTGTGACTAACCTAAGACTGTTGGCAAGGCAGAAGTTTACTTCTTTTGCAGCAACTCATAAGAAAAACAAATGTTAAAAAGTAACTAACCTTAAAGCCTCTTTCTTTCAGTCTTCTATACTGACTGAGAGGGGACAAATGACCTGGGCCACTCTTGTACTGAAGATATCCAGCCTTTTCAGTCTGAAAAAGAAAGAAAAACAAGAAATGTCAACACAACATCAAACCGGGTTTTCCTTCACTATAAACTAGTGATTTCTAAGTTAAAAGGGGCATAACTCTGAGAAAAATTGCAGAAGGAAAAATCCCCAACAATATGCACATCTACATATTGTGTCTATGCTACATACAAGGTTTTATGAAATTCTGTTGAACAGTTTGAGAGGAGTTGCGCTTACAAGGTTAGGGTCAAAAGACCTAGTGATTTATAAGTTCGAAGGGGCATAACTCTGAGAAAAATTGCAGAAGGAAAAATTCCCGACAATATGCACATCTATATATTGTGTTCTTGCTGCACGTATACAAGGTTTGATGAAATTCTGCTGAACAGTTTTAGAGGAGTTCCGCTTACAAGGTTAGGGTCAAAAGACCTAGTGATTTCTAAGTTCTAAGGGGCATACCGGTAACTCCCAGAAAAATTGCAGAAGTATAAATTCCCCGACAATATGCACATCTACATATTGTGTCTATGCTATATACAAGGTGTGATGAAATTCTGTTGAACAGTCTAAGAGGAGTTGCGCTTACAAGGATAGGGTCAAAAGATCTAGTGAGTTTTAAGTTCAAAGGGGCATAATTCCCTGAAAAATTGCAGAAGGAAAAATCCCCAACAATATGAACATCTATATATTGTGTTCTTGCTACATGTATACAAGGTTTTATGAAATTCTGTTGAACAGTTTGAGAGGAGTTGCGCTTACAAGGTTAGGGTAAAAAGACCTAGTGATTTCTAAGTTCAAAGGGGCATAACTCCCAGAAAAATTGCAGAAGGAAAAATTCCCGAAAATATGCACATCTACATATTGTGTTCTTGCCACAGGGGGCCATTTCGTGGGTCTACATGGTCTAAAAAGTCAAAAAAATTGATTGGGTCGATTTAGTGTTATATTATATACACTAAATCGACCCAATCAATTTTTTTGACTTTTTAGACCATGTAGACCCACGAAATGGCCCCCTGTGGTTCTTGCTACATACAAGGTTTGATGAAATTCTGTAGAACAGTCTAAGATGAGTTGCGCTTACAAGGATAGGGTCAAAAGATCTAGTGATTTTTAAGTTCAAAGGAGCATAACTCCCAGAAAAATTGCAGAAGGAAAAATCCCCAACTATATGCACATATGATCTACATATTGTGTTCTTGCTACATGCAAGGTTTTATGAAATTCTGTTGAGCAGTCTAAGAGGAGTTGGCTTACAAGGATAGGGTCAAAAGATCTAGTGATTTTTAAGTTAAAAGGGGCATAACTCCCAGAAAAATTGCAGAAGGAAAACTCCTCAACAATATGCACATCTACATATTGTGTTCTTGCTACATACAAGGTTTTATGAACTTCTGTTGAACAGTTTGAGAGAAGTTGTGCTTGCAAGGTTAGGGTCAAAAGACCTAGTGATTTCTAATTTTAAAGGGGCATAACTCCCGGAAAAAAAGCAGAAGGTATAATTCCCGACAATATACGCATCTACATATTGTGTCCTTGCTACATGCAAGGTTTTATGAAAATCTGCTGAACAGTTTCAGAGGAGTTGCACTTACAAGATTAGCAGCCGCCCGCCCATCCACCGTACATCACCATTTCAATAACGGGATTTTCTATGGAAAACCCACTTAAAAATGTTGTAGCCGTTTTCTTTTTCAATCTAGAGGAATACTCATGTGATAACCTTTTCAAAATCAAGTTTGTTGCAACCCAAATTATAAAAACAATGAGAATTGCAACAATTCTAGAACAAAAGTTATGCCCAGGGATCCAAAATGTCATTGAAATCTGTAACAACCTAATTTGCAACAAGTGTGTGTTTTGCAAAAAATATTCTAAAACTGTAACTTAAATTTGATCAAAAAGCAACTTTATGAAGCAGTCTCAATATGTCAATAGACTATTGCAAATGCTAAAATCATTTATTCTACACCAAACCCTATTATTGTGACAACTCTTTAGAATTGTCTGAAAGTGTAAATTCTACAGCATGGTTCAAACATAGGATTTGGTAGAGAAATACAAGAGCACCGCAAGCAGGTGCAAACGCTCGTCTGTCGTCATTGTCAAGATGAACATGCATACCAAAAATGAAGGTTGTAAATAAAAAATTTGAAGAAGTTATGGTCAATGTTAAGATTTCGAATGACGACTACAACGATGCGGACGACGGGGCTACGACAATAGCTTGTGACTTCTAAACAGACAAGCTAAAAAGGAGCTTTATTTAATGCATCCTGCCTGAGGCCTCTGGGATGCACATGCACTGTTTTGTTTCTCTGATAAGGGCTCCTAGAGGAGATCTCTGATCAGGGTCTGCACTGTCTGTCATTCAAAATCCTCCAGCAAGTTTAAGCCTTTCATACTGAGTGAATAGAGATTACGTCTGTGTGCGGTAAATTTATTTTTCTTCATTTGCAAAAT
Source organism: Azorinus chamasolen (assembly GCA_963576725.1). Lineage (NCBI taxonomy): Eukaryota > Metazoa > Mollusca > Bivalvia > Cardiida > Solecurtidae > Azorinus > Azorinus chamasolen. The sequence goes on along the minus strand of OY755244.1, from coordinate 13,464,309 downwards.
ATTATTATTTATTTCAAATTAATCATTGGTATGTATTTTTATTGGGCCAAATTCAGTCCTGCAATAAATCGTTAACCTAATTTTCTTGATGCTGACCAAATGCACCAATCAACCGCCATTCTACTACATAGTGACCACCTTCAGCAAATTGAAGTTTATGTCACTGGTCAGTGGTGATGAGGTGCGCCACGACTGGACGATCGTGGAAAAAGAAAAGTTTAAACTATTTACATTTAACATCATTTAGTGGGGGTGACTTTTGACTGCAGTTCTGAACGATTCGATTGAGTCTCTCAGAAGCACACTCAGTGGGAGGCTGTTCCAATCTCTTATTGTCCGCGGAAAGAAGGAGAGTTGTCTAACTTGAGTTCAGCATGATGGGATCTGGTAGGCTAAGGAATGCATATTATGTGTCTATGTGGAGGAAGTAATCTATCTGTTTTGGGAATTGCAATAAGTTCATGTGATATTTTATAGAACATAGTTAGGCGTGCATTTGTGCGTCTGTCAGCAAGGCTTCTCCAGTCTAGGCTGCTCAGCATGTCACCAACACTAGAGGTATTCCTATATCTGTTAGTGACATACCTTGCAGTCCTCCTCTGAACTTTTTCTAAATTCATGATATCTTCATTTAGGTATGGATCCCAGACAGAGCAGGCATATTCTAATGATGGGCGTACTAGTGATTTGCATGCCTTCTCTTTAATAGAGGATGAACTGATGTTTACTACTAAATTAGGTTCCTTTTTAAAAAGCCAAGTGTTCTATTTGCCTTGTTACAGACATTATTTACATGACTCTGCCATTTGAGATCAGACCGTATAGTAATTCCTAAATACTTTGCTTTAACTGATATATAAGTTAAATATATGTTCTAGGACTTGACCATGCAGAGTGTAGTTGTGTTTAATTGGATGTTTGCTTCTTGTGATGGACAGGACGTTGCATTTGTCTGGATGGAATGTCATTTTCCAAGTGTGTTCCCATATGCTGAGAAATTGTCGAGGTAATTCTGGAGTGTTTTGCAGTCTCTGTTAGATTTGATAGTGAGATAAGCAATTGTGTCATCTGCAAATAGGCGTACCATTGAGTTTAAGCCACAAGGTATGTCATTTATATAAAAGAGAAACAGACTAGGTCCCAGTACAGAACATTGGGGGAGACGGTCCGGAGACCTGATCGCACCAGGACAGTCTGATTTTTCACCTTCCAGAACGACTGCATGTGTACGACTTGTGAGAAAACTGAGGATCCATCTGTTGGTGTTTCCATGTATGCCATAGTGTGAAAGTTTATGAATTAGAAGGTTATGACTGAGTTTGTCAAATGCTTTAGAGAAATCCATTACTAAAATTAGATTTTCCCAGGTTTTTTGTGACATCATCTATAAATTCCAGAAGTTCTGTTTCACATGATCTTTGTTTTTGAAAACCATGTTGTAATGGGATAAAGGATGTTTTGCTGGTCTGTATTGGTCATGATGATTTACCATTATTAAAGTATAAACATTCATAGCAGGTAACAGTGATATATTTAGCAAACAGAATGAACAATCTTGATGAAGTTGTTATGAGTCTTGTTCATTTCAAGATAATAGAAAATTGCATAAAAAAGGTTTAAAAGTTAGGACCAGGAATATAACATGTGAGGCTACTTACATATTTCTTTTGTTTTTCAAGGTGTTGCTGTTGACGCGACATGAAATCTGTTCCAAGACCTTCAACAATTTTGGCACTAGCATGGCTGACCTTTGGACGGAAGGTGAAAATGTTATCATCTAAACTCACAGATGGTTGCTTACTCATGGCTATTGGTTTAAGCACTTGCTTGTTTGGCAGTGGAGAAACTTCGGTGGTGAGATTGTCGTTTGGTTCCTCGTTCAAGATTTTGTTTATCTCGTCATCTAACAAATTTACATCTGTTTTTTCTTGATCGTTATCGACGATTGGAGCTAATGGTACCCTGCATTTTATGTCGCGCATAAAATGAGGAACACCTCCCAGTTTTAGATGCTCTAAACGACGATTTGCTAACTTCCGACTTGCAGTACTGATCTTAGGTACAAACTTTGGTTCGTCTACTCCATTCTGTTTATGCTTCCCCATTTGACAGGCGGACAAAGGCCATTTTAGGCGAATATTTGGAATATTTTCACATTTTACATATTTGACATTGTGCGCGTACTTCGTTACCAAGGAGCCGCCATGTTGGTTTGGTAAATATAAACATGGTGTATATTTAACGAATTATTTTGCAACAATATTACTGCTTTATTTTGAACAATATTAACTCAGTTGTTTCTATTTCAGGTTCGATCTATAATAAAACATACAGTATGTCATAGTTATCATTTTCTATTTTTACGATTAAGTACTTTTTTTTCTTTTTTTCCATTAATAAAAGAAAAATAAAGAAATTTCGTTTGTTGTGATATTTGTAAGTGTTATCTGTCACACGTTCGTTAACATTCGGCATATTCCGTCTTAGCTCGGGTCACTCGGAACACCTCAGCTATTTCTATCGAAATAGACATATATTCCAAACCCTGACGGAATGCGGCGAGTAGTTACGATTCAGTTCGGGTATTAGTTTTCTTCATGTGACAGGAAGGCGGAAACGAAAGGTTTGCTTACATGATATTTTCTCTGTTTGTGTCAGTTGCATGCTGATTTAAACATGCGACACACATACGCCTATTTGTAATTATAAGTGTAAGTGGTGAAATGTAAACGCGTATCAATTATTGCTGCAAACTCACAGCATTCATTATCAAAGCGCTGAAGGCACACGTGGTATTCGGTGCTTGTTGTACGTTTCTAGGAAGCCAGTTTTTTCGGCGCCATCTGTTTATATCAAACTGCAGAATTCCAGGTACGTATACGGCTTCTAAATTTGACACCTGAGGATTTGAATATTTCAGTTTGAGTGATTATGATCAGATTTTAAAAGTTTAACTGAAAACATAACAATAACGTAAAAGTTTAAATGAAAACATAACAATAACAAAAAAGGAACACACACAGTGTTGCAGCCAGGACGCACGATCAAGTGATTCCCTCCTTTTTCTGAAAAAATCCCCATTTTTTTTTTTTACACGAGGGGGTGCCTAGTCACTCACTAAAATTTCATTGCTAAAAATATTCCCTCATTCAGGCTGTCGAAACAGTTTGTAGCAGAAAATGAAAAAGAATTTTTTTCCTGAACACAGGCGCATTCGCGCTGATAAATCCAAAACAAACGATGACTGGCTTCCGCTTAATCGATGCAAATATATTAATTATATATAGCAAGTATAGCTTTCATATCGATTCTGAACTGGATGTTTGTAAACTGTCATGTATAGGTAAGGCTAAAACGCGGTTCGGTACAGTAACTTAGCTATCATATTCCACGGGACCCCGGTAATTCCAGATACGTGAACAGTTTTCTGTCAAAGATCTACAGATTTTCGTGACTACTCTGTTAATTAATGGGCGTCTTTTGTGGGTTATCTCCCCAAATCCAATTTATAGGTGGCGCTCGCACCGAGTAGGTCGCTCATCCGGATAACTTCTGATTTTATCGATTGCCATTGTATGTGTTTACTGAATTTATTCATGATAAGATTGATCAACAAAATGATTTAAATCATGTAGATGAAATGAAAATTTCTTACATTTTGAACATAAATATTGTTCTTTCAACCATTGAAATTGCACAAACAGAGAAGGGGGTAGACATTACACTTTCAGGACCGTCATTACACTTCCCTTGTCATAAATGATAATGTAAAATCTGACTTCAATGTCATTATGATATGCCCTTGACAGTTGTTTGTTTTAATTTTAATATTTCTTCCTTTTTGGTCATTTGAGAGTCCATACTTTAATTATTGCAAGTAAAAGTTTGCCTTTGCATACAGGGTAAACCCAGATCAGATGGCTACTGTACAGTGTAGGGGCTTTCTGATCAGGGTCTGCTCTATAGTTCTATAGTTCCTACTTTCACAAAACATTCATGTGTTAATCTGCCATTTTAAAAAAAATATCTAATTAATATTCACGATGCCACCATTTCTTACATGACATGGAGTAAATGTTTAACACGTTCAAGCAGTTTGATCCAGATCAAAATTTAAAAAAAAGTTTAATAACTGATTAGAATTCACACTATTTGACTGTACACCGTGTTTTTGCTGTGTTCCGAGTACAGTTTTTATTTATGTCAGAAATCACCTCAGATATCAAATAAAATTAAAATATTTAACCCTTACAAATGTAGGAAACCAGTCTATAAGACATCAGCTAATTGTAATGACTGTGACGAGTCTTTTTAGAGGTTTTCTCATCAGCGTCTGCAATGTTTTATTTTTGCAAACATCATTCGGTTGCACCACTGTAGGTTAAAATCAAACTCTTTCAGTCAGAAATTTGACATCTTCAATTAAAAATTAATCCTTCAAGACATTGAACTTCTCTTGCAAATTTCAGTGACTAAATAAAACGGTATGGACCCAGATAAGACGTTTATTTATTAAAAACAGAACAGACGATCAGTATTCTTACCAGTGACAATCTATTATATAACAGCTTCTGATCAGTATCCAATATGTATTGCTTGTTTCTTCTTTTTGTATGGTTTGTTTTTGTTTGCTTAAATTGGACAATCAAACTTTAATTGCAGAAGTAAAACGAAATATTAATAAAGCTAAAGTTTGTTTTTTTAATTGTGATATATGTCAAGTAGATACCATGTGATATATGTCAAGTAGATACCACTGTTCCCTGATTGATTGGATGTCCGGTTTAGCCCCTTTCTCCTCGTGATTGCATAATAAACAAGACCTTACTAATTAAATTTGGAGGTTATGACACAAAAGGGTCTCAGCAGGGTGTGATATATGGTGATAACTTATTTATGACACTGGGGGCCCATGCCACTGCTAGACTGTTACACAAACAATACTGAATGTCCCCTCCCCTCCCAAAAAAGTTTATAACTTTTCAATTTTATTAACCCTTCACTCTATGAATATGTAAGAAATAATGTGATCATGAATATCAATTAAACTATTTTTATAATGATATATTAACACAGGAATTTCGGGGCATAGCAGAAACTGTGGAATCATATCTATATTGTATCATAAGCAAACAGAGCAGATCCTGATTAGACGGTTCCTAGAGGATCTGTCTGATCGGAGTCTACTCTGTTTGCAAAGGCATTAAAAGGCATATTATCTGTTTAATGATATAATAAAGACATTTTAACATTTAAGTATCAGTCTGAAATGTAGCCATGTATTTCTGTCGGTAGTTAGGTTTAGGGTAAACTTATCATTTATCTGCATTTTTTTTTAAAGAAAAGTGCAAAATAAAACAAAAATAAAACTTCAAAATGCAAACAATATATTTCCACATGCTTCGTTATTCTCGATTTTATAAAAAACTTGTTTAATCAAAGTGAAAACAATCAATAATGGATAACAAAAATGTAACAAAGGACCAGAGACATATACATGTACATGTATATGTTTCAGAAAGGACCTACTTGGTGGCAGCGCCACCTGGTTGGACAGGGGCAGATAACCGACAAAAGACGCCCATAGTGCTCATGATAAAACAATAAAGCACCACTCACAACCAATAATTAATAACTTGTGGAGTAAAGTAATGTCTGCCTGTCCCGGTCCGCCTGTTAGTCCATGCCCATAACCTATATTCTATAAACACCGGTAGTAAAATCAAATGAAAACAGTAAAAATGTGTGTCTGCTGTTAAAATTGTCAAATAATATCTATAAGAAAATTCAGCGACTACTTTTGGGTAGGTACCCTTCCTATAACCAAAATCGACCCAAATTAAAGTGTCAAAGATACTAGCTGAACCGAGTTATTCAGCTTCTACGAGTCAGAGACAGAGTAAAGTCATGTAGAAAGCACCGAAATCGACCGTGTCGAATTCATCGTGCTGGATTTGCATTAATATTGTTGTGAAATAAAAATCACCACAATTTTGTACAAATCCCCCCCCCCCTAATTTTCAAAGGGAGGGGGGAAAGTTGCCCCTCTCTTTAAAATCCTGGCTGCAGCACTGCACAAATAATTACTAATTGACAATGTAAGGCCTTTATCCCTTTCCTTCATATAAACACATTTTTACACATAGGCAAACAGGGTAGACCCAGATCAGATGGCTCCTATAGGAGCAGTCTAATCTGGGTCTGCTGTGTTTGCTTATGGAATTTGAAAGATCTGTTTCTTTACACACATGATTCAAACATGTAAAATAAGGAAAATAATTACTAAATGACAATGCATGTCCTTTATCCCTTTCCTTGACCTTCATATAAACACCTTCTGACGCATAGGCAAATAGAGTAGACCAGGGTTTTTTCCCAGTTCTGAAGGAAAGGGTTCTGGGCCCAAAAGGGGAAATTTATTCATTGAATGATGTATAACCAATATGTGTTAAAATCTTAGCTTAGCATGTTAATTAATATGGCCAATTTAGCTATAAGTAGCTCACATACAACCGTTTACTTATTCCATAATGTATATTAACTAAGTCTAACTAACAATCATCCAGCAAGAGAGGATTTTTATGCTCCCCAACAACGATGTTTGGGGAGCATATATTCGCCGCTTTGTCCGTACGTCCGTCCGAACTTTGTCTGGAGCATACCACAAAAACTGTAATAGATTATAGATATCAACATGAAACTTCATAGGTAGATTGATCTTGATGAGGAGAAGTGCAGTGAGGAGAAGTGCAGTGCACAAGAATCATCACTCTCTTTTGCATAATTTAGGAGTTATTGTCCTTTGAAATTTTTCATACTTAAAATTTGTCTGCAGTTGAGGAGCATCCATCGGTTCTACCGATTCTCGTTTTTTAAGATGGGAGAAAAAATACTTAACAGAAGGGGGAATGGGGTCTTATTTCTCCGTATATTTCAGTGAAAAACAACACTGTAGACCCAGATCAGATAGCTCCTATAGGAGCCATCTGATCAGGGTCTGCTCTGTTTGCTTATGGAATTTGAAAGATCTGTTTCTTTACTTTCTAAAATGGCTATAATTTTCTACCTTTCATATTTTGTTAGAACTATTTTTTCATGAATATTCAGTAGATATCAAAATTTGGAATAAATATAGAACCGGGAAAGGGTTAAACCAGTAAGCTGCTTAACACTTTATATGCATCTACAAAAATTGTTGTCTGCTACAATATTCAAAGTAGACTTCGCTTCAGATACTACTCATAACTACTGTAAAGAGTGTCAAACAGTCTGGATCCTGATGAGAGGTGGCCTGTTGAAGCCATCTCATCAGGGTCTGCTCTTTTTGCTTATGACATGATATAGATCTGATTCTACTGTTTTTGTCAAAGAAAAACATTCCCTTGAAAAATTGTAAATATTCATGTCTCGATTTTTTACATGAATATTGAACAAGGAAATTAAGGGTTAACCAGTTGAATGCTGAATATTCATAATCAAACTAGCAAGGGCTCAAGCTGGAGGGTGATTTGGAAGAAAAGTTCTCTATAATTCTGCTGACTATTCCTGTTCTGAGCTGAGGGAGACGTTTAAATATATAGAACATGTAGGGACTCCCTGTTATGGAGATACAAAGTGAGGATCAAAACTTCTCAATGGATCCCACCAAACCTTTCCCTGACGGAGAACTCAGTGCTGAACTCTTTCCACACTAAGTAATGTTTTGTCTGCTAAATTTGTCGTCTGCTTCAATTCTTAAAATAAAATTTCTCTTATTTCTTTGCAAAAAATATGGTCACAGTGTCAAACAGTTTGGATCCTGATGAGATGCTGCATTATGCAGCGTCTCATCTGGATCCAAACTGTTTGCATAGGCAATCATGGTTTCACTGCTAGCTGGCAAAGAGTTAACCCTTTACTCCATAAATACACATTTTAATGCCTTTGCAAATCAAATAGAGTAGGCTGAAATCAGATGGCTCCTTTAGGGTTTGCTCTGTTTGCTTGTGGAATAATATAGATCTGATTCTAGTTTCTGCCATTGACAAAATTTCTTGTGTTCAAGTGCCAAAGTTTTTGATTATTCATCTGATTAACTTTCTTGATGTCATTATTTCTTTCATGAATATTTGTGGAGTAAAGGGTTAAACTGTAGAGTCCATTTAGTATGAAAAGTTTAAATTTGCTGGAGGATTTTGAATGACAAACTGTGCAGACTGTGAGCAGGGGGCTGTAGGAACCTTCTTATCAGGGTATGAACTATTAGCATATGCTTGTGTCGACACACATTCCATGCATTCAAATCTGCAGAGATGGATTTCTTTTTCCCATTTGGAACTTTAGTAAGGTTTTTGTTACTGTCCACTTATTTACATAACCCTTTCAGATAAAGCTGTGAAACTTGGAACACTTGTTCACTATCACAAGCTTCATCTGTAAGCAAGAGTACATAACTTTATCAAACATTTTAACCAAAAAATTCTTTCCATGAAAGATTTCAAAGAGAAACAACATCTTGAATGCTATTAAAGATATTTTACTGAGACTTTGATTACTTGCTTCTAGTATCATTGGACATCATTTTAGTCCAATATCAAGCATTTTTACACTAACAGTACTGAGAATAGTTGAGTGCGCTGTCCTGTGACAGCTGTTATTGTTTAACCCATTCCCCGATCTATATGTAGTCCAAATTTCAATACCTACTGAATATTCATGGACAAAATAGTTATGATGAAACATGGAAGGTGGAACATTGTAGCCATTTTAGAAACTAAAGAAACAGATCTATCAAATTACATCAGCAAATGATTCAGATGATTCCTACAGGAATCTGGGTCTTCTCTGTTTACAAATGCGTGAAAATGCATTTATATGAAGGAAAGGGTTAAATAATACAATCAGAATGTCAGTTTGGATACAATCAGAATGTCAGTTTGGATACAGATGAGAGACCTATGTAATGCATGACAAGTCAACATATAAATTATAACTTGTCTGGATATATTTTTCTCTCAGAGGTTTTTTATATGAGAAGCGAAGAAAAAATTAAATTTAAGAATTTAGCAGATAACAATTTCTGCAGATAACTTTTGTAGCCTGCAAATATTAAATTGTATTCTAGCCCATGCAAAGCAGTGAAAAGAACTGAACACTTTGTCTTTCCATAAGGAGGAAGTCTTGGCACGGGGTATGTGACCTGATGCCCTCAACCTATTAACCATGACATGAATGTCATTTAGAAAAAAAAGTGTGGAACCAAGATCAGCATTGTATCTGGATCCAAACTATTTACATAGGTATTCACAAATTTGCCACTTAGTGTTTGGAGTTAAAAAAAAGAAGAACTTTTTCCGCAGATTTCAATTTCCGTAACAAGTTCAGAGTTGATAAATCTGCATGCACACATCAAGTAGGTGGTCGTGATTATGAATTAATTCAGAAGAGTTTCTTGGTATTTTTTTCTACTTTTGAAGAATTGACATAAACGTACCTTTATATGCAGGACAGGTGTACTGGCATTTGCAAATAGTGTAGACCAAGATCAGACAACTTTAATCAGGGTCTGCACTGTTTGTCATTCAAGATGAGCTATTCCACTGTGATAATTGAGCGTTGGAAGGGTTAGGGTTCATAAACGTTATTTGTCTGTCACACTTGTTTAATCACGATTTTAATCATTTACACAGATTAAGTTCCTTCAAACACTCTTGTTTCTTATCCCTTTACTTTATATATACATGTATATGCATTTTTATAAGTCTTTGCAAACATAGTAGTAGACTCAGGTCAAACAGCTCTTGTAGTAGCTGCCTGATCAAAGTCTGCTTTGTTGGCTTATGGAATGATATAGGAATGACTTTGTAGTTTTTGACTAGACCAAAAATATTCTTGTTCATTTGCCAGAATAAAACTTAAGTTGATTAACCCTTTCCCTCATACAAACACCTTTTCACACCTTTGCTAAAAATATACTAGTTTCTACTAGTACCAAAACAAATATGTGCCAGTATAAAAAATCTGCTATGGTAATAAATATTTATGATGTCATTATTTCTTACATGAATATTGAAAAGGAAAAGGGTTAACATGCAAATACTTAACCGCTATTTGTTTTTGTTTTCAGCAAACATGTGTCAAAGTCAGTGGTGTTGGTATGTCAGGAAGGAACTGTGCCTGAAGAACCTTGGTCTGTCAGGCATTCATCCCAAGAGATTTGCCTACCTTCAGGTTAGTGGTACATGTACATTATAAACAGTGCTATATAAGGCAGCATGAAGCTGTAATGACTGCTTCAGATCACTCAATAATGTCAGGAATCAAACAAACACTCATTTTCCCTCTTAACCTTTTCCCTCTGACATATAAATGTCACACCTTTGCAAACAGAGTATACCTTGTTCAGACGTCTGTTTGCTTATGGTGTAATATAGATCTGATTCTACAGTTTCTGCCTTGGCAAAAATGTCCTGTGGTTGTATGCTGTTATAAACATTTAGCCAATTAATATTAATGATGTCATTATTTCATGGAAAGAGTTAATATACTTGTCAAACAAGCAATGTTTGCTGCTAACTTGATGCTAGTTAACCCTTTCCCTCATATAAACGTGTTTTCACGCATTTGCAAATAGAGTAGGCCCAGATCAGGATCTGCTCTGTTTGCTAATAGAATTTGATAGATCTTGTTCTTTGCTTTCTAAAATGTCTACAATGTTCCACCTTCCATATTTCATTAGAACTATTTTGTCCTTGATTATTCAGTAGGTATTGAAATTTGGTATAAACATAGAACAGGGAAAGGGTTAAGCATTGTAGATAAGGTTCGTACCGATCTATCAAAATCTCTTACTTTTCAGCTAAACCCTAGTTTGCTGCCATACATTAAAATCGCCTTTTCGATTCTAACAAGTAGCAGCAAAATAGGATGTGGTGAAGAAATTTTAAAAATATTTTAATTTAGATTTCTGAAATACCCCAGACATGCAGGTTTGTTTTTCATGAATGATACTGTAACAGAATGGGTAACTGCCATGCGTAACTCCAGGAATCCGAATAAAAAGGATTTATGGGTAAGAATCAGAAGTTTGGACTTATTAATCCATTACGCCATGAATATTTATGTAAGAGATTATGAGATCATGAATATTAATTGGATTAATTGTTATAACAACATATGGACATGGGATGTTTTGGTTGTGGCAGAAACTGTAGGATCATATTTATAGCATATCATATAAGCAAACAGAGCAGATCCTGATTAGACGGCTCCTTAGTTTAGGAGCCATTTGATCTGGGTCTTCTCTGTTTGCAAAGTCATAGAAAGATGTATTTATAGAATCGGGGGTTAACAGAACCATTTCTTCAAGAGGAAATATTTTTCCCATGGCATAAGTGCTTCATAATGGATAAATAAGAATTACTTGCAGATGTGTTCACAAACAGCCTAAAATGTGCTGCAATCTAGATAATGGCCTCTTGTATCTAATCTGAAGGTCACATTGAGAGGTCATGTTACAAATTACCTTGTCAGAGTAGTGATGTTGATGTATCCCTTTCCTTCGTACAAACACTTTTCATGCATTTGCAAACGGAGTACATTCAGATCAGACGGTTCCTATAGGAGCAGTCTGATCAGGATCTTCTCTGCTTTGCTTGCTTATAAAATTATAGAAGATCTAACTCTACATTTTCTACCAATACCAAAATTTCGTGTTTACTTTCAGCTAATAAGTACAGTAAAACCTCTCTGTAATGGTCACTAGATTGTGTTAATTAGTTGGTATTTAGGACAGGTGGTTGCTTAAAGCAAGGTGAAAGTAAAACAGAACGCTCCTATAGGAGCGTTCTGTTTTACTTACACCTTGCTTTAGGCAGCTACCTGCCTTTAACACAAAATACTTGATGTAATTTAGTGGCCGTTATAGAGAGGTTTTACTGTAGTTGTGATGTCATTTATCTCGTACATGAATATTCAACAGGGAAAGGGGTATTTTGATCACCATCAGTGATGTTTCTGATTTGTTTTTCAGTGGCGTGTACCAATAGGCATAGCCCTGACCTACAGACTCATTGTTGCTCTATACTGTACTGGTTGGCTTATCTACACATCTAGGTCTCCTGATATTCTGATCAATGGAGCCTACGTAAAACAGTATGCTTTTCTAACTATGTGGACATACCTAGTTCTGACTGTGTACTTTATTCTTCATTTTATAGTTTGCTTAATTCATATCTGTGAAAGGGACACAAATGCATGCAATGCACCAGCACCAGAGACCCATCGGCAACTGTTTGAAGAGCTTTCTGTATATCCAAGCTTATGGCAGGGCCAAAGGTCTGAGTACATGGCCATCCACAGTTCTAATGAAAGTGGGGAAATGGAAAGGGACATTAGGAGGGAAACAGAGACTATGAAACCCTTTGTGGCCAGACTTCACAAATTTGTTTGGGTGTTCTACAACATAGCAGCCACAGCTTGTATAATGGTGACAATAATATTTTGGTCAATGCTGTATCCAGGAATGTCAATTTCTGGCATTGATTTAGTTGTCAATTTCCAACTCCATGCTGTCACTTCAATTCTTGTCGTCATTGAAACTATACTAACTGCAGTTCCAGTACGAGTGATGCATTTTGTATATGCATTGTTGTATGGCTTGCTGTATATAGCATTTAGTGGTGTCTATTATGCAGTTGATCACAGGCATGTGCTGTATCCTGACGTGTTAGACTGGCGTAAGCCAGGCAGGACAGTAATTGTGAGTTTGGTTGCTGGATTTATTGGCCTGCCACTTATTCAGTTTCTGTTATTCTTGATCTATAAACTAAGACTTTACATTTTCAACAGATGCACACAACAATCAACTTGAACATTTAAATACAAACATTTATACTGAACCCTTCCTGGTCAAAGGAGCAGGGAAGTTATTACTCATCAAGATATTCCTGAACTGTTCTTACGCCCCCACAATCTTGGCACACAGAGCATAATTATTGTCTTTGGCCAGTCTGTTTGTATGTCTGAATTTTTTAACTATAGTAACTGTTGTAACTATTGAAATTTTATGGAAGAGACCTGTATATGTATCTCATGAAGCTGCAACTTTTGACTGGTCATGTCAATGCCATATTTGATGGTCAGAAGTCATAAGTCAGAAACACATCTTGTTGAAATTTAAAATCAATTCCCATCAAAACTTGTTAACTCAAAGACTTTCTAGTTATATTGCCAGTGTCTTTTGTTGTTGTTTTTTATTGGGAGAAGGGGGGTGGACCCCATCTTCCTCCCCGAATGTTTACCTATTTTGAATAAAATTTCCCTTCCTGTAGTATTATATTGTCAAATTGGCTCTGATATTTCACTGATACCGTTGACCAGAATAGTAGACATTTTTTCCCCCAATGCTATGTGGTTTTTTTCTCTATCAAAGGGCTTCATCAACATTCCACTATAACTGAAAAAAAAATATTGCCTATAGTCACTAATTCAAAAAGTGAATGTTTGAAAATGCTACTGTGAAAACTGCTTAATTCTTTCCTTACTGTTTATTTGTTTTTAGTAAAACAGAGAAATGGATCATTACCCTTTACTTCATATACTCACCTTTTTACACCTTTGCCAATAGAGTAGACCCAGATCAGATGGCTTCTGTAGGAGCTGTTTGATCAGAGCCTGTCCTGTTTGATATATAAATGATATAATATAGATCTAATTGTACAATTTCTGTCATGGCCAAAATGTCCAGTATCCATCAGCCATTATAAAAATCAGCTAATCAGTATCCATGATGTCATTATTTCTTACATGAGCATTAACCCTTTCCTTTATATAAACCCATTTTTACACATTTGTAAACGGAGTTTACCCAGATCAGATATAGGAGCCGTCTGATCAGGGTCTGCTCTGTTTGCTTATGGAATTATAATAGATCTGATTCTACATTTGCTGCCTAAGTAAAAAAATCCTGTGTTCATGGGCCATTATAAAAAACAATCTGTTTAATATTCATGATGTCATTATTTCTTACATGAATATTGAACAGGGAAAGGGTTATTGGAGTAAAATGTTATATGTATGGAAATTAATTTGGGTCTAATCTCAGGAGCAGGTTGCAAAAATATGATAAAAAGTAAATTTTGGCTATGGTTCTTCATATGCATGGAGTTTGTGTAAGAGAGTACTGAAAGAAGTACATCTTACTGAAAGAAGTACATCTTGTTTTCATGTAGTTGAGATTGGAGCCGTCTGATCGGGGCCTACTCTGTTTGCAAATGCGTGAAGAAAAGTGTTTATATGAAGGAGAGGGTTAACCCTTTACTAGATAGAGACACCTTTTGCTACCTTTTATGCAGAGTAGACCCAGACCAGACAACTCATGTAGGTGCTGTTTTAACAGTATCTGCTCTGTTTGCTTTTGAAATAATATTAATCTGATTTTACGGTTTATGCCATTGGCAAAATTTTCCTTTTTCAAAATGCTGTTATTAGATTTAGCTAATTTATATGCGATTCATTTTTTCCTGCATGAATATTCATTTGGGAAAAGTTGAAAGTGATCATAGTCCATACAATAAACACATATTTTCAATAACATCAGAAATTTTGTAATTATTGTTATTAATCTTCAAAATCTCATCATTATTATTCTAGTATGCAGTTCATGAATATGTTACCCATGTAATTAGAAATATGTATAACTTCTTGATGATGTCAATAGAGTCGATTTAATCTATTCCCTCATATTGGCATCTTTTGACGCCTCAGTGTAAAAGTCACTTTTTGAAACCATTGTGATAAATAGAGCAAATTTTGCTCCACAGATGCAAATGCTATATTTATCACAATTGTATCAAAACTAAACAATTCTAAAATAGCCGTTTTTAGTCGCCCATCGACCACCGGAGGGGGGGGGGCTATAGAATTGCACTCTGTCCTTCTATCCATCCATCCTTCTGTTCAGATTTTTGTCTGGACAATATCCCCTCAACCCATTGGATTAGAGTTTTCAAATTCTTGTGAAGGTGAATCATGGGAAGGCACAGTGTTGCATACAACTTTAGTGTCTTTATGACCTTGACTGTGACTTCAGTTTTAGTAAAAATTTGCCTGGAAATTTGTCTGAATGATATATCCTCAACCCCTTGGGTTAGGATTTCCAAATTTATTGTGTGATGCATCTTTGTAAGGGGGGGGGGGGTGTCACATACTACATTGGTATCTCTGTGACCTTGACATTGATTGTTACCTCAGTTTTAGAAAAATTGTCTGAAATTTGTCCTCATGATATATCCTCAACCCTTTTGGGTAGGATTTCGGAATTGTGTGAGTGCATCTTGGGAAGGAAAAATGTTGCATACAGCTTTGGTGTCGTTGTATTACCTTGACTCTGACCTCAGTTTTAGTAAAAATTTGTTTGAAATTTGTCCGAATGATACGTCCTTAAAATTTCTTTCATGGATGTATCTTGGGAAGGCAGAGTGCTAAAACTTCTTTGGTGTCTCTTACCATGACCCTTACCTCAATTTTATTAAAAGTTTGTTTCTGAAATTTGTCTGCAGTATAGAAATGCTATGAGAAGTCTCCGGTAGGGGACAATGTATTGCTTGACAATACTTGCTTATTTCTAGTAAATTCTCCTTTTCTGTACATTTATTCAATGACCCTTAGACATTGTGTCTAAAAATAGCCTATGAGAGAATTGATTATTGGTAAAATGCAATGCATGTGCAACTAACCGGAATCATATCAGTGTTGGTGCCCATTTGTAATGTTTTTATAATTATGATGTTATATAGTTTGCATGCTTTTCAATATTTTATATGTGTGTAGATCAAGAACAAATAGATACAGAATACAGTTTTTATACTTTTTTATGTTTCAAAGTTGAAATCCTCCATGTTGTGGAATTCTTTGTGAGGAGTTGATTAATCCTTTACTCCATAAGTACGGCTTTCTATGCCTTTGCAAACAGAGTTAACTGAGATCTGACAGCTCCTACTCTGTTTGTTTATGATATAATAAAGATATGATTCTACAGATTATACTATGGCCAAATATTACTCTGTCCATGTGCTAGTATATCAATTAATCTAAATGATATTCATAGTCATTATTTGTTACATGATTATTCATGGAGTAAAGGATTACAATCAACTTATACATGGTTATGGACAGCCTCTTTTGAGATCGAAATGAAGTGCTTGGTAAAGCAAAAAAGTGCAAGAGTAACTCGATCAGGATGGTATTAACCCTATACTCCATAAATATGCCTTTCCATTTATATGAAGTAAAGGGTTAATAAACTGTTACTTTTTCATTGATAATACTGTAAATGACTAAAGTATGTTTTTTACATGTACATGTAGATGGTATTTGTGGTAAAAACCTGTTGTTGTACTTTTAAAAAGAGATTTTATAGTTGAAGCGAGAAAGAATATACATGTACATATTTAATTATCAGCTAAGCTGTATTGTGAGATTTTTTTACACAAATTAGAATATTTACTTTTTTCCCCATATGTGTTTATTTTTATCTGCTGCTAATGAAAAAAATATCTGACGGGAGTACTCTCCCCTTTTAACAATGGGCAACCATGTAATAAAAAGCATTTGCTCCTATGGAGCAAATGCCCTATTTTTCATAACGGTTTCAAAAAGTGACTTTTACAGAGGTATATCAAAGGGCATCGTCAATATGGGGGGAATGGGTTAACCATTTCCTCCATAAATATGCCTTTCTACGCCTCTGTAAAAGTAACTTTTTGAAACCATTGTGATAAATAGAGCATTTGCTCCTTAGGAGCAAATGCTCTATTAATCACAATGATTTCAATACTACATAATTCTAACATTTGTCTTTTCTCTACTAAATGCTCATTTTGGGTAGATTCATTCAAAGAGGTTGGGTCTAAAAATAGCATATGAGGGAATGGGTTAATTAACCTCCTTAATTTGTCTGCTGCATTGATCATTTTCTTTGTCTAGTATGTGTATCTCTTGGAAAAAACGAGTCACACATGGATTATTTTAACCTGCTATATGAACCTATTTACAAATTTACTTTTTAATTTGAATATACAATGTAATCATGATGGTTGTAAAAAGATTGCTGAACCATTTTTAAACTTGTTTTTATGAAAAATTACTTTTAACACACATGTACTTCATTGATAATACAATAATCATAATGGCTGTAAATAGAATGCTTGGCCATTTTGAGACTGTGCTTGGCCATTTTGAATTCCCTGTTCACAGTACCAATCATCTTTAACCCCTTGTTCTATGAATATTCTTTGTTAGATATGATGACATCATGAATATTCATAAGATGGATTTTTAGAATGGCATACTAACACGTGGAAGTTTGCTATTGCGGAAGTGGTAGAATCAGATCTGTATTATATCATATAAGAAAACAGTGTAGACCCTGATCATATAGCTCCTACTGGAGCCATCTGATCTGGGTTGATTCTGTTTGCGAAGGTATAGAAAGTTGTATCTATGGAGTAAAGGGTTAACTTTAAATTTGTTTAAAGAAAAGTTATATTTTGAGCTTACAGATCGGCATTGCTACTAGTTAAAACTTTTGATTTACAAGAGTTTTACTGTAGATATTTTTTTTTGTGATTTTCACTTTCTTTACTCCATATTTAACCCTTTCCCGCAAATAAATGTGTTTTCACGCATTTGTGAACAGAGTAGACCCAGTAAAGCAGCCGTCTGATCAGGGTCTGCTCTGGTTGCAAATGTAATTTGATAGATCTGTTTCTATACTTTCTAGAAATGCTGCAATATTCCATGGTCCATATTTAATTATAAGTATTTTGACCATGAATATTCAGTAGGTATTGAAATTTGTAAAAAACATATAACAGGCAAAGAGGTAAAAACAAAATTGACAAATCGCGACAAGAATGTTAACCCTTTGTATGCTGATGTCTTACATGAATATTCACAGAGTATTTAAAGGCTTAAAAGTTGTAAACCTTTGCAAATTTAGTTTAACCTTTTTACTTCATGAATGCCAGTGTTCATGACTTAGCCAATATTAATTTATTCAATTTTTATAATGGCAAATGAACATATGGATTTGAGACTATGGCAGAAACTGTAGAATCAGATCTATATTTACAAACATAGCAGACCAAAAGGAGCCATCTGATATGGGCTTATTTTGTTTGCAAAGGAGTTAAAATGTGTATATATGGAGTAAAGGGTTACAGTTTTAATTCCATGGTGAATGAACAGTATCAATACAGTATCAATATGTTTATTATCCGTTTTTGCACTGTCCTATAGGATCTGTCTGATCAGGGTCTGCTTGGTTTGCTAGGGACATTATATAGATATGATTCTACAGTTTCTGTATTTATATGTCATTATGAAGATTGATATAATTGATATGTATGATGTAATTATTTCTTGCATGAATATTCATGGAGTAAAAAGAATCATAAATAGATGCATTCCTGCAAGTATCAATCACATTGGTCTTTGAACAAAAAACCTTAACTTTTTGCCTGCCTGGTTAAATGCTGAGGCCATCACATGTTTGTCGGTGGATATCTATTCAACGACTTTGCTTGTTATAAAATATATTCAGATTATTAAAATAAATATTTTTCTACAGTCAGGACTGTCTTGTTATTTTTAGCTTTTGTGATTGCCTAATGTTGGCATGCATTGAGCGTCATCCATCGTTAGTCGTCAACAATTTGAACCTGTAAAATCTTCTCCTCTGGATCTATAGGGTTCTCATCTTTCATCTTTGGCACATGGCATCAAAGGTAGGTCTTCTACAAAAGTCATATAAATGATGTCCCTGGTGTCAAAATTGGCCCCGCCCCAGGGCTGGCCAGTTTTCTATAGAAACATGGAACATTTTGAAAATCTTCTCTTCTGAAACTGAAAGGTTCTTAGCCTTCATATTTTACACATAGCATCATGTTCAGGTCCTCTATAGGATTGGACATGGGTTGGCCTGTTTATTTAGCTCACCAGAACACTTTTGTGCCCAGGGTGAGCTTTTGTGATTGCCTGAAGTCCGTTGTGCGGTGTGCGTTGTCCGTCGTCAACAATTTGAATCTTTAAAATTCGTCTCCTCTGAATCTACAGGGTTCTCGGCTTTCATCTTTAACACATATAGCCTAATAGCATAATCTGTAGGTCCTCTACAAAAGGTATATAAATTATCTGGGGTCAAAATTTGCCCCGCCCCAGGGGTGCTTTGTTTTCTATAGAAACATATAGTGAAAACTTTGAAAATCTTCTCCTCTTAAACTGGAAGGTTCTCATAGCTGGCACATAACAGCATGTTCAGGTTCTCTACAACAGTTATATATTGGTTAAAATTGGCCCCGACCCAGGGGTGGCTAGTTTTCTATAGAAACATAGTGAAAACTTTGAAAATCTCCTATGAAACTGGAAGATTCTCAGCTTTCATCTTTGGCACATAGCATCATGTTCAGATCCTCTACAAAATTATAATATATTATGCCCCTGGGGTCAAAATTGTCCCCGCCCCAGGGATGGCCAGTTTTCAATAGAAAAGTAAAAAATGTATAGTGAAGCCTTTGAAAATCTTCTCTGATGATTGTCTGGTGAGCGATATCAGGGCCATCATGGCTCTCTTGTCATATAGTGAAAACTTTGAAAATGGAAGGTTCTCAGCTTTCATATTTGACACATAGCATCAACTTTGGTCAAATCTGACCATGCCCCAGGGGTGCCTTGTTTTGTATAGAAACATATTGTGAAAACTTTGAAAATGTTCTCCTCTGAAACTGTAAGTTTCTCAGCTTTCATATTTGGCACAGCATCATCTTGAAGCTCTCTACAAAACTTATATGAATTATGCCATGCAGGGTGTTCAAATGAGACCCGCCCTAGGGTGGCCAGTTTTCTATAGAAACATATAGTGCCAACTTTGAAAATATTCTCCTCTGAAGTCTGGTGGGCGATATCAGCGCCAGCATGGCCCTCTTGTTGAATTGCACAACAACACTGAACAATTACGATATGTTAATGTAAAACATGGGGAACCAGTCAGCTAGAAAAGATATCTAAGGGACTGTGCAGACAGAGAGACATGTATCGGTGTCTAATCTGGGTCTACAGTCTACATTGTCAGGTTTGAAAATGAATAAACCCTTTCCCTCAAATAGACACATGCTATACATCTGATTCTACAGTTTTTGTCAATGCAAAATATTCCCTGAAAATATTTGCATTATACAAATCCAGCTAAAAATATTCAAGGTGATAGTTCCATCTTCCCCCTATTGTTTGTGTCTTTGTGCGTCTCTTTGTGTCTTTTATATTCATGTACATTTACTGATTTTCGTCATGGTGCTGTTCGGGCGATTGTGTGTTTTGTATGCGGTGTTTCCTGCATGACTCATACATGTACTATGAAGGTGAAAGCCGAGCAGTGAAGATTAAAATCCGGTATAATGAGGAAAAGTGACCCCGTAGTAGATCCACCGGGGGTCGATTTATTATATAGTACCATGATCCCCGGCCATAGTACTATAACCGGGGGAGTCGAAGTACTATGACTCCCTTACATATAAGAATCCGACCCCTCATATAACAAACTGACCCCCGTAGTAAATCGACCGGGGTCGATTTATTATATATTATTATAACGCAAAGTAAAATCCTCGATTTTGATTGGTCAGTTAGCCATGTATAAAAGCCGTGTATCCCTCTAAATTAGGGTGGTACTAAACAGAGACAACAAGTGTCAACTAGAGACAACTAGAGACAACTAACTTAAAAAGGCGATTTATGGTATTATTTATATATTCACAGCCAGATAAAGTAGTATTATACCATAACAGATTGAAAATTACCAGTTTGGATCCAAAATAATGTCTTAGATTGCATTTGAACCCCTGTTGCACCCCAATTACACCAACTATATTCCGCCGAGTATAGCCGACTCAGAGTCAACTGGAGTCAACAAGGGATATACCTCTTATTAACTGTGTTAATGTGGAGAATTATATTATAATAAAAAAAGAAGTTATTATTTTTTTTATTTCCGTTGTTTTCATTTTAATCAGAACATGTTTACAAAGTGAGATAGTTTATTAATTTTGATCGCTGTGTACACACGATAGCTGATTATGTGTTGACATGTGATTTACAAAGTCGTGATAATCGCACATAAGCTACTACTGTTTGAGCACCGGTCCATTTGAGCACTATGTAGACCCAGATCAGTCATTTCACCGTCAATATGGGTTTTGATCAAGATATGTGGGGTTTGATCTGGCAAAGGAAAACACTTTTTTCAGACGAATGCAGTGAATACAATGAAGACCCTGATCAGTCACCGAGTTGACAGTGTAGACCCAGAAATTCATATTTTGATTACGTTTTTATTGAACGCATCAGTCACACTAACGCCTAATTACTTTCTCCAAACTTTATTCGATGGAGAATATATAACTATCATAATGTGAATAACATTTTAACCCTTTCACTCATATAAACGTGTTTTCACGCATCCGCAAACAGAGAATCCCCAGATCAGATGGCTCCTAGAGGAGCCATCTGATCGGGGTCTACTCTGTTTGCTTATGGAATTTTGAAAGAGCGATATGTTTCATTACTGTCTAAAATGGCTATAATGTTTCATGTTCCTTATTTCATTATAACTATTTTGTCCACGAATATTCAGTAGGTACTGAAATTTGGAATAAACACTGAACAGGGAAAGGGTTAAATGTTGAGATTGGCTCAGATCGTTTCAGAGCCATGTCCTAAATCAGAGACAGATAACGTCCTTTGTCAGCCATGCTTTTAAAACGGATAGCCAAATGTAATAGTTTACGGCACATATCGTTAGTCTAAGTTATAGTTGACCATTTGAACTAACCATGGCAAAAAAACAGATGACCGAATAATATAATAATTGTTGAATTCTTTATTATAGTCTCAATTACATACAATATAATAATACACAGAATATAAATATGTACATATCACACACATGTATGTAACCATTCTAAATTTAGAAATACTAGATATTTTAATATTTCTCTCACTTCATATATCTAATAGGTGAAAAACAAATATCACCCCGATAAGATGGTTTTGAATGACGGTTAACATAAAGCTTAACTAATTATTATTAACGCATATATGCAAACATAGTAGAATCAGATTAGACGGCTACTATACAGGAGTCGTCTGAAGCGTCTGCTCAATTTGCTAGAGGAATTTGATAGGTATGTTTCTTTATTTTCTAAAATGGCTACAAATGTTCCACCTTCCATATTTCATTATAACTATTTTGTTCATGAATATTAAGTAGGTATATAAAGTTGGACCAAATATAGAACAGGGAAAGGGTTAAACGACATGGTAAAAGTTAAACTGGTAAAAAGTTAAACTGCATATCTCTTGACACACGCCGCTAGTTATCGGATCCAATCATCGGATTAGCACCTCTGTTGATTATGTATTATGCTCAAGGCACGGTTAATCTTTACCTGTCACTTGCCACGTGCCGCAATTAACATATCAATACTCAATCAAATATATACCGGTATGCAAACTGAAGCTGCTGAATCTGGATCTACTCTGTTTGCAAAGGCGTATATATGAGGGAAATGGATAATTAACACTCGTTGATTTATTACAAACAAACACGGCAGTTAATTTTGCTGGTCCATATCCATAGCCGTCGCAATTACTTAGAAGATTTTTGGAAGATTATTTTTTGAAATATTGTGAATACACGATATCAATTCATGCTATCAGATCGGGGAAATGCCTTATAGAGCAGTTATATGGTGTTCGACTTGAATTATAGCGTATTTCTATTTCGAACCTCAAGAGTCAACCAGATGGATCGAGGTTTTGGGTCTACTCTGTTTGCAGCACATTTATATGAGGCAAAGGGTTAACTATTTCTGGAAATTGTGTATGTATGAATATGCACTTAATGAATGAATAAAGTTTAATTTAACACCATTGTTATCATTTACAGAGTAGATCCAGGTAGCTGATTGATCAAGATACACTCTGTTTGTCATAAAATTAAAATGTGCAGTTTTCCGTTGAAACAGAGTACCAGATTAACTGAATCGTTTATATATAGCATACGCCAGCAAAAATCAATCAGAAATAGTAGGGAAACAACTTGTGAAAAAGTGCATGGTTTGGCAAGCTATGTGCGAAAGTGCGAATGTCATGACTATCTAAATCTCACGCCAACACAATTTCTAATTTAGAACACGGTTGGAAAATATCCCATTTTAAACGTTTACATCGCATATTTTTACAATAAAAAATTCTTATAGTCATTTAGAATGACTTTACAAACTAATATTGAGAATAACCCTACTATATTAACCACAGTAACCCGACATTTATCGAGTTGGCTTTGTTGACTCTGGGTTGGCCGGTGTCGGTGTCTTTCCGTTGCTATAATTCGGGTTCTAAATGCAATCTAAGGCAATATTTCGAACATCTAAATATTTTTATTCATTTATTACAGTATAATATTACTATATATGGCTGTTTATATATAAATAATACCCTAAAACGCTTTTTTAAGTTAGTTGTCTCTAGTTGTCTCTAGTTGACACTTGTTGTCTCTGTTTAGTACCACCGCTAAATTCTGATGTATATACGGAGTCATGAGCAACAATGGAATTTCCCCCGCCGAGGGCCTCGCTCCCTTGATATAACAAAATAAAAATGGCCGACCAGCTTCACTTCGTCGATTCGATTCAAACAACCGCTCTCAAACGAAATATAAGGAGTTTGGGGCGGAAAAAAGTTATCCATTTAGAAACATTTATATTATAGTTGTTGTATAACAATGTAAATGAACCCTATATGTGGCGAATGTCTTATTCTGCTTTGATGCTGCAAATGTTGTCAAAGTGCTTGTGCACGTACCGATTAGCCCCCAAACCCCGCTTTTACAAAGATATTCCACACCAAATTCGATTCAGATTTTATTTATGTACATGCACAGTACACGTACCTGTAAATTGCAGTATAGCCGCTCCTTCCAACGCCCATTGTTTGAATATTATACAACCGTCATTTTGACGTCATCCAAATGACGTCGGAACTGCGCCAAAATTCCTTCAATTAAGTTAAATAGTGTCTGCTTAACCGCTGATCTGCTGAAAGTTTTACTAACGTCTGATTCTTTCAATCCTTAGATAAACTAATGCACTTGGAAGATCCTTTTCTATCCATAAATACATTGAACTGGTTATTATACACGATGAACTAGGGTTGCAGAGTGATATATAAGCCCTTACCTTACAGTAAGAGGCCCCTGAGGGGAAGCAAAACGACGCCTTAATTAACAACGCTTATTAACTTCTACAAATATTAAACTTTGCAGTATAATAAAATCGTTATACAGATCATTGGCGGGGTATCTGACTTTTTATTTCCTGCTGAGGAAAATACATGTAGCCCTCGCCTAACGGCTCGGGCAACATGATTTTTCTCAGCAGGAAACAAAAAGTCAGATACCCCGCCAATGATCTGTATAACTAATAGTATTATGACCCCGGTCACAGTACTATAACCTGGGGAGTCGTAGTACTATGACACCATTTACATATAAAAAACTGATCCCCTAATATAAAAAACTGACCCATTAGTAGATCGACCGAGGGTCCAGTTATAACATAGTACTATGACCCCCTTACGTATAAGAAACTGACCTCACAAACGAGATAACAAACTGACCCTAAAAAGTGTGCATAAAAGTGAAGTGAGATCCTACTTAGTTATCATTATAAATGTCTCCACCAAATGTATATGGGGCTCTGACAGAAAACACAGGAGAGCCGAAGGCGGCGGTGCCGGGCGTCACATGCGTCTTCTACCCAAAACCGCAGCACCACGCAATACATACCACATTCTCCTCAGGGAACGCAAACAAACAACAACAACAACATCATTTGGAATCAAACTTCTGTAATGGGATAAGTGTTGATACAACAGAAAATGTGTTCTTGAATGTGGATTGTAGATGAGATCCTTTAAGCGTAATGTTCAAAAATGTCGATTGGAGTGATATAGTTCAAAGTTATTTTTAGACACAATGCCCAAATCCAGATTTTTTTTCCGAAAGAGGTGGGTGTCCACCAAATCCCAGCCCAGTGGGTACGAGAATTCGTTCCAACGTTGATAAACGTTGAATCAACGTCGCATACGTTGAATCAACGTCTAGTACCCACGGAAGGGGGTCTGGTTATATGAAACGATGAGCAAATTATGCATCTTTCAAAAAGTATTTTTCCCAAGTAGAGAAAATCGATGGATCCTGGACCCCATCCCCACCCCGCTGGATCTGCGCTTAGAAACTTTATAATACGAGAAAAAGTGACCCCTACGACAAAGTGGATAAAACTATTATAAGATGGGTTTACCATATTATGGCAAGGGTGTCACTATATTTTATAGTAAAATGGCCTGGGATCATAGTACTTTATAATATATATCGACCCCCTGGTGGATGTATTTTATCAAGGAAATCACTATATTTTATAGTGAAATGGCCTGGGGGTCATAGTACTATATAATATATCGACCCCTCCCCCGTGGTGGATGTATTTTTGCAAGGGAGTCACTATATTTTATGGTAAAATGGCATGGGGATCATAGTACTATATAAAATATCGACCCCACTGGTGGATGTATTTTTGCAAGGGAGTCACTATAGTTTATAGTAAAATGGCCTGGGGTAAAGTGCTATATGATTTATCGACCCTGTGGTGGATGTATTTTTGCAAGGGAGTCACTATATTTCATAGTAAAATGGCATGAGGGTCATAATGCTATATAATATACAGACCCCTATCGCGTATGTATTTTCGCAAGGGAGTCACTATATTTTATAGTAAAATGACCGTGGGTCATAATACTATATGATATATCGGCCCCTCTGGTGGATGAATTTTGGCGAGGGAGTCACTATATTTGATAGTAAAATGGCATGGGTGTCATAGTACTATATGATTTATCGACCCCGTGGTGGATGTGTTTTTGCAATGGAGTCACTCTATCGTATAGTAAAATGGCACGGGGCCGTAGAACTATATAATATATCGACTCCCCACCGTGGATGTATTTTTGCAAGGGAGTCACTATAGTTTATAGTGAAATGACATGGGGGTAATAGTACTATATAATATATCGACCCCCTCAGGTTGATGTAAATTTGGCAAGGGAGTCACTTTATTCTATAGTTAAATGGCCTGGGGTCATAGTACTATATAATATATCGACCCCCGGTGGATGTATTTTGGCAAAGGAGTCACTATATTTTATAGTAAAATGGCAAGGGGTCATATAGTACACATGTACTATATAATATATCGAACCCCCCCCCCCAAATCGTGGATGTATTTTGTCACTATATTTTATAGTAAAATGACATTTGGTTCATAGTACTATATAATTTTTCGACCCCCTAGTGGATGTATTTTGCAAGGGAGTCACTATATTTTATAGTAAAATGGCATAAGGGTAATAGTACTACATGTATATGATTTATCGACCCCGTGGTGGATGTATTTTTGCAAGAGAGTCACAAGATTTTATAGTAAAATGACATGGGGGGTCATAGTACTATTAAATATATTCGACTCCTGGTGGGTGTATTTTGGCAAGAGAGTCACTATATTTTATAGTAAAATGACCGGGGGTCATTGTACTATAAAATATATAGACATCTCGGCCGACTTACTACGATAAAAAGAGTGAGTCACAATACTATAAGAGGGGTCATTATATTATGGCAAGGGAGTCACTTTACTTTATAGTAAAATGACCGGGGGTCATAGTACTATATATTAAATCGACCCCCAGTCGATCTACTACGGGGGTCACTTTTCCTCATTACACCGACAGTAAACCCGTGGCGTGTCTGAGTCGGCATCGTATAGCAGGCATCTCTGTCCGTTGTTGATCATGCCCAATATATTATTACTCGCAGTACAATACATTGTTCTAAAGGTCGATGAATCGCGTGTGAAATATGTGGAATTCTTAACCTACTCTAGTAAGAAATAATGACATCATTAATATGTTTGCTGATTGTTTTTTTATAATGATAGACAGTGCCGGAAACAGGATTTTGGGGACAAAGCGGGAGCTGTAGAATCATGTCTATTTAATTTCATAAGCAAACAAAGCAGACCCTGATCAGACGGCTCATACAGAAGCCGTCTGATCTAGGTCTACTATGTTTGCAAATATGTTAAATGCGCTTCCATCAGACAATGGTAATATTCTATCTACGTATTTGTCCCGTAACTATTGGCCACCATCTATACAGTCTAAAAGTGATCGATGTCTTATAAATAAGTATCAATGATCGATTTCAAGAAAATGAATCAATGTTTACGGCTTACAATTAAATACCGTCATATCGTTGGTGAGTAGCTACTCATACATCTGACCACTCTACGTATGTCTAATGGCTAAACCAGTCTTCTTCACAATGCTACCTACGAGCGAACTTTATCTTCAGCACTCTAATGGCGAGTTTTTGATAAGTGTTGCAAATAGTTTGGACCCAGATGGGAACTTGGCATCCAACCGGGATTAAAAAAGAAGTGGAAGAAAACTGTGATAATTAGAAGAAATATATATTTTTATAGATGAAACTGTTTGCAGATGACAATTTCTCAAAGTGCAGAAGGTTAATTTACAGTCTTCTATTCGCTGGGTTTCCAAGAACCCATGGTAGCCATTTACTCCATAAATACGCCTTTGCAAACAGAGTAGACCCAGATCAGACAGCACATGCAGGAGCCGTCTGATCTGGGTCTACTCGGCTTGCTTATAATAATAATAATGTATCTGGTTTTACAGTTTCTGCCATTGCAAACATTTCCTGTGTTTAAATCCTTTGCCATTGTAAAAATAATCTTGTAAATATTCATGATGCTCTTATTTCGTACATAAATATTCATGGTTTCAAGGGTTAACTCTTCTGCATGCTAATTGCTTATACAAAACAGTTCAGATATGTTTGTCCAGCTGGCTTTCTTGTGAAAATCGGTTGCATGTAAACATCGGTTGCGTGTGAACATCGGTTGCGGTTGCTTGTGAACATCGGTTACCAGACTCTTTGACATTCTTGACTTCATTTTGGAAGAGGGATGAGTGGAAGCCTTAACCCGTTACCCCATTGATATCCATGTAAGAAATAATGACCTCATGAGTTTAATTTTTATAACAACACATGAACACAATATTTTTTGGCCATAGCAGAGACTTAAATCATATCTTTATCATTTCATAAGCAAACAAAACAGACCCTGATCTGGCGGCTCCTATAAGAGCCGTCTGATTTGGGTCTACTCTGTTTGCAAAGGCATAGAAAGGCGTATAAATGGAGTAAAGGGTTAACATCCCGAACAGAATCAAACGATGAGTTTTGGCAGACGACAATCAATCAAGCAAAGACTCTTACTCTGCAATGAAAAAAACTATCTGCACAGATTTGTATCTGGCGCAAGTTTGATTACTCCAAACTGGCCCTTACGGTAGATCGGTAGCTATATTCGGGTGTATTCCTCTGCAAGGAACAATGTAAATTGTTCAGTGCACAGCAACACCTCTTGGGTCTTTCTCCATCTATACTTAGCTCGAAGTCGCGATGTAATACTGTTCTGTTTACTCGACTTCACTTTTCCCGTAACCCAATCTGTCGTAGAAGCATGCTCTCTGAGATGCTACACTGCCCAAACAAGTCAACTTCTGGATGTTATCTTCCTATCTCTTGATTTGTCTTCCTCGCATCCTTGTTCCATTACCTATTCCTTGTAGGATTGTCTTGGCGAGGACTGTTGGGCGGGATACATTTTAACCATATCGAGAAGCTCTTCATTGGAGATATCTGTGCCCAAACCCGATTGTGGAACTCTTCGCTGTAGAAGTGATCCTGGTAATATATGTTTAGGGTCCTTCTGTAGCATATCCTCTCCAAGGATTGGAATTTTCTATTCAGTTACGTTGTCAGCGTACATGTCTCACAAGCAAACAGGAATATTGAAACGACAAGACAGTGCAAAGGTCTCGTCTTGGTGTGGAGTGAAATGTTTCTGTCTTTCAGGCTTCAGCTTTGCAAAAGCTTTACAATTCGGGATAAAACTTATGTTTATAGTCTACATCTGTCATGATAGATCCTAGGTACATGTACTTGAAAGCTGATACTGTCTCGAGCATTTGTCTCTATTATATTGTTAACCCTTTCCTTCATGTAAACGTGTTTCCATGCATCTGTAAACAGAGTAGACCCAGATCAGACGGATCCTATATGAGCCGTCTGATCAGGATCTGTTCCGTTTGCTAAATGAATTTAATAGACTAGTTTTTTAATTTCTAAGATGGCTGTAATGACCCATATTCCATTATAACTATTTTGTCCATGAATATTCAGTAGGTATTAAAATTTGGAATAAACACATAACAGGGAATTTATTAAACCATTGGCTGTCACGATAAAGAGTATGTGATATGTTTAAACATTTTGGATCGAGATGAGACACTGAATATATCGGCGTCTTATCAGGATCTAAACTGGTTGACACTGTTCATATCTTATTAAAGAAATTGACATAAAACCCACTCCAAAACTAGAAGCAGACGAGACAACACTCATTAACCATCGTCGTCTGCCGAATGCATTTTCGTCTACTTGACGTTTTAAATAGAGTAGGCGTTTGTTCAATTTCTTTATAAAACAATTAACAGGGTGTCAAATAGTTTGTGTTCTGATGAAAGCATCTGGATCCAAACTGTTTGCATATGCTAACACATACTCGTCTTCATGACACTGCAGGAAGTAATAATGTCTCATCAAAATCCACTGATTCTGTGTCTCGGTACTCAGATAAACTGTTGAGTGCAAGCAATGAAAGAAAGGATTTCTTTTCTTTCATTACATAAACATACAAGAAAACCATTGATGCAAAGCATCAACGTACAGACTACCAAATAGTGACTAATAATCAATCATGTTTTATATAATATATTGTCAACAAAATGTCTGTATTACTCCTATGGCATTAGTAACGCAACAACATTCTTCAGTTTCACCACAAAGGATCCTTCCAGTATCACATTGGGCATATTATCCCTCATCTTGTTAAATATTCATGTAAGAAATAAAGACATCATGAATATTTATAAGCTGATATTTTATAATCGCATATGCACACAGATATCCGATTTCTAATCTGAACATTTTCTCAGGTTCTCAGCTTATTGCAGGTCTAAAGTTCGGGCACTTTCACTTCCGTAAATAATGTGTTCTTTATCGTTTTATCGATTATAGAATCAGCCGTCACGATCTTACCCCTTGATCTCTTTTAAAAAGCAGCAATTTCAGTCGGATTGCCATAGTAACTAACACGCGCTCTTCCTTCAGTTCCGTGCCCCTGGTCCTTTAGAAACTGTCATTTTAGTTTATTTTCCATCGAAATATCTTTACTAATTAAGTCCCGACCCTGATTTAAACGGTTGTCATAAGCATACTCTCCGAATGCGAAAGTTGCCGGTTCCGCAATATCTTAGTAATTTCCTCGGCTGTTTTCGTTGATGATCCTTCCGTTGAGGTATTAATTTTTTTATTTGCCCTGATCTAGGAGAACTAGTTTTCTAATATTTTCTTTTCCAAAATACAAACAATTCTACACTCAAAAAAAGTATATCGACCTGATTCCAACTATATAAAAGTGTACCATTCCATGCATGATGGTTTTTTTTATAATCTTAACGACAAAATTAAAATTCACTCGCAATTCCTGATAAATCAGCCCTCCTACCACTGAAATTCCAATGCCAGCGTTACATATATAGCACGGGCTCTTCAGGCTCCCGCTCAAAAATTGTAAGACAGATTTGATCACGACAAGAAGTTACATTAAACATGTAGTCTGAATCCGATCCATGTATAAATATAAACAAATTGTGTCTGAAGGTAAAATCTTATGTCTGTTAGAAACGCTCTCTTAACCCTTTTCCTGTTCAATCCTCATGTAAGAAATTATCTTGAATATTTATTAGATGAAGTTGTATAATGTAAACTTTTCATGGAAATGTTCTGTTTGGACAAAAACCGAAGAATAAGATCTATATCATAAAAAGAGTAAAACCTGAACAGACGACTCCTATAGGAAACGTCTGATCTCAGTATCCTCTTGTTTGCAAATGCGTGAAAATGCGTTTATATAAAGAAAAGGGTGAAACCCTTTCCCTGTTGAATATTCCCGTAAGAAATAATGACATCGTGGCTTGTTATAGTAGCATGATTATGTACATAGGATGATGTTGGTACTGATCCAGATCTATTATAGTTTCACAAGCAACCCTATCAGACCCTGATCAGACTGTCCCTATATAGAAGCCACCTCCTCTGGATCTGCTCTGTTTGCAAAAACGTGAAAAGGCGTTCATGAAGGAAAAGTTTAAATTCTTCAAATTATTCTCAGTTAAAATCCTCACCCTGTTTTTAAAACTGAGTATAAACTCTGTTTGCTGGCATTATTTAACTTGCTTCCAAATCATCCAAACTTTTGAGAAATTAGCGAGTGAAAAATATCCGAGATCTGATCAGAAGCTGTGAGACACATCGTCTGCCTTGGTGGATATAAAACGTATACAGAGAGAGACAGATACAGACACAGAGACACAAACAGAGATACAGAGATAGAGAGACAGAGAGAGGGATAGACAGAGAGAGGCAGACAGAGACAGAGAGAGCGAGACAGACATATACAGACATAGAGAGAGACAGATAGAGACAGTTAGAGAGAAAGAGACAGATACAGGGAAATAGAGAGAGACAGAGAGAGACAGAGAGACTGAAACAGACAGAGAGACAGTCAGACAGAGAGAGAGAGAGAGAGAGAGAGAGAGAGAGAGAGAGAGAGAGAGAGAGAGAGAGAGAAAGAATGACAGACAGACAGACAGACAGAGACAGAGAGCTGAATACACATCCAGGATTGAAAACATCATGTTAGTAAAATATGATTGTATTTCAATGCTGCATGATGAATCTAATATATTTAGATTTTTCAAAATGATTAGCATATCTAACTGTTTACCTGATAATAACACCTTTCACGCCTTTTCAAACATAGTAGATTAAGATCAGATGGCTCCTGTGGGAGCCGTCTTATCAGGATCTGCCTGTTCGCTTATGAAATTCCTACAGAAAAGCAAAAACGTCCCGTGATCATATATAATTATGGAAATTCAGCTTATAATATCCACGATGTCATAATTTCTTACATGTATATTTATGAGGGACAGGGTTGATATCAAATCCCATTATTTCGTACGAAGTTATTGACCTAGAACAAATGACGTCAGTGTTGTAAGTTGATAGCGACAAACCCTCGAATGTATTCTTTCTTCATTATCTATATTCTCACCTTTGGGGTTATACAACAGAAAAAGCAAACGGACTCTACGACCGATGTTGCAGATCTATGGGTCAACATTCAAGTTTGTATTCGCTAAAAACAGTCACGGGCGAATGCAGAAATCTGAAATCGTTATTCATCTCTGTATTGGAACTATACAGGCAAACCTATGATCGCAGAGCTATGAACAGGGTGTCAAATAGTTTGTATCATGATGAAATCATCTGCATCCAAACTATTTGTACAGTAAAACCTCTAAATAACGACCACTAGATTATGTTAATTAGTTGGTATTTTGGCAGGTGGTTGCTAAAAGCAAGGTGAAAGTAAAACAGAACGATCCTATAGGAGCGTTCTGTTTTACTTTCACCTTGCTTTAAGCATCCACCTGCCTTTAACACAAAATATTGATGTAATTTAGTGGTCGTTATAGAGAGGTTTTACTGTATACGATATCACATATCGTCTTCATGACACTGCAGGGGGTAATAATGTCTAATCAAAATCGACTGATTCTGTGTCACGGTACTCGGTTGCTGCTGAGTGAAGCAATGAAAGGAAGGAGTTCCTTTCTGTCATTACATAAGCATAAAAATTGTCAGACAAATTTGATCACGGCAAGAAGTTACATTAAGAATGTAGCCTGAATCCAATCCATTTATAAATACATGTATAAACAAATTGTGTCTGAAGGTAAAATAATGTGTCTGTTAGAAACCTTTTCTCAACCCATTTCCCTGTTCAATACTCATGTAAGAAATTATTACATCTTGAGTTGGCTGAAGTTTTATAATGTAAGCTTTTCAAGAAATGTGTTTGCTTGGGCAAAAACTGAAGAATAAGATCTATATCATGTTAAAAACAAACGGAGCAGATCCTGAACAGACCAGACCGTTCCTATAGGAGCCGTCTGATCTGAGTCTTCTCTATTAGCACATTCTAGAAAATGCGTTTATATGAAGGAAAGGGTTAACCCCTTCCATGTTGAATAGTCGCGTAAGAAATAATTACATCATGAATATTTATTAGCTGACTTGTTATAGTGGCATGGTTATGTACATATGATGTTTGTATTGATAGAAACTGTCAGATCTAAATATTTGTCCCGTATTTGTTTCACATCTATTATAATTTTACATCTATTTATAATATCAGACCCTGATCAGACCGCTCCTATAGATGTCATCTGGTCTGGATCTACTCGGTTTGCAAAGGCGTGAAAAGGCGTTCATTAAGGAAAGGGCTAAAATCTTCAAATTATTCTCAGTTAAAATCCTCACACTGTTTTTTTTAAAATTGAGCACAAACTCTTTGCTGGCATTGTCTTACTTGCTTACGAATCGCACAATCTTTTGAGTAACTACCGTAAAACCTCTCTATAACGACCGCTTAATTGTGTTAATTAGTTGGTATTTAGGGCAGGTGGCTGCTTAAAGCAAGGTGAAAATAAAACAGAACGCTCCTAGGAGCGTTCTGTTTTATTTTCACCTTGCTTTAAGTAGCCACCTTCCTTTAACACAAAATACTTGATGTAATTCAGTGGCCGCTATAGAGAGGTTTTACTGTACCGAGTGCAATATATTCGGGATCTGATCAGGGACTGTAGGACACATCGTCTGGCATGGTGCCTATAAAACCTTTTGAGTCTGAGTACGAAATAAAGCTCAATTTCTAGAACGGCCCATTTTGACGTGTCTGACTGATCTGATGCTAGAGTATGATTTCAGGGTATACATACTCCAAATTAACATGGCTATCGAGAGTTCACTGTCTGAGTTTAATGTCTTTTTCTTAACTTTGCAAACAGGGTAGAGTCAGATCAGACGACTCCTGTAGGAGCCGTCTTATCAGGATCTGCCTGTTTGCTTATGAAATTCCTACAGAAAGGCCAAAACGTCCCGTCATCCGATACAGATGGACATTCAGATACAGATGGACATTCAGATAATGATATCCATGATGTCATAATTTCTTACATGAATATTTATGAGGGACAGGGTTGATATCAAACCCATTACTTCTTACGAAACTAGAAGTTTGTTTTTGTCACAAAAACAGATGTCTCCCCCGGTCGTCATCTTTCCAATACACAGATGTAATGTCTGCAATGCCTGTAACTCCACAACTATCAGGGGCAGATAATTAAAAAACACCAGCCAGGTGCACAACAACCCATGCTGGTGAACATTCCTGCGAAGTTTGGTGACTATAGCCCTAGCGGCGCAAAACAAAGTTTGTCCAACGTTATCAGGGGGAGACAATTAAAAAAACCGTCAGGTGCATAATAACTCATGCTGGTCAACACTGCCGTGAAGTTTGATGGCTCCAGCCCTAGCGGTTTCAGAGATACGCGCGACACAACTTAAATCCTGATAAGACGGCTCCTACAGGAGTCGTCTGATCTGACTCTACCCTGTTTGCAGATTGAAGGACCACAATGGAAATAAGAGTATCTATTGGCATATAATGTTGATTGACATGGCTTTGTTAAAATTCATACATACTGTTGCTTGTTTATAATGTACGTATGTTTTAATAACAGATTGCCATGTGGTTGTACATTTTATGTTGTCTGATTTTAAAGGGGATGTCCCTACATTTGACGCGTTTAATAAACACTTAAAATGTACAAAACTCATTTGTTTATATGCTGAAAAGTAGTATATCGCAAAAAGCCCCATCCAATTACAATTTATAATGACAAAGCATCCATGTGTTTGATATCGCCGATCCCGGTTTTACTCCCCGATGTTTCAGTTTTATTCGGGTTGGGTTTTAGTTTCGTAACTGTTTGCCCTATTCGCGATTCTCCGACCACTTCCGAGAAAGCTATTACGTAAACAATGGAGGGATCGGGTGATCATCGGCAAAACGCGGAATAATTTAACGGAAAAGGCCGATAATATTGTTTTGTAAAACAAAAACTATCAGTATTGATGAAATCGGTTTATTTGTATCACAGGGTTATTTTTCGATATATTAAGTTCAAATTGGGAACCTTCACAATAATGGTAGAGCATAACAAATATCAAGTTTTATGATACTATTGAAAATATGTGATCATTGTAGGGACTTCCTCTTTAATAATCAAGGGCAATAACTCCAACTTTATCAGGGGAGACAATTCAAAATACCCAAGTGCACAACATCGCATGCTGGTGAACATCCCTGTGAAGTTTGGTGACTCTAGCCCTGCTGGTTTCAGAGATATGCCCGACACAAAGTTTCTCTAATTGTGAGTTACCATATCAGGGACAATAACTCCACACTTATCAGGGGGAGACAATTTAAAAACCCTAGGTGCACAACAACTCATGTTGGTCAACATTCCTGTGAAGTTTGGTGACTTTCAGAGATACGCGCGTCACAAAGTAAAGTTTGTCTGATTTTAAGTCATAAGGGACAATAATTCCAAAGTTATCAGGGGAGACAATTAAAAAGCCCAGGTGCACAACAACTGATGAATATTCCTGTGAAATGTGGTAACTCTAACCCTACTGGTTTCAGAGATACGATTTAAGTTATCATATCAGGGACAATAACTCAACAATTATCAGGGAAGATAATTCAAAAACCTTAGGTGCACAACAACTTATGCTGGTGAACATTCCTGGGAAGTTTGGTGACTCTAACCCTGCTGGTTTCAGAGATATGCACGACACAAGTTTGTGACGGACAGATGGACGGCCGGACAGACAACTGGCAAAAAATATGTCACCCCATAAATGGAGGAGACATAATCAGTGACCTAGAAAAAATACGTCAGTGTGGTAAGTTGATAGCGACAAACCCACGCATGTACAGGTATTGTCCTGTTTTATTGACCTGTCAAATGTGAATATTCCTACGTCATTGACAGGATATATTTAGCTTGGGTAAACCTGTGTTTCAAACGTTTTTCACGAGATTCACGATAAATGCACAAGTACTCGAATAAGCCAAGTAGGAAAGCTTTTATTAGCGGAAACAATCGATATCAACCGAAGCTATATATGGCGTGTTCAGCAAGCGTATAATTATTTAAATTTTGACAGGTTAATAAAACAGGACAATTGTCCTGTTTTATTGACCTGTCAAATGTGAATATTCCTACGTCATTGACAGGATATATTTAGCTTGGGTAAACCTGTGTTTCAAACGTTTTTCACGAGATTCACGATAAATGCACAAGTACTCGAATAAGCCAAGTAGGAGAGCTTTTATTAGCGGAAACAATCGATATCAACCGAAGCTATATATGGCGTGTTCAGCAAGCGTATAATTATTTAAATTTTGACAGGTTAATAAAACAGGACAATACAAAAAAAGACTATATTGAGACTTGTTGTTATTGTTGTTGTTATTTTGTTGTTTACATAACAGAACACAAATATAGGACCAGACAACATAATGTAGTAAGTTGCCACCAATAATGTACTGGGCTTTGGTCCAATGGATATGTATCTTGTCTTGCAAACAGGGGGTCGTGGGTTCGAATCCCAGGCTATGCAGTTTTCTTTTTTTAAAACAAAAATGTTTTTCTATTTGTAATCATCTTTTTAATTTTAAGTCGTTTTCTAATATATGTTAATATTTTGTTATTAATTATTATATGTTATATTTATTGTTGTTTTGTATGGACAATTAATTAATTAAAAAAATATTGGCCATTGGTCAGAATCGAACTCGAGACCCGCCGCATGCAAGCCCAGACACATAGCCATTGCACCACGACAATTAATTTGAAGGGTTATGTGGCTTGCGATTTGCGAAGTCCTTTAAAATTTAGGAAGCGCCATAGTCGCTTCATTTTGTTTACATTAGAGTAGGTCATGTTTTGTTCCAAATTAAGTTGGTCTATCTGTATCTACATTCTCACATTTGAGTTATAAAACAAAAACAGCAAACGATGTTATATAAATATATTTCAAACCATTACCATCACGTACACAAACGTTCAAACCATTACCATCACGTACACAAATATGTTCTCACATTTGGCTTATAAAACGAAAAAAGACAAACGAAACCTACGTCCTATGTTATAAAATATATTTCAAACCATTACCATCACGTACACAAACATGAGGGTGATACTTAAGTCAGTAATAGGTCAGTCCCGCAGAGCTATAGATAAAGGTGCGAACCCAAATACTAAAATCGTCATTTCTCCACCACGCCCTATATACTGTAAATACCTTTGAGACGATTCTAAAGAGTGGTCACAGTATAGGTTTTGATGGAGAAATAAAGGGGCTATTCTTAAAAATGTTCAAACTTACGCACCTTATCTGGACTTCTGCGGTCAGTGAGTCTAGGACAAACTCACTGACACAACAATGGATAGCACGATCAGTATATATACGTATGTCCCTTGTATTTATTGACTGGTTGAGTATAAAGTGGAAGAAATGACTTTGTCTGCAATTTGACAACGATTTTGTTTTCATTGTAAAAAGAGTTTTGAAAATATTCGTGTAAAGATTGCTCTGAGATCGTTAATCGAAGCTCTACATTCAATGTAAAGCTCTGTAATCGTTATTAATCTCTGTACTGACCTTATTCAATGCACGGCTATGTAATCTACATTCAACTCTGCATTCGTTAAACAGAGTCAAGGGCGAATGTAGAGCTCTGCATCTGCTTTGGAACTGTGCAGGTAAATATGATTGCAGGGCTATGAGGTCGACATTCAAGTTTGTATTCGCTAAATAGAGTCAAGGCCGAAAGCAGAGCTCTGAAATCGTTATTCATCTCTGTATTAGAACTAGGCAGGCAAACAGATGATTGCAACAATCAGCTTGCATTTGCTAAACATAATCAAGGGCGAATGCAGAGCCCTGTAATAGTTATTCAGCTCTGCATTGGCTAAATGCAAGTACATGTAACGAGGCAAATACAGAGCTACATAATTTACATCCAACTCTGCATTCGCAATATAAATTATTTTTGTTTACCACGTTTTTCCTTTAAAACCTAATTGAATTCTTGAAGTGACTTTATAACCACTGGAAGCAGTTTGGATCCAGATAAAACTATTTAACTGACACCTCATTAGGATTCAAACTTATTGAATATAATTACTTGATGTTTTATAACACATTATAAGAAAATCAATGGTGAAACAGAAGTGATTTTTGCAGAACCCCCCCCCCCCCCCCCCCCCCCCCCCCACAAAAAAACAACAAAAAAACCAAAACAAAACAACAACAACAACAACAACAACAACAACCCAAAAAAACAACAACAAAAACCCCAACAACAACAACAACCACACACAAAAAACAAGAAGAAGATAAACAACAACAACAGCACACCCACGCACGCCCTCATACATGCAGCTGTTCTGAAATACTCGGACATTCATACATACAGAAAAACCCGTTTTAAGCATCCATCAAAAAGAGGTTTAATTAAATGTGTGTACTGCAGGTTGTAGCTTAATGATGTCAACAATAATACAGAAAGCTGTGCTGCATTAACCCGTTCCCTCATATTGACGCCTGTTGAACCGTATGTGTCACGGATCGAATATGTCACACGAATGAAAAAATCGACCGAATACGTCACACGTGTGATATATTCGGTCGGTCGAAAATGATACGCGCATCTAACGAATATGGTTCATAAAATGTGATATATTCGTGTGGCTTAAGATTTTATATGCACACCAAAACGAATATGTTACACCCACAAAGGGGACACAAAAAACGAAAATGGAAACGAATCCATCATATTTGGTAATTGTTATGTTTTGAAAAAACACGTATTTGTTTTAAACAATCACATTATATTGCCACAAAATGTTTTTGGCTCATCACCATCATCATCATCATCATCATCATCATCATCATCATCATCATCATCATCATCATCATCATCATCATCATATCATCATCATCACCACCACCACCACCACCACCACCACCACCACCACCATCATTATCATTATCATTATCATCCTGAAAACTTGCATTAATTCAAACCCAATTATGCAGTTTGTAATTACCACGGTCGGAGAACCCTTCAGAGAATTATTTCGCTGAGTGGGTATTCATAGGCGAAAGATCTATATAAGACCAGATATTCAACTGAATAATCGAAATCCCGTCAATGTTCGTTTTCTGCTTATGAAAGCAGGTAGAAACAGGGGTGTCGCATTAGCCACTAAACAGATAATAGAATACCAAAGATGGGTAAAGCCTGGCTTCGTTTGCGTATGAGTGGCATTAACTGGTATAATATTATCGACATTACGTATTCGCGGCAGTGATATCAAAGCGGCAATGAATGTAGTCAAATGAAACTGTTCAAAATGTGTTTGAAATAATTATGACAACGTTATTATATTGAAATAACATGTATGCCAATTTCGTTTAAATCTTTGAAATCACTGTTCAGAGTTATATCATTTTCCTGCTTATTTGCGTATGAGTGTCATTAATTGTTATGTTATCGACATTGCATATTTGCGACAATGATATTAAAATGGCAAATAAATGTAGTCACAGAAATTACATGTATGGCAATGCTGTTTAATTCGTTGAAATCACTGTTCAGAGCTGTATCAGTTTCTTGTTTAATACAGTTATGAAACTTTCGTTTGTTATCTGAAATAGATATCCCTTTCCACATGAACTGAAAGTCACTTTCAGTTATGCAGAAACAACAAGAACGCTAATTAGAATAGTGATGAGTTGAATGTGACGATGATGTTGTTGTTGATATTGATGGTCGTAATGAGGATATTTTGGGTGATGATGGTTATGGTGGTGGTGACGGTAATGATGATGGTGAATGATGTTGCTGAAGGTGAATGATGATGATGATGATGATGATGATGACAAAGATGATTCTGAGGATGATGGTGATGATGATTGTGGTGATTGTGAATGATGGTAATGGTTTTATATCACAACGTATGTGACATACGTTTATGTTTTTACTAGCATTCTGGGCAGACGAATATGACACACTTGACAAGTGTGATTTTTACGGATCGAATATATTACACACGTGTTACATATTCGATCCGTGGCATATACGGTTCAACAGATGCCTCTGTAAAGGTCACTTTTTGAAAACATTTTGATACATAGAGCATTTGCTCCATGCTCGAAGAGATGATTCTAAAGAGTGGTTGCAGTGTAGGGTTTGGTGGAGTAATAAAGGCGTTATTCTTGAAAATGTTTAAATTTACGCATCTTATCTTGACCTCGGTAGCATTATTTGGATTTTGGCCTTCCAGCTGGCTTGCGACAGGCCGGTAGTTCTATCTTGATGTTTTATGCATTTTGTTCCGTACATAGAATAAAACACGGGATCTTCCTCCACCAGTAATTAACTGGACGTCGCGATATGAATGAAATACTGTTTAACCCATTACCTCATAGACTATTTTTTAGATAAAACTACTTTGAATGAACCTACCGAAAAGGAGCATTAACTAGAGAAAGGGAAAGGTTTAGAATTTTGTAGTTTAGAAACCATTGTGATAAATAGAGCATTTGCTCCTATAGGAGCAAATGCTCTATTTATCACAATGGTTTCAGCAGGTGACTTTTACAAAGGCGTAGAAAGGCGTATTTATGGAGGAAAGGGTTAAGCGAAGGAAGTCCTGATACAAACAAATAAAACAAAGTTTATTTTCTCAGAGGACCGGTGAAAATTGCTTCATAACCTTTAACCTGCTGCTGACGGGTCCATCATTACATTTGCAAGCAGTTTGAATTTATCAATGGAAGCCTATGTGAGTGGTTCAAAACCAAAGCTGGAGTCAGTCAATGATGCCTGCTGTCACCAATTCTCGTCAACATATTTTTGGAGCGAATCATTTCAGGCCTTAGATGAACACGAGGGAACTGTCAGTATTGGAGACAGACACATCATAAACCTGCGCTTTGCAGATGATATTGAAGCACCCACCTAGTTTGGAATGGGGATATGTGCTGAGAAGCCACAGAACACCACAGAAGACGTTGGAGATGATATAGAGATCAATGGAAACATGCTCAAGACTTTTTATCTAAAGACTATCATGACAGATGAAGGCTCTAAACCTGAATTTTAGCTAGAATTGTACAAGCAGTAGCTGCTCTTACAAAGCTGAAGCATATTTGGAAGGACATAAACATTTCACTTCATACAAAAATGTGACTTAATATGCTCTCTCTTGTCGAGTCAGTATTACTGTATGTTTGTGATACATGGATGCTGGCAGCGGAACTGGGTATAGAAGAATCGAATCCTTAGAGATAAGATGCTACAGAAGGATCTTAAACATCTCTTACAGGGATCACATCACCAATGAAGAGGTCCGCAGTCGGGATCGGGCACTGATTGGCTCCTGTGAAGTTGAGGTGGTTGGGTCAT
This sequence comes from Azorinus chamasolen, assembly GCA_963576725.1. Lineage (NCBI taxonomy): Eukaryota > Metazoa > Mollusca > Bivalvia > Cardiida > Solecurtidae > Azorinus > Azorinus chamasolen. Next base: position 13,422,550 of record OY755244.1, on the reverse strand, counting down.
GTCTCTCGCTCAACAGGCCTCGCCAATACAATCCTCCAGGGAATATATTATAATGGAACAATAAGGCGAGGAAGACAAAGGAAGAGGTGGAAAGATAACATCAAGGGGTGGACAGGTTTGAGTTTGCACTATCTCAGAGAGAAGCTGAAGACAGGAAAAAGTGGAAAGAGACTGTCATGAAGTCAGCTAAAATGCCCCTACCACCGACTAGGTTACGGGAAAAGTGAAGAGGTGAAGTGGATCTTGATGAGACACCGAGAAACTCTGCGTCTAATCAGGTTCCAAACTGTTTGGCATTTGAATTTTAAAACTAAAGTGGGCGAAAATTTGTGTAAAAATAATTTGATCAGCAGGCTACAGGTTAGCCCTTTACTCCGAGAAATACAACACATCCAACTAAACCCTTTTCCTGCCTTATCCCTTTACTCTCTAAGCCTTTGCAAACATGATAGACCACGATCAGACAGCTCCTGGTCAGGGTCTGCTCTATTTGCTTATGCAATACATGTAATACTAACTTTATTCTGCAGTTTCTACAATGCCCTCAATTTCCTGTGTTCATATGCCACTATAAAACTGAATCTTAGTAATATTCATGACCTCGTTATTTCTAACATGAATATTCATAGAGTAAAGGGTTAAATATATTATGACTGAGTGACATCACTGTTTAATAAATAAAAAAAAACTGTTATGAGTGGGATTCACGCATTTGTCTACGTCATTGTGTATTATATACATACGCAATCAAAGTTAAAAAAACGATGAAAACCAACCCAGTTCGCCAGCAGTTGTTTTGCAAGTACGTTACTCCATACGTTAGTAACAAATTATCGGAGTAGGGAACTCTTTCGTAGGGAACTCTTTCGCTGCCAATGTCACATCTGTAATTACCTATGCAAACAGTCTGGTTCCAGATGAGACGCCGAGTAACTCAGCGTTTCATCAGGATCCAAACTGTTTGTTACTGTGACTGTTTCTTGAAACCAAATAGAAGACAAATAAAAACTAAACGACCAAGTCTGCAGACGACAACATTTGACAGCGAAATAGAGCCAGGAATCAGCTGACAGTTATTTAGAAGGACCATTTGCAGTTCATCGTCCTCCACTATCGATAACATATACGGGAAGAAGTTCGTTTCTTTAGCAATCTTTTCTGAGTAATCATCTGCCATTTCCCTTGTATAAACTGTAGGAGCCGTCTCATCCACTCCCTATCGACTGAGTTACACTGAGGGGTGCGTCTGCGAGAAGACATGTTAAGGTATCGGATCGATACTGTTACGGCGCCTGCCTATTTTTTTGCAAATATGCGAGAGAGAAGATTCATTTAACGTTCAGTAAGCTGTTTATTTTCCTAAGTTTTGGTTCCTTTATTCAATACTTAGGCAATATCTTATATCGTGTCGAATCATCCGTACATCATACGTACGCAGGAAATCGAGTTAAAAGCAATTAGTGCGCGAAAAGGGTTTTTTAAAAGTAATAACTTGTTCAAAACATGAAGATTTTGCTCTGTTTTACATTTCGTTTCACTAAAGGTGAAAAATATTTAAACGATATGTACCGGTAATGCCTTATTTAGCATATAGCACCCGCATGTACACTTAATTTGCAGGTTTTAAATCGCTTTTGACGAGTTTATCCATACTATCACATCCGTGTACATGTTACGGCTTCTTCCCAATCAACTGACGCATGGTTACAGACTCTGCCAGAATGCCTTACGGCATTACATTTTGACTTTATTCTAACATAAGCGACGTGTTTGGTATGCAGTAAAAAACCCTCTAAACTACACGTTAAATGTAGCATAAATATCGGTCTTGGAGACAGGTGGCAGTTTAATGCAGGGTGAAAGTCATGCAGAAAGCTCCTCTAGGAGCTTTCTGCATGACCTTCACCCTGCATTAAGCAGTCCTCTGCCTAAAAGTATCTTAATTCTTCTCTACCAAAATTCCGGTTTAGAGGGGGTTTACTGTACATCTACAGATAATACTCGAGAGATAGATTCTTAAATTCTGTCATTACTTAGGGAGACAATGGGGTCTACCGTGCTACCCCCCCCCCCACCCCTCCGACTATCGGGGGTGCACGGTAGACCCCCCTGGCTCACTGGGTTCATATCTTTGGAACTATGCAAGACGTCGATTACATGGTAATTACAATTACTAACTGATATTTTTACTGCCGGTGTTTTTCTAAAACAAATTGTAGGGGACATAACTTTGAAAAACAATCGAACCAGGTCACCCTGGCGACATGCACAACTACACTCATGCTGTGAAATTTATTTAAATCTGCCCAGCCGTTTTGAGAAGAAGTGCAGACAAACTTTGCGACAGACAGACAGTGAAGACAATTATTGTACCATAAGCAAATAGAGCAGATCCTGATCAGACGTCTTCTACAGAAGTCTTCAGATCTGGGTCAGGCGTTTATATACTTTATATCAGGAAAAAGATTAGCTGACGAAAATATCAATTTTGCAATGGAGAATTGGCCAGTCGTGCTTATTGTTAAGAAAATTATATTTTATTATAGAACCATGTTGTAACTGTTAATAACCTTTTACCGGATGAATATTCATGTATGACTTATTTTAGTTATTGTATTAAAAGTACAAATATTTGCTATTGTAAACAAATACGAATCTATAACATTTCAGCCTCTGATCTGGATCCACTATGTATACAGAAGCACCAAATGTGTCATTATCAGGAAAAGGGCTAAGATGTTCAACGATGATGTTTTGGAATGGAATAGCCAATCATTGTTTAACCCTTTCCGCCATATAAACATCTTTTCACGCATTTGCAAACAGAGTAGACCCAGCTCAGGGCCTGCTCTGTTTGCTATTGGAATTTGATAAATATATTTCTTTAGTTTCTAAAATGGCTACAAGGTTACGCCTTCTATATTTCAATATAACTATTTTGTCTATGAATATTCAGTAGATATTGAAAATTAGACTGAATATAAAACAGGGAACGGGTTAATTAATAGAATCTATTCAGTTTGAAAGGTTTGCTAGGAGATTTTAAATGACAAACAATGCAGATCCTGGTCAGAGAGCTCCTAGAGGAACCTTCTCATCTGCTTCTGCACTGCTAGGGGATTTTGAAGAACAAACAATATATACCCTGTTCAGAGAGCCCCTAGAGGAGTCTTCTCATCTGGGTCCGCAGTGCTAGGGGATTCTGAATGACAAACGATACAGGCCTTGGTCAGTGAACTCCTAATGGAACCTTCTCATCTGGGTCTGCATTGCTAGTTGGTTTTGAATGACAAACATTGCAGACCCTGATCAGAGGGCGCCTCTAGGACCACTCTGATTTGTCTATACACTGAGTTAATCAAAGGTTTAGTCAGATTTAATTTCTACAATAGCTGTTAAAATCTGGCATATCAAGTGTTGGTATTAAGAATGGGATACGTGTTCCATAATTGCGTTTAATACAACTTTCAGTTTATTTTTTAACCACACTCAATATCTACGACACAAACTAGTGTAGTTTGAGTCTTCTATCAGGCCTAAAACATCGATTCCATACTCTCAAAAACACTTATTGTTTTCGATTAGAAACCGTAACTGTAAGTTTGGATGTAGAGCATGAACCGTAACACCCTCTGGCACAGGCCGTAACAATGCAGTTTTGAAAAATGCATCCGATTTGCCTTATAATCAGTCAAAAGAGAGAAATTTGTTTTGAAATTGGTCCATAATTAGTTTTGGATTATGCTTGTACATAACATTGGTGTTTGAAACTGATATTCAAACGACTATGTCATTTATTTTGCAATAGTCCTTCACATTATGCTCTATAAAAACGATGAAATCAGGTGAAAATCAAACGAAAAACTCCCCCGATAAATCAAATGCCAGTAATAAGACTAACACGTATTTAAAACTTGAAACAAATCTTACTTATTACCTGATAATGTGTTTTTATTGCTCCATCTCGCCCGGGGTGCTGAAAATATGGGCAGGCGCCTTAACACATTGGGCAGACGCCTTAACATTCTCTTTACTAAACCGTAACATGTCTTCTCGAGGCGCACCCCTCATTGTACCGCAGTCGATAGGGAGTGGTCTGATCAAGATCTACTTGACTTGATTATGAAATTATAATAGATCCGACTCTATAGTTTCTAGCAATACCAAAAAGCTTGCGAACAATCAATGTCATCCTTCAATCACAGCTTATCATGGATATGTGCCTTGAATAGGTCTAACGTTGTGTTGAAACAGCGCCTGCTGGGACACATGCCGATGCGTGAGTGACAAGTCCCTTCTACAATGTTTGCATTTAAAGTGGGAAGCTGCAGATGAGTCCCGTTTGCTGATGCGTCCGGCTTTAAGTTCAGATCTGAGGCCCGGCGTAGTTTCTCCTCTCCTCTGCGTACATATGCCATTATAATAAAATAGCTAATGCATATTCACGATGTCGTCATTTCTTACATGAATATACAACAGGGAATATTAAAGATCCGTTTAATGCATCCAAGTAAATCGTGATGCTCAGGAGTGAACCCCACACTCAAGAAAAACGTTCATAACATCCCGGCAAGAAATGTTACTAGATTCTACCTTGAGCATTGAGCCATGACGATATATGAAAGCCACTCGTACAGAGTACTAAAGGATAGGAGGTATAAAACGCATCGTCTTTAACCATTTACCCCATAAATACGCCTTTTACGCATTTGCAAACATAATAGGTTCAGATCAGACGGCTCCTGTAGGACTCACTGCCTTCTAATCAGGGTCTACTTTGTTTGCTTATGCTATTGATCTAAATCTGTTTCTACAGTTTCTGTCGTGATTGTTATTTTCAAAGAGTCTTTATAAAAATAATTTCATTAATATTCATGATGTCATTGTTTCTTACCTGAATATTCATGGAGTAAAGGGTTACCATTGATTGACAACATGTTGTCTGATCACATCCTAAGTAATAAAACGTCTGAGGTTGAGTCTTTGTTCATTTTAAAGTGTCTGAATGGTCAGGCTTTGGCTGAAACTCAAAACCTAACCAATCAGATGATTGAGAATGAACTCAGACGTATGTAACATTTTATTACCTCGGATAACATAAGGAACAGCTATGTCTGATTTAAAGGCTCAGAACCCGGTTTCAGGAACAAGTTCACCTTATAGTGGCTCAACGGGGGCTATTATTGCTAGACAGTTTACATTTAATGTTCTTCACTTCAGATATCTGTCTTTATCTTGCTAAATTAAAATGTTGATGGGAACTTTGCTTATTAATACTCAATTTAATGAAAATTTTATTTGAGCCTGCCCATTGATTACGAGTGCTCAAGTAGACTAGATCTAGATTTACTTTTCTTGTATTAAAATACCCTTTTCTGCGAATGGTGTCTATTATCGTAATAGGTGGAAATGGATCTAATATGGCGTGTGTAGATTGTTACCAGTTTGTAAATGCGAAACAAGTTGAGCTTTAAATGTTACTGCTGGAGCCTGAATTGCGGTTCGACTATGACGTCATCAGCTATGACGTCATCGACGTCATTACGTCTGCTTACATACGGGCATTTCGTTGCTAACGTCGTCAAAACAACGAAATATCAATAGAAGAAATGCTTGTTGCAAACTCTCGATAAATGAAAATAGAATCTAATACCTCATGAAAATGTAAATGGACAGCTAGATATTCTACAGAGTCCATCCGGGGAAAAACAACAACATGTCGGATCAGGAAGAGTTGACGTTTATGCAGAAAATAGAAAAATTCCGAACATACGCCCATCGTCCGTTGTCGTCAGATTCCGACTTAACCGAGGAGACCCATAAATCGGAATCATCTAACGAGTCTGACAACTCATTCAGGACCGACAACTCTCCTGATAACTCTAAGAATCTACAAGGACGAAAAGTCCATTTCTTTGACCAAGAGCAAAAAACACAGACTGTCGGGTCTGACGAAACAGATTCCAAGACGCAGAGCATGTTAACACCACAACACGACAATCATGAGGAAACAACAGGGTCTGCTCAAGGCGATAAAACGGATGATAATTTCAAGACATTAGAACCTATAACGTCATCAGAGTCCGAAACAGAAACAAATAACATAGATGTAGGACAAGGAAGAGGTAGGTCAACACCACACTTGTCTGTCGATAGGAAATCGGAGTGTGGATCTGTTAACCCTTCTTCATATTCAATAATAGCAAACATTCAATACTGAACTTGCAATGCTGAACTTTCCTATATTCACATGCCATTATAAACTTCGTTTAACCCTTTCGCTGCCAATGCCGGATCTGTGATTACCTATGCAAACAGTTTGGATCCAGATGAGACGCCGAATAACTCGGCGTCTCATCAGGATCCAAACTGTTTGTTACAGTTACTATGTTTTTGAAACAAAATGAAGAAAATAAAAAAAATGACATTTTGTAGCAGACGACAAAGTTAGCAGACGACAGACTTTGGCAGCGAAAGGGTTAACCATTTACTCTTTAAATACACCATTTTACGCCGTTCCAAACAGAGTAGATCCAGACCAGGCTCTGCCCTGTTTACTTATGGCATAATACAGATATGATTATATAGTTTCTGCCATTGTCAAACATTTAATATTCATGTAGGCTACTATAATAAAAATCATCTAACTAATATTCATGATGTAATTTATTCTTACATGAATATTTATGGAGTAAAGGGTTAATATCTATAATGTCATTATTTCCTACTTGCCTATTCAGGAGGTAAAGGGTTAGGCTCAATGCCAACAGTTACTGTAAAACATCAAACTAGGTGTCATTTTATTCTTTATAAACACGAAGGAATGTTGTAGATTAAGTCCGTCACATGAGTTGTAAAGTGCCTCAAACTGTTCGCAAAGGTCACCAAGAGTTCGTCCATAAAATGTAGTAACGTGGCTCCCAGCAGCGTCTACCAGAACATTATCAAACACGCTTGATTGGTTCCCAGCAGCATCTACCAGAATATTATCAAATTTGCTGCCTAGGTTCCCATCAGCCTATTTCAGACTATCATCAACTGTGAATGCTTAGTTTCCTGCTTCTACCAGAACCTTTTTTAAACTGGTTTGCTTTATTCCCACCAGTGTCTACCAAAATATACTCAAACTTACTTGCTTGGTTCCAAGCTGTGTCTACCAGAATGTCGGGGTTTGACTGTATATGTGTGGGTTTGGAATTGTATTGAGGAGCTACGCCAATGTCTTTGTCATATATCTAGATTTAATTCCAGACCATGGTAATCATATCATAATGATCATCTGAAATAACAAAAAAAAACAATAATAAGAATACACACACATTGATACATAAATACAATGATAAACATACACATTGTAAATTAATGATTAAAGTACGGGTTTCGCATAGCAATAAACACTCGACTTAGTACAAATTACAAAAATATGTTTAAATAACGAAACGGTACATTTACTAGAATGGTGTATGCAACCTCAAAAGTGTCATTATCTATAAAATGTTAGAACATATCAATCGAGAATATAGTTATCTGTATAAATATTAAATTTATCCAGAGATTTATCATATCAAGCAAAATAAATATGGCGACTGTTTGTATATTTCGAAAGTTCCGCTGCCAATCACGTGATGTCCGGTTAGTATAAAATGTTAGTTTGAGTTATGTCCTTTCAACAGTATTAAACATGCGGATAAATGGATCTAGAAATGGGTAATCAAAAGAAAATTAACACAATACTGCTGGTAAATTTATTTCGATAACTCTGTAGTTTTCACCCTATGACAAGAATATCATTTAACGTGCTTGCTTGGTTGCCAGCAGCTTCCACCAGAACGTAACAAACTTGCTTGTCTGATTGCAAACAGCTTTCAGCAGAATATCATCAAATGTACATTGTACTTGGTTTCTAACTTTCTACCAATTGCTAATAGAACAAGTAAAGTTTTTTGAGAATTTTCTTGATTTTGAATCTAAAAATGTTTTTTTTTTATTCGAATCGAACACGATACTGTAATTCATTTTGTAACGTCATATATGGGATGTGGCACAAGTAAATATAACTAGCGTTTATGAATGGGTACAGCAAAACCCTGTCCAAACCGGAATTTTAGTAAATAAGTATTTAAATCAGCAAATGGCTGCATAATACAGAATGAAAACCATATAGAAAGCTCCCTTTGGAGCTTTCTGAAAGACATTTACTTTTAATTAACTGCCGACATTGTTGCTAATTTGAACGTCCGGTTTAGAGGTTTGTTTTAATATCTTTTTCAGATATACAAATGCACCCATACATTCCAGCACTACCATCTTTTTCGAAGGACAAAAGTGGATTCAATGCGGGACAAATATTCTACATTAACGAAAAAACCAGCGAACTGTCGACATTCATGTCTTTCGAGGAACTATCTAAATATCTGATGGAACAACAAGCTAATGCAAATCGAAACAAAAATGTACACGATGTTATGAATAGCGTGGTGGGCGTGTCTGCACGGAATATAGTTAACCACGTGACTGTTGGAGATTATCTGAAACAGCTATATGACAGGAACCAGCTCATAGATGTAGTTGTAGATGTTCGTGGGGAGAAGTTCCCAGCACACAGAGTGGTGTTATGCTGTCATAGTACATACTTTAGTAATCTCTTTAGTCAAAACAAGAGCAACAAAATTCCTTTCGATCTGAAAATCAAGGGAATCAGTGCGGACGCGTTTGCTTCGTTCTTACAGTTCTGTTACACCGGGGATATCAATGTATACCCGGAGATTGCTGCCGACCTTCTGATAGTGTCTGACTATCTACAAGTGAGCGCATTGAAGAAACGATGTGCCACCATCACTGGGACATTGCCTATAGATCAGGCACTGAAGTTTATCGTCAACTCCAAGAGTAACGACCAGCACAAGGTGTACAGAAAGCTGTATGAGCGTGTGCTGACCAACTTCTCTGCTGCGATGAAGTTTGACGAGTTCCTGGAAATGGACATTGAAACATTGTGCAAGCTAATGACATCAGGTATGTCATATGTACATGTACATCTTTCTTTTGTTCTGTGATCTTTTCGTGACAATGTATACTAACCACACATTTATTTGCTTATTTTCACTCTTACCTTTCAATATTGCAAACTATCTTATAAAGGGATGAGAAGTTTATGTTGGCATAGAGTACACAAATGGTCAAAAAATAATATGTATGCGGTGTTTGTTTCTAATACAGTTGAACTTCGATATCTCGAACTTCAAGGGACCATACAAATTAGTTCGAGATAACAGAAGTTCGAGTTATCCGTTTTCGAATTTGGAGAATATCTCAATAGTAATACTGAAAGCTTCTGTAGGAGCTTTCAGCCTTACTTTAGACCTACATTAAGTAGATTCCAAAGGGTGGTCACAACATAGGGTTTGGTGGAGAAATAAAGAAGATAATTTTGATTATGTTCTGATTTACACATCTTATCTGTAGCTCTGCTTATCTTTCTTAGCTGATATTCTGGCAATTCTACTCTATATCATTTCAGATGAACTTGTAATTCAATCTGAGATGGACGTTTTCCAAGCGGCGATCAGATGGATTGTGCATAACATCGAGGAGAGAGTCAAATACACCATGAGGCTGATGACGTCAGTCAGGTCCGTATAATAGCGGAAATATAGGAACCTCGATATGCTGCAAACTGTGTAGAATCAGATCAGTCACCGCTTATAACCCTTTCAAAGCTGAATATTTAAAGTGGAATATTCACTCACTGTTTAAATGTAGAGTTTATTCAGCATGAAAGATTATAATCTGTGAGAGAATCTTGAATGACAAACAGTGCAGACCCTGACAGAGGGTTCCACTAGAAGCCCTTTGATCTAGGTATACACTGTATACAAATGACAGCCAACTTGTTTCCCGCTTTAAAACGGTTTATATATGGCGTCTTATAGGATTCTGTTCGGTTTGCCACCCACTGCAATGTATTCTGTTTGACTGTTGAAAGCATGGTGGCTGGCCTGGTTTACACTGGTTACAACCCCTAATATAAGGACCGAGTGACGTATAACAGGTTACAAACCCTAATATAAGGACCGAGTGACGTATAACAGGTACAAACCCTAATATAAGGACCGAGTGGCGTATAACAGGTTACAAACCCTAATCTAAGGACCGAGTGACGTATAACAGGTTACAAACCCTCATATAAGGACCAAGTGACATATAACAGGTTACAAATCCTAATATAAGGACCGAGTGGCGTATAACAGGTTACAAACCCTAATATAAGGACCGAGTGACGTATAACAGGTTACAAACCCTGATATAAGGACCGAGTGGCGTATATCAGGGTACTGGTTACAACCCCTAATATAAGGACCGAGTGACGTATAACAGGTTACAAACCCTAATATAAGGACCGAGTGGCGTAAAACAGGGCACTCGTTACAAACCCTAATATAAGGACCGCGTGACGTATAACAGGGCTCAGAGGCTTCAATATAGTGTGGCGAAATTTCGTCGATCTAACACTTCGGATTTAATTCTTCCAAAACATTGTTCATTTTAGCTAACATATACAAGTTGTCAATTCGACTGTCAGCTCATATACAGCGTTTAGATATGGTAGAACATATATATATATATAGCGATCATATACTCATATATGTTTCAGGTTTTGTCACATGTCATCCAGTGAGATAGTGCAGTGTGTCGAGACGACAAGTCTGGTTCGAACCTATGACAAGTTCAGAGAGATCATTTTGATATCTAACTGGTAAGAGATACCAACCTGTTTTACCTCACTAAGTATTATACATAGCACGGAGAGAGCGTAAGCCATATTTAACAACATATAATAGCGCCTGTCTTAGTATTTCGTTCTTCTGAACAAAATAATTAGCTTAGCAGTAATGTGTCAGAGCATAGTGCAGAGTTTTACTGGTTTTACAATATTAATTTTACGCTTTTACTTACACTTTATGTGTTATGTGTTGATCTGAAAAGAAAAAGAAAAGAAACACAGAGAAGAATAAGACTTGTTACATTGTAAATGTATGCTCATGAAATGCGTTTCACTTGTAACATTTTCATTGATATTTAAATGAAAGTGATTTCTTTTATTTCTATATTATCCGTGTTAATCTCACTGATTTGTTTTTTGATATGGTAAAAATATCACCATTGACTGTTGATTAACTCCCTTCCTTCATACAAATACCTTTTATCGCCTTTGCAAACAAAATAGATCCGGAGCAGGGTCTGCTCGTTTTGCTTATGACATTATACAGATTTGACTACAGTTTCTACCAATACCAAAACTTCATGCGTAATATTGTGCATATGTTGTTATATATGTACAGTTAATACATATTCATGATCTCATTATTTCCAGTATGCATATTAAAAGGGAAATCATTGATACGTTTAACCGATTATTATATTTAACACAGGCAACGTACATCATTCGACCTTGGACGAGACGACCCCTTCAAGTTCCCTGCACCGATTAAGAGATTGTGTTTCTCAGATGCACGTGTAAAGGTAGGGCGGAATGATAGTCTGATACTAACACTAAGGATCGTACATTTTTGTCCCCACTTTTTCATGAAGGGCGTGTAGATTTATACGTTATCTGTCCGTCCATCATACAATAATTGTACATTCTACAGCGACCGACCAATATAAGTGTAACCCTTTACTCAATAAATACGCCTTATCTAAACAGAGTAGACCCAGATCAGGGCCTGCTCTGTCTGGTTATAACATAATATAGATCTGATTCTTCAGTTTCCGCCAAACTTGTCTGTATTCATATGCCAATGAACTATTAATCTAATAAATATTCTTGGTGTAATGTTTTCAAACATGAATGTTCATGGAGTAAATGGTTAAACGTCACTTTTCTAAAACCATTGTGATAAATAGAGCATTTGCTCCCATAGGAGCAAATGCACTATTTATCACAATGGTTTCAAACTACAAACTTCTAAAAAAATCATTTTCTCTAGTAAATGCTCCTTTTCGGTAGATTTATTCAAAGAGGTTGTATCTTAAAATAGCCTATGAGGTAAAGGGTTAAGCAAGCAGCTGCTCCTGGGCGTCATTGGCAGGTTTAAGGTTTTACTGTACTTCATGATAACGTTTGAATTTTCACTTGATAAATGGTTGTTACATATCCACCATTATTAACCCCTACAGGACGGGACACGAGTCACTAATGTCCTTTTCAAACAGTGTAGACCCAGATTAGCGGGTTCCTAGAGGAGACTTATCATTCGGTTCTGCACTGTTTATCGTGTTACACTTTTGTTTAGAAAAAAAATCTCTAAATACTCACGATAAACTTTACATGTTTGCATTTTGAAAAAGTCAATTTGAAAATTTAGCATTGGAACATTTTGTGAAAGCTAAGTGGTTAACTCGGTTGAGTTGGTTTCGAAACTGTGCAGACAGTCAATTACTAATCCGTTTGTATGGTAATACTGAAACTAATAGACGCATGGGTGGCTTGAAACTACACTTGCCTAGACCTTTATTTAACACTTCTGTAACTACCGTATCCTTTTCCAGTGAATAATAATAGTCAAACGTTAACCCTCATCTCGCTTTCTACAACTGACTCGCATTTGCAAACAGCTTGGATTCAGATGAGACGCCGAGTAACTCAGACGATCCAAGCTGTTTGACACTCTTTCAATAGTTTCTCGAACACGTTTTCGCATCTGACGTCACTATTTATCACAACAGGATAAGAGCTAAAACAATATGCCATACGGGAACATTTATTTCTTCGATTCTACTATCATTTCTAAGTCACGTGACGGGCCACAAATGCCACAGCCATTGGCTACGTCAACTCCGAGACCTAAGTCGGCCAAGCCAGTTTTGATTCCACCTGACGTCACGACGATGAAGTCACAGACGAATCCAGTGATGGATATACTGATGATTGGAGGACACACAGAACAGGATTCAGAACAGACACGTATATTTATCTAATTATTTATTGCCCCTCACTCTTCCCCCTTACCGATGAAACCAGAGGGGACTATAGAGTTTGTCGTTGTCTATCTATCCGTTTACCTGTCTGTCCAACAGTCTGTCTGTCCGGATGATGCTCTTTCAGGTTATTAGACGATCAAAGACATGTGAGATTGTATTTGGGGTCAAAATGTCAACTATATAAGTCACTGTTGCTAAAATAGACAATTATCATCATATTTTGGTTTCCAGATGATAACTTGATTTAGAGACTCCAGATGTGAATGTAATTAGATAAAATGTTAACTTATGAGGTATCGTGTATGGGTTTGAAAGGTCAATTATTAAGGTCACTTGCTTAAAATAAGCAAACGTTTGGTTTCCTGGGTCCAAGGTTATAAAACTTCTAAATCTGAGTCTGAAATAATTCTCAAGTATCTGATTGGTCAGATTCTAAGCAAGCTCATTCTGAGCTTGCTCAGAATCTGACCAATCAGATACTTGAGAATGATCTCAGACTCCAGCAAAAAGTTTTAAAACCTGGGGGCCTGATGGTAGTTTCCAGATGATAGCTTGGGCTGGGATTGCAGAATACAGTGAAGCTTTAAAGAATCTTACGTTATGAAGGTCGCTGTGAATACGGTCCAAAGGTCAACTGTAAAGGTCATTGTTGGTAAAAATAGGGTTAAATGATATTTTGCTGTCGAAATAATAACTTCAGTATACTATGTTAACTTATGAGATAAAATTACAAAATACACTTACATGCTAAAAGTGTGGTGTCCTTACTAAATCTTAAGTTAGAGATGACATTTATTTTCAACATCATTTCAACAGTTATGCATTGCAAAAGGGAAAAAGAAAGCTTATTTTACTATGAAAATGTATGTTACCTTCCTTGTTGATATACATTGTATTACAAATTTTGTTCCAATTCAACACTGTCGCAATGTCAATATGCACGATTGCACCACGTGGTCTATTTGAACTTCTGGTTTTATTTTAATAAACTTATCAAACTACATGTATACACTTGCATTGTGATTCTATCATTCTAACAGTATCAAATACATAAACACAGCATCACAATTCAAACAATAAGATTCATTTCAACAAACATACAAAAGATGAACAGTAAATTAGAAATTGTTTGTATCTACTACTTAGCTACTACTTAACCTATTCCCCCATAGGCTATTTTTAGATCCAACAACTTTGAATAAAACTACCGAAAAGGAGCATTAACTAGAGAAAAGGCATATTTTAGAATTGTGATAAATAGAGCATTTGCTCCTATAGGAGCAAATGCTCTATTTATCACAATGGTTTCAACAGGTGACTTTTAAAGAGGCATAGACAGGCGTATTTGCGTATTTATGGAGGAAAGGGTTAATGAATAAACATTTACCTTTATTCAAAGAATATTCAGAACTACAGATAAAGGTGCATACTCAGATACTAAAATCGCCATTTCTCCACCAAACCCTATGTTGTGACCACTCTTTGAAATTGTTTCTTCTAGACGATTCTAAAGAGTAACCACGGCATATGTTTTAATGGAGAAATACGGAAGTTATTCTAGAAAATGTTTTAATTTACGCATCTTATCTGGATCTCTGAAGATTCATGTAAGAAATAATGATATCATTATCATCAATTGGCATTTTTAATAATTGCTAACGAACAATGGCTTTTTGTTTGTTCATGTAAGAAAAATGTATGGATAAATACTAATTAGCTGAATTGACATATAGATAAGAAAATGGTTGGCCATGGCTGTAAAATCAGACAGGTCTATGTAATTTCATAAGCAAACAGAGCAGATCCTGTTCAGACGGCCCCTACAGGAGTCGTCTGATCTAGGACTGCTCTGTTTTCCAAGGCGTGAAAGGGTTAACCCCTTCCCTTATGTAAGCGCATTTTGACACATCTGAAAACAGAGTAGACCCAGATCAGACGGCTCCTATAGGAGCCGTCTGATCAGGGTCTGTTCTGTTTGCTTATGGTGTAATATAGATATGATTCTGCAGCTTCTGCCTGAGCCAAAATGTCATGTATTCATATGTCATTATGAAAATAATCTCATTGATATTCATGACGTCATTACATGTACTTCCTACATTAATATTCATCAGGGAAAGGATTAATTCATAGAGTTATAGACTACGGCTTGTTTGCGTTGAAGTGGCTGTTGTAGATAGGATCTACTGTTGGCATATGGAAGAAGACGTTGTATTAGTCATTGTAGTGTTTTGATTGCTTTGTATTGTTTAGTGGACCTCTGGGAAGACTCACTGTGCGACTCAGCATGTGTGCGAAACAAACACACGTATTGTTTTGTACTTTTAATGTTCACTGTATGAGTACCGGTGTGTTTATTTGTTTGAATACAGAAGTACAAACAGCGAGTAGATTGTTATACAAAACACGGAAAATTACATCTTATGGCACACCAACATAACCTACTTAAAATGTAAACAAGATATACCTGTAACGGTGGTCTGGAGAAAAAAAAAATAAAAAAATAAAAAAATCTATACGCCCATCAAAACATATAAAAAACAAAACTAGCCATTCCAAATATAAAACAATAAAAACAATACGGATTCGAACCAAACTATTATAGCGGCCACCTGGGCATTATACAGTGTTTATACCTGTAGTGTTTGTAAACATTGATAACAAAAGGTCTAATTTTACCTGCACATATTATAAAGAGCATGTCTAAGATAATGTATACAAAATGCTCTGTTGCATTTGCACCAAGAAGAGCAGGCTCTGATCAGATGATTCTTGCAGGAGATCTGTTGCAAATGCACCAAACTGAGGGGGAGATCCTGGTCAGGTGTTTCTTGCAGTAGCTCTGTTTGTAAATGAATCAAAAGGCATTTCTACAGGCTTAACTCTTTCGCTGCCAAATATTGTCATCTGCAAAATGTGTCGTCTGCTACAATTTTCGTATGTATATTATAATCTTTATTAGAGTCTCTTCATGGTTACAAACATATAGCTACAAAGAAACCGTGCCATTCATATATGAATTACAAGATACTATAAATACTTGTATATCGCAATACTATTCCATACATATTGAACTATATTTATTTGTTTACTTTTCTCCCATTTTCTTTCAAAAACATTTCCACAGTAACGGACAGTTTGGATCCAAACTGTTTGCATAGGTAATCACAGATGTGACATTGGCAGTGAAAACGGCTTTAACCAATGCATTGACTCTTAATTGTACATTTGTGTACAGTTTGGATCCAAATGAGACATCGAGAACAGGACCTAATATGTTTGAGACTCGTTCAATAGTCTCTCAAAAGCTTGAAAGAATCTTACTAAGGTCAATATCTAAACAGGTCGGATTTTAACTCCTTCCTTGATGGACACGCAGTCTGATGCTTTTGATTAACGTCTGTTTGTTGATGGACTAATATAGATCTGGATCCCATTCTAAAGACTCTGCCGTGGCCAAACATCCACGTGTTCATATGCCATTATGAAATACAGCTAATGAATATTCAATATGTTATTATTTCTTACATGAATGTTTACCAGGTAATTGGTTAACCCTTTCCTCCCATATAAACCTGTTTTGACGCCTTTGCAAACAGAGAAGACCCAGATCAGACGGCTCCTATAGGAACCGTCTGATCGGGGTATGCTCTGCTTGGTTTTGACATTATATACATTATATTTGTCAAAGCAAAAAATCCCCTGAAAAGTATATATTATAAAAAAAATGAGCTAATAAATATTAATTTTGTCATAATTACTTAAATGAATATTTACCAGGTAAAGGGTTAATGACAAGCGTCCTGTCAACTAACTAGATGCACACCGTGTTGAGTTTTGGCATCTGCTCAATTTTCGTCTGCATCGTTTTCAAAACTAGTTTTGTTGACAAGTTGAGCCTGGGTGATAAACGGTCTGGACCTCAGATCAGGCCCCACGTTTTAGGCCCTTCGTTTTGTTGGGCCTGGTGCATAGGTCGCAAATGGTGGGAGAATCGCCACTAGCAAAGAGTTGAGGTTTGATCTTTTCGCAAGGAACAGTATTTTGTCCATTAACCCTGTAAACAATGCATACCACTAGCATACTACTACTATATAAGAACCTATCTTAAGCAACCTTTTATTAACTGACATCATGAATCTTAAAAAGCACGTGGTTGCTTAATACAGGGGAAAAGTAATGCGGAAAGCTCCTATAGGAGCTTTCTGCATTACTTTTGACATGTATTAAGCTATGACCTGCCTTACAGGCCCATAATCAGACCTCTTTTTGATGGTCACGTATTACAGATTCTACTGTACTCAAACAATGACGAACACTTTTCGGTCATTTTATTTCAGCAGCCTATGTGGAGCGGTATGACACCAGGGACAACCAGTGGGTTCATTTCTGTAAGCTGCCAGTTACCAGGATATACCATGCGGTCGTAGTCTGTAAAGGCAAACTATATCTCATTGGTAGGCAATTTTTAAACTCCTTTCTCGCTGTGGAAACATGTCTGTTTAACCATTTCACTGTTCTATGTTTATTCCAAATTTCTATATCTACTGATTATTCATGGACAGACTAGTTATAATGAAATATGGAAGGTGGAACATTGTAGCCATTTTTGAAAGTAAAGAAACAGATCTATCAAATTCTGTTAGCAAACAGGACAGACCCTGATCAGACGGCTCCTAGAGGAACTGTCTGTTCTGGATCTTCTCTGTTTTCAAATGCGTGAAAACACGTTTATATGGTGGTAGGGTTAAATTTGAACCTGTGCCCAAGGTTTTAAAACTTCAGAGTCTGAGTCTGAGATCATTCTCAAGTATCTGATTGGTCAGATGTTTGAGAATGATATCAGACCCGAGCAAAAAGTCTCGGGGCCTAGTGTACAAATCTACAGATAAAATGTGCGTACTATACAGAAATAAAGAAGTTATTCTGTACCTCTGCTTGGTCACATGGTGTAATATTGACTGCTGCTGATTCGTTTAAGCCTATGGAACACTGTTGACTGAGTGCCAAACAGCTTGAATCCCGATGAGACGCCAAGTTACTCGGCGTATCAACTGGACCCAAGCTGTTTGCAAATGCGAATCAAATGGCGAATAGCTGAATAAGGATTAACTTGCAACGGAAGCTTCTGACAACTCCGAGATGATACACTGCATCTAATCAGCATTGGCGGTGACCATTGACAACTTGTGACCCAAACCCAGAATACAGTCGCGTTGCCGGGGTCAAACACCGATTTAGTGAATGGCTATTGACAACCTGAAGGTATCTGAACGGCGGCTTAAGTAAACCTTTGCTCCCTAGAAACATCTCCCTAGATTGACGTCTTTGCAAACAGAGTAGACCGGGATCAGACGGGTCATGTTTAATTATGGAGTTATGAAGATCTGATTCTACAGCTTCTGCTGCGGTCAAAACACTCCTGGTCTCATACGTCATCATAAAAATGAGTAAATATTTATACATACATGATATCTTACATGCATAGTCATGAAGTAAAGGGTTTTAACAATACTCACAGACTGGTTTTTGGCAATTACCAATCATCAGGGTTGTCGTCGAACTGTCAATGATTATAATAAGACAGTCTGTCTGTGCAAGTCTACTTATATTCAATAATTACTGTAGAAAGACGAATATAATCCTACCGAAATATTTGGACTGGATAGTATTTAAATCATCTACTTTTCAAGTGGAATAATTAAATAAATGACTGTTGTGAAGATATATCATTTTAACCATTTCCCTGTTCTACATTTAGTTCAATTTTCAATAGCCTACCTCTGAATATTCATGGACTACCTAGTTATAACTATACACGGAAGGTTGAACATAGTAGCCATTTTAGAAAGTAAAGAAACATATCTATCCAGGTCCATTAGCAAACATAGCAGACCTTGATCAGACGGCTCCTTTAGGAGCCGTCTGATCTGGGTGCACTCTGTTTGCAAATTCACGAAAAACCGTTTATATGAAGGAAAGGGTTAAATGTAAGTAAGATTATAGCTCATGCTGTATTCCATATTGCTTTCCGATGCATTTATGACACACTGACGATGAACATGAGGCATTTTGATGACAAGGCATAGCGATGCAATCTAAAATGCGATCTCTCATCTAAAGGAAGTTTTCTGTTCAGGTCTGTACAGGTCAAATATTATTTAATGCTTGAATGAAATCTGGCGAAATTTGAAACTTGCGCCATTTTGACTACTTCCGAATCGAGAAAGGTTTTGAGACTACTATGGACATAGTGTCAAGCATCCTCGGTCCTTAAGTCTTTCGGTGCCAATGTCGCCTGTTGGTACCATTGAAAACAGTGCAGTCCCAGGTCAGATGCCGTCAATGTCGCTTTTTGGCACCATTGAAAACAGTGCAGTCCCAGGTCAGATGCCGTCAATGTCGCTGTTGACACAATTGAAAACAGTGCAGTCCCAGGTCAGATACCGTCAATGTCGCTTGTTGGCACCATTGAAAACAGTGCAGTCAAAGGTCAGATGCCGTCAATGTCGCCTGTTGGCACCATTGAAAACAGTGCAGTCCCAGGTCAGATGCCGTCAATGTCGCTTGTTGGCACCATTGAAAACAGTGCAGTCCCATGTCAGATGCCGTCAATGTCGCTTGTTGGCACAATTGAAAACAGTGCAGTCCCAGGTCAGATGCCGTCAATGTCGCTGTTGACACAATTGAAAACAGTGCAGTCCCAGGTCAGATGCCGTCAATGTCGCTTGTTGGCACCATTGAAAAGGTCAATGTCGCCTGTTGGCACCATTGAAAACAGTGCAGTCCCAGGTCAGATGCCGTCAATGTCGCATGTTGGCACCATTGAAAACAGTGCAGTCCCAGGTCAGATGCCGTCAATGTCGCCTGTTGGCACCATTGAAAACAGTGCAGTCCCAGGTCAGATGCCGTCAATGTCGCCTGTTGGCACCATTGAAAACAGTGCAGTCCCAGGTCAGATGCCGTCAATGTCGCCTGTTGGCACCATTGAAAACAGTGCAGTCCCAGGTCAGATGCCGTCAATGTCGCCTATTGGCACCATTGAAAACAGTGCAGTCCCAGGTCAGATACCGTCAATGTCGCCTGTTGGCACCATTGAAAACAGTGCAGTCCCATGTCAGATGCCGTCAATGTCGCCTGTTGGCACCATTGAAAACAGTGCAGTTCCAGGTCAGATGCCGTCAATGTCGCCTGTTGGCACCATTGAAAACAGTGCAGTCCCAGGTCAGATGCCGTCAATGTCGCCTGTTGGCACCATTAAAAACAGTGCAGTCCCAGGCATGTGACCTGGGACTTCACTGTTTTCTGTATTGTTTAGCCCAAGCATACAGGTTTTTAAAACAAATTTTTTACTTATATACCTTTATTATTTAGTCTAAAATTATATTTAATATGAAATTATTATTGCAGACGACTTTTAAATTTGGCGCCAAAAGAGTTGGCTTGCATATGATATCACTGATCCGTCTTCATTGCATGTAGTGAAGGGTTTAACTATGTAGATATATACTGAAAAAACTGTTCAAGAATCTATTGAATAATTGTCCTAAAACATATCCCTCTCCATTTTGTACAAAGCAAATAGTGTGATAGCGGGGGAGGCCCCCCAGGCTTACATATTAAGTTACATCAAGTTGTCCGTGATAGCACAGCTATTTTGATGTATGTGCATTGCATTTTGTATTCTAAGAGAAAAGTACACCTGCCGGTTTACAGGGACAATCGTCTATATACATGCAGTTTTGAATACAGTATTCACTGTGATTCAGAGCAACAGATAAATGTGCGTACTCAGATACTAAGATCTTTATTTCTCCACCAAACCCTATGTTGTGACCACTCTAAAGAGGGGTCATGACATAGGGTTTGGTGGAGAAATAAAGGAGTTATTCTTGAAAATGTTTTACGTTACACATATTTTCTGGACCTCAAGTGTTTGTTTTTGTTTCATGTTCGAAGGTGGTTGTGAACATCTGACGGTCGATCAAGACCTCTGTGCGACTAAATCGATGTATGAACTAGTCATCAATACCAAGAAGTGGACAGAAAAAGCGGACATGCTCACAGCCAGGCACAATCACTGCGCATGCGCCGTGCATGGCAAAGTGTATGCAATTGGAGGCAAAGATAAAGACAACTGGTAAACCAAATTGAAAAATGTAGTAAATGTGATTGTTTTCTGTCATATCCATTTTTCGTTTTTAAAGCACTATTAGACAGTTAAACAGCCGAGTTCCTGATGAGCCACAGGCAGTCGGTGTTTAACCCGGACTAAAACTATGCTTTAAGAGTGTATATGTAGTTAAGATATAATGCATATTAATTAGATTAATTGTTATAATAGCACATGGACACTTGAATTTTGACTGTGAAACTGTAGAATCATATTCATATTGTTTCATAAGCCTACAGACTAGAAACATACCGTCTGATTTGGTCTATTCTGTTTGCAAATGCATAGAAAGGCGAATTTATGGAGTAAATGGTTAAAGTAGTTTGACTTTATTAATCTTTAGTCTGCTGAGCATATTTCTTTTACATATTTCTTTTACATATTTCTTTCACCAATTACATGTTAAAATTTCCAGTTTTAATCAGCATGTCTACCAAAATGCAACCATGGTGGCAAACAGTGTTGGTCATGATGAGATGCCGAGTTACTCGGTGTCTGATCTGGATCCAAACCGTTTGCATAGATAATCACTCGTCCTCACACAGCAGGCTAAATGATAAACTAATATTTAACCAACATTATTAACCCTTTCCCTAATGAACATTTGTGTGGGAATTGATCTCTGCATGAATATAACTTACCTGTTATGATGCATTTTATTTCTAAGGAAGTTTCGGGCTAGTCAAAACCTGTAGGGTCAGATCTATACAATTCCATCAGCAAACATGTACATGCACTACTTGATTTAGGTCTACTCTGTTTGCGTGGAAATTCGTTACTATTATTAAAGGAAATGCTTTTAACTATCGAGACTGGTGTACTGAAATATAAAATAACACCTGCCTTGTCAGCATCAAAACAACCTGGTCGTATTTTTACAAGAAATGGAAGGACATCCGTTTTAGGCGGAAGCAAAATATATTATTTATTGGTTTGCTTTTTAAAAGTTGTTTCAAAACGATGATGACCGTTGCCAGTCAATTTGACGATATATCGAGGGTCCATTTGGAGGCTTATTACCCTACACTGTTGTTGTGTTTTTCAAAACAATTTCGATAAAAAACCAAACCTCGTTTGAACATTTTTGTGATTTTGTGGAAATGGTTGTTCCACTCACAACAACTTGTTCAGTCTTTCGGAGCCTCTTTATTTCTCTTACAGTGTGTTGAGGTCGGTAGAGTGTTATAACCCACAGACAAACAGCTGGACGTACGTGTGTCCAATGAATTCACCCAGGTTTGCTGCCAGTGCCGCCAGGTTGAACGACAGTATCGTTGTTGTCGGGGGCATGGGCGTAAATGGCGGCGTCCCGTCTACACTTCCAGTTTTAAATACAGTTGAGTGCTACAACATTGAAAACGACAGGTAATCAAACGCCTAAATTACGTATAAAAATATTTATTCATCAAAATGTACATACAGTAAAAACTCGATTATTAGCACACTCAAATACGTACCATTATTGATCTTTAACACAGGCGGCAGCTTAATGCAGGGTCAAAGTCATGCAGAAAGGAGCTTTCTGTATGAATTTCACCCTGCATTAAACAGCCACCTGCCTACAAAGACATAAAGTGTTTACTACTAAAATTTCGTTTTTACTACAGTTCGATAAAGCAATATGGTAATTACACCATAGCATGCTGAATCCCTTTACTCCATGAATAATTATGTAACAAATAATGTGATCATGTATATTAATGAACTGAGCTTAAACACAAGAATGCTGATATTTGGCCATAGCAGGAACAGTAGAATCATACCAATTAACCTATATTATTTCATAAGGGAACGCAGCAGACGCTGATCCTGTAGGAGCCATCTGACCTGTGTGAACTCCGTTTGCAAAGGCGCAGAGAGGTGCAGTTTTGAAGTACGGCGTAGAAGTTTATTGATATTTCAATGTTTATCGCATGTTTGAAACATGTCAAGCTATCTATCACACGAACATGTGTGTATGGGCGTGTTTTTAGGATTGGTATATAGTTGTAATGGGTAGGTATGTTTGTATGTTTCCCAACAAATTTAACTCTTTCCTTGTCTATGTTTATTCCAAATTTCAGTACCTACAGAATATTCATGGACACAATAGTTATGATAAAATATAGAAGATGTAACATTATAGCCATTTTAAAAAGTAAAAACCACAGATCTATCAAATTCCATTAGCAAACAGATCAGACCCTGATCAGACGACACTTATAGCAGCCATCTGATTTGGGTCTACTCTGTTAGCAAATGCGCGAAAAAACTTTTATATGAAGGAAGTGGTAAAGAAGGTAAAATGCAATTTACAGCGCCCCATCTCTACAACGACACCCTTTGGATTGTATGTGTTATTCAGAGGGAGTTGTTATAGGGAGGGAACATCAAACATAATTAGCTTATTTGCAGATCCCCAGATAAGGTGTATTTCGAGAACTAAAACCGTTATGCCTCAATCAAACCCTATGTTGTGACCACTCTTTAGAATCGTCACAAAGTGACGATTCTAAAGAGTGGTCACAACATATGGTTTGATGGAGGCATTAAGAAAATACGATGGAAAAAAGTTGTGTCTGGAGCTTTGTTGTTTTGGAAACAGTGACATGCGTTGTTGTAAGGGGGTCGTTATTGAGAGGGCCGTTGTAGGGAGGGAGCACTGTAGTAGGAATAAGTCATTAGATATGATAAATTTGATTTGTTCTTCGTGTACTTCTTATTCTTGCTATATTAATTTTACTGAATCTTACTATTTTTACTGAACTATTACACACCTGAAAACGAATATAAAATAGTTATTTTCAAGCTTTAGAATAAAAACAGAAATTTTCCTCACCTCCGAGTTCATATTATTTGCACAAACATGTATTCCATTCTGATGTTAAATAGCAATATTTAGCTAGCATTAACTAATCTGTTTTCCCAATGTGAAGATATAAATCTATCATGCGGACTATCACCAAACCACAAAACATTGCGCCGTACACGATGACTCATAAGAAGCCAACGCCTTTTTATTCCCATCTTCAGTTGCCTGTATCGTTGGGGCATTGGGAAGTTCGGGTATAGTTTTCTTTCGAACTACTCTTTTGAGTAGAAGTTCTTGTTAAACATTTAGAGGGCTTTCTATTTCTGATTTACGGTCAGATACTGACTCGCCGAGCAAAATGCCTGACTTATCTAATAGCCCACCTCATCTGGCCAATCCACTTTGAGAATGGACCTGTCCCATATCCCTTGATTCCACAGCATTGTGCTCTTCTGCGCACCACCTTTTGAATAGTTTCCCCCAGGTTAAATACTGGCATGTTCATCGAGCACTTGGGCAGATGATCCTCAAATAATCTCTAAATTTGACAGCATCTTTGAAGACGAGGCATAATGACGAGACATAATGAGTGTGGAGTAGTCCAGATGTGTGCTTAGTATACCAGTATACCTTTCTCTGTAAGACGCGGCCCTATTTCTATAATCAAAATCTTCACTGCTACTCTTAAAATGATCATCTCAAACACGTTTTCACCGACATGAAATATTTGTGCATCATGTATTTTATTTCCATTTCATTGACTATTTGGTAGACATTCTTGTGACATTATTAGTGGGTTTCGCTTCCAACAAAACTGAAGTATTTGGGGTTTTTTAATGAGGAAAACCTTTCCAGCATTATATCTACAGGAGTTGAAACCGCCTGCATGTTTGGGATCATGTATTGTTCCTTATTCAGCAGTACATGTCTAATTTCCCACTGATTTTCCCTGGTGCAAGTGCTCAATTGAACACCACTCTGAAGATGGTTTCGTGTTTCATACCGAATATCTTGCACATTTCTTTAATGGAAAAGTAGTTAAGTCAAGCAGGCAAAGCCACATGCAAGACGCAACCACCACCAAAACACCGATAGACAGCATGACACACACACACACACACACAACCACACACCCAAACGCACACACTCACACACGAAATGAACACAGAAAACACCAAAAGACACACAAGAACCAGGGACAAACGTTCCACAACATGAACAAACCACAAGCACAAAGACGCAAGGCAAACAAAAGGAAGGGTGACAAAGAGAGTACCGTCTTGGCACGGTCAGCAGCAAAAACACCACTATAAACAACGATACATGCACATGCTCTTTCAAATCGATGACCTTGTGCTGACGTACCATTTCTAACTCAACTCTAGTTTTGATATTCGATGTATTCGTTATTTGATGTATTGCTACCATATCGATTCGACGGGTTTGTACCCCCCCCCCCCCCCGATCAAAGGGGGTGTTGTTTTGCCCTATCTGTCTGTATATCTGTTGGTTTGTCCCTATCTTTTGCGATTGTAGCTTTTGCACATACATACTTCAAACTTGGCATGCATGTGCAACTTGTGGGGGTGAAAAATGTTCGGGATGACTTATTAAAATCAATGTAGATAATAATTTAGATAATAGAGGGCAAAGTGTGTCAAACACATCCTGTTTGCACGATATTTGCCGAACATGTTAGGGCTTTATTGCTGAGCACTTAGCTTGAACTTAGTCACAGTCATCTCATCATATCAATTGATTTGTTAGAGAAGAGACTGCTTTTTCTAGTTGTTTGTTCAGTTGAAATTGTTGTCTGTATTAACCGCGACCAAGTATGCTTATTTTCTGCCATATAGAACACTTCTAGTACAAGCTTTAAGATGTAAACAGAAACTTTCCTCACCTCCAAAGTAATATAATTTGCACACACATGTATTCTATTTTGATATTAAATGGTGCCATTTAGTTTGCATTAATTATTTGTTTTCCCAAGGTGAAGATAAACATGTATCATGCAGACTACCACCCATCCACAAAATATTGCGCCGTACACGGTGACTAACTCGGTGACTCATAAGAAGCCAACGCCTTTTTATTCCCATCTCCAGTTGCCTCTGAAGTGACAATGGAATGTTTGGGTGTGACATAAACTTCAGAATAATGTGTGTATATAAGAATAATAATTGTATATATTATTCCATAAGCAAACAGAGCAGATCCAGATTAGACCGCTCCTGGTAAAAGTCATTTATAAGACGAAAATGGTTAAACTCTGACCTTTCTCCTGTCTTAACCAATGTCCGAAATACAGATGTATCATACTACTATGCTGAAGTGACTTTTCGATGTCTTCAAAATTCAAGCATCATAGACCTTTTCCATTTTGTCAATGGTTTTGGATGATAAAAGTATAAGCGCCGGTAATATCAAAGAAAACAACCGACATCTCCAATACATGTATATGTCAGTTCCTGATGCATTGAACTTTTGCTGGGTTTATGCAGATCCAAGAACTTGGTCATTATGAGACACATGTAACGAATTTGCCAGTATTGACCAGAATGCACCGTTTACATCAGCGCTTCGAAATTTGACGGCTCATTACAAATGTCAAAATGTATAAAGTTAAATTTATACTATCTGCTTCTTGAGGTGAAAGTGTTTTGGTTTTTTTTCGGATCTAGCTCGACCTGCCAATATGTTGAATTTACTTCGATACAGACATATGGTTCAATGATTCGTCTTTTCTGGGTAAAGCATATATATCCTTTATGATGACTTTTTTGATTTTATGGCTGAATGCATATAACAAAAAAGTGACGTGTATTTTGAAGAGATAATATTTGAAAAAGGCCCTTAGTGGCCGAAATATTCGGCTTGGGTTAAACAATCCATTTGTACTTTATCCTATTGTTTGGATTCCGTATTTGATGGGCAAACATGCCGATCTATACGTCTTTTCTCATTAGTTTTCCTTTCAGATGAGTGGTTTTTTGTTGTTGTCTACCATATCGATGGGTTTTTGCATGGCATTTGCCGAACATGCCAAAGCGTTGTTGTTGAACACTTAGCTTGAACTTAGTCAAAGCCATCTTATCATAGATACTTTATTGAGTACAAAGGCCATAGGCCCAACAGTACAAGGTGGCAAATAATGATTATTAAATGGTCAACAGCAGAATGAGTTAAAGATTCTCATATACTCTCCATACATTCCAACAACTATACGCATGCAACGTGTTCGAGAGGAAAATAGTCTTGCTTTGTTTCGGTAATTTTATCACATAAAAAATACGTACAAATAACACTTAACTATCAGTCAGAGTTCCGACTGTTATAGGCACTCAGTTACACTATCAGCACTCTGTAGACTTTGAAAAATTTAGCGTTTGCACTAAGCTAGGTTCCCACTGCTGATCAGATAAACCCTATAATCCCGATCACCCAAATTCCCCGACCAAGCTCGACCCCAAATTGAACATACACGACCCCTCACGATCATTCACGACTCCTCCACGACGTGAACTTAACAACCACTCCAATCTCTGCTCGATCATCTCGATCCAGATACGATCCCTACACGATCTCTTCCCGACCAACTGGACCCCTGCTCGATCTCTACCCGATTAGATCGTCATGGTTGTACTTGGATCGATCGGGTATTACTCCAGTAGAGGTCAAGTTGATCGTGTACAGATCGGGTAAATGCCGCATCCCGATCAACTCGACCCTCTACTAGATCAATATCCGACCGCTTCCCGATCGCTTCTCGAGCGCATAGCTACTCGATCTCTACCCGATATTTATGAACATTTCCAAACATTCGGGTAGGGAGTCCGAGCGATGCCGACCAAGGTCGATCTCCCTGATCACTCCCGATCACTCCTGCCGAGCGATCCAGACCAGTACCCGGTCATTTGGTCGGGCTTGATCGAGTTGATCTGATCGGCAGTGGGAACCTAGCTTTAGCAGTTAACGAAACATATAGTAAGTGCGCGCTGGCCGTGAAAGGAGTTTACCCGCGACAGGGAGGTAACTCTCTAAACAAGTTGATTAAATATTTTGAAAACACAAATAATAGTTATTGTAATTATTGTTTTAGAAGTTTTAGAATTAGATAAAATTCATTAGCCTTAATCATCGACTAACTAGCTATAAATGAACTAATTAGTTTTAATTAAATCTGAAAATCATTTCATTCACTTTAATCTTATTTGATTGTTTCAAAGTTTGTTTCCTGATCAGATGATTAGCTACCAGGCGTCTGATCTGGATCCAAACAACTTACAAAAAGATTTTGAGCCAGCTCAGCGTAACATGTTTTCTCTAAGGGATTTCACGTGTAGACCTAGATTTACCACTCATACAGATTCTCATTTCTTATTTAGAACTCTTATAAAAAATAAGTGGCTAATTTCCTGGACTTTCCATTTGCATCAGTTCTATAACTTAGGAATATTTATACAGTTTTCTCAATTCGGTGTATAAAGTACATTCTAATAAAAATGGAACTAGTTTTCGAGTGTGTTACATATGTGACATTTCCGTGACATTTCCGTTCATTCCTAGGTAATTTATTTAGGTTTCATATCAAATTATTTATTGAGATCTATGTTTTAGGTATCATATCAAATGATTTGTTGAGAGAAGAGACTGCTTTTTCTAGTTGTTTGTTCAGTTGAAATTGTAGTTTGTATTAAACCCTGCCCAGAATGCTTGTTATCTGCCATATAGAACACTTTTAGATCGACTACATGCCCCGTCGCGTCGTTCAGATCAACGTGGATAACTAGGTATTTCTTTAAAGTTCCCCAACGTCAGTGGGTGCGTTTGTAGGGGCCAAATAATAGTAATGTCTTGACCAAGTTTAGACATTTTCCCTGTTACTTTCAGGCGACACTCTCGAAGTTAACAATTTATGTTAACCTATTTGTCCCAAGTGTCTCTTAAAAAGGACACTTGCCAACAGTGTAGACCGAGACTAAAGACCTGAAAAAGGTCTGCACTGTTTGTTGAAGCTATAGATATAAATGACTTATTTGTTTGAATGATGGACAGGTTCCAAAATAAGATCTGGACCTGTTTTATTTAAATAATATGGGTATAAATGTGTTTCCACACCCAGTTCAGCGTGGAGAAAACCCGCGATGTTTCTGTTAGAATCACGATGGGATGCTGGAAAGAAACACATAAAAATTCATTGATGTTATTGCATTTTGATTTTCGTAAAAAAAGCATGCATGTATGGCAATATTTAGACAAAACAATTTGACGGATCATGATTGCTACAACACTGAAAAATGTAGGCATTCAACGGAATACACTTTACAGCGTACAATAGCCCATTACCATGTCTTTTGAATGTGTTTCAGTTGGCACCGGAGAAATAATTTGCGAAATCCTCGATGCCACGCCAGTCTTGTCAGTCTAAATGACAGCCTGTACCTGTGCTGCGGTGCCACTCGCTCGTACAACTTCAAGAGTTCTGTGCTAGTAAGTGTGGCGTCCCTGGATCGGTACGACGCGGACGAGGACGTATGGTGCCATGTTGCTGACATGGTGATACCACGACAAGAAGCCGGCGTTGTTGCAGCAGGTACTTTCAATGCTGATTTTTAGCTCAGCTGAGTATGTTCAGATGAGCTTTTGTGATCGCCCATCGTCCGTCCGTTCGCTCGTCCATCCATCCGCTCACAGCATTGATGGTTATGTGACACTGGGAACAATCTTTTGTGTTTTTCTTTTATGTGACTAAATTTTCATTTTATGTGACTATTTTGAAGAAAATAATAGTCACATAACATTCAATCCGCGAGAACGCCACCTGTCTCTCCATCGACGCGTCCATCAACAATTACATGTACTTTAAATGCTATCTCATTTGAAACCACCAACCAGAATGTAACCAAACTTTACAGAATAAATCTTTGTATCGTGCTCTAAAACTGTTCAACAAATCTGAATCCATGTAGAACTGTTATTGCTATAGCAAACAAAAGAAACATCTTTAAACATCTTCTCAAAAACTAGCGGTCAGAACTGAATAATATTTGATAGGAATAGTCTTCCCGTTACCCTCTACCAAATTTGTTAAACTTATTTTATTTATCTAAAAAAGTTAGATAGATAGATTTTGTTATGCAACTACATAGAAAACCTTAAAAAATATTCTCCAAAACCGATGGTCCAATTTAAACGACATTTGCTAGGAATAGTCTCCAGGTAACCTCCTTTATCAGTTGTTAAAATCATGTTACTATCTCAATAATCATGACAACCAGGGACTGGGTTAGATTTCCTTACATAATTATATAGAAACCTTTAAAACTTTTCTTCTCCAAAACCGGTGGTCCAGTTTTGAAAAGTATATAGTACAAAGCAATACAATACAATTTATTGCATAAAACGTGCATACTATGCTTATAGCAAAGACAAATCCTCATTACAATACACATAATACACAGACAAGAATACAATTTTAATTGCAATGCAAAATAGACTTAAAGCTGCATATTTTAAATATATCTAAATCTAAATAAAATGAAGTCCAACATATCCCGTTTCTATTTTTAGTAGGAATAGTCGCCTGGTGACCTATTATCAAAATTGTTCAAATCATGTTATTATCTAAAAAACCATGGCCGCCAGGGGCGGCACTAGATTTCATTATATAACTATACAGAAACGGTTAACCTTTAAACTATTCTGCTCCAAGACTGGTGGTCCAATTTGAATGGTATTCGGTAGTCATCTGATGACTATATTGAGAATTAAACATGACTACCATGCATTTTGACTAAATTGTATAATCTTCAGTTGAATTTTTTTAAACTACTGCGGCCCTCTTATCCTCATTTTCTGGAGATGGTTGTGACAAGCTCATCCCTGTCAAGTGCTTCAATGAACAGGTGAGCGAAATATGGCTATCATGCCCCTCTTGTTAAAATGGACTATTCCAAAATTCGAAAAGGTCAAGTTTACCGTGAATATTTAGGAATAATTGTTAAGAAAAGTGTAACATTAAAAAGAGTGCGGAGCCTGCTGATGAGAGTGCTCCTAGAGGAGTCATTTGGGTCTACATTGATTGCAAAGGACATTAGTGATCCGTGCTCCGCATTTTGGACACCATGTTACTTACGTCAATAAACTAAAACGTGTTTATGAGTCAGATCAGTCCTGTGGTTAGTTAACTTGTAATAGTTACCGTTTTATGCAACTGTTTCCAAATTTTCAGACCGGCATATTGCAAGTACAGCAGAGTATAGCAGAGTATAACAGATCACTGCTGTAATCGCAACATTTAAGTCATTAGAGTTACATACATTCATCAAAAAGGGACATGATCCTTTAGTACTACATGTACAACATACTGCATGTCTGATTGTCAACGCTTTTGCATCTGACAATCACGCTACACTCCTTTCATGTACGCCGACAAGAACATTTTAGTACTCTATCAAATGACCTCTTAAATCCGGAAACGGAAGGAGGACGTCGGATATTTGTCGTACCCTTTATTACCTTTCTACAGTTACTCTGTTTGCAGCTGAATCACTGAGTACACTAGTAATAGGTGGACACATTTTGTTCCATTCACTTAAAAATGTTTCCGTTATACATGCAATTTATCATTGTATTTGCCAACGCGGTTGTTGTAGATTAGTCAGAGAGGGGATACGTTTATTTACACTGTTTGTCGTTGAGGGTGGGTGATTGTATGAGTGTGAGGTTGGTGCCCCTAAACCGGTGACTACTGTCACTGACCGTTCCAGGGCGGTACTTTCATCTCCCCCTATAGTTTGTTTGTTTTGTCTTTGTTCGTCTTCGTTTCTGTGTTTAGGTAGTTATGTGCATTTACTGTTTTCTTCTTGTGTTACTGTTCGGGTGGCTATTTGTGTTGTATGTGGTGTTTCCTGCATGACTCATATTTGTATTTTTGCGAATAATTGCATAGAATTGCAACAGTTACTGTTAACTGAAAGTAGATCAGGTTACTTGGCGTCTTGTCTAGATCTATACCGAATGGCAATGTCAGTGCGATGTTGAGGACACCAAGCTAAAGTTGAAACGTTACCGCAATAAAACACAGATAACGTTTTTGGCTCAACAGAAATACCAAACTCAATGGCCTCGTAATACACGTAACGTAATTACATGTAGTTCAACACAAAGACCGCAATTAACCGCCTCGTTATACATATAGCGTCATTAGCTCAACGCAAAGACCAAGATCAACCGCCTCGCAATACCTGTAACGTTATTAGTTCAACACGAAGACCACACTCAGCCGCCTCGTAAAAGACGTAATTAGCTTAACACAAAGACCTAGCCTAGCCCCCAATACATGTAAGATTACTTGCCCAACACAAAGACCGAGCATAGTCGCCCATAATACTTGTGAGGTTACCAGCTCAACACAAATACTGAGTTCAGCCGACCCTAATGCATGTAAGGTTACAAGCTAAACATAAAGACCGAGCTTAGCCGCCCTTAATACGTGTAAGGTTATTAGCTCAACACAAAGACCGGGCTCAACTGCTCGTAACACATGTAAGGTTAATAGCTCAACATAAAGATATAGCTCAGTCGCCACGTAATACACGTGCGTTTTTGGCTCAATGCAAACACCGAGCCCAGCTGCAACGTAATTGAAGTACCGCTTTGGACTGGGCACAAAAACCGAGTCCAACCGCCGCGTAATACATCTCACATACAATAAATACACAAATAATCTTCACAGAACTATTCCTCGCCTGCTCATCACCGGCAGCATATTAGAAGCGTTAAACCAACTCAAACTCATCAAAAACACAAGACAAAATGTGACGTCATAGTTAACCAAAACGTAAGATAGGACATAATGTTCCAAAACGCCTAATTGAAAAAGGCTGGGATACTAAATTGGAGAGTTAGGAGTTGATAGACAGGGGTGTAGCTAGTGAAACGCACTTGCGTACGTAACATCAATCCAAATGTTGAAAACATTATTATGGCTAAAATGGAAAAACCCGAAGGATTAAGGGGATGTAATAAGTGTGAGGTTTGGCGCCTCGAAACCGGTTTAACCCCCCCACCCAATGACTTTTGTCACTGACCGTTCCAAAGCGGTACTTCCATCTTCCTCCTATTGTTTGTTATGTCTTCGTGCGTCTCGTTATGTCTTTTATATACGAGTACATGTACATTTACTGTTTTTCGTCGTGGTGCTGTTCAGGCGGGTGTTTTGTATGCGGTGTTTCATGCATGACTCATACATGTATTTTGAATGGTGTAGACTTTGATAAACGTTCTATATTGTCATGTAAGCTTTAACCCATTCCCCATAGTCATCTTTTGAAACCAATGTGATAAATAAAGCATTTGCTCCTATAGGAGCAAATGCTGTATTTATGACAATGGTTTCAAAAATACTAAAACATTCTAAGTTTTCCCTGGGTAGCATGATCCCTGACCTACTTTAGCCACGGTGTGTACATTACATTTGAATACAGCTACGCGCCTGACAGATAATGGATTGGATTGGATTGGTGACATTGGTGACGCAAGTAATGAGGTCTGGTTGACATATATTATTGAAATATTAATAGGAAAATGCGGCGTGTTTTTGTGTCATATGATAAAAAGAACATTACATTCGTGTTAATTAACTATTGCGTTTTGTCAAACTCGTCGACTAAAATAAATATGACCCTCAGAAAGCATTTAGTAGACCCTTTTAGTAAATATCAGTAGTATATAGTCACGAATGTAACATCCTCTATGTATTAAGTTATTAGGCTTATGAAACCTTAGTCTGACACCGTTTCTCAATATGTCAACTGTTCTCAATCTAATATGTTTTAACCCGCCGAGTAAACTGTCCTCAGTTCCGAGTAAACTGTCCTCGGTTCACACAGATGTATGAATTTTGCAGGTGAAAAGCTGTTTATCATGGGCGGCGTGTCTACGGTGGCAGACCGCGCTCTCCAGTCCGTAGAATGTTACGATACGCAGACCGCCAAGTGGATATCGGGCCTTCAAGATCTTCCTTCGCCAGTCGGATCCATCGGCTGTGTCACTGTGGCTTCGAAATGGCAAAAGACCATTCTTGACGACTTAAACTCACACCTATGATGTAAAGTGTGTGTGGTTTCTTTATATATGAAAAATGTGTATGTCTTATTGTTAATATGATTGTTTTCAAGAATGGCGCTATGAACTTCTCAGTTTTACTTCATTTCCTTATGAATTATTCTGATTGTTTTATCCTTAAGATCAATCGTGCATTCCTTATCCGCTTTTATATGCAATGCAGACCCAGACAGGTAAACCTGCCAAATATCAACAGTCCGTTAATTTGTAGTTTATCATCCTGGTCTTAGATTAACATTTTATCTATAGCGTGTAAATTATCTTTGGAAATTATCTTTATGTAGATGTAATGCCAAGCGACTCAGTGTTTAATCAAATTTAATATGTTTATAACTCTGATTATGTAAAAAATCGAAGAACGATTATATGAATATATTCTTTCCCTCATATAAACACCTTCACGCCTTTACAGACACACCTTAACAAACATAGTATACCCAGATCAGATGACCCATGTAGGAGTCGTCAGATCAGTACCCATGCTTATAAAACTTTTAGTTTAACCTGAGTTCGTTCTCAAGTTTTTGATTGGTCAGATTTGAGCCTTTGCTCAAATCTGACCAGTCAAAAGCTTGAGAACAAACTCAGACTCAACTTAAAAGCTTTAAAAGCATGGACACAGGGTCTGCTGTGTTTATTACGTAAGTATATGCAACGACTAATACATTCATAAAAAGTCAGCTATTAAATATTCTTGACGTCATTATTTCTTACATGAATATTTAACAGGGAAAGGGTCCATCAGTTTGGATCCTGATGAGAGGACATCTTGATCCATACTGTTTCCCTAATGATTATTCATTAAGGCATTATGACGTCATGCTGATTTTTTTATAATGGCACAATACACATGGCATTGTTTTTGATATTGGTTGAAACTCTAGATTCAGATCTATTATATTTCCTAATAGGACTGACCCCGATCAGACGGATTCTATCTATGGAAGTTGTTTGATCCGGGTCTGCCCTGTTTGAAAATGCATGAAAAGGGCGTATCTATGATGGAATGAGCTATTAGACAAATGAAGCTCTATATATTGTCTATATATTGTTTTTTTACTACAAACAAACATCTTGACTCTTGACGAGACGCCTGTTTGTGAAGGTTCAAACAACTGTAAGGTGGCTACATTTGTCCCTAACTGTATTCCATCAGGCTGGTATCTGACAAGAACATTAAAGACAATGACAATGTTACTAAGAGTATGCCTAACAGTCAGCCCGCTTTTCCATTAAAGAAGAAATTAACAAGGCTGCTATGCTCGTAAAAGTGTCCTTTACATGCTCCCATCATGTCGTTTTCTAATCAGACCATTAAAGAAAACGAGAGGCCCCAACAGTACCCCACCGGGACATTATCTCACCACGATAGTAAACAAGAAATATATTTTAAAATGATATTCAGCGGCATTCAAATATTGACATAATGTACAAAACAATAATGATATTAAATCTCTGCCAACTTAATTTCAATGTTTCGAGATTCTGTTAGTACAGGGAACTAGATCTATGAAGGGTTGCTTGTAATTATACTAGCAGAGAAGCATGCAATGGAAATGACTTGGAGTAGAATAAGCAATTATGGAAAAAAATCAAGTTACTTTTATAGGAAATCACTATTAAAATGTACAATGTAAAAGTATTTTTTTTAAAACTATCTGAAGTTAGTTCTTCATTTTACCTATTATAAAAAATTACTTGAAAGCATGTATATTTATATTGATATGAAGATAACTAATTGAATACACTTTAAATAAAGCATACAGAATTTAGTTTTTGTTTGTGCAGAGGCTGTAATTACTTAAAGAAAGGTATTTATCTATAGCCTGGATCAACGCATTAATTGACGTGTGTGCATCATCATTAGTGACACCATTAACTGAATATACATGTATTTTTAAAACAATATAAAGTTAGCTATCTCAACCTACTACTCGATCCAAAGCGCCAGGTGATAGAGCCGTAACAATAGCCTTCAGTAAGTAGCTTTATATCACAGAGAGCGAATAACCAGAGCCTTAATTGGTGCTGTGGTCGGGGATAGTAATTAATACTATTAATGCCACTACTCTAATATACTAAACAACATTTCTTCTTTATTTCCTACAGCACTGCCTGTGAATTATGGTGGTTTCGGCAAACTACCTGTTCGTCAAAGTGGATGCGATCAAATGTGGTATTAAATTGATAGCAAAATGATAATAAATGTTTAAAAGTTTAATAGTGGTTTTGGCAAACTGGCAATAATGCTCAGCAATCATTACCATGAGGTGATAAGTACGATAATGGGTTAGGAACTGATATAAAGTATGACACACCAAAAACTGAATAGTCAAAATTGATCCACACCTTTTGAGGATAATAGATCTATATAGTTTTATTCAGTAATATTGTTTATGTATTATATACTCTAGTTTTGATAATGACCAAAGTAATAAATAATTCATATTGTTTCACCGGTCATGGTAATAAACAACTATGTGACTACAGTATTGTACATGTATTTGAATACACCAAAAGTTGAACTAAACAATATTTTGACTGAAAACAAAAAGCATAAAGTGAGTGGCAAACAGTTTGGACCAAGACTACAATCAAAACTGAATGGGATAGTAAATCATTAGTAATGTGTTATGTGGTCTGGGTCTGTTTTAATGACTAAACAATGTGACTATAGTATTTGAAAGCACCTCTTTATCACTCATTGTACCCAAGGTTGAGTAAGTGTGAATATGTCACCTGCTTAGCTAATATCCTGATCTGTATAAACCAAAACAAATGGACCACATATCAATATTTAACATATAGATAGTTATTTAATGATTTTGATTATTCAATTTTTGCTTTTTAATACAAATTTTCAATTTTTGCCGAAACGTCCTAGGCCGAATAAATAGATGGCCAAAACGTCCTGGGTCGAAACATCCGGGGCGAAACTTCCTATGCCGAAACGTCCTACATTCAGTTTGGCCATGTGTAGAGGCATTATAAAAAGGCTGTATGCCAGTCAAGGGATTAACTAATCAAAATACGGTTTACTAGAAAATACTAGTAGGTCATATGCAAATGACAATGTAACATAGTTTCTGATTGGTGGAAAACTAGAACAAAAGTGAAAATAGACAGCTAATCGCTGAAAAAAAGACAAGGTGATTAAGAGAGTCCCTTACATGCACCATTAGGCCGCTAAATGAAAATGACAGGGTGACTACGATTGCCCCTAATTGTGTTCCATCAGGCCGCTGCCTGACAAGCTCTCTAAAGAAAAAGCAAGATTACAATGTTAACGAGAGTGTCCCTTACATGCCCTACCATGTCTCTCTGATCAGCTGATTCAGAGAACAACATTTTCTGTAAAACTTGACTACATTAGTAACCATATTTATAAAGACTATTAGATATGCCCCTGGCTTCACATTTATGAACGAATCGCAACGGCCTGGAAACTTGGTAGAGCGTAATCTAAAACAAATCAGTAAAGCTTTTTAAAAAATGAAACAAATCTACTATGTCCATTTAAAGAGGGCTTTTAAAAATCAAATAGTTTGACCAACGTTGGTAGAAGTTACCTAATGATAATTTCTGCCAAATTACAGTGAAATTGGCCGAGCGAATGAACATTCTTCTGGTTCCCAGTGCAACGGGAGTTCTGCATGAATTTCTATGTTTTGAACAAAAATGGAAGAGGATCTCACAATGACTGCTTCTGTGAATTATGGTCACAGTTAACCCAGGCATTTTAGAAGAAATGTCGTTTAAGTTAATTGTTGATTACGGATAATGCATGTCAACGGATTTATCAAAAGCACTATCAACATAGTTCACATCGATGACATCGTGCCTGTTTGAGCTAAAGCAATCAAAAGAAATGATATGGAACATGTGTAGCTCTTTTGGCACCTTTCAGGGATTGACATTCAGATTAAATGGTTGTAGAAAGACACTTTGACGTACGTTTTCAATACGACGTTGACCAAGTTTTGAATAGGTTAAACTTTACACATAAGCTAAAGATTAAAACAAAACATGTGTGTTAAATCGCTCATACATAATCATGCCAATACTGGTGGTACTTTGATAGCCATTTGATAATACCGTTGATAGCCATTTGATAAAATCGTGAAATTTGTTGGTGACAAACTTTTTGTGAATGGCGAACAGTACAAACCCCCACCTACCAGTGACAGTTAGAGATGTCGTGAGGAGCCATTAGACATTACTTCTTGGAATGTGAATGGTTTAGTAAGGAAATTGACAGATACCCATTTTTTAGACATAATTAAAAGTCATGATATTGCAATTTTACAAGAAACTTGGCTTTCTTCAAATTCTCATTTTAATTTAAATATTCAACATTATGATGCAGAACATTTATACGGAAATAAGTCTATTAATACCAGAAAGGGCCGATATAGTGGTGGTATATCAGTATATTTTAAGTCTGAACTGAAAGGTAAGATTCAAGTTTTGGAAAAGAAACAATGTGGTATCATGTGGATAAAATTATGTAAAACTTTGTTTCCATTTAATAATGATGTTTATTATACTGCAAAGTAAAATCCTCACTTCTGATTGGTTAACTAGCCGTGTACATGAGTCCATGTACCCTGTGAGCTGACAGGGTACATGGCAATTCCCCATGGCGGGCCCCACATATGATGATCAGAAACCAAATGACCGACTTCTCGACTCAGCTAAACAGTAGCAAATTTCATAATAGATAACTATTGATACGTAAAGAAAAAATGCGGAAATGAATTAAAAAACACGTTTGGTTTGAAATGATCAATAAAACAGTTTTTAGAGGAGTTATTATATCGTCCATCAATCTATTATAACACGAACGCCGATGAAATACAATGAGCACACCACTTCGGATACCTTCGGGTAAAAATAATGTATTGGGGCGCTATTAGGGGAATTATCGTATTTAGTGATTAATTATGCCAAAATGGATTTATGTAAATTATCCGAACCGTAAAACTTTGCAGTATAATAGATTCGTTATACAGTTCTTTCCCAGGGTACATGACGATTTATTCCCGGCTGGTAAAATCATGTAACCCCTCGCCTAACGGCTCGGGCAACATGATTTTCCTCAGCCGGGAATAAATCGTCATGTACCCTGGGAAAGAACTGTATAACTAATAGTATATATGTAGTTCATATATAAAGCCACGTGACTCGAGAGTTATGTTAACGGACGATATTGATATGTTTGAACAGATAGAATCTGATGTTGAAAAATACAAATTGTTAGGAAAGGTTTTGATTACAGGTGATCTAAACAGTAGAACATCCAGTGAGCCTGATTTCTTACACTTTGATAGCTATTTAGATATTAGATAATAATATAGAATTGGAACTGAATGCGCATATTATGTAAAGACAAAACCTTGGATGATTATGGCAAACGTCTGCTGCAATTATGTAAATCGACTAATTTATTAATTGGCAATGGTCGATTGTGCAGTGATAAACGCACAGGAGAATTTACTTTTACCAATTTGAATGGTAGTAGTGTTGCAGATTATTTATTGTTGAATCACAGAGACTTTAGTATAATCAATCAGTTTGAAATCCAAACATTGAATGAGTTCTCTGATCATTGCGCAATGTCATTTACTATTGAGCGTAAACCCCCCAGGATTGAATCACGTGACACCGCAGCTACCAATGAACAGTACATTGCATGGGACGAGTCACGGATAGGGGCGTTCCGCCAGTTGCTATTAGATATACATAACACGCTACTACAACTGACCACAGATTTAAATAACAATAGCATAAACCAGTCTATCAATGCCTTTACTTCATATATCCAACAACACGCGCTTAGCATATTTGGTAGAGACAAAAGACCAAGTTCAATAAAGCATACAGGAAATAAATGGTTTAATAAAGAGTGTTATGACGCACGAAAGAATTATAACAAATGCAGGAATACTTTTATCCGTAACAAAAATAGTGAAAATAAAACAGCTTTCTTAAAAAGCAAAAGTGAATATAATAAAATTAAAAAGAAGTGTAAAAACAAAATAAAAGGGATGAAGGCGTGCGGATTTCAAAACTGGCAAAATCTGATCCAAAATCTTTCTGGAAAAATGTCAAAACGCAATACAAAAATAATGTAACCAATCCTGATATTCCTATAGAGGATATGTATAACCATTTTAACATATTATATGGAATTCGATCACAAAACCCCGAGGAAAACATTAGTACACTAGAAAATATATTAGACATTGATTTAGACTCCAATTTTACACAGGATGAATTAAAACTTGCGGTCTTCGCACAAAACAATTCAAAAAGTCCGAGGGAAGACCTCTTGATAGCAGAAATATTCAAATCAACTTTCGATATCATATCTCCTTTTTTATTAAACTTTTATAATAAAATATTCAATAACGGTACGTATCCCGAAATATGGGGACATGGGATAATTGTACCATTATTTAAAGGGGGAGCCCCTGAACCAAATAATTTCAGAGGCATAACTTTGAATAATAGTATGTCAAAAATTTATTCTAAACTACTTGTGACTAAATTAACTAAGTGGGCTGAAATACACGAAAAGATTACCGATAACCAATTTGGGTTTCAAAAGGGAAAGTCAACAACAGACTGTATATTTATTCTACATTCTCTTATAAGTAAAACATGGTCTGAGAAGAAATTTTTTTATGTTGCATTTCTCGATTGGGAAAAAATGTTCGATAGAATCGATAGAGTATATTTATGGCAGAAGATATTGAGTGAAAATGTTAGTACAAAGTTTATGAATGCAGTTAGATGTATGTACTCTGCCGTTAAAGCAGTAGTACAATATAACCGTACAAAATCGGACCCTATAACATCATATATTGGGGTCAAGCAGGGGGACCCGGCCAGTAGTATATTATGTCTATTTTTTCTTAATGATATTTTAAACAGTATAAATAGTAATTTAAACGGTATTATGAATGTCGATGACTTGCATGTATTCTTAATGTGCTTTGCTGATGATGCTGTTGTATTTACACAGGACCCAGTATCTTTACAATGTATATTAAATGACTTGGAGAACTAATGTAATATGTGGAATCTAAAAATCAATGTCGCTAAAAAAAATTAAGATATTTGAAAATGGGAGACATACAACATTTGATTTTTTTATTTATAATTCGCGTATTGAAATTGTAGATTCTTTTAAATATCTTGGTGGTTTTTTTTTTACAAAAATGGAAATTGGAGTCGTACTCAGCAAAGGATTGCCCAGCATGCCTCCTTTTCACTTCACAATCTTTTCATAGTATGCAATCAGCTAGAACTGCCAGTCTCTCAGAAATGCAAATTGTTTGATGCACTCGTTTCTCCAACACTGAATTATGCAGCAGAAGTCTGGGGCTATCATAAAGGTCCAAATATCGAAATTATACACACCAAGTTTTGCAGAAAAGTTCTCGGTGTAAAAAGGTCCACAAACTTAAATGCACTGTATGGTGAATTAGGTAGAATGCCTATGTATATATATAGAAAGCTGGTGATGATTAAATATTGGATAAAAATTCTAACGAGTAGAAATAATTCTCTACTGTTTAAAACTTACAATATGCTTAAAAATGATTTAGATAACGGGTCAAATTAAAATAAAGCAAATTGGGTCTACCACATAAAATGCATTCTAGAAGAATGTGGTCTGTTTTTTATTTGGCAGACTCAGTTTGACATGCATATAAACTATAACTTGGTGAACCAACGAATAGTAGATATGTATCATCAAACTTGGTATACTGAAATTAATAATTCAAGACGCCTAGAAACTTATGCACTGTTTAAACATTCCTTTGATTTTGAAAAGTATCTTGATTTTGTGAAAGAACCTAGGTATCGTATACCTTTAACTAGATTCAGGACGTCATCTCATAATCTTGCTATAGAGAAAGGAAGATATGTTAATGTACCTAGAGAAGATAGAACATGCAATAACTGCAATTCAAATTTGGTGGAAAATGAATTTCACTTCCTGATGACATGTACAAAACATTCGGAAAAAAGATCTAAATATATAAAAAGGTATTACTATACATGGCCGACATTACAGAAATTTGCCTATCTATTGAAAGAAACCTCTAAACTAAAAATAATAAATTTATCAAAATATATATATTACGCAAATTTACAGAGGCTGTGATTTGAGTGTAATAGAGAACCACTATCTCAAAACAGTTTGGGCAGAGATA
Source organism: Azorinus chamasolen (assembly GCA_963576725.1). NCBI lineage: Eukaryota > Metazoa > Mollusca > Bivalvia > Cardiida > Solecurtidae > Azorinus > Azorinus chamasolen. The sequence goes on along the minus strand of OY755244.1, from coordinate 13,380,246 downwards.
GTTAGGTATCATTGTTTATACAGAACCAAACTGCTTGGAGAAAATGAACACAGTCTTAAATTCTGGCCATTTAGAGTAAAACTGTTTTGAACTGTACTTATTATGCATGTTAAATGTAATTACTTAATGGATAGTGTAACCCAATCAAAACAGCAGCAGCAAACGTCATCATCCTAATCACAGTAATCCGTGGGAATTCCTACATAACTTACTTTATTTGAGTACACACTCGCTAATTCTGATCAATGGGTAACACGTGATTTTCCACACCTGATCGGGATAAACGTGCAAGACGGGCTGTTTTGATTGGCTACATTCATTCATGGATAAACTTACATAGTTTCATAGTTTATTCAAATTCGCTAACGTGAAATAATGCTGATCCAAATGTCTGTACTTCCTATGTTTCATTAGCAATTATCCGACCTTTGAATACAGACTAGCGAAGAAGTTTAATTGAGAATTAATAAATTAACCATATTTCAAATAAATTCTCTAACCCGCAGTAATTTACCATTCATGTTACCGTAGCTCTTCTGTAAATTCATGTTTTTGCTTGTGTATGTTTATGTAATCTTGCTCTAAGCATACAAATGTATGTTTTACGCAATAAAGAATTGAATTGAATTGAATATGACAGTCGTATGTGCAATGTACAGGGCCTTATAAAATGCCGTCGCTACACTTTACACATCAATTTAGAATATATCAATTGGAGCTAGAACAAAGACATGTATTTAATCAAATCCTAATGCATATATTGATTATGTTCCATTCAATTACTTTCCCGTCTTATAAGTTTGTTTTGTTGATGTTTGATTTGTAATTAAATGTTGATAGTTGTAATTAAATCCTTATCGGTCTGCTGCTAGTGGAATTGCTGTTGTAATGTGTATATACGCCTATCTGAGGTATTCAGGTCTAGGTTTCTATCTTGTTTTGTTATGTCAACATTCTTCTTTTACTAACATAAACTTTGGCCATGGCAACCTGTTACATACACATGTTAGATAGTATTTGTTTAAAATCGCCACTATATTTTCCCAAATACCGTCACGATTCTAGATACAATTTATTCCCGGCAGAAGGTGGATTCATGCCTTAACCCTTTCCCGTATGTAAGCGCATTTTGACGCATCTCCTATAGGAGCCGTCTGATCAGGGTCTGCTCTGTTTGCTTAAGGACTTTGGTGTAATATAGATCTGATTCTGCAGCTTTTGTCTCAGCCGAAATGTCCTGTGTTCAAATGCCATTATAAAACATAATCTTATTGATATGCATGACGTAATTATTTCCTACATGAATATTCATCTGGGAAGAGGTTAAATCTTACCTAACATTGATGCGTTTCCAAAAATAAGGACATGGCACGCTCCTGGTTCCCGAGTGACGTCATAACCATAAATACCCCATATAAAGTTTATTTGTTTAGCATAGCTAGTTCACAATATTGCATCACTCAACACGCCCTAAATCACTGTTCTATAATATGATCTTTGACGTAAAAAGGGGGACTCCCTAAAACGAATGACGAATGAAAATGGAATGACGAATGACAGGTAGTATTTTTACAATGACTGGTCCCTTGTCATTCAGTTTGTTATAAGATGGAATGACAATGGTTATAGATAGAATGACATACTTTTGAGCCATTGTAGTCGCCATATGACCTTTTGGAAATGGACAGACGGACGGACGGACAGACGGAATCGAACAAACCTATAGTCCCCCAACCGGTAACCGGTGGGGGACTAACAAACTGAATGACAAGGGACCAGTCATTGTAAAAATACTACCTGTCATTCGTCATTCCATTTTCATTCGTCATTCGTTTTAGGGAGTCCCTAAAAAAGGCATGATAATAGACAGTAGAACCTGTCTTAGCGATCGTCAAATAGAGGTCTAATTATGTCTCTATGGCAGGTGGCAGCTTAATGCAGGTCTAAAGTAGTACAGAAAACTCCCTGTAGGAGCTTTCTGTACAACTTTAACCCTGCATTAAGCAACAACCTTCTTTTTAAGATTTCTGAGCTCAATCAATTCAAAGTCGCGTAAGACAGCTTCTATTGTATATTGTCAAGAGAGTTTATGAAGCACTAACATAAAAGGCAATATGACGTTGACCGTGATCTTTAAATCCACTTAACTTTTTCTTCGTATATACGTGTTTTCACGCATTTGCACAGATCAGACGGCTCCCATAGGAGCAGTCAGATCAAGGTCTGTTCTATTTGCAAATGTAATTTGAAAGATCTGTTTCTTTACTTTCTAAAATGACTACAAGTTTTCATCTTCCATATTTCATTATAACCATTTTGTCCATGAATGTTCAGTTGGTATTGAATTTGAAATGAACATAGAACCAGGAAAGGGTTAACCCTTTCCCTGTTCTATGTTAATTCTGAATGTTGATACCTACTTATTATTCATGCATAAAATAGTCATAACGAAAAATGGAAGGTGGAACATTGTAGCCATTTCAGAAACTAAAGAAACAAATCTACCAAATTCCACTAGCAAACAGAGTGACACTGATCAGACGGCTCCTATAGGAACCGTCTGATCTGGGTCTAGTCTTTTTGCAAATGCTTGAAAACACGTTCATATGAGGGAAAGCATTAAAAGAATTCTAGTGCATCTTTGGAAAGCTGTCGTGTACATTAGTCCACATACCCTGACTTTTGATCATGCGGCCACTTTTAAAAGTATATTCCTCATCACTGGTGGTCACACACCATTTCAGAAAAAAAAAACACTCTGAAAGCAGGAGAAATCTGGTTTCCAGACTTTTCTCCATTATTCAAACTCTTTTAACTCTTTCCTCCATGAATATTCATACAAGAAATAATGATGTCATGAATATTTATAAGATAAATCTGTTATAATAGCACATGGATACGGAAATGTTTTGCCATGGTAGAAACTGTAAAATGATATCTATATTATTTAATAAGCAAACAGAGCATATTCTGATCAGATGGCTCCTATAGGAGCCGTCTGATCTGGATCTACTCTCTTTGCAAAGGCGTAGAAAGGCGTATTTATGGAGGAAACTAAATAAGCATGAGGTGGCTGCTTACTACATTAAAGTAACATGATTTGCTGGTTAGATTAATCTTTGTTTACACGCATACTTCAAAAACGTACGATTATCCATATACCTTTTAAACTAGATGGACAAATAAGTACAAGACAAACATTGGTGCAAGCATCTGGATCGCCCCCAAAGTTTTGCTACAAGGAAGAGTTAATATGACACCAGGTGTGGGTCCGCGGTTCAGAGAAGGAATCCAACCAATTTGAGTAGACCCCATCAAAACTTGAATATATATATGTAACAATTTTTTGAAATTAATGAAACACTTTAATTCGTTATTGTCTAATCCTAATGTCATGTTTTACCTACATTTTATGTACAGATATCAATTGGGATAATAGAGGTTATTTGCAAATACGTATGATCAAATTCCAAATGGCTTGAATCTCATAATGTTATTCATAATGCATATATTAGCATATTCTAAACCAACCATGGGCACGATATTTTCATAAAAATATATTGGGTCCGAAATGACCAAAGAGCTGGGTCTGAAATGACCAATAAATTGGGTCCGAAACGAACAAGGACACCATTCAGACTTTTAAACTAAGAAACGTCTGCAAACATTACCAAACGTCCTCAAACGAGTCGACTCTATACTATATTACATAGGGTTACTTAAAAGTATACATCACTAACCCTAACAATGTATGTCGTATGTATTACGATGCAAGATTGACTCTATTCTTTCTAAACTATTCCGTGCCACATCTTCAAACTTCAAATAGAAACTGAGGGGCCCATGACTCGAACTTTGTTATTCTCTATATATGTTTTAGTTATCTGCTGGAGTTGGTTTGTTTAGAAATAGAATAACTTGTTTTTGCTTTTTGTTATACTAGTAGAAAGTTCTTCATGGAATGGCATTTTTTAGGAATATAAATTAGCAGTCTGTACTCTGGATTAATACACGGTATAAACTGATGAAAACACAATTTACTACCAAATACTAGCACAGATGCATATGCAAATTACAATGTTACATATTTCCTAATTGGTTAAAATCTAGAACAAGAACGAAATTAGACAGACCGCTGAAAAACTATTCGCTGATTTACTCTCTTTAATTAAAATATTTAATTGCTTCTACACTGATCATCAGTAATAGAAGAAACTTTCCACTACCCCTTGCCCATAGAACAAACTGGAATGTATTCCATAGGATCGCTCCCTCCAAGGTGTGATCAATAATATACAATGCACTACAGAATACGCATACAGTACACCAACAGTACGTATGTACTACACAATAAAACCATGCTTATCCGAACACTCGAATAAATAGGGAATATTTCACGAAGTGGTGCTATGAAGGGTTGTATCACATGGGTTGTTGTTTGACCGTAGTATTCTCAGTGGCCACGGAGCGCCGAGTGAGAATACCACGGACAAACAACCACGAATGTAAAAATACGGATATTGTATTGCATGCTCGTGCAATACGGAACATTTATCTGAGAGGTTGTATTGCATGATCGAATACATTCATATTTTACTGCAGAAACTGACAGGTATATAATAAGAAAAGTACAAACATGAGTCATGCAGGAAACACCACATACAGAACAAACAGTCGCCCGATCAGCAACACAAGGAAACAGCAAATGTACATAACTATAAAAACAACAAGAGACGCACAAAGACAAAACAAACACACAATAGGGGGAAGATGGAAGCCCCGCCTTGGAACGGTCAGTGACAAAAGTCACTGGGGGGTTAAACCGGTTTATGGGCGCCCAACCTCTCACATTCCATCCCCACCCTAAAAGACAAACAGTGTAAATAAACGTATCCCCTCTCCGACTAAACTACAACAACCGGGACGGCAAATACAGTGGTAAAGTGCATGTATAACGAAAACATTTAAGTGAACAAACTGTATCCATCTATCGCTAGTGTACTCAATGATTGAGCTGCAAACAGAGTAACTGTAGAAAAGTAATAAAGGGTACGACATAGTACAGATATCCGACGTTCTCCTTCCATTTCTGGATTTAAGAGGTCGCCTTCATAGAGTACTAAACCTTTCTTGTCGGCGTACATGCAAAGAGGCCAGCGGGATTGCCAACTGTAAAAGGGTTGACAACCAAACATGCAGTATGTTGTAGTACTACAGGATCATATCCCTTTTTAATGAATGTTTTAACATATTTGATGAACAAAGTGAGAAAATGGGTATGTCCAATAATTTTACGAAGTTTGTAAATTACATCACCATAAAATTCAGGATGTGAAACACCGTGTCGCAGAAGCTCCTTGAGATTAGATTGGTACTTGCCAATAAGCGAGAGATTTCGATAGTAAAATTTAGAGAAAGTTTTTCTTAGTTTATGGTATCTATATCCTTGCTTAAGCAGTTTTTCAGTTAAAATGAGATTTCGACTGTTAAAATCGTCAATAGATGAACAAGCTCTAGCAAAACGAATAAGTTGAGATATATAAACACCATAAGATGGAGCACGGGGAACATCCCCGTCAAGATGAGGAAAATTAACAATATTAAAATCAAAATCATCTCTTTTGTCATATATTTTAGAAGAGATCATTCCATTATCAATTTTAAGGTCGAGATCAAGAAACGCTGCATAATTGTCGGAAGGGTTAGCTTTATTCAATTTGAGTTCTTTAGGATAAATTGTAGTAATCAGAGCATCAAAGAAAGGGTTATCTAAGTTAAAAATATCATCCAAATATCTACAAGTTTTTCATTGAAGGCTTTTATAACATCTTCTTGTGATTGAGGATTCAAACGCAACATGAAATCTCTCTCATAGCAGTACAAAAACAAATCTGCGACAAGTGGTGCACAATTCGTACCCATGGGAATACCAGCCTTAACTGCATTTAACCCGTTCCCTGTTCTATGTTTATTCCAACTCTTAATACCTACTGAATATTCATGGAGAAAAGTTATAATGAAATATGGAAGGTGCCTCATTGTAGTCATTTTAGAAAGTAAACAAACAGATATATCCAATCCCATTTGCAAACAGATCAGACGCTGATCAAACAGCTCCTATAGGAGTAACTCGGCGTCTCATTAGGAGGCAAATTGTTAGACACCCAGTGTAAAGCTTCTCAAAAGTATGATCGAACTGGAAGTGAGTGAAACTTTCGGTCAATCAGAAATTGAGCAGATGCTGTTTGTAGCTTATTGTAGGCTAAAAGTATTACAGAAAGCTCCTCTTGTTGATTAAATCTACCGATAAGGAGGATTTACTAGAGAACAATATTTGTTTAGAATTCTGTAGGTTTTGAACCCATTGTGATAAATAGAGCATTTGCTGCTTTGTGTCAATTGCTTTATGTTTCACAATGATTTCAAAAGGTGTCCGTAGGAGAAAATGGGTTGAGCAATCACCTGAACTACAACCTCTCACTTCTGTTGAGATCACTCACGTAGTACTGTTTTAAAATACAATAACATGTATTATTACAATACTTTTACAATGTGAAACGTTCAAGTATTAATCATTTAACTGATGGATAATTATGTAATAAATAATGGCATCGTGAATATTAATTAACTGATTTTATAATGTTTGTTGCATTGACGAAACTAAGGAATCATATCTATATTATTACATATACAAACTGAGCAGACACTGATCAGATGGTTCCTAAAGGAGCTGTTTGATCTGAGTCGACATTGTTTGCAAAAACGTAATAATGCGCCTGTATCTGGCACATAGTTAAAGACTAACTGACAGAAACGCGCCTGTGTAAGAGTTGACCACTATTACATATCCTCTAAAAGAATGATATTGAGGACATGTATTACAACACATCAATATCTACCAAGAAAACCCCCGACATATGTTTATTAGATATATTAGACCCTCTTATAGACGATAAATACTTGTTTTCTTCTGGCAACTTTGATAGTTTGTTGTATATTCAAGTTTTATATTCTCTGTAAATAGTATCCCAATTACAGGTTGCTGTATATCCCAGTTTCGCACTCTCTATAGAGAGTTTGACAATGCCAGTTTGCTGTAAACCCAGTTTCATACACTCTATAGATTGTATCCCAATGCCAGGGTGTTGTATACCCCAGTTTCATACTCTAAATAGATAGTATCCCAATACCAGTTTGTTGTATACCCCATGGCGTTTTATACTTTCTCTAGACAGCATCACGACGACGAGCTCGTACTACTGTTGTGACAGGACAATACTAAAGTAGGTTATTCATGTATAATACAGCGCTCCAGATAAGATGCATACATTAACCATTTTCAAGAATAACTTCTATATCCATCCACACCGAACCCTATGTTGTGGCCACTCTTTAGAATCGTCTCAAAGTTTAGTACTTGAGTACGTTCGTTTATCTGTTGCTCCTCTGTCAGTATAATTATGATTTCGATAACAACACAGCAGTCTGGGAAGGTTCATAAGCTTAACCCTGTTTATTCAACTTTAGAATGAGCTCGGATTCTGATTCAGAATGATCTGCTAGAGATATCGATCCGAATCTTTTCAAAGACGTAATCAGATTTTGAAACAGTTTGAATCCTGACGAATTGTCGAGTTATTGTACATGTAGTGACATGAAATTAATAGTTGGCAAAAAAGTAACAAGTACAAAAGAATTATATGAAACGGTTTTTTTTATATATTTTTACGTTACTCCGCATTGGTGTAATACCATTGGTTAAGAGTAACCATTGTCTGACCAATCAGAAAGGCAATTGGTTTGTGATGTAATCCAGTGCTGTGTATAAGGAGTTCATTGTACTGCTTGTTAGCATCAATTCAGAAGCTATTGTTGCAGAGAGACCGAACTAGTGCAAACTGCCATTAAGGGAAGAACGTCGTTGCTGGCTGTAGAAAGGTAATTACTACTATTATATTTTACAATAGCGCTACGCCATGCTGAAGTATTTCTTTCTTTTCTTTCAATCAGAAGAATATTGGCTTTCATTCAACTAAATTAGTCTATTCTATTGCAAGATGTCCAATTCAGTTTGTAGTTAAAAGAGAATTAGCATTTACCTGTTCATGTCGGGAAATTTAGTTAACCTTAAACCGTTTAAATACGCATTTCAACGCCTTTTCAAACAGAATAGACCCAGATCGGACGGCTCTTGCAGGAACTGTCTGACCAGTGGCTGTTCTGTTTGCTTATGAAATGATGATAAATCTAATTCTACAGTATCTACAAGTTCCAAAATTTCATGTTTGCGCATGCCATTATAAAACACCAGGTAATGAATATTCACGCTGTTCTTATTTCTTACATACTATTCAACAGGAACAGGGTTTAGCGACACCTGACGGATAACACAATAAAACACTATTACTGGATATTCCTGTCTTTTACGCAATTGCAAACCATGTAGACATGAATGATCTGTCTGACCAGGATGTGTTTTGTTTTCTTAGCCCTTTACCTGTTCAATATTCATGTATGAAATATTGAAATCATGAATATTTATTAGCTGAATTTTCTTAATGTAAAATGTTTCCGTTGACAGAGATTCTACACTCAGATTTATATCATGACATAAGCAAACGGAGCAGACCCTGATCAAACGGCCCTATCGGAGCCGTGTGAACTAGGTCTATGACAATTTAGCCTATATTTCTGCACATTAGATTTCAGCTGTCCAAGTAGTACCAATTGTCATTACTTAGGACTTACGATAACGTTGGTCGTATGATCTTTAACCCTTCGCTTGCTGAATTTTAAAATACATGTCTCCTTCTTTACCCATGCCCGGTTGTATAATTATATATATCTTCACTGTGTACAAGTACTTCGCTGTGCATGACTGCTGTGGAGTGCACTGGTTGCACAATCAACTTGTAAATAGTGCAGACCCTGATGAGACAGCTCCTGCAGGAGCTGTCTCATCTGGGTCTTCACTATTTACTTCACTATTTATATAGGTATATTGACGCGCTTAGCAAGCGAAGAGTTAATAAAACGGACCCCATACTAGAAATGGTATTAACTCTTTCGTCGTATGTTTATTTCAAATTTCAATACCTACTCAATATTCATAGAAAAGATAGTTTTAACGAAATATGGAAGGTGAAAAATTGTAGTCATTTTAGAAAGTAAAGAAAAATCTTCCAATTTCCATTAGCAAACAGTGCAGAACCTGATCAGACGGCTCCTATGGGGGCCGTATGATCTGGGTCTACACTGTTTGAAAATGCGTGAAAACACTTTTATACGTGGGAAAGGGTTAAATGGCAGAGAGGCATACAGCCAGTGCTGCAGTATTAGAATACAGCTTTATGTTTTGAAGACATAGATTACTTAGTGTTCAACTGCTCATTTTTTTTTATTTCAGATGTATTCTCCTTGCAAGTTCCGCAATCAGCGCCAACGTGCAGTGCAAGAAGCGAAATTACGCATAGCCGTCATCGGATCACCATATGTTGGAAAGTCAGCAATTCTACGTCAGCTGTTCCTGAGAGAGTTTGTAGAAACGTATGTCAAAACGGATACAGACTTCCACAAAAAGCACACTGGAGACATAGAAATCGAGATTGTTGATTGCGGACACCTAGATGATAAAAAACTAAGACAGCTTGTTATAGAAAAATGCGATGCGTTTATATTGGTATTTTCCCTGCCAGATATGGCAACATATGATTTTGCAACGAGTGTTAGGGATGAACTTGTTCGCGTGAGAGGTGATGAAGTCCCCTATATCCTGGTGGGCAACAAGGCGGACTTGAACAAAAGGTGTATTCCCTTGGCACTTGCTGATTGTCTCTGTACCTTTGACTGGGAAACCGTTTATTGCGAAATCTCAGCCAAGGACTCTGGTGATGTAGTAAATACATTCAAGACTCTATTCAGTCTTCCAAAATTCTTAAGAACTGTCGATCAAATAGTGTTGGAAGCAAAGATTAAAGCCAAAGAATTATATTTTGATAAAATTTCGATTAATTTCTGTGAAATATTCATGTTGAACAATGACGATATAGATCGTGATATAGGCAGAAATAAAGGTGTGCGAAAGTTTTTGTGCTTCTGAAGATATATGCATGTGTGTTTGTACTTAAAAAACCCTAATGCCACCACTGAATGAATAACCCTAGGCGTTCTTTAACCCTCATTTTAGCGCATTTTCACGCATTTGCAAACAGAGTAGACCTAGATCAGACGGCTCCTATAGGAGCCGTCTGATCAGGGTCTACTCTGTTTGCTAATAAACTTGATCTAATGGAAAATATCTGTTTCTTTACTTTCTAAAATGGCTGCAAGGTTCATTTTAACTAGTTTGACCATGAATATTGAGTAGGAATTAAAATTTGGTATAAACATAGAACAAGAAAATGGTTAATAAAAAGGGGATAGCTTAATGCAGGACGAAAGAAATTCAGGTATCTCCTGTAGGAGATTCCTGCATAACTTTCGTCCTGCATTAAGCTACCACTGACCTCTTTGATCCAGAATAGTTTGGCGATAGCATTAGCGGGGACTTACTGTAACACTTTTATAAATATCAATAAATCATTTGATGCATTTGTCATTGTTTTATACTTATTGTACGTTCAGTACAGGAAATGTCCACTCTCTGATGCCGACGAGATCGGATCTGAAAAACATTATTTGCTATCCTGTAATTTCTCTTAAGCAGAAAGAAAATATTTCTTACATCCGGACACTCCGTTCATGCCGTATTATATGACGCTCAATTACTTACTCTCAGAAGCACCGAGTAAAGCGCTTAGGAATGTAAGTAAATTTGCCGATATAATAATAAAGAAATTTAAAAGGTAAACTGAACCTGAAATATATTAATGACCCCTCCTCATTATTCTACAAAGGTACTCCAACACCTCGAATGGAAACCTTTTATACATTTTAACTGTGAATAACATCAGCAGACATTATTATTTTTACCTTGTAAATAACGAATCGTTTAACCCCGAACTGACGTACTGTAAGGCAAAAAGGACAGCTCTAGACAGGACGTGCCTCTAAGGTACCGATTGGACCTGGATCTACCCTGTTTGCAAGACAGGCAATACAAAACAAATGGCCTGTTGTATCTATAGTAACAGTTTCACAAATCGCGGGCACAACATGTGCTATGTCTGCATATCGTCGAGACCTGTGTATGCATCGGATCTACCATATTTGCTAACCTAGTAACAGTACTCATAAACTGTGCAAACTCGGACAAGTATACTGTGGCTGCAAACAAAGGAATACCACCAGCTAAATACATCATGACTCACATTATACTTACAAAAATATTCCATATACATGTATAGACTGAGAACAAGAAGTTTCTGTGCTTATGATTTTTTGTTTAGATGCAGCCGATCTAGTGAGACACAACAGTACGACTTATCGCCGAACGTTGTGTCTCAGTACACCGATACTTATAATAAATACATGTACATGCTATGTTATATAGACCTATATACATGTATTTTCTCGCTCCTATTGGACAGGTTGGTGGTTACATAAATCTCTATTTCTTCTACCCGTAGTTGAACAAGGTGAACTTCTTTAATAATTGCAAACACCGCAAGTCATAGGGATATGTGTGTGTATATACATAGTGTAAAATATTTATTTACCGGTATATGCAAACAGTGCGGACCCTGACAGATGCCCTGTATGGAGCAGTCTGTCAGGATCCTCATTGATCGCATATACTACAGTGAACTTGTTTAGGTATTGCAAACACTGCGAGTCATGAGAATATCAGTGTATATTTGTAGTATATCTGTATATTTCCAAACAGTGGGGCCCTGATCGATGCCCCTCTATGGGACAGTCTAGCGGGATCCTCGCTGGTTGCCTCCACTGAAATATAGTAGGTTTTCAAAATCCGTCAGTACACTTCACAGTAATATATGTATAGAAAGCGTAATTGTATATGTACATTGCAAACAGTGCGGACCCTGATTTCGATGTCCCCATGCGGAGCTGTACTACCAAAATATACAGTGCTTGTCACTATTGGGTATTTATATATTTAGATAATAGCTACAAGCATTTGGTAAATTGTAAACATGTATTATGTAACTGCTGTACAATATTAATCCCAGGGCTCCAGATACGAAGCGTATATCAAGTTACATTGATTCTATCTATATTAATCACCTACCAAACCCTTTGTTTGACCACTTATAAGAATCGTCTCTATGACGTCATTCTGTCGGGTGGTCAGTCATGGGATTTGATAGGGAAGTGGGACGTTTAGAACTCAGAGCACGCCCTTGTCTTGTGTCCTGTATGTTAATCGACCTGTCGCATATCATTGCCTTTATAAACGTGATAAAATGGTAAGACGGAATAAGATCCGGATACACATAGGTAATTTGGATCCTGACCGAGATCTATCTAGATCTAACATCTTTGGAACTCACACCGGATCCAAATTACGTGCCCTTACTCGTGAAATTTACTTTGGCCAACTGCGTATTCCAATATATATTGATCCATGATCAATGATTATGTCAAATAGCATGATATAAATTATATACTTACCACCACATAATCCAGAAGAACTGATTCTTTGCAATGTCATTGACGAAGACTGGGTCAGTCAATAGGCGTGTCAACCGAAACAGACATCCCGGTAGTAAAAGTATGCATGTGTGTGAGTGTGTTGTTCTCAATGTAAGATAACTTATAAAATATTGATTCTTTTTCATATTATACTACGTGACTGTATTTGTTTATAATTTAGATGTTAATTAGGATAGTTCTCATGTTTTTGCCTGTTATATGCAAACTGAGAAATAAAATACTTTGACTTGACTTGACTTGTTCCACGTGTTACACGGCTAACCCGCGACGATAGTTTTCCTGTCACGCCTCGCTCACTGCCCACTCTATGTCGAGTCGCCTGTTTATATGTACTTGTGGACGATCGACACGGCAAGGAGAGAGTGTTGTTTTGTTGTTTATTTCTATGACCCTGGCATAATACACAGGCGTTGGGCTCATGAAATGTGTCTAAAATAAGTTAAAATGTCCCTAAATTGACGTTTTGTAACATCTGGGGCCGAAAAATAAAGCTTGGGGCGTTTTGAGACAAAGCTGAAATTTCGTATATTCTATATAAGAGAAAGGCAAATAACTCTCGGGCCATCCAATCCACGGCCATCATCATTTCTTATTAGTATCTACCAGAAAGAAGCGTCAGCTTCGCTTCCGAATAGGGATTTTAGTGAAATCGAGCACTTGTTCGCCAACTATATCGTTTCCGAGTAAATAAAAAACACGGTTTTCTGAAGGTATTTGCCCCTCGTACTCGCTAAAACGGAGACAAAGTATGGGATATTTGGTACCAGCGTGTAGATAAAACATTTTTCTTTCTATATAATCTTTATTTTGTGGGAAAATTCCCCTCCGGTCGAAAATAATTGCAGTTGAAGCGGAGCACCCGTGGATCGGATGGCCCGAGAGTTATTTGCCTTTCTCTTATATCACTGTGGTGCAAGCTGTACGGCCGCAAATGATTAGACTTTTCTAAGATGGCGGACAAAACGGAGGCTGAAAGGTAAGCATCTCATCTTTACACTGTTTAAACTATGTAGATTTTTATTTCAGTCATTTAATTGATGCCATAACACATAATTATAACGCCCGTCAATAGCGGCGTACCCCCTTATGGTTCATGTCTGTGTGTAAGGCTCAAAATCTTCGGTAAACTTTGCAGAAACTGAAAGTCAGAAATCGAATCTAGAAGGGGGTCATATTTTGCCTCATTGTAAGCTTACCAACTACGCTAAACATTTTCTAACACTGTGGATATATGCATCTGAGCCCGATATTAACGTTGAGTTACCTAGTTTGTGGCACAGATCTACATTTTGTCTTTTGGAGACGTTTGAAAATAATGTCGAGTGTACGGTTTAGCCATTAGAGGTAAAAGTGCACTGTACGGTTTAGACCCGATGTTTTTTGTACGGTTTAGCCACGATTTTCTTTCGAAAAACTGTACGGTTTAGACACAAAACAAATGCTACCATTTGAATCTGCGCCGTAGGTCTAGATAGTATAATCCCAACTATTTATTATGGATCTTCCTCCATGCAATGCATGTTTGCGATTATGACAGCATATCACAAACAATTAGGTCAGAAGCACAGTATATAATTGGTTTAAACGTATTTTATTTTTAAATGTTTGCATGGATATTGTAATGATAACACAAAGGAAAAGAAAAGGATGGAAACGAAAACAGGACTGCTTATTGTGTTTCTCTCCCAACAACTGCACTCGCTTTATGCAGAAATGACTGCCCGTTATTGTACTATATTAATTGTACTGAAAAACTAATTAAATTAATTAAGCAGGATATATCAGTTTATACAAAAACCTTTTGAGAAAGATGCTTCAGAATAAAAGAAAAATTAAATAAATAAAAGAAACAAAAAAGGAAACGAAGGTTGAAACATATATGTAGAGAGGTCTAGAATTCTGAACGGTACAAGCACATTCGAAAGAAGGTGAGCGTTACCGAGTTTATTAGACTCGTTTTGAGGTTTGGATAAACCGATGTACAGCTTCGTCTATAATTATGTTTGTGTTATAATTTAAAAGATGATCACCAAACAGAAAGACAGACAGGGACGGAGTAGTGAATCTGGCAACATCATCAAAAAGTTGTTTTCCTTCGTTGGTTTCCTTCGTTGGTATATTTGCAACAGCATGAGAAGAAGTGTGATGCGTTCTCAACGAGGCCACATGTACACAAGGCCGTGTCAGATATGTTGAGAATAGGCCATGGTTCAAGGAACTGCAATTTGTACGAAGCCTCTTGTGCAGGAGCTGCTGTTTTCTGACACCGTAATAAAATGTTTGGGAACAGTTAGCAGATTGATATTCAAAGAAGTTTTGAATGCGTTTAGAGTAGAAGATTGTTTTTCATTTTCGGGGAGGTTGTTCCATTCCTGTATTGTTGCAGGGAGGAAAGAGTTGCTATAATGGTTGTGCGACAGGCCAGAGGTTGAATATCACCAGCGTTTCTTAATCTTAAATTGCGAGAAACACTTCCAGCCACTTCAGGTACCAGTTCTGTGAGATATTTTGGAGCTAAATGAAACACCATTTTATAAAAGAGAATAAGTCTGTGTTTTACGTCTGGTTTCCAACTTCATGCAATAATTTACCAACAGAAACCAATTTAGTTGCCCCAGTTACTATACGGGTAGCTTCATATTGATTTTTTTCAAAACTGTTAGATTCTCTGGCATTACAGTTATCAAATATAGTATCATCGTATTCTAAAATAGGTATCACGAAATATACGTAGATTGTTTCAAGGGAATATCTGTCCAAAGTGAATTTGAGTTTTCGCATGACATTTATTCTTGTCCGTGCTTTAGTAGCGATATATTCGATATGGCAGTGCCATGTTAGATCACGTGAGAGATGAACGCCAATGTGCTTATGTGAATCTACTTCATGAATTTGATGGTCTTGCATATATACGGATGAGACATTTTTCTCAAGATTATTAACGACCCAGTCTTCTTAGGATTGAACAAGCTAGTGTCGTAAGCAAACAAACGAATGTTCCATCCAATGTCGCTAACAATATCATTTATAAAAACAAGAAATAACAATGGACCTAATATATATCCTTGTGGAACACCAGCTTCATAGTATTCCAGTCAGAGAAGGTACCAGGTAAAATTACACGTTGCGTTCTTTCAGTAAGATAACTGGAAAACCAGAATAGAATTATGGGTAGAACATGACCTGGATATATACTGGTTATTAAACATTTAAGGACAATGTTTTACTTTAAAAATTGAAGTGAATTGATTTTTAAGTTTAACATGCCGGCAATTCATTTAGCGAACATAATGGTTAATCTGTATCATCTGTGAAAAAAGAACCTACCCTCGGATTATGTTTTACAGGCATTTAGTTGAGTTGATGTAATTTAGCACTTGGTCGAGATCTCGTCAGTTTCGCGATGACGGATCTGGGCTGAGTCTGTATGGAATGCCTAAATGCCATTTCGTAGGGCATACATGCATTTTAAAGGTGACATAAAAATAAACGTGATATAATTATATAACGGAAAAGGATAACAAGTTAATGAGAAAAAACATATATTTATTGGGCCAAATAAATTGCCAAGTCTAAAATCCTTGTCAATATCTTGAATTTCAATGGTTTGCATTTCACCATTCAGAATTATTTTGCTTGTTTATTTCAAAACGTCTGGTATTACATTAAAAATTAATGTACGTTGCCCCGACTTTCCCGATATATATGACTTAGCTCATTTCTTCTAATTTTCATTGGATTTCTCGGATTGGCATCTACACAGTGGCTGATGATGTCATTTGTCTCGCAATAGTAACAGGCAAATAATCTGAAAAGATATGTAAAGTAATGTAAAGTAACAGTACAAAGTGCTTGACTTAATTTCTGTATTTGCATTAGGACTGAAACGGGTAAAACACTTTTACCCGAATACCTAATCAGTTAAACTTAAAAATCAATTCACTTCAAATCTTTTTAAGTATAACGTTGTCTTCAAATGTTAACCAGTATAGATCCAGATTATATGCTATGCTTCTGTTCTCGATCCTAAGTGTTTGTAATATATTGTCAAAATCGCAAATAGGCATTGTGTGAAGGAATATCTACACTAATTAGTTGGGATTACACTATCTATATATTCAAACGTAAGTATTTGTATGTGTCTAAACCGTACAGTTTTTGGTAAGAAAATCGTGTCTAAACCGTACAAAATAGATCGGGTCTAAACCGTACAGTGCACTTTTACCACTACGGGCTAAACCGTACACTCGACATTTTTTTTCAACCCTCTCAAAAAGACAAAATGTAGATTTGTGCTTCAAACTAATTAACTCAACGTTAATATCGGACTCAAATGCATATACCCACAGTGTTAGAAAAGGCTTAGCGTTGTTGGTAAGCTTACAATGAGGCAAAATATGACCTCCTTCTCGATTCGATTTCTGATTTTCGGTTTCTGCATTGTTTACGGAAGATTTTGAGCCTTACACACAGACATGAACCATTAGGAGGCAAACCGCTGTTGACGGGCGTTATAATTCTGTGTTATGGCACCAACTAAAAGACGGAAAGAAAAATCTACATTGTTTAAAAAGTGTAAAAATGTGATGCTTACCTTTCAGCCTCCTGTTCGTCCGCCATCTTGGAAAAGTCTAAACATTCGCGACCGTACAGCTTGCACCACAGTGTATATAGAAT
Source organism: Azorinus chamasolen (assembly GCA_963576725.1). Classification (NCBI taxonomy): domain Eukaryota; kingdom Metazoa; phylum Mollusca; class Bivalvia; order Cardiida; family Solecurtidae; genus Azorinus; species Azorinus chamasolen. Next base: position 13,362,954 of record OY755244.1, on the reverse strand, counting down.
ATACGAAAATTCAGCTTTGTCTCAAAACGCCCCAAGCTTTATTTTTTCGGCCCCAAATGTTATAAAACGTCAATTTAGGGACATTTTAACTTATTTTAGACATATTTCATGAGCCCAACGCCTGTGGACTAATACACACGGTTTTAACCCCTCTCTCAACCAGGATAATGAATGTTTATATATGCATATTCATGTATGAAATTATCCCCATGTTGTATACTTGTATACCTGGGTATAAATAAAGATTTGTTCTGTTCTGTTCTGTTCTGAAGATGTTACTAGAACGGAGAATCACTCTAGCAACAATGACCCTTTCCACCGTGTATCACTGTTTCTACTATGAGTATATTATATATATGTAGAGGATTAAATTATGTAGAGGACTAAATTTAGAAAAAAACAACCTTAGAATAACAAAAGTTTCGATGCGTTTATGAAAATCCTCAAATATTCGAAATGATGCCGCTTTCTCTATCCGATCATACGAATGATGCCGCTTTCTCTATTCGATCATGCGAATGATGCCACTTTCTCTATCCGATCATACGAATGATACCGCTTTCTCTATTCGATCGTGCGAATGATGCCGCTTTCTCTATTCGATCGTGCGAATGATGCCGCTTTCTCTATTCGATCGTGCGAATGCCGCTTTCTCTATCCGATCATACGAATGATGCCGCTTTCTCTATTCGATCGTGCAAATAATGCCCCTTTCTCTATTCGATTGTGCGAATGATGCCGCTTTCTCTATTCGATCATACGAATGATGCCGCTTTCTCTATTCGATCGTGCGAATGATGCCCCTTTCTCTATTCTTTCGTGCGAATGATGCCCCTTTCTCTATCCGATCATACGGATGGTGTCGCTTTCTCTATCCATTTGTATGAATAATGCCACTTTCTCTATCCGGTCATACGGATGATGCCGCTTTCTCTATCCGTTTGCATGAATAATGCCACTTTCTCTATCCGATCATACGAATGATGCCGCTTTATTCATCCGTTCTCATGAAAAATGACACTTTCTTTATCCGGTCATACGGTTGATTCTGCTTTCTCTGTCCGATCGTACGAATGCTGCTTAAATATTCTAATGCAAATCATGTCTTGGCTGGCATTTGTAAAATAGCTTGGACCATGATGAGACACCGAGTTACTCAACCTACTCGGCGGTTCATCAGAATTCAGGCTGTTTGACACTCGGTTAATAGTCTCTCAAATGACTGAATAAATCGGAAGCCAGTAGACTTTTGGTCAAATCAGAAATTGAACAAACGTTGTTTTTTTTCAGCATGGGGAAGGTTAGGTGCTTTTTAAATACAAAAATGGATTGAAGAAATTCTAACTAGATCAAGTTTATTTAAAACAAAATATGAGAATAAATACACTTTTATGTATTACACTTTCATTTCAAACAATAAGAAATAAGAAAATGAAATGTATGGAGACAATAAATCTCTGACCTGTTGTCAGATGATTAATCCTTTACCCATGAATGTTTGTGTTAGAAATGATGGAATCTTGAATAGTTTTGCTTGAATTGCTTGAATCTTTATAATGACATTTGGAAACGGTAAGAAAGTTTTGATAATGGCAGAAAATATTATATCTATATGATACCATAAACGAACATAGCAGACCCTGATCAGACGGCTCCTATTCTGTTTGCATAGGTGTGTTACTAGCAAAAAGAGCAGGCCATGTTCAGACTACTCTTACATGGCCATCTGATCTGGGTCTACTCTGTTTGCAAAGGCATTAAAATGCGTATGGAGTAAAGGGTTACACAAAAGTGTGTACTATGTAAAATTGCACAAACAAGAATACAAAATATAATGATATTTTGAGAAAGCAAAAATAGTTCAGGTTTCTTAAGCAGAAAGTGTTACACCACAGTCTTAGCTTAATAAATCTATATTTATTTGTACCCCTTTTATGCATCCTCTTAGTTTTTTAATTGTTTAATCCTCTATCTAACAGAAACGCCTTTTGACGCTTCTGCAAACGAGCGGACGAATATTATACCGCTTTTTTAGAGCCCTTTGACCAGAGGCTATGCTTATGGAATACAGTAAAACCTCTCTATAACCCTTTCACCCTGCATTAAGCAGCCATTTGCCTACTTCTTCTTCATTGAAATTCCGGTTTAGAGAGGTTTTACTGTATACATACAACAAACTACCTCCAATATGCATTTATCATGTTTATTCTTGAATACATATAGCCCTGATCTTCAGAGCTGACAACCAGCCACCTTTACAGGATGAATATATATATGTATCAAATAATAACTGTTGATATCAAGGATTGTTTGTTTTGTTTGCTGAATGTTTACATTGGTATATGAACACAGGGTATAGGCATTTTATAATTCCATAGGCAAACGAAGGAGACCCTGATCACACGGCTCATAAAGGAGTCATCTAAACTGGATCTACTCTGTTTGTAAAATAGTATCTATGAGATAACGGGTTAAAGAATTATTCAATAGTCAGTTTTTAGCTCACAAAAGTGTCGTTTATCATTAACGAAACTCTCACAGTACACAGATATACACTGTCTGTTTTGTTCAAAACAATACATCAAAACATATCTAAATGTTATAATCTGCCCAATTTACATATAAATCAGTTTCGAACATAAATGTCTATTCATATTATCACAATGATGAATACAGTCCATTTCCCAACAGTATGCATATGTTCAACTAAATACTAACTCCCAATTCCTTAAAAAACGCCGACTTTTAAGAAACGAAACAATTCGTCGATTATCCGGAAAAGGCGTATCTTAACTAAAAGGTGTACCGCAAATGAAATGTTCAAGAGTAGTAGGGAAGTATGAGTTTCGGAGAATGCCTGCAGCCCTGCAGCCCCTATCACGTGACCTATGACGTCACAATCGAGGTCACGCTGACCATCCCACATTCCTATGACGTCACAATAGATGTCAACACCCTAGAACAATAGAGGTTACGTCACCCACCCCACCGCGGGTCAACATCCTAGAACGATAGAGGTCACTCTATCCACCCACACTCCGTAGAAGGTATCGTATGAAAAGTTTCCTTAACGTCAATGGTATATTTTAGAAAGAGTTCCCAGGGTATAAATATCTGAGTCATCAGAATGCAGGTACATCAAAAAGTTTCCACGACGTTATTTTAACTGATAGATACTCACACAAAAGTCGTAGATCGGGATCTACTCCGTTCGCTTACGGAATTATATAGATCTATTCGCGTAGATAAGAAACGCATATTGACTATGGAAATTCAAATGAATAACCATTCTTTCTCTTTCAGTCTTTTAAGCTGCCTTATTTTCGTTTTCGCAAAAAGAAGCTAAATTGAAGACTGTAATCTGGCATACTATATAATAAAACAGCAGTGGGGGATAATCATCCTATCCGGATCATTTAATAACTATTAACAAACGGTTCAGAGCCACATTAGATGCAGAATAACCGAACATCAAATACGACTCGGACCCGTTTGAAACTAACAGGACAGTTTGATAAGAACCCCTTATATTAGGATAGGATGATATAACCTTCCCCAACCCACTTTTTCTATGTGTATCAAAACAAAACGTGATATTTCATCTGTGATAGATGTTAGATGCACATTATGTAGTCGGAAGAGTGGCTCCTGATTGGGGACCATGGCATCTGGCCTCACCTCAGGACCCAACCCCCCCCCCCCCCCCAAAAAAAAATAATCATGTGCAGACCACCACTCACCCAAATGGGGCATCCATGGCTATACATGCCCGTGTCCATGGTTATACATGCCCATGTCCATGTGCTATTATAACAAATTAATCTCATTAATAGTCATGACGTTATTATTTCTTACATGAATATTCATGGAGGAAAGGGTTAATCCTTCTCATGTTGAAACAATAACGTTAGCTAAAACACCGCATTGTTACAAAGTCTAATTACCTCATATCCGCCCAGGCGCTCATGAAACTACTGATCGGGTGTCAAACAGCTTGGACCGCCGAGTTACACGGCGACTCATCTGGATCCAAGCTGGTTTGCAAATGCGAATGCGGTCGTGGATAGTGGGATACAGGTTAATGAACGGAATCTGACAACACTTAAAAATAGGAGAGCTTGCATTGAGATCAGTGAGTTTTACGCCTGCTCCGCTCAACCCTTTCCTTCATATAAGTGTGTATTCACGCATTTCCAAACAGAGTACACCCTGATCAGACGGCTACTATAGGAGCCGTATGATCAGGTTCTGATCAGTTTGCTAGTGGAATTTGATAGACCTGTTTCTTTATTTTCTGAAATGGCTATAATGCTCAAGCTTCTATATATCATTATAACTATTTTGACAATGAATAGTCAGTAGGTATCGAAATTTGGAATAAACACAGAACAGGGAAAGGGTTAACACTATACAGATTTGATTCTCCAATTCATTTCAATAACAAAAACTCCTATGTCCGCACGACATTATCAAATCCAGCTGATAAGTATTTATGGTGTCATTTTTCATGCATTAATATTCATCAAAAAAGGGTCAAACAATGAGGCTTACTTTCTGTATAATAAAGTGCTTTGAAAGCCGCTTCAAGCAGATGGCATTATCAGGGTTTACTTTCTTTAGTTGTAAACTTACAAAAACAATTTCATCATTTCGTCCGATTTTTTTCTATTTCCACGCATAATCAAAAGATCTTAACTTATCCATTGACATACAAAAGGGCGTAAATCATAAAGAGGGCGTGATATTAAAGGCAAAACCATCAGATAGTCCGTCAAGCAGAATTGTTTCATTCACTGGTGGTACTATTTTTAGCCGCGTAATGTTATCGTGTTCTCGCGTTACTCTGAAAATAGTTTCTTGAAAGACCCGCCACTTCGAACGTAGACAGATATGGGGCTATTCTAGACGCTATCGGAATCGGTATTTCAGCTAGTCTGTCCGATAGTAATAAATACATATATAAATAGTACGTCTACCACCCGGGCGCTCGTCACAAAGTGTAAGGCTCTGAACAAACGTTTCTTCCTGTGAAATAAAGTTCTACTAACCAATCCAGTCTGCAGAGATGAGGCAATTTGGACTTATTTCCATTATTTTCGCATGGACATTCATTTCAGAAAACACTGGTAAGAAATACCTTATTTCATAAGTAAGTGTCCAATTAGATGCAATCATGCAGTAAACTTCATTTATAGAGAAATAATTTAAATGCTTTATCCCATTGATAAATACATATTCCTTTTAACGCTTTTGCAAACAGAGTAGGTCCAGATCAGATGACTTCTGAAGGGACCGTCAGACCGGGATCAGCTCTGTTAATAATGAAAGTTGTAGCAGACGATTAAGTTTGCAGACGACAAGATTCGACAGCGAACGAGTTAATTAATATTAATCAATATATAAATTCATACATAAATATTTATAGGGTTAAAGGTTATGTGTTTTATATTATTATCAGTTTAATTTGATTTATTTTTTTCTATCATATGATGTTATAGTTACTAGCTTCTAGTTAACCATTTGACCCATGAATATTCATCTAAGAAATAATGACACTGTGAATAGTAATAAGATGATTTTTATTATGACATATAAACACACTGTTTGTTTTAGTATATGTGAAAACTGTAAATTCAGATTTGTATTATTCCATGAGCCATACAAGAGAAGACCCTGATCAGGCGGCTCCAACAGGAACCGTCTGATTTGGGCCTACATGTACACGTACTATGTTTGCCAATCGTTTGTATTACATGAGGGAAATGATCAATGCGTTTTCACCATACTTTCAATTATATATTTTGTTTCCATTTTGCATTACGTGGATAATGCACTATCGTATATGAAATGTTGATTAGAAAATATACCGCAGCAGTTATTAGAAATTTCAATTCAATAAAATTAAATAATCTAATTACATGTTCGCGAAGGGCATTTTCGAATAAATATACCTTATCATATAAACTTTACTGCTGAATTAAAATAAGCACTTCTCTACAAGTTTTGCTAGTACCTACAATCTAATATAAACAAAGAAAGGAATCTATGGTAACTGAAAAATGGCGTTATTTTGATTGCTTAAAGTTATATAATGTCCGTTTTTCGTGTATATAAATCAACAACAATGTTGTACACACATTCATATTTAAAATAATGCTTACTTACAGTCCACATTCCAACAGTTTATATATATTCAAATAAATATTAACGATATCTAATACATGTACTGCTAAATCTTTAGACCCATGTGCTTTAGCAGTAAGTTATTCCTGTTCTAAAGTGTTTTTTGTTTTTTTTATTACGCAAAATTACCGAAAATATGAGCAGATTACATCTTTAAACTGAAAGAGTAAAATGATTAAACCTAAGTAGATTAATATAATAATCAAGATATTGGAACAGTAAAACTTTTCTAAATCGATAGTTGTTGGTCAATAAGACGGGTGGTAGGTAATACTAGGATGAAAGCTATGCTGAAAGGTCCCCTATATATACTCATTATTTCCCTTTTTGCAAGGATTACAGATGCGTTAAAATGCGTTTATACGAGGGAAATGGTTAAATACACCCTTTCATACTCAGTAGACTTTATCATCTAACCATTTACTCCATAAAGACGCCTTTCTACGCCTTTGCAAACAGGGTGGACCCTGATCAAACGGCTCTTGTAGGAGACGTCTTATCAGTATGTGCTCTGTTTGCTTATGATATAATATATGTATGCTTTTTCTGCCAAGGCCATAAATTCCTGTGCCCATGAGCAAATACAGTAAAGCCTCTTTATAACGGTCACTGAATTGTGTTAATTAGTTGGTATTTAGGGCAGATGGTTGCTTAAAGCAAGGTGAAAGTAAAACAGAACGCTCCTATAGGAGCGTTCTGTTTTACTTTCACCTTGCTTTAAGCAACCACCTACCTTTAACGCAAAATACTTGATGTAATTTAGTGACCGTTATAGAGAGGTTTTACTGTATAACAAATGATTTTAATTAATTGTCATGAGGTCATTACTTTTGACATCAATTCTCATGGAGGAAAGGGTTAAATAAATTAATTTTGTTGTAGTTTTGGTATTCAAGTAACCAAATTAGGTAAACTGGTATGAGGCATTTTAAAATTGAAATACATACAACAAGAATAAAAGAAAACAGACAAACAAAAAGGATAGATTAATTTATTTTCCATGTTTAAATATTAACCCTTATCCCGCTATAAAAAAAGTGTGCCACATTTTGGATCTGGCGTGGGTTTGACTACTTCCCATTCGGTCAAGCTTTTGGAAACTATTTTGACTGAGTATCAAACAGAGACGCCGAGTTACTCGGCGTCTCATCTGGATCTAAATACGATTCAAGTAGCGGACAGCGCAGCGCAATAAGAGTTAAAAGCAAATGTGAATGTTTGGTATTCTTAGACAATTAACCATTTCCCCGTTCTATGTTTATTCCAAATTTCTATACCTACTGAATTTTAATGGGCAAAATAATTGTAATGAAATACGGAAGGTAGAACATTGTAGCCGTTTTAGAAAGTAAACAAACATATCAGCAAACACTGATCCGTCTGATCTGGGTCTCCTCTGTTTGCAGATGCGTGAAAACACGTTTATGTGAAAGAAAGGGTTAAAACACAAGAACGAATGCATTGGCTTGTAAAATGAACTAACTCTAATAACAATGGCTTAATAGATAAAAACATTCAAATGCATGATTTTTAAAATGAATATATTCTAATATCACTGGCTTGTAAAATAAACCAATAATACGAATTCTAATAACACCTGCTTGTAAAACAAACGAATTCTAATCCCCGCGGATTGTAAAAAAACAAATTCTAATATGAAACTTTGATCATATATATTATAAACCAGACAGAACAAAATTAATAAATATTCACCTTTTATACGCGTAGCATTGACTTTTGTAAAAAAATGATTTTATGTATAACAAGATCTGTATAAACACTTATATTCTAGAATAAATTATTTCAACTTGGGTGTAATAAATGTTCGCTGATACTCGACTGTTTTCACATATTTCTCAAATATTCGTTCCTTATTTTGCTTTCATATATCGACATTACGTTTCCTAGCATTCCCCCTGCACCTTTACTCCTTAATATGCGGGAAGCGAGGATACAATATTTTGCAAACAATGTAGACTCAGATCAAAAGTCTTCATAGGGAGGTCTTGGATCAGGGCCTGCACTAGTTGTCAGAAAAATCAATTACTTCTGTGTTAAAGTTGACACAATTTTCATTTCATTAATAACCAGGTAGTGAGCAGTCTTTCCTCCATAAATACGCCTTTCTACGCCTATGTAAAAATCACCTGTTGATCCCATTGTGATAAATAGAGCATTTGCTCCTATAGGAGCATATGCTCTATTTATCACAATGGTTTCAAACTACAAAATTCTAAAATTGTCCTTTTCTCTAGTTAATGTTCCTTTTCGGTAGATTTATTCAAAGTGGTTGGGTCTAAAACTAGCATTTGAGGGAATGGATTAAGGGCTATCTAGTTATAATAATGTATACATTTCCATCTGTGTGGCAGGATTTCTTAACAATATTTAACTCGTTTAAAGGTGTAAACAATTTAACTGAACTTTGCAAACTGTGTAGACCCAGATCTGGAGGAGTTCACTGATATGGGTCCGCACTGTTCATCGCTAAATATAATCGTGCAAATTTAATCATTTCATGCAACTGTGCGGGAACCTAGTATATGAGACCTTTGCAAACAGTGTAGACCCATATCAAAATATGTTAAGGGAGTTCTTTGACTAGAGTCTGCGCTTTTTGTCATATAAGTATTTGTTTCCAATGATAAATTTTAGGTTTAGTTTTGTTTTATTTGAAAAAGTATACATTATACATGACTACCATAAAGTATCACTATAAGATTAGAACGAAAGCTAAAAGCTTATTGAGTTCTCCTCGAATGCAAATTGTTGTTCAATTCGGTCAATAGCTATCTCGGCCAATAGCTATCCATATCTAATGTTTACTGTTATATGACATACCGAATTTAAATAAAAAATGTGTATTGTATTTTGTTTTGCATTGTAATTAATATTCAGTAAAGGAGGGGCCAGTGTTAATGATTCAGCTATTTAGCAGAGTAAGAGCTTAGAGTTTTCAGTTTTATTTACACATCAGCAACTGTTGCTATCTGTACGTACGTCAATTTGGCGAAGACAAAAAGAATGAACAAAATAAATACATGGAGCACAAACCAGCAAGCCTTTCAAGAATATTGTTTGGTAAATACACATAGCCTTTAAACCTTTACTCCACGAATTATTTATGTAAGAAATAATGATATAATTATTAACCCTTTCCCTCATATAAACGTGTTTTCACGCATTTGCAAACAGAGTAGACCCAGATCAGACGGCTCCTAGAGGAGCCGTCTGATCAGGGTCTACCCTGTTTGCTAATGGAATTTGATAGACCGGTTTGTTTACTTTCTAAAATGGCTACAATGTTCCACCTTCTCTATTGATTTATAAATGTTTAGACCATGAATAGTCAGTAGGTATTGAAATTTGAAATAAAATAGAACAGGGAAAGGGTTAAGGTAATGACACGTACCGCCCATGACACATATCTTTATTATTCCATAAGCATACGCAGTAAACACTGATCAGACGGATCCTACATGAAACGTCTGAGCTGGGTCTTATTTATTTGCAAAGGCGTTTAAAATCGTATTTATGGAATAATTGGTTACAAATGCAATTAGCAGTATTCGTTAAGTTTTTTTTTTTTTAGTGGTCATGATTTAAAAACAAATGCTCAACCCTTTGAATGCGGTACTGCCATTTGCGAACAGTACAAGCCCATATCAGAGGGCTCCTGCAGACTCGTTTCCTTTTAGCTCTTTCCCTGTTCTATATTAATTCCAAATTTCAATACGTACTGAATATTCATGGAACAATAGTTATATTGAAATATGGAAGTTGGAACGTTTAGAAACTAAAGAAACAGATATATCAAATTCCATTAGCAAACAGAGCAGGCCCTGACCAGACGACCCCTATAGGAGCCGTCTGATCTGTGTCTTCACTGTTTGCAGATGCGTGAGAATGCGTTTTTACGAGGGAAATAGTTAAATACACCCTTAAAGTTTTATACTAAGTAGACTTTATCTTTTAACCCTTTTCTCCATATATACGTAATTCTACGCCTTTGCAAACAGAGTAGACCAAGATCAGACGGCTCCTGTATGAGACGTCTTAACAGGATGTGCTCCGTTTGCTTATGAAATAATATAACTATGATTATACAGTTTCTGCCATGGCAACAACTTCATGTGTTCATGTGTCTTTATAAAAATCAAACTAATTAGTATTCATGACGTCATTATTTCTTATATGAATGAATATTAACTCATTCCCTCATAGGCTATTTTTAGATCCAACCTCTTTGAATAAATTTACCGAAAAGGACCATTAACCAGAGAAAAGACACTTTTTAGAATTTTGTAGTTTGAAACCATTGTGGGAGTAAATGCTCTATTTATCACAATGGGATCAACAGGTGATTTTTACAGAGGCATAGAACGGCTCTATTTATCACGATGGTTTCAAGAAGTGACTATTACAGGCGTATTTATAGAGGAAAGGGTTAAACAATAATGGACCGTTCCACTTTGAAAATTCAGAATTCAAAGGATAAGGCAGCACAGTTACATGTTTCTGTATCGAACTAACTGAAACACGTGTGATAAATTATACTCGACCATGTTGAACGAAAACATAATATTCTAGGTCGGGACCACCTAATCAGGATAATATGCTCTGTTTACTGATGGAATTATATACATAGATCTGATTTAGCGATCTACAGTTTCTGCCATGGCCAAACTTTCTTGCGTTCATACATCATTATGGACATTCACCTAATAAATATTCATGATGGTATTAATTTGCAGATGAATATTCATTAGGGAAAGCGTTAAACTCACTTTATTCTTGATACATGTATTACTTTACATTTAAAGGGTTCAACCCATTACTTTATGAATATTCATGAAATAATTAACAATGTCACGAATATTGATTATATGAACACAGGAACACAGAGAATGTTAGTCATCTATGGGCAGACCCTGATCATCTATATAGACTCCCTGATCAGACCCTGATCAGAGACTCCCTGATCAGACCCTGGTCAGACGGCTCCTACACGGTCTGGGTCTACTCTGTACAGGCGTAGAAAATGCGTTTGTATGATGAAAATTGTTAAACGTATGACCAAACAATCAATACATATAGTGGTGTATACTCTAACACATTACTCCATGAATATTCATGTAAGAATTAATGACTATAATGAATATTAATTAGATTAGTTTTTTATAATGGCACAAGGACACGGGGTGGTTTAATTTAAAATAGAAAAACTCTACACTCATATCTTTAGTATTTAATAAGCAAGCAGAGCAGGGTCTACCCTGGGTCTACTCTGTTTGCAAAGGCATAGGAAGGCGTACGGTTGACGCACCCTACTCTTTTGGCAAATTTGTAATTGTAAAAATCAAAGACATGGGAGAAAATGTATTTTTAGAATTGCAGCAGACGAAACCATTTGCAGACGACAATTACTCAGTATGCAGAAGTTTAAGCCTAAGTGCACGTTGTATCTGTATAATTATGAATGAAGCTATGCAGATTTTTGTTTGCAGAGTGATAACGTACACGTTTGAGAAGAACTATCAGAGAAGATAAAAAAAAATCACAGGGCATGAAGTCCAAATTCCACAAATACAATAAACCTCCTATCGATATGGAGGGGTCAATAAAATAAGGTCTAATTCTTGATTTTAAGACAGTTGGTAGTTTAATGCAGTTATGCAGAAAGGTCCTCTACAAGCTTTCTGCATTATTTTCGTCTTGCATTAAGCAATCACCTGCTTTTATCGACATACATATATGTTCGTCATCTGATCGTTATACACAGGTTCTACTGTACACTTATCGGTCGATAAACTTGATATTTATGTTTACTCCGTTGATTAATAATTTCCCCAACAATTCTGGGTATCACCTTTTACGGGGAAATCAGTTAGCCAAAGCTATTTTCATCAGCTACCTCGTGAATACTCATACAAGCAATACTAACACCATGAATATTAATCAGATAACGTTTATAATTTAATTATTGCATATGCGTACAGGATTATTTAGCCGTGCCAGAATCACGCCAGTACGTAAATAAAGCAAACCCTGATCAGACGGTTCCTACTACAGGCACTTCTATCCCGGGTCTGCTCTGTTTGCAAAGGCATCAAAAGACATATCTATCGGGTAAAGAGGGCTAAGGGTTATTAAAACTTGGAGGATGTAAGGTGATGTATTAGAACCAGAATTCAGACACCATGGCTTTCTTTTGCACCGGAAGGTCAACTATTTGGTGCCAAAAAAGCATCTGTGAATACTTATGCAAGCAGTTTGGATTCAGATGAGACGTCGAATAACTCGGTGTTTCGTCAGTAGCGAGGCGGTTTGTTACTGTGCTAATGTTCTTGAAAGAAAAATAAGACAATAAACATACGAAAAGTGTAGCAGACGACATATATTGCAGACGACAATAGTTGGTAACGAAAGAGTTTAAGACTTCGGTGTATGTTACAGCAAAACCCCTCCAAACCGGATGTTAAATTCAGTGTAAATATCAGTCTTGGTGGCAGCTTAATGCAAGATGAAAGTCATGCAGAAAGCTCCTCTAGGAGCTTCTGCATGACTTTCATCCTGCATTATGCTGGCACCTGTCTAAATGTATCAAATTCTTCTAAACTAGTGGATTCCGGTTTAAAGGGTTTTTACTGTATACGGATATAGCATATGTTGTCTATTTTTACCTGGAAGTATGCAGTTATCAATGGTTTAGGTAATTAGATGAGGTCAGATGAATAGAATCAAAGCACAGGATGAAAGATCAAGGATCGGCCTTATCAGTTGATTCATATTAACCCTTGTCCCCTGTGGAAAAAAGAGCCTGCTCAAATTCGAACCTGGTGAACTTCCAATTTCTTCCAATTCGACCAAGCGTTTGAGAAACTATTGACCGAAGATCAAACAGTTTGGACCCAGATGAGGCGCCGAGTTACTCGGCGTTGCTCGGCGGCTCATCTGAGTCCAAGGTGATTGCAAGTGCTAGTCCGGCTGCGATAAGCGATAGAATAGCTAACCCCTTAAGCACTGCATAACTTACGGGTTTGTTAAGTACGAACCACCGACTTCAATATTCAAATGGGGAGTTCTCAATGTTCTTTGTACAACTGCACAGTCAGACAATCGAACAGTTTGTATTTTGACAACACGACCTGGTACTCTGCTTCTCATTTGGATCTGGATCTAATCTGTTTGCAAAGCTATCGAGAATAAGTTCATACGCGGCGTTGAAAGAGTTTACAACTCTTACGAGAATGATGTCTAGATAAGAGTCCGATAGAAATAAACGACTGATCGTTTTCACAGACATTCCTAACATTCTAACTGTTACACTACAACCCTTGCAATGCGGGAGACACGAATGTACTTGCATTTTATAAACAGTATAGACCCAGATCAGAGGGCTCCTTTAGGAGCCCTCTGATCAGGGTCTGTACTGTTTGTCATTCAAAGTTCTCTAGCAAATTCAGTTTTTCATACTGAATGGACACTATCGGTAAACAATGATGGACCATTCCACTTTCAAAAAACGAATCCTTTAAAAGTATATCCCTTTATATCTACTTAAGACACCTGTTCCCGCCTTTACAAACATGTAGATCCTGATCAGACATCGCTAAATTGGAATCCTAGTTGCTAGTATCACTCGTTGAAATGTTATCACCTGTAATCAACGCGTACACTAACAAGGGAAGTCATTCTTAAAAACAAGATAAATAAAACCGTATCATTTTCCATTTTCGCCTACATTCATTCTTGTATTTACACTTGGTTGTGTCCCGAACAGTTACCTGGCATCTCATCTGCAGTAACCCTTTACCGAGTTGCTACCAGAGTAGATCCAGAGCAGACGGTTCTTGTAAAAGCCGTCTGGTCAGAATCTGCTCTGTTTGCTTATGAAATGATATAGATATGATTCTACAGTTTCTGCATCTGCTGAAACTTCGCGTGTCCATGTGTGATATTATTATAAATAATCTAATTAATATTCATGATGTTATTATTTCTTACATAAATATTCATGGAATAAAGGGTCAAAACTGTATAAAGATGACAGTCATGTCACGATAGACCGGATAACGGTGAATTTGTAGCAGAGATATGTTTGTCTACTTGCAATTGTAGAATGAATGCAGGTATATATGTTGACTTTGTTTTCAAACTGGATGACGAAAATGCTACCTACCATTTGCTCCCATGTCTTTAAGTGTCTTTACAAACAGAGTAGACTCTGATCAGACAGTTCCTACAGCAGCTGTCTGGTCAGTATCTGCTATGTTTACTTATGGAATAATATACATGTAGATATGATTCTATATTATTGATGTAAATTCTCTCTAAACCGGACGTTAAACATTAGTATAAATATCGGTCTCGGAGACAGGACTGGTGGCAGCTTAAGGCAGGGTGAAAGTCCTTTATGAGTTTTCTGCATGACTTTCATCCTGCATTAACCCATTACCTCATAAGCTATTTTTAGATCCAACCTCTTTGAATAAATCTACCGAAAAGGAGCATTAACTAGAGAAAGGGCAACTTATACATGTAGAACTTTGTAGTTTGAAACCATTGTGATAAATAGAGCATTTGCTCCTGGTTTCACAAAGTAATTTTTACAGAGTCGTCAAAAGTCGTCAATATGAGGGAATGGGTTAAGCAGCAACCTACCTAAAAGTATCTAAAATCACCTATACTAGAATTCCGGTTTAGAGGCGTTATACTGTATCGAATCTAGTGAAGACTCTGATCAATGGCAATGTACCGAGGACGCGTGGTCTTATTACTCACACAAAAGTACTTGCCCTTCAATACCAACGCAAAGACATACGATCTCACAGCAACATGCACTTAACTAATCACCCCACCACAAAATGTGAAAACTGTGATAAGACGTCATAATATCAATTATCAGTGGTACGACTTCGGTACATGTAAACACACACAGTAACACTCTCCAGACCAGAATTCTAGTAGAGGTGATTTAAGATACTGTGCAGGTGGCTGCTTAATGTAGGATGAAGGTAATACAGAAAGCTCACTCTGCAGTAAGCGGACACCTGTCTCCAAGACCGATTGGTATTAAACAATATACGTAAAATCAGTTATAAACAGTATAATTGGCGAAGCACTATATTCCTTCTGCGATCATTGTCCTGGCTAAATGGCTTAACCTTTTCAATGCTGAATTCTGAAATGGACTATCCTAAAATTCTGAAAACGTCAAACTTACCGTAGATATTCAGGTTTTCTTTTTAAATAATAATGGACTTGAAAACGGATTCACTGAGGTATAACCACATGAGTTATTTAAAAGCAGGTGGTTGTTTAATGCAGGGCAAAATTGATGCATAAAGCTCCTACAGGAGCTTTCTGCATAACGTTTTACTGCATTAAGCTACTTCCTGTTTTAAATGTCTATAATTAATAAGTAAAACCTCTCTATAACGACCATTAAATTGTGTTAATTACTTGGTATTTAGGGCAGGTGGTTGCTTAAAGCAAGGTGAAAGTGAAACAGAACGTTCCTATGCTTAAGGCAAGGTGAAAGTAAAACAGAACGCTCCTATAGGGGCGTTCTGTTTTACTTTCACCTTGCTTTAAGCATCTACCTGCCTTTAACACAAACTACTTGATGTAATTTAGTGGTCGTTATAGAGAGGATTTACTGTACTGTATGTTTCCAATGAAAACCTTAACAAGTAAGCCAACCCTTTGGACGCAGGCACTGACATTTGAAAACAATGAACACCCAGATCAGAGTGGTCCTAGAGGAGCCCTCGTATCAATTCTGCACCGCTGCCAATTAAAATCCTGGAGCTAATTTAATTCTTTAAAATGAGTAGACTCAATAGTTCAACACTGATGGACTATTCCACTCTGTTTATTTAGCATTGAAAGGGTTGTAGTGATTGCTGAATTTTAAAATACAGGTCTCCTTCTTTACCCATGCCCTGTTGTATAATTACATATATATTCACTGCGTACACGTATTTCGCTGTGTAATCACTGCTGTGGAGTGCACTGGTTCCACAATCAATTTGTAAATAGTGCAAACCCTGATGAGACAGCTCCTGCAGGAGCTGTCTCATCTGGGTCTTCACTATTTACAGGTACGTATATTGACGCGAATAGCAAGCGAAGGGTTAAAGATCATATTTGTTTTACGGGTACATTTTCATTTGAATAGAATAAAAACTATGAAAAAACGGGCTAACATCCATTGATATTTATTTAAGAATTTATTGTTGCATGAATATTCATTGACTTTTAATAAACACACACTTATAAATATAGTTTGGTTGTGACAAAAACTTCAGAGTCAAATTGATAATATGTCATGAGGAAACAGAGCAGACCCTGATCAGACAATTCGTACAGGAGCTGTCTGATCTGTGTCTGTTCTGATTGCAAAGGTTCCAAAAGTCGTCTATACATGTATGAGGAAAGGTGTTAAAATAAGTCTTGTTTACCAACAGATGTGTTGCATTTACTTTAACTTTTACAATGTAGACTTTTCAAATGGACTATTCCAAAATTCAAACAGGTCAAGCTTTTGGTCAATATTTAGGGACAAACACTTACAGTGCATTCTCTGATGAGAGGGCTCCTCTAGGAACCTTCTCATATGGGTCTTCACTGTTTGCAAAGGACATTAGCGATTCGTGTCCCGCACTAGAAGTGTTAAACATGTGATATGTGATTTTATCTTGTGTTGTATTGTCTAAATTTTGTGTTGTTTTCTATAACATTTTGGATGAGAAAGTACTATTTTTATTACAAGGTCGACTATCTCTAGTAGAAGGGAGGCTACTAATACCACAGTAATCCAATTTGAATTATCTGCCTTTGTAACATGCTCTCTACTTGTGTATACTTTCAGTACAACCACACGTGTGTGTTGTATGTAGACTTACGAATTACAATTATTATATGTTATATTATTAGATATAATTCTTCACTCTCATTCGCCTCTTACATCATCATAAGTATGTCATGGTGGCAGGTGTTGTGTTCACCAGCGATTTGATGCACTTGGTAGCTATAAAAAACTAATGAATTGACTTGTTGGTGAACACAATACAGGTGCCCCTCCATCACTACATTTGCTGCGTTTTATTGTGTCGCTGTTCGGGTGACTGTTTGTTCTGTATGTGGTGTTTCCTGCATGACTCATATTTGTACTTTTATTGTATACACATTTCTGTTTTCATAAGTGTATACATACCTGTACTACAGTGGTCCCTTACTGTCCATAAACTAATTCACCCGTCACTGCACGCCTTTCTAAACAGAAGAGACCCAGATCATATCACTTTTATAACCATTCGCTCCATAATACACATTTTAACGCCTTTGTAAACAGAGAAGACACGGATCAGGCGGGTTCTGTGGGAGCCGTCTGCTCAGGATTTGCTGTGTTTGCTTATGGATCGAATAAAGGGGTAAGGAATCCGTTCGGTTGGCTTATTTTCATACTATATCTGATTCTCCATTGTTTGCCATAACATAATTTTGGTTCGTATGTTTCCTTATTAATGTAACAGACCTGATTCTCCATTGTGTGTCATTGCATAAATTTCATTCGTTTATTTCCTTGTTTACGTAACAAATATAATTACTCATTGACTGACATGGAATAGTTTTCCTTTGTCTTTTTCTTATTTACGCAACATACCTGATTCTCCATCGTTTGTCATGGAATAGTTTTCTTTTGTATATTTCTTATGTTCGTGACAGATCTGGGTCCACGGTTATAAAGCTTCTGAGTCTGAGTCTGAGATCATTCTCAAGTATCTGATTGGTCAGAATCTGACCAATCAGATGCTTGGGAATGATCTCAGACTCAAGCAGAAAGCTTTATAACCTCGGAGCCTGATTCTCCACTCTTTGCCATGACATTCATAAATGCTCCCGTGTTTGTTTCCTTATCTACGTGCTATTGTTGATGTAGCGAGTAGGTGTTACTATCATTAACCCTTCTCTTGCTGAAGTTTAAAACACATTTCTCCTCCTTTACCCATGTCCTGTTGTATAATTACATATATATTCACTGTGTACACGTATTTCGCTGTGCAATCACTGCTGTGGAGTGCACTGGTTGCACAATAAACTTGTAAATAGTGCAGACCCTGATGAGACAGCTCCCTCATCTGGGTCTTCATTATTTACAGGTAGGTATATTGACGTGAATAGCAAGCGAATGGTTACTTTTCTACTGGCTGTTTTATTCAGAAAATACTGGACATGTCATTGCTGTCATCATTGTTTGTATATACATGTATATGATTTACCGGGAAATATTGCAGAAACTATTACAATTCTTATAGTCCACCTTATTACAATTAAGAAATTGAATAATCCTTTAATACTCCCTAAATACGCATGTTTACGCATTTGCAAACCGAGTAGACCCAGACCAGACGACTCCTATAGGAGCCGTCCGACCAGGGTCTGCTCAGTTTTGCTTTTGATATAATCCAGACATGATTCTACAATTTCTGTCCCGGTGAATATATTTTGTTCATACAGCCATTATAAATATTCAGTGAATTAGCAGTATTCGTGATGTCGTTATTTCTGAATATTCGTGGAGTAAAGGATTAAAACAATTATATTGCATTTTGATCTACACGGTCTGCTGTTAGAGTACATGACATGTGCTCCATGGCCCATTGACCATTCAGATCAACTCTTACCCTACTGTAAAATGAAATGTCTTTGTAAATTTGTATAGTTGACTAGTTTCGATTCAATCAAGCTTTTGAGAAACACTTGATATGATAGAGTGTCAAACATTTGGGATCCTGATCAAACGAAGGATTACTAGGCGTCTCATCTAGATTCAAGCTGTTTGCAAATGTCGGTCAAGTTGCGCAACATAATCCTTAACTCATTCTCTCATAGACTATTTATAGATTCAGCCTTTTTAATTAATCTACCGAAAAGGAGCATAAACTAGAGAAAAGGAACTTTTTTAATTTTGTAATTTGAAACCACTGTGATAAATAGAGCATTTGCTCCTATAGGAGCAAATGCTCTATTTATCACGATGGATTCATAGTGTTATTTTTATAGAGGCGCAAAAATGCGTCACTAGAGGGTAATGTGTTAAATATCCAGTAATTTCATTGGCTGATGGCAAAAAATAACAAAGTGCATCTTTTTTAACGTCAATTGCCATACCCGTTATTCCAAAGAAATAAAAATGGGTGTTTGTACGAGAAAACCGCGGAAACCTCGGTAAAGGTGTGTTGTTCCACAAGATTGCCATGGCTGCCATTAATGTTGTGGTATTGAAGTGATTGAGCATCTATTTCTATAATTGAAATATGTAATTTCTGGTACCCATTTTCGGTCAGATGATGACGTCATACATGCAGTGGATGACTTTCTGAACGGTCATGAAAACGACTTCTTTAAAGGTGGCATTGGTGTCTTAACCCTTCGCTTGCTGTTCACGTCAATATACCTACCTGTAAATAGTGAAGACCCAGATGAGACAACTCCTGCAGGAGCTGTCTCATCAGGGTCTGCACTATTTACAAATTGATTGTGCAATCAGTGCACTCCACAGCAGTGGTTGCACAGAGAAATAATTGTAGATAGTGAAGATATATGTACTTATACAACAGGGCATGGGTAAAGAAGGAGAAATGTATTTTAAAATTCAGCAAGAGAAGGGTTAAACAACGCTGGCAAAAGTGAAAAAGATACTGAAAGGCTCAAAACATTATACATGTAAAGGCAATCCTATTTTTCATAACACTTCCTATCAAAAGTTTTCGTACAGTAAAACACCTCCAAAGCTACCAATCTGTGTACAAACGTAGCTGCCTTTTCGAGCAGGTAGTTGATCATTCATAACGAAAGTAATGCAAAGAGCTCGCACAGGAGCTCTCTGCATTACTTTCGTTCCAGCATTAAACTACCACCTACCTTTAAAACCCAGAATAAGACACTGTTTAAACAGAGTTTTACTGTAAATATAAAGGCTCATCCACTGTTGCAAATTACAAATTTACAGTACGGTTTGTTCCATATATTTAATGTGTGATTCCTTGTAGTTTCAGGGTTTTCCTTAGACCTATGCGCATACTTTATTCATGGCGGCACCTGTCAGGGAATGTGCGAGTTCGAGGCTGTCCACTCCTGGGGTATCCCACTGTGTAGTCACGCGCACAAGAGCACGAGCAAATGCTGCATACCACCATCACACCGTATGTTTATTTATGTATATATATTCATATAGAATCCATGCATTAAAAAATTAATTATATATTTTGCTGGATGATTTTGAATGAAAAACAGTACATACCTGTAGCAGAGGTCTTCTCTAGTAGCAATTTGATCAGGGTATCTAGTTTGTAATGGGAACATTCAGAGGGTGGTGCCTCAAGTCTGTAGTATATATGGGTGTGCGTGTGTCTGTCGGTGTCTTTGTGTGCGTGCCTGGGTGCAGGTGTGTTCGTGTGTAAGTGAGTGCGTATGTATGTTTCTGTGCACATGTGCCTATGTCTGCATGTCTGTGTATGTGTGTACGTGTTTAGGTGTATGTGTACCTCTGTGTGTCAATGTATTTGTGTATGTGTTTGTATGTGTTAATGGGTGTGTGTGGTGTCTGTTTTTGTGTGTTTGAGTATGGGTTTGTGTGTGTCTATGTCTGTGTCTATGTGGTTGTGTATATGTGTCTGTATCTGTGTGTCTGAGTATATGTCAATTCCTGTGAAATCAAACAAGAGTTATAAGTTTATGGCGGTCATTTCGCCTTTATTCCAGCTCTGCTGAAACGAAAAACAACTTCAAGTCCCATCACAACTACACCATCTACCCCACAGCCCTCAACACAAGAGTCCGTGCCTACCATGCAAAGTGATTCGACCTCTTTCTCGTCCACATGTGGTGTTTCTCGGAGGACACGTGTACGCCGTGTGGTCGGTGGTCGCCGGGCCTCATCTGGTTCCTGGCCATGGCAAGTGGCCATTCAACAGTATACGGGAGAGTATATGTGTGGTGGGGTCATTCTGAACGAGAAGTGGGTCTTGACGGCCGCTCACTGCTTTCAGCCGTGAGTATGACATTGGGCAGTTTCTATACACACCGAACTGAACACAGATAGTCCCCATATCAAAGTGGACAAAAAAGTTTGAAATAAAATTGATGCATGTGCATTAATGTCTAGCTAATACGACCTATCAAAAGATGTATAATTCTTTATTTTTATCCCCCCCATTGACGATAGTCAGGGGGCATATTGTTTTTGCCCTGTCTGTTTGTCTGTTTGTCCGTTTGTCTGTTTGTTTGTCAGCAACTTTAAGATTGGTCATAACTTTTGAGCCAGTACAGATAGAGACTTGATATTTGGCATGCATATGTATCTCATAAAGCCGCACATTTTGAGGGGTGACATGTCAAGGTCATGGTCATCCTTCAAGGTCAGAGGTCAAATATATGGGTCAAATGACCGACTTTAACATTGGCCATAACTTTTTGACCAGTAGACATAGAGACTTGATATTTGGCATGCTTGTGTATCTCATGAGGATGCACATTTTGAAGGGTGACATGTCAAGGTCAAGGTCATCCTTCAAGGTCAGAGGTCAAATATATGAGGGGGCATAGTGTTTCACAAACACATCTTGTTTGAAAGCTTAAAGCAGGAGAAATGTTATGCAAAAATCTCCTACAGGAGTTTTCTGCATTAACCCTTCGCTTGCTACTCGCGTCAATATACCTACCAGGAGCTGTCTCATCAGGGTCTGCACTATTTACAAGTTCATTGTGCAACCAGTGTACTCCGCAGCAGTGATTGCACAGCAAAATACTTGTACACAGTGAAGATATATGTAATTATACAACAGAACATGGGTAATGAAGGAGAAATGTATTTTAAAATTCAGCAAGAGAATGGTTAAATTTACCCTGCAGTAAGCAGCCACCTGCTTTTACATACTCCAATATTAATAGCGTGTATGGTAGCATTAGTGATGCTTTACTGCACTATAATGTATACAAGGGGAACAACACGTCCAGGGATCCAGATAAGATATGTAAATTTAAACATTTTCAACAATAGCTCCTTATTTCACTATCAAAATCTATACTGTCATCACTCTTTAGAATCATCTCGAAGAAGCGATTCTAAAGAGTGGTCACAGTATAGGGTTTGGTGATGAAATGACGAATTTAGTATTTAGGTACGCATCTTTTTCTGTAGCTCTGAGTCCCTCGTTTTTTTACGGCAACTATTTTATCAAATAATGCATCGCATGCGCAAATGTTACTAGTTTAGAAATTGTATGCTTTTATAGTCGGAAAATACGCTTAATACATAGTTTTCATGTTTTTCTCAGACTTACATCAAATTTTCTGCAGATTGGACGTAAGCAATACCTTTCTTAGGTCAGTTACTTATTACTCGTCAAATATGTTTCAAAATGCACTGTCGCCAATTACAGACCCATACAAATACTGAACACGATTTGAACAAGAATTGGTCAACTCAGTTTCGAGTCTTTTTACATTCTGGAATATTTCTACATGACTTTACCCTGCATTAATCAGGCATCTTCCTAAACTGTTTACTACAAATTCGAGTAACTAGGTTGAGCTGTATCTGGCACGAAGCAGTGACCGAAATTAACGAATAATATCCATTTCAGGGCACAGACGCATCCACAGTATGTAAGAGTGTATGTTGGAAACCAGAAACTCCAATATGATAAGGGCAGAAGAAACAACTCGAAAACGATAGCTAGGATCATACAGGTTAGAAATGCAATTGGTTTTTATTAACATATACCAACTAATCATCAACACATGCTGACTAAATTGGTTGCCAACCAACTAATCATCAACACATGCTGACTAAATTGGTTGCCAACCAACTAATCATCAACACATGCTGACTAAATTGGTTGCCAGTCCATTAGTGCCTGAACCACTTGGTCAGCGATTTTGAATTTCGTTTTTCGGAAATTCACATTGCAATTTAACATTCAGAAATAAAACAAAAGCAATACGCTTGGTATGTGTTTACACAGCACCAACAATGTAAGCTTACAGTTTGTCATATCCTTAAACAGAATGCAAACGTCCGGTTAGTTCAATAGGTAACTAGAGTCATCCCGTTTCGGAGCGTTAGGTCGTGAGTTCGCCGGCCTGGTCACACCAAACATGCATACTAGTGATTCACTAGCTTAGTGATCAGCATATGAAGGTTGTCCTGGTCGGTCCGGCGTTAGGATAATGCGACTGGGTGTATGTTAAACATCAACAGTGTAGCAGGCTTTAGTTACTTTACTCCATAAGGACATACGTTAACTTCTTTCCAAACACAGTAGACCCAGATCAGACGGTTCTTGTAGGAGCTGTCCGATCTAAGGATGCTCCGTTTGCTAATTGAATTTGTCTACAGTTTCTGCCATTGACGAAAATACTCTTGTTCATATGCCTTTTTAAAATTCAAGTTAGTATTAATTCGTACATGTACATTAGTTCTTCGCTGAATATTTATGAAGTAACGGATTGACTGTGTATTCGGATAAAAATATAATTCATTTTGAAACCAACTAATATTACAATATGCCTACATTTGTCTGCTGTAGCATCCAGATTTCCAGCGCAACGTTGCCAGTATTTCTACCGATCCGGCCACGGGCATGAAACAGCGGTACACACGACATTTGCACGACCTTGCCTTGCTCGAACTTGGTACCAGTCTTGAGTACTCCAACAGCATTAAACCAATATGTCTTGATGAAGAGCCCAGAGCGGACGACAGGACCGGGAACCAAGAAGACTGCTGGGTAACAGGATGGGGAAAAGGTGAGGTGAATCAGTTGTATCTGGGGTTTTCTTACCCTTAGCCTGCTGTAAAAATGTTGCCCGCTTAACCATTTCCTTCATTTAAACACATGGGCACGTATCAGCAAACAGAGTAGACCCATTATACCTATTTTGGCCATGAATATTCAGCATGTATTGAAATTTGAAATGAACCTAGAACAGGAAAAGGGTTAACCTTTTATTTCATGAATTATTCATGAGTTAAACTCAAGCATCTTGGCGTATTTGTTATCTCAAGTAGTATCTGGATATACAAGCACATGTAGTGGCAAGTCTGGATAAACTCAGGTCCAAAATATCCTGATTGCAAACAGTTTAGACCCTGATCAGATAGCTCCTATAGAAAATGTCTGATAGGGGGCAATAAAGGCACAGAAAAGCGCGTCTATGGAAACACCAGACTGTTGCAAGTTTCATTTTCTTCTGATTCATTATAGCTTTTGAGAAAGTACTGAGTGTGTGGTAGACGGTTTGGATCCTGATGAGACGTAGAGTTACTCGGTGTCTCATCTCGATCCAAGATGTTTGCAAATGAAAGGCAGGTAAAATGTAGCAGGCAAACCGTTAATAATCCAACCTCCCAGTGTCAGGTAGAATGTAGCAGGCAGACCGTTAATAATCTACCTACATTTCAAGATTTCACACATTGCAATTGACTTAAAAATTTCACGATTTCACAATTTCACGATTTCACGAGTTCACTTCAAAATTTCATGATTTCACAATTTCACTCAAAAATTTCACAATTTCACGATTTCACGATTTCACGATTCCTCTTCAAAATTTCACAATTTCACGATTTCAAATTTTCACGATTTCACGATTTCACAATTTCATGATTTCATGATTTCAATTTGTCCATTCTAATTGTTATGACGTCATCAAAACGCGGGAAATCACAGCGTTGGAGTAAAAGTCACGAAGAAAGAAACGGCGGAAAACTATGACAATCTTCCTCTCCAGAATTGTAGGCCCGAGGGCCTTCATACTTGGCATGTAGCATGTGCTCATGGTCCATTATCAAGATTGTTTAACCCTTTCCTCCATGAATATTCATGTATGAGAATTGCCAATCATGTGTTTATTATGTTAAATCGTTTTCTTATGTTTGTATGACACTGTATTGGAGGATACTTTAACTAATAATAAACTGTAAGAAATAATGACATCATGGATTTTAATTAAGATTAAATCCTATAGGAGTCGTCTGAGCTGGGTCTACTCTGTTTGCAAAGACGTAGAAAGGTGTATTTATGGATCTCAAATCGCCGTCCTGATTTCATAGATGAGAGCCACTCTGTTGCCTTAATGACGTCAAGCGTGTCACGTGACTACAATATTTTACACGAGGTTGAAATTGCGAAATCGAGAAATTGTGATGTCGTGAAATCGAGAAATGGTGAAATCGTGAAATTTTTAATTGAAATCGTGAAATCGTGAAATTGTGAAATCATGAAATTGTGAAATCATGAAATTGTGAAATCGTGAAATCATGAATTCTATTGTGGGAAATATTGAAGTGGAAATGTCACCACCGGTCTTTCGTATCTACCTCCCAGTGTGCATGTTTACCCGTAAAGGAACATTTTGAATTCACAGTTGGGTTTACAATTGTATACTTATTTCCTTGTATTGTTTCCTCTATAACGAAGAAGGTGCCTCCCACGATCTTTGCGTGTGTTCCTTTGTTTGTTTCTACGTACTTTTTTTTAACCTTTTCCGTGTTGCATATTCATGTCAGAAATGATGACATCATGAATATTTATTAATTGGGTTTTTTATATCAGGATGTTTGGGTATTGGTAAGAAACTAATCTACTATAATTTCATAAGCAAACAGAAAACATCCTGATCAGACGGCTCATTTAGAGTGTATGATCTGCTTAAGTCTTATCCCTTTCCCTCATATAAACGTGTTTCACGCATCCGCAAACAGAGTAGACTCAGATCAGAGGCTCATGTAGGAGCCGTCTGATCAGGGTCTGCTCTGTTTGCTAATGGAATTTAATATACCTTTTTCTTTACTTTCCTAAATGGCTACAATAATCCACCTTCCATATTTCATTATAACTATTTTGTCCATGAATATTCAGTAGGTGTTGAAATTTGAAATAAACATAAAACAGAGAAAGGGCTAAAGGGATAATTTATATTTCATGCGTTTATTGAATAGACTATCACTTTAAGTACTTTTTAGTAGATCAAAACTATTTATTCTCAGGCGCAGAACGGGAAACGGACCGGGAACTTCAAGAGGTTTCCGGAAAGGCTATGAACTATACTAAATGTGGCCAGAGGTGGGGAACCAGCTTTAACAATGACGTCATCTGCTTTGGCGGCGAGGATCGTGGACCATGCAAGGTAAAGTATATGGTATAAAACCGTCAGCCCCTTGCCTTGTATGGACGCCTTTTGATGCCTTTGCAAACAGAGTAGACTAATAATAATAATAATAATAATAATAAAGACTTTATTTAACGAGAGTACTCATTTGGTAATGACCAATCTTCCATGAGGCCCTCAACAGAGACTAAGATCAGACGGCCCCTGTAAGGGACGTCTGATCAGATCTGCTTTCTTTTTTATAGAATTATATAGGTATGATCCTATAGCAGAGGCCAAGATAAGATACATGTACTAAAATTAAAACATTTGTAAGAATACTTCCTTAATTTCTACACCAAACCCTATGTTGATGGAGAAATATTCTGTGGGACTGCGTGCGGCCGCCGTAGTGTTTCTAAAATTTCACGACAGCCGCTAGGAAGCCGCACGTTGCCCGCACGGCGCCCGTACGAACGCCGTACGGCGTCCATGCGGTCAGTCTGGCACTACCGCTACTTACCCGGGGGTCAGATAGCGTTACCGTGCACCCCCGTCTGACTTTTTTCAATGGGCACCAGGGTGTTTGATAGGGTCTTCTAAATGGAAATAAAAAATGTACTCATGACAAAACTCATTCCTGCTATTGGTATTTTTACCATTTCCATGGCAACCCTTGGTCTGGACAACGACGGTGGGTATAAACTATATACTGTTGTATAGCTATGCTATTTGGGATACTAAGAGTTTGAAACTGGTGCCAAACTGAAGGTACGACATTGGTCCTTAATTAAGAATATGATTTTGTTAATTACCTCATTTGCATAATCATGAATATTAATGAGAAAACCGAAAAATGAAGGAAAACATACTAGAAAATGGTGAAAACAAGACCTGAAATCACCTGTGATGCAAATACTAATACACCAAACTATGTTCTTAGACGTATATCTATATACATAAAACATCCTCAAGGAAAGTATTATAGAAAACAAAATCGTGTCTCTTGGCTTATTTGCATTTTTATTGAGTTGATGAGTATTCATAGCAGACGTATATCCGGACAGCATCAGCTTATAGAGAAGATAACATTATATTTCAGGGCCTTCGAGAACTTGTAGCTAACAGTGTCAACTTGTTGCCAAACATAAAATTAACACACTGGTCTTTGATTTAGAATTTCATGTTATTAGTAAGTTCATTAGCATATTCATGAATATTAATGAGAAAGCCAAAACACAAGAGAAAAGACAGGAAAATGTGATGCTCCAAATGCATAGAGATATGTTCTTATACATAAAATCACTCATTGAGAGTAATCTAGGTGATACTATGTAAAACACGCGCCTCTATGGGTTATCTGCATTTTATTGGGGTTTAGATTTCCCATAGCAAATTTACATCCGGACGGCGTCAATGCACAGAGAAGGTAATAGCGTTATATCACAGGGCATTTGGCAGCTGGGAGCTAACATTATTAATATGTTACCAAATATATAAGAAATACAATTATCTTTGATTTAGAATATCCTGTTGTTAATCAGTTCATTAGCATATTCATGAATATTTATGCTTAAATCAAACAAAATGAAGGAAAAAAGACTGTAGAAAAGAATTTCTTTATCATCCGTTATGCTCCAAGTACACCGAAATAAGTTCGAGATGCATCGAAATATATTTAACAGCTTTCAAGTTATGATTTAGCTAGTATTATATCAAAAGATGACGTCTTTATCCGGTATTTGCTTTTTCGTATGCGGGCGCGAGTGTAAACCCTTCTGGTATAAAAACAAATTAACCATTACGATACAAATAACAGACTGTTTCAATTTCCAAGTATGATATGAAAATGTAAACCACGTTCAAATAAAAATTAGAAGGATTAAGATTTATCTAAATTACCCTGCTTACTCCATGAATAATGATTTGGGTATCAAAAATGGTCATGAAATGATTTGAAATGATTTAGCCTGTAGTATGACTTGACCAAAGAACAAAATACTAATTCAAGAACTTAATAAGTAAACTAAACTGATCATTGTAGGCTGGTGTTTCGGTTCATATGAATTGTATACATATTTCGTTTTTCTTTATCCGCATCAGGACATCACAGCAATAATGATTGAAAAATATATTTCTATTAGAAGTATCAACTTTTGAGGAGATGCCAAACTAATGACTTGTACCCTACAATCTACCAGCAGAAAAGGCAATGGAACGTCGATGTATGTAAAGAATAATTAGAATAAACAGAAACAAAAATAAAGGATATTTCTGTGTGATACATTAATTCATTACCGTATCTGTATTCATTGTATTGCAAGTCTAGTCCCAATAATAACCAGTGTCTTCAAAGATCCCCATTCTTCATCTTCTTCATTTCCCTCAAGAGTCTCCTACAGAATGTCTACCGGCGGACGTGGTCGTGTGGCTAACGCGATCGACTGCAATACCAGGGATCACGGGTTCGATAAGTCATAGAGACACGATTTTGTTTTGTATTATACTTTCCTTGAGGATGTTTTCTGTATAAGAACATATATTTTGGTGTATCTGGATCATCACAGGTGATTTCAGATCTAGTTTTCACCATATTCTAGTCTGTTTTCCATCATTTTTCGGTTTTCTCATTAATATTCATGATTATGCAAATGAGGTAATTAACAAAAACATTTTGTTAATTAAGGACCAATGTCTTACCTTCAGTTTAGCACCGGTTTCAAACTCTTAGTGCCCCAAGTAGCATAGATAGTCTGCATTATAGCCTTTACTCAGCGACGTTGACATGGAAACGGTAGAATTACTCATAGCAGGAATGAGTTCTTTTCATGGGTACATTTCTGATTTCCATTCAGCAGACCCTACCAAATACCCTGGTACCCATTAAAAAAGGCAGACGGGGTGCACGGTAACCCTATCTGGCCCTGGGGTAAACACAGCTTGGTTGTAAAAAGCTACGGCGACCGTAGAAATTATCTCATCTCTTTAAATTGTATGGCGACTGATACTGCGGCCGTGTGGGCGTGGTAGATTTTCTACGGCCGTCACAGACATCTCTCGATTTCAGCGATCTACGGCCACCGTACGATCGTCGTAGAGTAAATGTGACGGAGGTTTTATTGCACTTTATGTCTACCAAAATGCCCACAAAAGTAGTGATAGACAATTTTGCAGACTACCATTATTTCCATTTCATTTACATTTACCTCAAACAGCAGCAGGGTCTGCTCTGTTTGTTTCTGAAGTAATACAAATATTAGTCTGCAGATAAGGTGAGCTAATCAACATATAGTCATCATTTCCTAAATTAATAAAATAAACACCCGTCTTAACAGGATATTTAGTAATGAAGAGTTTAAATGTATCCAGGTTACTGCTTAATGCAGGATGAAACTCATGCAGAAAGCTTCTTTTTATGCCCCCCCCCCCCCCCGGGATCAGATCCGGGGGGGGGGATATTGTTTTTGCCCTGTCTGTCTGTTTGTCTGTTTGTTTTTCAGCAACTTTAACATTGGTCTTAACTTTTGAGCCAGTACAGATAGAGACTTGATATTTGGCATGCATATGTATCTCATAAAGCCGCACAGTTTGAGGGGTGACTTGTCATGGTCAAAGTCATCCTTCAAGGTCAGAGGTCAAATATATGAGGGGGCATAGTGTTTCACAAACACATCTTGTTGAATTTCACCCTGCATTAAGCTGCCACCTGCCCAACAGGCCGACATTTATGCTGATTTGAACGTCCGGTTTTGAGAGGTGTACCGATAAGGTAAATTGTTTCATTTAATTTTATATTAGTGTCTTATATTATTTAAGGGTGACTCGGGAAGCGGACTTTACTGTCGCCATAGCAATGGGCGGTTTCACTTAGCCGGGATTGTTAGCTGGGGACGTGACGACTGCGAGCATGATAAGCACCCTAGTGTACTGATGAACGTGGAGTTTTACTGGAACTGGTTGAATAGTGTGATGAACCCGCTGCAAACCTAGCTGTACGCACTACCGAACAGTGGCGAATATAACATAGAAAATAATATCCAGAGGAATAGATAAACTTAACTTAACCATTTCCTTCATATAAATGTGCTTTCGCGCATTTGCAAACAGAGTAGACTCAGATCAGACGGCTCCCATAGGGACCATCTGATCAGGGTCTGCTCTGTTTGCTAGTGTAATTTGAAACATCTGTATATTTACTTTTTAAAATGGCTACAATGTTCCACCTTCCATATTGAATTCAATTGTTATTGAAATATGAAATAAACACAGAACAGGGAGAGTGTAAAACTCTTCTTAGCCCTTATAGTACTGTACAATAATAATAAGGGAAAAGACTATTTCCTTTGTTTCTCGATTGACGATTTTAGTACAGCAGAACCACCCTGAGCGACCATTCATGTATTGAGCATAACAGTGTTAACCGATTCCCCACAGGCTATTTTTAGATCCAACCTCTTCGAATATATCTACCAAAAAGGAGCATTTACTAGAGAAAAAGAAAATTTTAGAATTTTGTAGTATTGAAACCATTGTGACAAATAGAGCATTTGCTCATATGGAGCAAATGCTCTATTTTTCACAATGGTTTCAAAAAGTGACATTTAAAGAAGGGTAGAAAGGCTAATGTATGGAGGAAAGGGTTAAACAACAGATGGTCACTTAATGCAGGGCAAAAGTAATGCAGAAATCTCCTATAGGAGCTTTCTGTATTACTTTAAACCCGCCTTAATGTACCACCTGCCTTATAGGTCCATAATTAGACCGCTTTTTGATGGCCGCTTAAGACAGGTTCTGATATATTGGAATGTGCGTCTTGATCAATGACCGACACCAGCATGTGTTAGCATTGAAAAGTATATTATATTGTATATAAAAAACTATTTTGTTCTGTTAACCTTTAGCCTGCTATGGACGGTTGAGTGAATACCTATGCAAACAGTTTGGATCCAGATGAGACGCCGAGTTACTCGGCGTCTCATCAGGATCCAAACTGTTTGACACCCTGGTTGCATTTTGCTAGACAAATTGATTATAGCTTTCATTCTGAAAATGTAGTAGGTGAAACATTCTGTACAACTTATTTGCACAGCAGACAAAATGTTTATTGTGTGACATTGATGAGACTCAACACGTTCGGTGCCAGATAAAGTTCATCTGTTAAGATTGTCGTCTTCGGGTTTCAAAGTGGTCTGGCTCCGAGATTATAAAACGTTTTGCTTGAGTCTGAGATCATTCTCAAGCATCTGACCAATCAGATACTTGAGAATGATCTCAGGCTTAGACTCAGAAGTTTTTATAATACATGTATTGGACCCTGTTCAAAGGTTATCACGGATTCGATTACGGTGGTGAAAGAGTTAAAGATTGTCCGATGTATGGTCTTAACCCTTTACTTCATGAATGCCTATGTAAGAAATAATGACATCGTGGATATGATTAGATTAATTGTTATAATAGCATATGGACACAGGGAATTTTGACAATAGAAGAAACTGTAGACTCAAATCTATATTATATCATAATCAAACAGAGCGGACCATGATCAGACAAATCTCCTACAGTAGCCGTCTGACCTGTGTCTACCCTATTTGCAAAGACGTAGACACGCGTATGTATGGAGTAAAGGGTCGTCATTTTCAAATGAATGCATCTTCTTTCTCAAACTGATTGATATAGGAGTTATAGAAAGAGTGATCATTGTCGCACTATAGCCATTTCCCTGTTCAACATTTATGTACAGTGTAACAAATAATGACAACATGAAGATCTATTACACGTAGTTGATCAAAGTGTTATAATGACATATGTACACGTGAATACATTTGTAGTTGGTATTGGTAGATACCACAGAGTCAGATCTACTATAATTTCATATGCAAACAGAGCAGAACCTGATCAGATGGATCAGGGTCTGCTCTGTTTGCTAATAGAATTTGATAGATCTGGTTCTTTAGCTTCTGAAATGGCTACACTATTCAACCTTCCTTATTCCATTATAATTATTTTGGCCATGAATATTCAGTAGGTATTGAAATTTGAAACACACATAGAACAAGGGAATGGTTAAGGAGTGGTTTAACACAGGTTCTTCTGTATTTGCAAAGCTTTAAAAATGCCGTCTTTTGATAAAGCTAAAAACCACGTCAATGTGAAATGCAATGAAACCTTTTTAAAACAGACACTCAAACAAAGCTTAAGTCTGAGTCTGCAAACACATTGGGTCCCACGATCCTATATATGGGACGTAGACAAACAGTGTAAACTCTAATCGGACGCCGAATAATGCGGCGTCTGATCAGAGTCTACACTGTTTGCTGATAGGAATTTCAATATAAAACAAAACGAAACTGAAAATTTAGGCCAGGCACCCCTTAGATAAAAAATGGAATAATCCAGTATATAAACATGGAAGAATCCACTGGGTGCAAATGGGTTAAACAAATAAGTACACAGGGTTTTGATATTGGTGGAAATCCTAAGCAGACCGAGTAGAACCTGATCAGACAGATCCTACAGTAGTCGTCTGATCTGGGTCTAATCGGTTTGCTCCGGTGACTAAGTGTTTATATGAAGGAAATGGTTAACCCTTTACTCCATAAATTTATACGCCTTCCTTTTAACGCGTTTGCAAACGGAGCAGACCCAGACCAGACGACTACTGTAGAATCCGTCTGATCAGGGTCTACTCTATTGGCTCATGGGACTATACATATCTGATTTAATAGTTTCTTCCGTGGTCAAACTTTCCTGTGTATCATTATAAAAATAATAGTTTAATTGATATTCAGGTGTCTTTATTTCTTACATGAATATTCATGGAGCAAAGGTTTAAGACAGGAGACAGCTTAATGCAGGATATATAACAACGTAGGAAGCTCCTCAGATTTCTAATGAATATTTATAATTTTACAATTAAATGTTCTGCCCTTCAAACAGTTCGCATGTACCTAAATGTTTATAACATGCTAAATGTCAGTATGACCATAGTTCTTGTTAAGCAAATTACCATTGTGGCATTTCAAATGTTGTTTATACAACATCGAAAGCATTTGCGGGAGTCTAGATGCTCTAGATGTTCACCTACGTGTTGGTGTGTTAATTGCATGTACAAGTACATGTAATACCCTGCAGAGCGCGATCTGACAAACATTTTAGTGTGGATCCAGATCAGACACCTAGTAACGCAGCACCAGACCAGGATCCAATGTGCTTTGACACTCAACCAATAGTTTCAGAAAATCTTGAACATATTAGCAGAGGAAAACGACTGCATCACTGGGGGAAACGAGTCACTAATGGTCTTTGCAAACATTGTAGATCCAGATGAGAGAGACCCTAGAGGAACCCTGTCATCTTGGTCTATATTGTTTATCATGTTACACGTTTCGTTTCAAAATGTCACTGAATATTCATGTTACGCTTGACCTGTTTGAATTTTGGAATAGTCCATTTAAAATTAAGCATGGAATGGGTTAATCATAAAGATGTGGTGGACAATTTCGAGCTGAAATGAAAATAATATACAGCTACTGTATTCAGACAGGTGTTTCTTATTGAACCCTTTCCACCATGAATATTCAGGTAAGAAATAATGACGTCATGAATATTAATTTAATTTAATTGTTATAATAGCATAATTTATGGACACACGAATCATTAGTCATGGCAGAAACTGTAGAATTGTATCTATATTATATCATAAGCAAACAGAGCGGACCCTGATCAGACGGCTCCTATAAGAGCCGTCTGATCTTGGTCTTCTCTGTTTACACAGGCATAGAAAGGCGTTTTTATGGAGGAAAGGGTTATAGAGAATAATAGGTTAGTGCCGTAGATGGGACGCTTTATCCGACGAGGGGAGAAAACGTTGAGGCGAGGCTTGCCGAGCCTCAACTGTTTTCTCTCCGAGTCGGATAAAGGCGTCCCATCTACGGCACTAACCTATTATTCGATTTATCCAGTCAATATAGTAAAATATCTTTTTTATAGACTCATAACACTCTTGAAATAATTTACATTGAAAATGCAGTTTTTCGATCAACGGATCCCTCCCTTTTCACTTCCATTTAGACGTAAATAGATATAATGAGCTACCGCAGAGGAATATAGTTTCGATACTTGTATTACTAGAAGGGAAACGTGGTTGAATTTGAAAAATAAGATGATTTGAATCGAGGGTCGATAAGTTATTTCAAACAGACATGATCTATAATCTTTGTGGTCAAATTCGAGTTACGTAGTCTCGGTTTCTATTTTTAGATTCTACCTAACGTCACTCAGAAATCGATGGAACTGAACAGGCTATATTTAGGTTTATGACTATCACCGCCTCTGTAAGAGTTTATCAATCTAATAATCATGAGAGTGAAAAGAAAACATTTACAATTTATCTGTCAATCTTTGCTTCCAGGTTTGATTTTATCAAAAACGGGTTTTGCCAGCGGTGGATTAAATTAATAAAAGTGATAAATCAACGTCATTTTGTATGTGGTGTAATCGGTAAGGGCGACGTCTCTAGAGAGATTAGAATTTGTTTTTGTAGGATCAGGCGCGGGTTCGAATCCAGCTGTAGCCAATTATTTTTAATTTTTTTCTCATTTGAATAATTCTTCTGGTGACCAAATAGATCTGTTAGATCTATTCCATCAACATGTTTATGAATATTTACAGAAAACTAAAATAGTTCCATGGTTATAGAATCATTACGCCTATCTACTAACCTAATAAACCTTCCACTACCGGAAGTAACCTAATAAACCTAAGTTTATTTGCACCCCCTTTATTATGTCACTAGAGAAGCCTGGTGACTGGATAAAAATTAATTATGTTGTTGACTGGGAGAAATATTTTTGTTGTTTTGCAATTATTTTAACTTTTTACTGATATCAATTTTTGGCGGTAAAAAGACCCATCTGGTAAAGTTCTACTCTATTTGCTTATGCAGTTACATAAATAAGGGGCTATATTCAGTTACCCTAGAACAGGTTAGGAGAATGTTCTGTCTATATCTATACCAAATCTACTGAGTAATGTTTCATTTAATAGCTCTGATTTTATAAAATTAATGAATACAATGTATTCATGAAACTAAGAAATGTTCTTAATTTTATCCTTTGGAGCTTTATGAATGAGGGGCCCTGATTTTTTAGGTAAAAATTTCCCACGTTCGTGTACCGTTATAAAAATAATTTAATAAATATTCATGATGTTATTACTTCTTACATTTATATTCATGTAGACAGGAGACAACTTAATCCAGTGTGGACGACAATATAGAAAGCTCCTCGGATATCTAATGAATAATTTACAAATTTATTAAATGTGCCGCCTTGCAAACAGTTCGTATGGACTTAAATGTTTATTATAATAATCTCCATTAGAGTCTCATCATGATTTACACATTTTAAGACAGAAATATATCTATAAAGCAACCATGTCGTTCTTATTTGAATTACAAGAGACTATACATATATCATAATACTATTCCATACTTATTGCATTATACATGTATCTATACAATGGTTAAAGAGTACATGTATATAGCATCCGTTAATCTAACAAACAAGACGTTTGTACATTTACGACTACATGTGTATGTTTGATTAAAAACCACTTAAATTAGACAGTAACAAGTCATGTTACAAACTGTTCTTAAGAAAACGATTATTACCTCAAATCAGATTTGAGATAAACTGATTAAAAAAAAAAAGAGTAAAGTACCTAGTTATAGTCTACTTTCAGTCCGAATGACCGCTCAGCCGACTGTACATTTACTCCCCTGGTCATTGAGTCATTGGCCTACAACATTGAGCACTGCTAACATATGGTGCAATCATGCAGCCGCGGTACCGGCTAGTGACCCTCACAGGTACCCATTTTAACCCCTGGGTGGAGAGGATATGCGGGTGGGAGACACGGAAAAGCCTCCCAGAAATTTCCGGGAGAGACCGGGATTTGAACCCCGGACCTCCGGACTGATAGTCAAGCGCGTTACCACTAGACCACCACCACCTGCAACAGAGATTTTATACCTGAAATAAAGAAGCAAATACTTAAACATTTGTTGTAGACATTATTTACAATAAAATAAATCAACATTTTAATACCCGTAATATGACCATTGCATGTATATGATCACTCTGTAATAGAATTACAAGAGACTGTATTTTTCAACATCAGTGCCCATTGACTTAAAACTGAATAAAGTCTATGTGGAGCAGTTTAAAGGACAGAGGTTGAACGGAATCCACTGCAGTGTATAGATAATAATGACCTGATCAGCAACCCCCCATTTGGACTATGTAAAATAGGCTACTTACTCAACCTAAAAGACCGTTTACGTAAAATGTTAAAACAGGTTTTGGCACTCATCCTAATGAACAGTGGATTTTTAATTAATTGCACCAGTTTATCCGTACTGGTTATACTTACGAAATGCATGACATGTTAAATGTCAGTATGATCCCCGAGGCGGAAATAATCGTGTTGAGTCAGTACCACGCTAACTATGGCATTTCAAACATTGGTTACTCAACATCCAATCCTTTACGAAAAAGTAGATGGCCACGTACTGTTAGATTTAACTTTTAACCTGCGGAATTTTTAAAACTGACCCCACCTTTCTGAATATCAACTAAACAAAATGTATCAAATTTTATTACTGGCGATTTTTTATGATCTTGATCAAAGGGCTCCTTTGGGAGTTATGTGGTCTTGGTCTACACTGTTTACAAATGTATTACATACCAAGTTCCCGCACGTTAAACTTTTCCCTGATATAAACGCGTTTTTACGAATTTGCAAACAGAGTAGACCCAGATCAGACGGCTCATAGAGGAGCCGTCTGATCTGGGTCTGCTCTGTTTGCTTATGAAATTATATAGATGTGATTCTACAATTTCTGCCACGGTAAAACAATCCTGTGTTCAGATACCATTAGAAGTATGTAGCAAAGTAATATTCATGATGCCATTGTTTCTTAAATTAAAAACGGGGAAAAGGTTCAGGCCTAAAGTAAAGTATTACCCTGCTAATCGCGACTTGACAAACAGTTAGTGTAGATCCAGGTCAGACGCTTAGAAACGCAGCATTCGATCAGGATCCAATGTGAATAGACACTCTCGTCAATTGTTTTTAATCGAGACGATTCTAAAGAGTGGAAATTCAATATTTGAATATAGTAGAACCTGTCTGGATCTGGATTTCTAAAACAGGTAGTAGCTTAATGCAGGATAAAAGTGATACAGAAAGCCCGAGCTTTCTGTATCATTTTTACCCTGCACTAAGCAACCACCTGCTGTTTTAAGACGGATGTGTTCATTAAATAAAGGGTCGCTTAAGACAGGTTCTACTTTTATTTATTGTTCTGATATTAGTAAACAGTGCAACATCAACACATAGCACTGCCTCATTATGTACTCTTTTTATTAATTGTGATTTTGATAAATAATTGTGTCAGCTACCCTGAAGACATTTTTGAAATATTTTGACTGTAATTTAAGACACTTTCAAACATTTTAGAAAAGGGTACATCTTAACTTATATCAATGTGTGAGTATCCCTCCCGATGCTGAATAAATAATGGCTGCTCAATTTATAAAGTGCTGAACTTTTAGCGACTTCCGATTATTCGAAAAATTATTGCACGAGTTTCAATCAGCTTGGATCAAGATGAGACGCCGAGTTACTCGGCGATTCATCTGGATCCAAGCTGTTTACAGACCCATACAGACCCATAACTACTAATTACAACCTATGATTGGCGACCGCTTAAGCCAGCCTCTACTGTATGTCGCTTTAACCTAATGATGTCTTGTGCCCCTTCAAAAACACTTGCAAACTGTGTAGACCCAGATCAGATGTCTTCTCCTCCTGAATGGGCTCTGATCAGGGTCTGCACGTTTTGCTGAATTCCTCGATGTTAGTGGCTTATGCCAGCAAGTACATTGTTTGCTGTCCCCCCTCAACATGAAAATACAAGGGTTCCAAAAGTCACTTTGAATGAGTTTATGGTTAATAATGGGTTAAACCATTCTCTCCTATTGACGTCTTTTTGCGCCTCTGTATAACCCATTTGTTGAAACCATTGTGGAAAATAGAGCATTTGCTCCATAGAAGCAAATGCTGTATTTATTCTTATCACCATGACTTCAAAATTACAATTCTAAAACTCTCCTTTCCTATAGTTTATGCTTTTTTCTGTAGATTAATTGAAAGAGGTTGGGTCTAACAATAAGTATAGGAGGGAATGCGTTAATGAGTTATGCCTATAGCTAATTGTGTAATCATTTTACTGTTGGATGTGTATGCATTCTAGAAGTATTTTTAAAGCAGGAAATATGTTGCATTGTCATACTATATTATATATTATGTATATAATCCGATACATTTGAATTAAATTGTATCTGTGTAACGTTTTGTACTGTATTGTAAAGATACATACTAACTACAAATGATACTGATATTAATATTTACCGTAATTAAAGAAAAAAACCCACAACAAAACATCTGAACTCGTAATTTTATTATATGAGTGTCTAGCTAATGCGACTACATTGTGTGTTAACACAGTAGTCTGTAAATGCAAATGGCAGCTTAACCCATTGCCTCATAGGCTATTTTAGATACAATCTCTTTGAATAAATCTACCGAAAAGGAGCATTAACTAGAGAAAAGGAAAACAATGAATTTTGTAGTTTGAAACCATTGTGATAAATATAGCATTTGCTCCTATAGGAGCAAATGCTCTATTTATCACTATTGTTTCACAAGTTGGCTTCTACAGAATCGTCAAAAGTCGTCAATATGAGGGAATGGGTTAATGCAGACCAAAAGTTAAGCAAAGCGCATAACCTTTGTCCTTCATTAAGGTAACTGCCGTCTGTTTTAAAATCCGGAATTAGACTTTGAGTGGTCGTATTAGCGATGCTTTACTGTACATCTCATTTACATAGACACATACTTCCTTTAACTCATTCCCTCCAAAACTATTTTTAGACCAAACCTCTGCAGAAAAGGAGTACTTACTTGAGAAAATGAAACTTTTAGAATTGTGTAGTTTTAAAACCATTGTGATTAATAGAGGATTTGCTGAAGTGGTCAGTTGTTTTTAATGTGCTCCTAGAAAAAAAATCAGAAATGCTATCAGTGGTTTAATTTTAAGCTCAAAAATGTTTTTTTTTTAATCCGTGGTGTATTTCAATAATTCTTTTCTAAAACATTTACATCTCAAAATGTTTTGCAAATGTCATGGCACCTACCAGCTTTCTTTGAGCTGCTATCATTTGCATTGACTTGACAGTTTCATTTGGTGGGGGAAAATGTGCAAAGATCAAACAGGCAGTTGAATGAGTCCTGTACTCAGTTCATTTTCCTATTAATTTAAGTCAGGAAGCTGAATTTAATGACTTTACGCATTCCTACTGCATTGCCATTCTTGTTGGTCTTCTGTATACACAGCTTTGGGAGAGAAACAACGATTGTCTTAAACGAATAATAAACATTGTGATGCATCTATCCAACTTAGCTTTGCAGTAGTGGACAATCTACATTGGTTGCTAGATGATGTGACTCACAGTTGGGCGCCAATTCACCAAGGCTCCCTACAACAACTCTCACCACGGAGGTTTCAGAAAGGGTTGGGACAATATGCAGCGATATCAGTACAGGAGGACAGTGGTCTGCAGCTGGGTAAATTTATGCCGATCCTGATCGTGTTGGAGTCCGTAAGGAAATTCAGTCACACACGAACTCTTTCGATGGGATTAGATCTGATTTCTCCGGATTCAATACTAGTTCCAACTGAGACAAGACCCCCCAGCTGTAGCAGAACTGGTGAAGCAGCCAATTATCGAAGTACTGAATCAGAGTGACACCACTCTGCTGGTGATCGGCCGCTACTACGCATATGAGTTTGGTGAAATCTCTGGGACCGTAAAGAGGCCAAAGGGTAGAGCCCGGAGCCAGTAAAGGATACCCTCATGGCAGAAGCGCAGTAGGTGTCTGTCTATTGGGTGAAGCGGGAGATGAAAATATGCATCCTAGAAATCTATGGAATCGCCCCAATGGTCGGGTTTGATAGCCAGCCAAATGGAAGCGATGGTCTCCATCTTGAAAGGTTCGACCTTTACGTACTTGTTTAGAATAGAAAGGTTGATGCTCGGTCAAACGGTGCCATTTTTCTTTGGAACCTGAAAATGACGGCTGTAAAAGCCCGCCGTAATCTCGTTCAGTACCCTTTCTATGGCCCCTTTTGCGAGAGGCGAGGACCCTGACTCCGGTGTGTTGGCATGATCCGACGACAGATGAAAAAGGAGGCTGCCGAACCAAAGGGATATGATATCCTGCCTATACAATAGAGAGGGTTCAAGGATCCTGTGTGATATTGCGCCATGCTGCGACAAAGTGAATGGAAGGTCGGATAGGGGGATGCATAAAGAGCGAGAGCGAGTCCCTAGAGCTGATGCCTCGAATGGCCAGAACCCTTACGGTAGGGTCGCCTGCCTCGAGACAGGGGGGCAGAGACGGTTTAATGTGGCTCTTGGCCGAACCCTACTGAAGGGGAGAAGATGGTTTGTTCTTCAGACTCTTTTACCTCTGGGGCTTAGAAAGGCCCTTAGAAGGTTTGCGCTTAGCCACAGGGACTTCAGGGATATTCCAAGGAAAAGGACAAGATGCCGCAGAACTCCCTGGAGAAGTATTGTCCGTCTGTTCCTTCTCCTTAAGTTTGCTCCGAGGCAAAGGCACCGCCCGCAATTCATCCTTGGAGGTGTCTTGCAGGGCGGAGGCGGATTGGATAAAAGGGTCACGATGACAGCGAATCATCTCTGCTGGAAAAGCTAGCCTTAGGCCCAGGGCCTGCTGGTATGAAGGGCGCTAGATAACTTCAGAGGGAGGAGACTCTGAAGCTAGCTCTATCGATAGAGCAGCAGCTAGAAGGTCCATATAAGAAGCAACTCCCATTTGCTGTCTCTGGCGCAGATCCTACCGTTTGAGTAGAGACAAGGAGGCCCTGGGGATGTCGGCATCCAGCAAGGGGGTCAGGTCAAATAGCTCAGGGTGACTGTCAGAAGAGACTGGATGCCCCGAGAGGTGAGGAAGGAGCCATGGATCTCAAAAGTTTTGAGGACATGGTCCAACCGACTGCAAGTCTGAAATAGAAATATTCGTCCATATCTGCCAGCCAAAACAGAAGGACTCTAGACGGGGAGAGACTCCCGAGACTGTGAGAGATTCGGAAGCTCTCTCTGCTCAGCTAAAAGTAGCTCAAAGGACAAGAGCAAGCCCTTGTGAGTCGGCTTAGGGGCTTAGATCATATGGAAGGTGGGAGGAAGGCGAAAGCAGTCCGGACACGTCTTATCAAAAGCAAACGATGACGGCTTGTAAATACGACTGTCCCTAGGAGTCATTATTGACAGGACTACCTCCCCCTTCAAATTAAACCCTGGTGACTGTCACCGACGGCGGTACCCGGACGGAAGGGTCCCCACAAGCACTGAAGAGTGGACAGTGAGTGGGCAAGGAAGAGGACTGTCACACCCTGAGTCGAACTCACCACATGCTCTGACGGGTATGTAGGCCAGACATGATGTTGGGTTGGTGGGGACAAAGCCAGGACGAGTCCAAGCAGGATAGGAGAGTGGGGACCACTGATGGGGGGGTCCAATGACCCTGCTGGTCGGGATGCCAGCAAGGCGTGTCTTGCTAGTTACGGACAGTGAGTGCCGGTGTAACGAAGTAAAGTGACCCCCATAGAATACTGACCCCCCGGTCAGTATTTTTTAAAAAATAGTGACCCCCCGGTCATAGTATTTTGACCCCCGGTCATAATATTACGACCCCTGCACACGAAGAAAACTGACCCCGTACGAAGAATTGCGACCCCCATAGAATAGTGACTCCCTGTCTTTGTTTCAACAAAACATACGCCCGCACGCACGCACGGACACACACACAACATGCATGTACATACACAATTACACACACGAACGCATGTACGCACACATACCGGTACACATATGAACGCACGCACGCACATATACCGATACTTACACATACACTTCGAAACACGCTCATACATGCAAGCACACGCACACTCACGCACACACTTACACGCACGTATGGACACATGTATATATGAAGAGATCACTTAATGAATCGTAAAATGTTGTATTGACTTCTATCTGACACTTTACAAAACGTAAATAGCTGTTAAAATTTCAATAATCTAAGTTCTAACTTAAA
The DNA here is from genome assembly GCA_963576725.1 of Azorinus chamasolen. Lineage (NCBI taxonomy): Eukaryota > Metazoa > Mollusca > Bivalvia > Cardiida > Solecurtidae > Azorinus > Azorinus chamasolen. The sequence goes on along the minus strand of OY755244.1, from coordinate 13,320,366 downwards.
ATTTCATGGATGGAACATTGTGTCAGTCACTGTAAAACTAAACAAAACTTCATTTGGCAGTGGATTTTTGTATGGTCAATACTGTGTGCAATGCCATATATCATATCCATATTTTGAATACATTTGTAATTTATCACCTATTGAAATTAATTGAAATGTCTCATCGAAGTGAGGCAACATAAGTGTTCGACATCATGCCTTTTGAATTATTTTAGCGAAGTGGGAAATAATATTTTTGTTGTTGTTGTTGTTGTTGTGTTTGCTTCGTCTACCACCACCACCACCGTCACTACTACTACTACTACTACTACTACTATAATTACCGCTACTACTACTACTACCACTACTACAACTACTACTACTACTATTAATCCCACAACTACACATACTACTCCTCCTACTACTACTCCTATACCTCCTCCTATTATCTACCTACCTTCACACATACCCAATAAAAACCCACCCACCCAAAACCCAGCCACCCACTCAAGCACAAACCCAACCACCCACAAACCCATCCACCTACTACTGCCGCTGCTGCTGCTACAACTGCTACTACTACTATTCCTACTTCCTAGTACTACTTCTGCTATTGCCTACTACATTCCACCTATACTACTTCCACTACCTATACTACTGCTACTACTACCTATACTACTACTACTTTAAATACTACTATCTACCTACCTACCTACCTACCTACCCTACCCTACCCTACCCTACCCTACCCTACCCTACCCTACCCTACCCTACCTACCTACCTAGTGACCGCACGGTCATAGCATTTTGAGCCCTTTTTATCACTGACCAATGTGCACAACGTATCGACCCCCGGTCAGTATTTTTTAAAAAATATCGATCCCCGGTCATAGTACTTTGACACACGTTCATGATATGTTGAACAGTTCCCGCGACTTTAATCCACCTCCTGTATAATTTAAAGAAAGGGTTTAACTTTACTCGTAAACTATATAACTTTGGTCATAATTACAGATGTCATGATCCCCGGTCAGAGCAATTTCAGCCCTGTTTGTCATAGCATGTCTAATGCGCGCCTTGCTAACTGAACCCAAGTATTTTGTACACAGGGTGTCACATTTTCTGAAGAATATCGACCCCCGGTCAGTATTTTTTAAAAATAGCGACCCCGGTCATAGTACTTTGACACACGTTCGTGATATGTTGACCAACTCCTGCCAACTTAATCTACCTCTGGTATAATTTAAGACAGAATTTAACCTTACTCGATTTTATTTAACCTGTGTCATAATTCTTACAGATGTAGTGACCCCCGGTCATAGCAATTTCAGCCGTGTTTATCCTGTAATGACTAAAGCGCGCAATACTGATTGAACCCAAGTATTTTGTTCATAGTGGGTCACATTTTCTGAAGAACATTGACCCCCGGTCAGTATTTTTTAAAAAATAGCGACCCCGGTCATAGTACTTTGACACACGTTCATGATATGTTGAACAGTTCCCGCGACTTTAATCTACCTCCTGTATAATTTAAAGAAAGGGTTTAACTTTACTCGTAAACTATTTAACTTTGGTCATAATTACAGATGTCATGATTCCCGGTCAGAGCAATTTCAGCCCTGTTTGTCATATCATGGCTAATGCGCGCCTTGCTAACTGAACCCAAGTATTTTGTACACAGGGGGTCACATTTTCTGAAGAATATCGACCCCCGGTCAGTATTTTTTAAAAAATAGCGACCCCGGTCTTAGTACTTTGACACACGTTCATGATATGTTGAACAGTTCCCGCGACTTTAATCTACCTCCTGTATAATTTAAAGAAAGGGTTTAACTTTACTCGTAAACTATTTAACTTTGGTCATAATTACAGATGTCATGATCCCCGGTCAGAGCAATTTCAGCCCTGTTTGTCATATCATGGCTAATGCGCGCCTTGCTAACTGAACCCAAGTATTTTGTACACAGGGGGTCACATTTTCTGAAGAATATCGACCCCCGGTCAGTATTTTTAAAAAATAGCGACCCCGGTCATAGTATTTTGACACACGTTCATGATATGTTGACCAACTCCTGCCTACTTAATCTACCTCTGGTATAATTCAAGACAGAATTTAACTTTACTCGATTTTATTTAACCTATGTCATAATTCTTACAGATGTAGTGACCCCCGGTCATAGCAATTTCAGCCGTGTTTATCCTGTAATGACTTAAGCGCGCAATACTGATTGAACCCAAGTATTTTGTGCATAGGGGGTCACTTTTTCTGAAGAATATCGACCCCCGGTCAGTATTTTTTAAAGAAATAGCGACCCCCGGTCATAGTACTTTGACACACGTTCATGATATGTTGAACAGTTCCCGCGACTTTAATCTACCTCCTGTATAATTTAAAGAAATGGTTTAACTTTACTCGTAAACTATTTAACTTTGGTCATAATTACAGATGTCATGATCCCCGGTCAGAACAATTTCAGCCCTGTTTGTCATATCATGGCTAATGCGCGCCTTGCTAACTGAACCCAAGTATTTTGTACACAGGGGGTCACCTTTTCTGAAGAATATCGACCCCCGGTCAGTATTTTTTAAAAAATAGCGACCCCGGTCATAGTACTTTGACACACGTTCATGATATGTTGAACAGTTGACCCCCGGTCATAGCAATTTCAGCCGTGTTTATCCTGTAATGACTAAAGCGCGCAATACTGATTGAACCCAAGTATTTTGTTCATAGGGGGTCACATTTTCTGAAGAACATCGACCCCCGGTCAGTAGTTTTTAAAAAATAGCGACCCCCGGTCATAGTCGTTGTACTTTCATCTAGAATATCTGATGTATTACTTCATACATGTACACATGCGCGCACACGCATGCGCCCCTCCCATACAAACTACACGCATACACATACTATCAACATACTAGCACGTGCGCACGTTCATATTCACATAGACACACAAATACAGACACAAAATTATTTTATTACACTTCAGGTTGTTATTACAATTCAGGTTGACCACCAATTGTAATAATGTTTTCGCATCATAACCAGTTTTGTAATAAAAATTTCTAAGTCGTTGTACTATCATCTAGAATATCTTATGTATTACTTCATACATGTACACATGCGCGCATACGCATGCGCCCCTCCCATACAAACTACACGCATACACATACTATCAACATACTAGCACGTGCGCACATTCATATTCACATAGACACACAAATACAGACACAAAATTATTTTATTACACTTCAGGTTGTTATAACAATTCAGGTTGACCACCAATTGTAATAATGTTTTCGCATCATAACCAGTTTTGTAATAAAAATTTCTAAGTCGTTGTACTATCTTCTAGAATATCTGAGGTATTACTTCATACATGTACACATGCGCGCACACGCATGCGCCCCTCCCATACAAACTACACGCATACACATACTATCAACATACTAGCACGTGCGCACATTCATACTCACATAGACACACAAATACAGACACAAAATTATTTTATTACACTTCAGGTTGTTATTACAATTCAGGTTGACCACCAATTGTAATAATGTTTTCGCATCATAACCAGTTTTGTAATAAAAAATTATAAGTCGTTGTACTATCATCTAGAATATCTTATGTATTACTTCATACATGTACACATGCGCGCACACGCATGCGCCCCTCCCATACAAACTACACGCATACACATACTTTCAACATACTAGCACGTGCGCACATTCATACTCACATAGACACACAAATACAGACTAAATATAATTTTATTACACTTCAGGTTGTTATTACAATTCAGGTTGACCACCAATTGTAATAACGTTTTCGCATCATAACCAGTTTTGTAATAAATTTTATTACAATTCCGGTTGTTATTACAATTCAGGTTGCAACAACGCACAATGTTAATTGAACCCAAGCATTTTGTACATAGGGGGTCACATTTTCTGAAGAATACTGACCCCCGGTCAGTATTTTTTAAAAAATAGCGACACCCGGTCATATTGCTTTGACACAAATTCATGATATGTTGAACAACTCCCTGCAACTCAAATCTATCTCCAGTATAATTTAAGGAAAGTGTTTAACTTTACTAGAAAAATATTTAACCTTGGTCATAATTCTTACAGATGTAGTGACCCCCTTTCATAGATTATTTTTAGCCACGTGTATTATATAATGACCAATGCGCCCAATGCTAATTGAACTCAAGTATGTTGTAGAAAGGATGGGTGTAATTTTTGTCTGAAGAATATCGAACCCCGGTCAGTATTTTTTAAACAATAATGATCCCCGGTAATAATGCTTTGGCCCACCTTCGTGATATTTTGAACAACACCAGCAACTTTAATTTGCCTCAAGTATACTTTAAAGAAAGGGTTTCACGTATTTCGAAATTTTTTTTTAACCTTGGTCATAATTGTTACAGATGTGTGACCCCTAGTAATATCATTTTGAGCCCCGTTTAATATATCATGACTAATGCGCACAATGGACGCCAAGTAATACGACTTGTAATCATTGTTCGTACAGACTAGCACACACACGCACGCGCGCGCATGTACACACACACACATGCACGTAACAATCACTTATAGTAAATAAACACCCTTCCGCACGCACCCACACACCCCTACACAACATCGGAATACAATTTAATTTATAGAGAATTGTGTCAATTATTGTCGAAGAGATGCTGTTGATTTCCTTATATAAAAGGTCAAGCACGTGTGACATATACCATAGCAATATAGGGTGTACATTTGTAACAGGCCATTGTCCTCTGCAGATAATAAACATTAGATTAGTTGTTCATAATGTTTTTACTTTTGTTTTAAACGAGCTTTGTAGAAAACCACACAGCAAAGATTTGTTGCGTGTTTATTTTTGTCTGAGAGTTTCAAAACAGTTTGCCAATCAGACTGAGATTAATCGTCAACTTTTATCCTTTTATATTCAATTGAACTTAATTTGCGTTTGTGTTCGTTTATATTGGGAATTATTACTCAAGGGTACAAAATAAAATACACAAGTAGTAGTATTTGCCTTTATAAAAAGAACAGTTTACTTACTGTAAAGATTTAAAAACATGATTTGACAAGTAAGGTCGGTCGCTGTTAGAAGTATAGAACCATTTATTAGATCGCACAGAAAAGGTTGTTATACTCAAAATGCATTGTAAATGTCCCCTTAAAATAAGTTATATTACCACTACTTCTACTAATACAACTACTACTTCACACCCACTGTCACTCATCTGCTAGTGTCAACATTTTTCAAAATATTGACAGTTTCTAAATAATAAAGCGTTTCCGTTAAATTTCGTTTACCCCCCCCCCCACACACACACACACGCTACCACACCCACACACCCACACATACCCACCTACCCGATGCTGCAGCAACAAAAAAAACAAAACTGCAGCCGCAACAATATTAGGTATTCAAGTATTTGCAATGGTTACTAATTTGTTAGTAATAATTGGGGCGGGGGTCAATATTTTATAGATATATCGCGGAGGGGGTCACTATTTTTCAGAGGGGAGTCGATATTTTTCAGAAAGGGGGTCGCTTTTTCTGAAGAATAGTGACCGGGGGGTCAGTATTCTATGGGGGTCACTTTACTTCGTTCACCGGCTGCCGACTCTGAAAAGGAAGAACAATATCGATATAATATCCCATTTTCGTTCGGGGTCGGGAGATTAAGCACAGAAACAGACACGAAAGTGGTTTGTTCTCAAACTTAGACAATTATGTGCATAGAGAACGTTGTTGTAATAATGGGCAAATTTACTTTGTTATTAATCTTAAAACCACTTATTGACAAAGTAGCATTTGTTACATTTTGTGAGGTCATTTTACCCAACACACTTTCTTTGCTATACTGAAGCACAACTGCATATCTAGGACCTGAAAACATTTATGTGTCATTTGAAACTTTTTAATATGAAAAATGAATAAACCTAACATACCCATTTGCCAAATAAGGTCATTTTTTAATAACTTAAGCATGTTTTAAGATTCTCATTTATATTCATGAATATGCAAATAGGAACAATGGTAGTTCTTAAACTGGGACAATTATGTGCATAGAGAACGTTGTTGTTATTATCATGTGCAAGTTTACTTTGTCATTCATCTTAAAACCACTTATTGATGAAATAGTATTTGTTACATTTTGTGGGGTCATTTTACCCCACCCACTTTCTTTGTTATACTGTAGCAATACTGTGTTTCTATGGGACAGAAAATGAATAAATCAATGACCTGACGACATTTATATGTCTTTTGAAACCTTTTAATATGAAAAATGAATAAACATAACATACTCGTTTGCTGAATAAGGTCATGTTTTAACAATTTAAGCATTTTTTAGATTCTCATTAATATCTATGAATATGCAAATAGCTAAATAGCAGTTTGTTCTTAAATTTGAACAATTTTGTGCATAGAGAACGTTGTCGTAATTATAATGTGCAAATTTATTTTGTCATTCATCTTAAAACCACTTATTGGCAAAATAGCATTTGTTACATTTTGTGAGGTTATTTTACCCCACCCACTTTCTTTGCTATACTGAAGCAATACTGTGTATATATGGAACAGAAAATGAATAAATAAATGACCTGACAACATGTATGTGTCATTTGAAACCTTTTAATATGAAAAATGAATAAACATAACATACTCTTTGCTTAAGCATTTTGTTTCAGATTCTCATTAATATTCATGAATATGCAAATGAGCAAATTATGAAAAAAGACGTCTGTAATCAACATATTGATTTTATCTTAAAACTATTTTGGATGTTTTATAAACAAAATAAATGATGTTTTGGCATCTTAATGACACTAATGCTGAGTCTCGAAATGTTGGCGGTTGCCATGGAAACACGCTGACAGCATCCCCTACTCTTCCAACAACCGGACCTTGTTAACATATACCCTAAGCTTTAAGAAAATATAGGTGTAAAAATCCCGCTAGGGTGGGGTCGATTATGGGCCCTGGGCCTATACTGTCAATCCCGAATTAACCATGCAAATCCCACGCGATGTATAGCAGATTGCGACCAAAGTAGTCTTGTTTTTGGGAGTAAATCGGGAAACACGGAGAAATATCATGTGCCCGGATGGGTATGCCCTCTCGCATACTGATTCAACCCGGATTCGTATCGGAGTCCATTGATGACAAGCGTCCGCGCTGAGACATTTCTGTCTGTAGAATTAAAAGTAACACGTTAACGAACAAAAGGCGCACTTGTTATAACCCTGGCGAGTAGTTTTGATCCAGACTATACGTTCAATAACCCCATTCCTGTTTCATGTTTATTTCAATTATCAATACCTACTGAATATTCGTGGACAAAATAGTTATAATGAAATATTGGAATTAGGCGACTGTAAAACTAAAGAACAAGATGTGTCAAATCATATTAGCAAACAGAACAGACCCTGATCAGACGGCTCCTTTAGGTCTGGGTCTACTTTGTTTGCATATGCGTGAACCCACGTTTGTGTGAAAGAAAGGGTTAACTTAAATCATCTCATCATGATCCAGGCTGTTTGTTACTCTGGTCGGTCGTAAAATCATGTTATTAGAATTCGTGTTTATAAAATGTAGTATCTTCTGTCAATGAGGATTTGCACGGAGATACTAGATGCATGATGACAGGCTTAACTGCCCTCACATGTCATTAATTAAAAGCTGCTGCGACTGAATACCAGGAACAGGAGCATAAACACTAATATTATGCCTGAACTAAAGTAGCACATAGAATGCACAACGTTTGTATAATAGAAACACGCGTTTTACATGTATCCATTAGTAAATTTTAAAACACAAGATGGGTATTATGGTTGGGTAAATGAGCCATCATCATGTCTTTGTGCTTCGGAGAATCTCGATCAAACTTCAACTTACGTTTAATCTTTTAATTATCCTTCAGCACAAAGCCATGTGATGGCATCATATCAGATTTTAGAGAGTGTTTGCGAGCAGCTGGTATAAATAGATTAGAATAGAATATTATTGTTTTGACATAAACTGATACAGTTTCTAGTCATACAAATATACATAATAAATAAACAAGTATCACGTGACCATATTTGATATTAAACATGCATACCTGTAACAATTAATGAATATGAACATTAATTTTTAGGAGTCGGACTTGTTAACATGAGTAAATCACAATCAATTGATATTACTTATAGATTTATGCAACATAAATGCTTCATGCACACATTTAGATAACCTTTTCATAACTGAGAGCTGTGTGCAGTTCATCAGATCAGTAAATTTAAATACACTCGGAGGTCTATAGTAATACAAACTTATATGCGTTTTACAGAGCAAAACAGAGCAAAGACAGCAGTCTGCAGCAGGGGAATTCTGCCCCTAGTAATTGTCGAACGATATGTACAACTAGGTATATTTGATAAGATGGTATTTGCTTTTTCAAAGTGCATTCATTGCAACGCAGTTTGATGCCGGACACCAAAGTGCATTCGACTGCATGATGTGTCTCAAATAATATGTAGCAATGCAACGCACTTTAGTACCAAAATGTGGACACCAAAATGCGCAACAAACTTAATTATCAGACGCAAAGTGATCTGGACACCAAAGTTCAGCTCCACAAAGCTTATAGCCATAATCAATTTAGTTTGTGATTTGAATAACAAGAGGTTAACACAAGTGACAGTGTATGGACATGCTGACTAAAATCAAAATGTACTTTAAACTCATATTTGAGTTTGTCAATAAAATAATGAATTAAAGGTAATTTTTTTTATAATGCACTAAACTAATGTTCAGAACAGAACAGAGGAAAGACCCACATAAGTGTTTGTTAAATGTTTTTTTTCCCTGTTACCTAGTAACACTCAATATATACGTATTCGAGTTACGAAATGTTTCGTAGTTCGCCATGGACAAAGTCGAAATTCCCAATGAGAATAGGGTAGACACTGTACACCAAAACTATTGTCTATTCGAAGTTATTTGTGTGGAACCAACACCATTAGCAGTTCTCAATTCAGATAACGAAATATTTCGCAGTTTACCATTGAAATTACGACATAATTCACCGTTCGTCATTCAAATAATGAAGCGGTCATAAAAATGAAATCAATAGTAGCATGTTAAGCACCACTTAGATATCTGATCCTAAGCTGCGGTGGACGATGCACTGCACTTTAGGATTCAACGCACCGTGGGGTCCATTCGGAAAAAATATTCAAGACACTGTAGACACAAGTTACCGTCATCGTACCTCCTGCTAATAACTAAACACTCCTGTATTCGTTATTCACATAGCAGAGTCTCGCAGTTTTTAATTCGCTCTGGATTATAAAGTGATGTGCATATAGTCCACCGCAATTTGTGTGTAAATGTGTGTGTTTTATAGGCAGTAGATTGTCAACGAGAGTAGTGCAGAAAGCGTTCGTCCTGCATTAAGCTACCACCTGCTTGTACGACCCATGCAGACTGTGACCACTTTTAGGTGATTGCACGTGAGTTTTTTTTTTTATTGTACATCCAATTTGTACAAACTGCTTACAGAAACTATTGATCGAGTATCAAACTGTTTGGATCCTGATGAGACGCAATGTTACACGATAAAAAAGATCGCTAGATGGCGGTAAAACCTGCTCTAAACCGGACATAAGACCCGCTAGACAGGACAAAAGACCCTCTAAATCGGACTTGCAGTAAAGGAGAAAACAAATATTTTAGTGCAGCCGATTGCTTAATACAGAGTGAAAGCCATGCAGAGAGTTTCTTTGGGAAAATCTGTCTGACGTTATGCTGTCACCTGTCTTAAAGACAGGTATTAATGAGGAGAGAGAGAGAGAGAGAGAGAGAGAAAGAGAGAGAGAGAGACAGACAGAGAGAGATAGAGACCGAGAGAGAGACAGAGAGAGAGGGGGAGAGTAAGACAAAGAGAGACAGTAAGAGAGAGAGAGAGAGAGAGAGAGAGAGAGAGAGAGAGAGAGAGAGAGAGGGGGGGGGACAGTGACAGAAACAGACATACAGACAGACACCGAGACACAGGGTCCAAGACAGAGAAACAGAGGTAAAATTGGTTCGCAGTTTCGTTGTACCGAATGGAAAGCACAAACTTTTGAAGAAATAACATCTCAAACTGCACAAACAATATTCGGGCCACCACAGACACATCTTATTGTATTAATGCAGAGTTGTTATTTGGTATTCAACAGTATTTGCAGTTTATTACTGACAAAACGAAATTGATTGGTAATTAGAAAAGGAAAATGGTCAAATTAAAAGAAACGATAGCCATAACCGGCATCCGTTCTTGATTTTGGCGAATTTTATAATGATTCCTTTTCATAAAACAGTACTTAGCAGTTCATTCTTTGACTAACGAAATGATCAAATCAATCTATAAATGCACAGTGGTGATATTAAAGACACTGTAGACACAACGCATCGTTTATTTGAAGTTTTGTATTAATAACCCGTGACCATTTCATTGTTCGTTATTCGAATACGAAATAATTTGTAATTTGACTTCCTAATAATGAAGTGGTCAAAGGAGCTAAAAAGATGATATTCTTTACACTGTATATCCAACTCATTGTTGGTTCAGGGGTTTGTGAAGCCGCACTTTTGTGTCCAACGCAATTTGTTGCTCGATTCCAAAGTATGGTGAAATGTGCACCGCACTTTACTACGTAAGAAAGTATCCCCCGGTCGTAATAATACGACCCCGTTCATAATATTATGACCGGGGTTTATAGTATTATGATTCGGGGCTCATAATGTTACGACTGGGGGCAATGCTTTATGTGATCATTTTCCGCAAGAAACAGTAATCAACTGCGCAAACGAGTTGCCAAGGGAGATAATACAATGAAATGCATAGACTATTGTAGTGAAAGATTAGCCTCCCTTAGCCACATCGGACTCTACGACAATAACAAAAGATTTGTCAAACAGCTTCGACCCTGGCGAGACGCGGTTTTACTCGGCGTATCATCTGGACCCAAGCTGTTTGAAAATGGCAGTCAGATCACGCTTAGATGAAAGAAGGTTAACCCTTCACTCCATGAGCAGTCATGTAAGAAATTTAATGGCATCATGATTATTAACCCTTTCGGCGCCAAATTTCTAATTGTCGTCTGCAATTCAAGTTTGTTAAATCATTCAGTAAAATAAGGAAATGAGATACATAAATGCAAATTTCAAAGGAATAAAGCATATATATATAGATTGAGACAAATAGTGAAGTCCCTGATCAGACGCCGCCTTGGGACTGCACTATTTGTCGTGGTGCATTTATGCGACTGCGGCTGTGAAAGGGTTAATTTGATTGTTATAATAGCGCATGCACATGGGGATTTTTGGCCATGCCAGAAACTGTAGAATCATAATATCTACAATGTTATATTATATCATACGCATAGAGAGCAGATACTCTGTCTATTCTGCCTGCAAAGGCATATTTATGGAATATAGGGTAATGGATATGAGATCAAACAGTCCTTTTAACACACAGAATTCAGAATATACCAAAATCAGATGGCTCCTATAGAAGGAATAGTCCATAGAAGGAACTGCAAAGTTAGAACATCGGTTGGTTAAGTGAATTGGCTAAGTGAATTATTATAAAATTATACATTAAACCCTTCCCCTCATACAAACGCCTTTTCATGCATTTGCAAACAGAGGAGACCCAGGAAATAGTAAATTTTTTATTTTAGTTTCTAAAATGGCTACAATGTTACACTTCCCATATTTCATTACAACTATTTTGTCCATGAATATTCAGTAGGTATTGGAAATTGGACAAAATACAGAACAGGGAAAGGGTTAATGATGCCCCATCATTTGCGTTATCCCTCGCAAGGATCCTCGCAATCCTTGCGCAAGTGTCCTCGCAAAGTAAATATTCCTTGAATTGACAAACTGTATTATGACATAGGATGAATACATTATCCGTAGTACCCGTATTTAACCTGAACACTACATACATACCCCCCACTCTTTCCGTTATTCTATAGTTCGTTCATTTCAGTGCGGGAAATGAGTCACTATGTCATTTGCAAACAGTGTAGACCCAGATGAGAGGGCTCCTAGAGGAGCCCTCTCATCAAAGTCTGCTCTGTTTGTCATTTACTATTCTCTTTTAAAACTCCGTGAATATTCACTGTTAGTTCGACCTATTTTATTTGATTTTTTTAATAGGCCGTTTGAAAATGCAGCGTTGAAATATGGTTAAAATCCCATTGAACAGCTTACTAAATATACGAGCTATCACTATATACTCGATATGATAGTAGTTGGTCTCGTTAACACTACCATTTTGTGAAGTGTTATTATGTATCTTTCAGACTTATTATTGGGAATAACCAATTCCAGTACATGTACAATTATTTAAAAAAAAATGATTTCAGGTATAGTAAAATATAGCATTTCCATTTATTATTATCCTATTTACATGTAGATACTTATCTAGACCACAACATTTGTTTGCTTTTAACCTTCAATGATTGCGCCATTCTACGACTTTGCAAACATAGTAGACATCAGACAGTGGATATCAGACAGCTTCTGTAGGAGCCCTCTGATTCAGATACTGCTCTGTTTGCCTATGAAATAATATTGATTCTACATTTACTGACATAGCCAAAATGTCAGATTTTCATGTGTCATTATACAAGTAAATTTAATTAATATTCATAAATCATTATTTCTTACATTCATATGCATAGATTAAAGGGTTAACCAGTATATTGCTTTAAAAGCAGGTATATGATGTATGGGCATATTTAACACTTTATTCCATGAATATGCGTGCAAGAAATAATGACTGTATCAATACTAATTAGATGAAATTTTGTAATGACATATGAATACAGGAATGCTTAGTCATGACATAAACTGTAGAATTAGACATTCGTTATACCATAAGCAACATAGCACATACTTATTAGTCGGTTTTTCAGGAACCACCAGATCTCGATGTACAGTAAAAAAACACCCTCTAAACCGGAATTCTAGTAGAGAAGAATTTAGATACATATTTAATTAAACGTCTGATTAAGAGAGGTTTGACTGTACTCTGTTTGCAATCATGGTACCTTACGACGTGCGAGCAGATTTATAATCCTGCAAGAGCAGAACACTTCGGATCACACTTCCTCTCCCTTTCCTCACAATTTCCTTACATATACGCCTCAGTTTGTCTGCATAAACCTTTACTCCATGAATATTGATGTAAGAAACGATGACATCATGGATATTAGATTGATTAATTGTTATGGTAGCACATGGACATAGGAGAGTTTGGTCATGCCAGGAACTGCAGAAACATATCTATAGTATATTGTGACCCTGATCAGGCGGCTCCTACAGGAACCATCTGATCTGGGTCTACTCTGTTTGCAAAAGCGTAAAAAGGTGTTGTCGTGGAGTAAAGGGATAATACGCCCAGTTTACCATGCGACCCATAACTTATACCCACTTGGCTGGCCATATCTCGCAGGTTTCGCCTCCTGCCACGTATGACCAGACTGTGTATAATCTTAAAGTTTTCATCTGTAATAGTCTATCTTAGGCACCAAGACCGTTCATCATCTTCAACACTACCCCCTCCTTCATTCAGTAGACCCTGTCTTAACAGTGCTATAAGAAGGATACTTTTCTTGTAGCATTCTTGAATTCCCTTAGGTGACAAAATCTTCTTACAGGGGTACTTTATGACAGCTTTCTCCATTGTGACGGTTTGACACACTCATTTCTCCTATTTTCAGAGATTCACTTGTAATCAAAAGCTTCGAAGTAAGTATACGCATATTGAGCCGAGAACCTCTGAAAATTAACATCAGGGGTGGACTGTTTCTCTGTTTAATACGCATTGTCTACAGCATTTGTCATCTGCCACAAATGTCACTGTTATCATATGATTTTCTTCAATTTATCCCCCAAAGCCCTGATCCTGACGAGACATCGAGTTACCTGGAATCTTATCTGAACCAAAAATGTTCATCAATGTGATTTGCAGCGAAGAGTTAGCCCTATACTCCATGAATATTCATGTAAGAAATAATGGCAACGTGAATATTTATTAGCAGAATATATCCACGCGAATGTTGGTACTTGTAGAGTAAGGTATTACTTGTAGAGTCAGATACGTTATGATTTCATAAGCAATTAGAGCAGACCCTGATCAGACGGCTGATCTGGGTCTACTCTGTTGGCAAAGGTGTAAAAATGGTTGTTTATATCCGAGGTCCAGATAAGGTATGTAAATCAAAATACATGTATTTTCAACAATAATTTCTTTATTAAGATAGATCATGGAAAAGGAGCTTTCTCTATGGTGGTAAGTGCATAATCAGATATATATATTTATAACATAACACGTGGCTTCAGCGTGACGTAACACTATCATTTATTTTTTGATAATCATGGGCATATAATCACTAGTGAATAACATTCGAACGACCGAATGACCGAACGATTCATACGCGCTGTCAAAACAAACAAACTGGCGGACGGTGGTCGACCTACCTGTCCACGATTGAGTCACGATAGATGGCAAAGGATTGTTGGCACTTGCGCCTTAATTTCGATAAAATAATACAAATTGTAATCGCTGTCAGGAATCATATAAAAAATGTATGCCAAAAAAGACCTACCAGCTACTCTGACCCATACAATCCATTCTACATTTAAATTAAAATGCCTCCTCAACTTTGCATTTTCTTCACCGCATGTCCTTTTGTTTATGCAGATTTCTACTCATACAAATATCTCATCAATCAACAACAATAGTCATCTGAATCCAGCACTGCACAAACATATTTCAAATATGCTATACTCACTAACTCAGCTGATCGCGAAAATCTTCCTCCTGTTCCAACACATTTTATGCAGCAGTTCGTACTGAATCTTTTGTCCATTTCAAACATTTTCACTGAACTTGAATCGAGATTTTTTTCTCGGTGGAAATGTCCATGTCCATGTGTATACATACAACACTAATGAAGGGCTTAATATACCAAAACGAAGGCGCATTTCGAATCCCAATGACAGTGAATGTCGGACGTGTTGGCGACTCTATGTATAGGTCTTCATGTAAATGGCGCGCTTTACATAGACACATGTTGTGTACAATGACGTCAAAATGTGACGTGTTTGTAACTATGTATGTCAAAACTGTAACTCAAAAATTATTTTGACGTGTTTCTGTATGTTTTTGTATCATAAACTATCACAGTTAAATTGAATACCAGAGAGGTCTGAATTAGATCCTGGTTGATATGACGGTAAGTAAAAAATAAAGTTGGGAAATTTGGACCTACTTTGTCCCAGTTACCTAGCGAACCTAATAACACCTTTCATTCATCATTTCTATCAAACTCCCTACAGTGATCTCCCTTGTCACTACGTACGGTCATCACTGCCACCACAAGTTTTTTTTAGCTGAATTTCAGCTAAAATTTGTTTATGCATATTTTATTTTTTTGAATGTTGATTTCAATAGTTTTCGATTTTGTTTCATATTTCACAACCGGTAAAGCCAGCAAAGTAGAACAATAATCAGCTTTCCTAAAAAAAAGAATTTTGATAACCTGTAACACGTAATTCTCTATATCATAGTGACGTCACAATAATGACGGCGCCTTAACAACGTTGAAAACAATAGTTTAGTTACGCATCACTTGCACACAGCCTTATGCATTTCGGTCAGTTTGGGTAACCGAGGAAATGGATCTAGATCAGTTAACCAAATTCCCGAACAGCATAAATGCGGGACAGTGTGTAAAAGTAAATTTACCGGTTGGCTGCGGTAAGAGTTTGCAGCCGAATTAGCGTCTGCCATTGTTGGATCACATGATGTACACCATGGTCACGTGGATGTTGTGGTGGCAGGGATCTCTTCAGCGTAGCGATCAGGGGAGATTACTGCGTTGGAGGTTGCATTTCTATATGTAAGGAGAATTTATAACAATCCACGTTACTGCTGAAATATTGACTGCAAATAACATTTGTGTGTGTTATGTTATAAATAGGATCTTGCATTCGTGTTCATGATTATTGGATTTATTAAATTCGTCTTTTAAAACGATAAAAAACTCGCTAAAGCTCGTTTTTTATCGTTTTAAAAAGACTCATTTAATAAATCCAATAATCAAGAACACTCATGTAAGATCCTCTATATATATATTAAAAAATAAATTAGAAATCCAGTTTTTTACGTTTATTTGCGTTAGCGCTTTCAATGCTATTGCATATCATCAGACATTTTAAACGTATATAAAATAATAACAAGTATGACGTAACGTTATAAAACAACGGGAAACGTGTGAAGACGACGTTGCACGGCAATAAATAATTATTCATTACGTGACGTCATTAAAATACGGCAAACGTCCGAATACGACGTTGGGAAATATTTGTATATTACACAGCGGGTATTATAACCATGTCCAAAATTAAGACGTGTTATTTAATTGCGGTTGCAGAATATTTATCAAACATAACTCTTTTTCGTCTCTGAAATGGGCGCTGTCATTCAGTATTTTATAGAGCGGAAATATATTAAATTTACCCGCAGAACACTGGTGTAAATGCTTGTTCACTTTCAGAAAGCGCAGTGCTTCCGTATTCGTTTGTTGTCTATGTAAGTTCATTCTTAAATTAAGCTCATTGCTTGTTTGCCCGATATAAAATTCTTTACAATTTGGACATATTATACTATAAATGACATTTTTGGTCACACAGCTCATACTTTGCTTTACCGTGAATTGTTTTCCATTTGAAAACTGAATAGTATGTCCTTCTATTAAAGATGGGCACGTCTTACATCTTCTTCTGTTACACTTGCTAACTGAAGGAGTGTCCTCTTTCATGTCAAATTTAGAAGAAGAAAGAATTTGCTTTAAGTTTTTTGGCTGTCTTTTGCTATTAATTATTCTTTTCTTCTGTAGCACACTTTTCATTCTATCACTCTTCTGCATGGTTGCTTCACATGAGCGTATAACTGGAGACATATTTATATTTCTAGGGTTGTATGTACACACAAATGGTATCACGCTATATGTAGAGGTATCAACATCTGTGCGGTCAGTTGTACGCATAGGTCCTTTGGATTTTGCCTGTTCTATTCCATGCTGTATAAGTACATCTGGGTAATGTTGTTTGTGTAGCCACTATATATATATAAAACTGGCAATAGAATGCAACCGGAAAGGCTATATATAGCGTTTCATCAGATCATCAGGCGCAATATGATCTGATGAAACGCGTCGCGCATTTTTAAGTTATTAATTAAAGATTTTAAAGCCATATAACATTTAGTCTTTATATATATATATAAAATATTATATTGTGAAGTCCAAATAGGCAGCGTTAAGTTGGCTGCCAGTTCGCAGTTCGTTATTCGAATAACGAAATATTTCGCAGTTCGTTATTCGAATGTGAATAACGAAATAGTTTGCAATTCAATTTACGGATAACGAAATAGTCATTTAAGCTATAAATTAACAGTACAGTAGAACCCCTCTAATGCGACCACTAACAGAATAAATATAGGTGTCTTTATAAACAGCTAGTAGCTTAAAGCAGGGTGAAAGTAATGCAGAAAGTTGATATAGAAGTTTTCTGCATAATTTTCGTTCTGCATTAAGCTACCACCTGTCTCTGCCAGACTTATGCCTCTTTTTGGTGTTCGCATTAGAGGGGTTTTACTCTAATTATATTCTAGATACAGTAGAACCGAATTATCGTTGGTACATATAAAAGTATCGTGAAAGTTTATGCAGTTTTCATTCGAATCACAAAATATAGTTTGTATTTTGTAAAATGAAATTTTGGACACACTAGACCCAAGTCATAGTTGAATCAATGATTTCAATATATAATCCGGAGCCATTTCGCAGTTCGTTATTCGAATAACAAAATATTTCGCAGTTCAACCTCCGAATAACGAAATGGCTAAAATAAGTTTTAAATGCGAAATAATGATATTTTAGACACACTAGACCCAAGTTATAGTGGAATTAATGATTTATATATTAAATCCGGGACCATTTCGCAGTTCGTTATTCGAATAACGAAATATTTCGCAGTTCAACCTCCGAATAACGAAATGGCCAAAATAAGTTTTAAATGCGTAATAATGATATTTAAGACACACTAGACTCAAGTCATAGTGGAATCAATGATTTCTATATAAAATCCGGGACCATTTCGCAGTTCGTTATTCGAATAACGAAATATTTCGCAGTTCAAAATCCGAATAACGAAATGGCCAAAACCAGATATTAATGCGCAAAGATGATATTTTAGATACCCTAGATCCAAGACATAGTGGAATCAATGATTTCTATATAAAAGCCGGAGCCATTTCGCAGTTCGTTATTCGAATAACGAAATATTTCGCAGTTCAACCTCCGAATAACGAACTGGCCAAACTAAGTTTTAAATAGGTAATGATGATATTTTAGACACACTATACCCAATCCATATCGGAATCAATGATTTATATTCAAAATCCGGGACCATTTCGCAGTTCGTTATTCGCATAACGAACTATTTCGCAGTTCAACCTCCGAATAACGAAATGGTTAAAATAAGTTTTAAATGCGTAATAATGATATTTTAGACACACTAGACCCGAGCCATAGTGGAATCAATGATTTCTATATAAAATCCGGAACCATTTCGCAGTTCGTTATTCGAATAACGAAATATTTCGCAGTTCAACCTCCGAATAACGAAATGGCCAAAATAAGTTTTAAATGCGTAATAATGATATTTTAGACACACTAGACCAAGTTATAGTGGAATTAATGATTTATATATAAAATCCGGAACCATTTCGCAGTTCGTTATTCGAATAACGAAATATTTCGCAGTTCAACTTCCGAATAACGAAATGGCCAAAACCAACTATAAATGCGCAAAGATGGTATGTTAGATACCCTAGACCCAAGTCATAGTGGGATCAATGATTTCTATATAAAATCCGGGACCATTTCGCAGTTCGTTATTCGAATAACGAAATATTTCGCAGTTCAACCTCCGAATAACGGAATGGCCAAAATAAGTTTTAAATAGGTAATGATGATATTTTAGACACACTAGACCCAAGTCATATCGGAATCAATGATTTCTATACAAAATCCGCGACCATTTCGCAGACCATTTCGCAGTTCGTTATTCGAATAACGAAATATTTCGCAGTTCAACCTCCGAATAACGAAATGGCCAAAACCAGCTATTAATGCGCAAAGATGATATTTTAGATACCCTAGACCCAAGTCATAGTGGAATCAATGATTTATATATAAAATCCGGAGCCATTTCGCAGTTCGTTATTCGAATAACGAAATATTTCGAAGTTCAACCTCCGAATAATGAAATGGCAAAACTAAGTTTTAAATAGGTAATGATGATATTTTAGACACACTATACCCAATCCATATCGGAATCAATGATTTCTATTCAAAATCCGGGACCATTCCACAGTTTGTTATTCGAATAACGAAATATTTCGCAGTTCAACCTCCGAATAACGAAATGGCTAAAATAAGACGTCCGTAAACCGGTTTAAACCCCCAGTGGTGTTTTTGCTACTGACCGTGCCAAGGCGGTACTCTCTTTGTCACCCTTCCTTTTATTTGCCTTGCGTCTTTGTGCTTGTGATTTTGTTTATGTGAGGAACGTTTGTCTCTGGTTCTTGTGTGTCTTTTGGTGTTTTCTGTGTTCATTTCGTGTGTGAGTGTGCGTTTGGGTGTGTTGTTGTTGTTGTTGTTGTTGTGTGTGTGTGTGTGTGTGTGTGTGTGTCATGCTGTCTATCGGTGTTTTGGTGGTGGTTGCGTCTTGTATGTGGCTTTGCCTGCTTGACTTTACTACTTTTCTAATTAAATGCGTAATAATGATATTTTAGACACACTAGACCCAAGTTATAGTGGAATTATTGATTTATATATAAAATCCGGAGCCATTTCGCAGTTCGTTATTCGAATAACGAAATATTTCGCAGTTCAACATCCGAATAACTAAATGGCAAAACTAAGTTTTAAATAGGTAATTATGATATTTTAGACGCAATAGACACAGGCCATATCGGAAAAATGATTTCTATACAAAATCCGGGACCATTTCGCAGTTCATTATTCAAATAACGAAATATTTCGCAGTTCAACCTCCGAATAACGAAATGGCCAAAATAAGTTTTAAATGCGTAATACTGATATTTTAGACACACTAGACCCAAGTTATAGTGGAATTCATGAGTTCTATATAAAATCCGGGACCATTTCGCAGTTCGTTATTCGAAAAACGAAATATTTCGCAGTTCAACCTCCAAATAACGAAATGGCCAAAATAAGTTTTAAATGCGCAATAATGATATTTTAGACACACTAGACCCAATTATAGTTGAATCAATGATTTCTATATAAAATCCGGGACCATTTCGCAGTTCGTTATTCGAATAACGAAAGGCTTTTATATATACAGTAAAGCCACTCTACTACGAACA
Organism: Azorinus chamasolen; assembly: GCA_963576725.1. Classification (NCBI taxonomy): domain Eukaryota; kingdom Metazoa; phylum Mollusca; class Bivalvia; order Cardiida; family Solecurtidae; genus Azorinus; species Azorinus chamasolen. Next base: position 13,299,856 of record OY755244.1, on the reverse strand, counting down.
CTATATTATGTTAATTATTTTGTGTTTAAGTCAGGTGGTTGCTTAAAGCAAGGTGAAAGTAAAGCAGAAAACTCTTCAGGGGCTTCCTGTTTTACTTGCATTTTGTTTTAGCTGTCACCTGTCTTTGATACAATCAATCAGCATTCTTTTATGTGGTCGTAATAGAGAGGTTGTACTGTACTGTAGAAATCAGTACGCACAACATGCGCTGTAACTGCGGAGCTCGTGCTACGGTACGGTCCACGTGCGTTCTATGTGCTAGAACCAGTGCGTTGTGCGCTGATTGGCTGTACAAGGTACATGCGTCACCCGTCCTTGGGATTATCCGTAACCCGAATGCAGCCTGAACGCATGAAACGTTCCTCATGCATGCACTAAAAGCTCTACGACGTGTCTGCGTGCCCCCAAATCCACACGGAGGCGGTACTCATCACGTACGAATCCCCAAACTATGCCCACGTTGCAAGTAGACAACGCGCACCTGCAAGTACCGCGGGTTGTGACCAGGGCTTACTTAAATAATTATTCGTTTAATAATATATTTTTCATTAATAGAGAATCATCATCGGTGAATTACTTAGGCTACAGTCCTACTAGCGCTTGCCACTGGCGACCTCTGAGACCTCTGAAACCGCCGATCGTCTGCGATTGTCGGCGACTAAATTCTAAAAACATTCGTAGTCACATTGGCGATGCATCTGCGACATTGCGATATTCGTACGAAGGTTCCACAATCACTTCTGATCTGTTGTGTGGTCACGTGATCTATGCCTAGTCGCGGATAATCTTTAGGCAGTCGCTGGTAATTGCACGACAGTCGTAGGTTATTGTGGAAAGGTCGCTGATAGTCGTAGGACTGTAGGGAAGATCACCAACGACCAGTTAAAGATTATTGGAGACCTTCGTACGACGATTGCATGATTACCTGAACTCTCCAATGTTACATCTTAAAGATTACCGGCGACCAGTTCGATCGTAAGGAGGTTGTTGTGCATGCTCAACAACCTCTCTGCGACTGAAATCGGTCGCACGACTAGAAACGATTACCAACGATTACTGAATACTACCCGCGATTGTCAGCCACTTGTCGTGCGACCTTCGTACGAATATCGGCGACAAGAAGTTGCTAGAGATAGTAAACAGGGTATAAGTGGTCGTCGGCCTAGTGGGACTGGGTCCTGAGGTTGATCAACATGGTCAACAACCACTCTACGACTGAAATGCGACTGAAATTGGTCGCACGATTGTAAACGATTACCAACGATTACTGAAGACCACGGGCGATTATCAGTGACTTTCGTACGAATATCGGCGACCAGAGGTCGGTAGCAATCGTAAACAGGTCTTAAGGGGTCGTAAGGCCTAGTAGGACTGGGCCCTTAGGGGAGCAGAAAAGTATTATTTAGACCACTTTCTTTTCTACATACCACAAATAGCTTCCCCCTAAGTCTAAAGAAGGCTTACTTGTCTATTCTGAGCGATCCCTAAATTATTCAATTGTAAAGTTTTTGTTGGAAAAAAATCTCTGAGAATTTAAAAGTTCAATACCTATTAGTATTGTCTGGTAAAGTTCATAAGACATTCATGCCAATTTTGATTATTGAGGTTTCATTCCTCATCAAATGTTAGCTGATTCCATCTACACCTCAAACTCAAAAGGTTGTCCAATGTAAAAGGGTAAACTGAAATTCATGTACTAGAAAAAAAGCTTTGCTTATTTTTCTGTAAATCCTCGAAGAAACAAAATCGAATTATTGACATTGCCTTCATGTAGTAATTGCCTTTAAACGTTGCATCCGACGGTGATTGTTGGTCTAATAAATTTATCGCAACATAGATGGAAAAATGCAAACATGGACCATGCTTAACCCTTTCGGTGCCAACATAAACTTTCGAAGGATCTCCCACTTTCAGAATTTATCTGCGTAGATAATTGTCTGCTACAGGTTATAATGTGGGGTGGGTTATTTTCATTTTTTTTTTACAAAATTATACTCAGTGTCAAACAGTTTGGATCCTGAGTAGACGTCGAGTTACTGGGCGACGTTGATCCGAACTGTTTCACAAGTCATCATGGATTCGCCTATGACGGTGAAAGAGTTATATACGTCAGAAGTGTTTTTACGTATACATATGTATGAGGGTGTGTGTAAAAAAGACATCTACCCTTTAGGAGCCAACTAGTTGTCGTCGGTGTTTCTCAAGTCATAATTGAGGTCAAACAGTTTGAATCTAGATACATATCAAGCTATTTGACATCTCACCAGGATCTAATCTTTTTGCCAAGGTGACCACATATTTTCACAATACAGCAAGCCCTACGAGTCACCCTTGCACAGAAAGGGTAAAATCCGCAGTGTTCGTGTTTTCTACACAATGAAGGACATGACGGTTAACTTCGCCGTCATCAAAGGAGCGATCGCACTAGATCAAAGCTTGATGAGTTAGCAAATTCTTTCGGTGTTTCTCGATTTTGTAGAAAAATATGACAGTTTCAAATTAACGCCAGTAGTCTTACTACCAAAATTAAGGCTTTATATGATGGATATTCATGAAATACGAGATGTTTAACATCGTGAATATTAATTAGAAGATATTTATTTCTGGCCTATGCATATACCAAATTTGGTCATAGCAGAAACTGTAGAACCGGATTGATATTACTCATTAGCAAAGACGGCTACTACGAAAAGCGTCTCATATACGTCTACCATTATTTGCAAAGGCGTCAATAGCATCCCTATCAGGTAAAGGGTTAATGAATAATGATCCATGCGATCTGAACTTTGCAACCATGGTGAACAATGCAAACAAAAGATTGCGGACTAGGAACAGAATTGTTGTCCCAGTAAATTAGTAAGTCCATGCCCATTTGAAAAAAAGAAGAAGAAAAAACATTACCCATTCAAACATGGCTGAACGCGCTACCGCGATATTCGAATACCAGAATAAATTCGCGGTACTCTTATACGTCTAATTTGCAATGCAATAATATTTTAACCATAAATTTATGTTTAGATCAGAACACTTGATAGTTGTAAATAGGAGTATAAGGCTATTTTATAGAATATGGGACTGCGAACCATCAGTGTCAAAATGTAAAATAAATGGAAATACAGTTAAATAAATGATACATAAAACCCGCCTCATACCGGCACTTGTTACTTCGTAATATTCGACATAAGGCGAAAGATCTCATCGAGTATGTGCCTATATGCACTATATTTCCCATTTTCATAAAGACAATTTCGGGTGCCGACACCGGCAGTCAATTTCGGCAAATTTGTTTAACCCTTCCGCTATTCAATATTCATGTAAGAAATAATGATATCATGAATATTTATTTACTGAACTTTACAAAAAAATGTTTTTCTGTGAGAAAAACTATAGTTTCAGATCTATATCATGTCAAAATCTAACAGAGCAGACCCTGATCATAGGGACTGTCTGAACTGGGTCTATTCTGTTTGCAAATGCATGAAAAGGCGTTCATATGAAGAAAGGGTTAACGGTATATTTGCCACTCGATTGACCGACCCCTCCATAGCATTTAGGCACGTTCAACGCCTATGCTCGCGGATATATAACATATTTGGACCATTTCGTTATTGATAATTCGGACTTTGAACTGCGATGTATATGGTTAATTGAATAATAAACTCCAAAATGGCTCCATATTTAATATATAAATCATTGATTCAACTATGAGATACATCCAGTGTGTCTGAAATATCATCATTGAGCAATTATAACTTTTATTGCCATTTTGTTATTCGGAGGTTGAACTACGTAATATTTCGTTATTCGAAGAACGAACTGTCAAATGGCATGATTTAATATATAAATCATTGAGTTCACTATGACTAGGCTCTATAGTGTCTAGCATATTATCTCTGCTCATTTTATAGTTTATTTTGATCATTTCGTTATTCGAATAACGAACTGCGAAATATTTCGTTCTTCGTATAACGAACTGCGAAATATTTCGTTATTCGAATAACGAACTGCGAAATATTTCGTTATTCGAATAACGAACTGCGAAATGGCGCCAGATTTTATATAGAAATCAATGGTTAAACTATGGCTTGGGTCTAGTGTGTCTAAAATATCATCATTGCGCTTTTATAGCTTATTTTTGCCATTTCGTTATTCGGAGGTTGAACTGCGAAATATTTCGTTATTCGAATAACGAACTGCGAAATAGCTACGGATTTTATATAGAAATCATTGATTCCACTATGACTTGGGTCTAGTGTGTCTAAAATATCATCATTAGGCATTTAAAAATTATTTATGCCATTTCGTTATTCGGAGGTTGAACTGCGAAATATTTCGTTATTCGAATAACGAACTGCGAAATGGCTCTGGATTTTATATAGAAATCTTTGATTCCACTATGATTTGGGTCTAGGGTATCTAAAATATCATCTTTGCGCATTTATAGCTGGTTTTGGCCATTTCGTTATTCGGAAGTTGAACTGCGGAATACTTTGTTATTCGAATAACGAAATGCGAAATGGCTCCGGATTTTATATAGAAATCATTGATTCCACTATTGCTTGGGTCTAGGGTATCTAAAATATCATCTTTGCGCATTTATAGTTGGTTTTGGCCATTTCGTTATTCAGATGTTGAACTGCGAAATATTTCGTTATTCGATTAACGCACTGCGAAATGGCTCCGGATTTTATATAGAAATCATTGATTCCACTATGGCATGGGTCTAGTGTGTGTATAATATCATTATTACGCATTTAAAACTTAATTTGGCCATTTCGTTATTCAGAGGTTGAACTGCGAAATATTTCGTTATTCGAATAACGAACTGCGAAATGGCTCCGGATTTTATATAGAAATCATTGTTCCACTATGACATGGGTCTAGTGTGTCTAAAATATCATCATTACGCATTTAAAACTTATTTTGGCCATTTCGTTATTCGGAGGTTGAACTGCGAAATATTTCGTTATTCGAATAACGAACTGCGAAATGGCTCCGGATTTTATATAGAAATCATTGATTCCATTATGACATGGGTCTAGTGTGTCTAAAATATCATTATTAAACATTTAAAACTTATTTTTGCCATTTCGTTATTCGGAATTTGAACTGCGAAATATTTCGTTATTCGAATAACGAACTGCGAAATGGCTCTGGATTTCATATAGAAATCTTTGATTCCACTATGATTTGGGTCTAGGGTATCTAAAATATCATCATTACGCATTTGTAACTGGGTTTGGCCATTTCGTTATTCGGAGGTTGAACTGCGAAATATTTCGTTATTCGAATAACCAAATGCGAAATGGCTCCGGATTTTATATAGAAATCATTGATTCCATTATGACTTGGGTCTAGGGTATCTAAAATATCATCTTTGCGCATTTATAGTTGGTTTTGGCCATTTCGTTATTCAGATGTTGAACTGCGAAATATTTCGTTATTCGAATAACGAACTGCGAAACGGTCCCGGATTTTGTATAGAAATCATTGATTCCACTGATTCCACTATGGCTCGGGTCTAGTGTGTCTAAAATATCATTATTACGCATTTAAAACTTATTCTGGCCATTTCGTTATTCGGAGGTTGAACTGCGAAATATTTCGTTATTCGAATAACGAACTGCGAAATGGCTCCGGGTTTTATATAGAAATCATTAATTCAACTATGACTTGTGTCTAGGGTATCTAAAAGATCATCTTTGCGCATTTATAACTGCTTTTGGCCATTTCGTTATTCGGAGGTTGAACTGCGAAATATTTCGTTATTCGAATAACGAACTGCGAAATGGCTCCGGATTTTATATAGAAACCATTGATTCCACTATTGCTTGGGTCTAGGGTATCTAAAATATCATCTTTGCGCATATATAGCTGGTTTTGGCCATTTCGTTATTCTGAGGTTGAATTGCGAAATATTTCGTTATTCGAATAACGAAATGCGAAATGGTCCCGTATTTATTATATATAAATCATTGCTTCCACTATGAAGGGGTCTAGTGTGTTTAAAATATCATCATTACCCATTTTAAATTTAATTTGGCCATTTCGTTATTCGGAGGTTGAACTGCGAAATATTTCGTTATTCGAATAACGAACTGCGAAATGACTCCGTATTCAATATATAAATCATTGATTCTACTATGACTGGGCATACGGTGTCTAAAATATTATCTCTGATAATTTATAACTAATTTGTATAATTTCGTCATTCGAATAACGAACTGCGAAATATTTCGTTATTCGAAAAACGAACTGCGAAATATTTCGTTATTCAAATAATTATCTGCAAAATGGCTCTGGAATTAATATATTAATCTTTGATTTCACTATGACTGGGGTGTACAGTGTCTAACATATCATCATTGAACATTAATAACTTATTTTGACCATTTCGTTATTCAGTGGTAGGACCACGAAATATTTCGTTATTCGAATGGCTCCGGATTGTATATATATGATTTGATTTACATATGAGTTAGGTCTACAGTGTCTTGAATATATTCGGATATTGAACTAGGACCTAATTTGTTATTCGAATGAAAACTGCAAAGTGGCCTGACTTTTATATGTACCCGCGATAATCCGGTTCTGCAGTATCTAGAATATAATTACAGTAAATCCCCTCTAATGCGAACACCAAAATGGGGCATACTTCTGTCTGGCAGAGACAGGTGGTAGCTTAATGCAGAACGAAAGTTATGCAGAAAACTCCTATAGGAACTTTCTGCATTACTTTCATCCTGCATTAAGCTACCACGTGCTAATACAGACACATATGGTTATTCTGTTAGAGGGGTTCTACTGTACTGTTAATTAATAGCTTAATTGACCATTTCGTTATTCGTAAATTGAATTGCAAACTATTTCGTTATTCACATGCAACTAACGAACTGCGAAATATTTCGTTGTTCGTTATTCGAATAACGAACTGCGAACTGCGAACTGGCAGCCAACTTAACGCTGCCGTCCAAATATTCATTTCCGATAAACACAGACATTTCCGATAAACACAGACACTGCTTTTTTATGTACTAAATGCCATGCCGTTCAAATGCGCTTTGTGTCCACCAAACACACACACGCACATACACTTTAATTTTGAACGTTGTTACAATTTATTTACTATAAGCAATAACTGTTACTGAGTAAATGGAAATTATCTCAACCAGCTGCACGTTCTAATCATTCGGAGTCCCCACTGTTTTTGCACGGTTAAAAACTGATGGATGCCATTAGAGCAAACCCTGAGAAGTTTGAGGACTCGTCGGGGGTCTACATCGTCTGCTATACCAAGGTATCCCCTTTCTCACAGAACGATATTATATGTATTACGTTTTCGACACCGTTCTCGAATTTAAAGGCAAACAAATCAGACATGCCTTATTCTGATCTATCTTAATAAACCGAAATAACAGGCACTGTATACACAAATCCGGTTCAAACCAGATTTTGAATTTATCGGTGAAATTGAGTGATTTCGTTTTTAGTTTACTTTGGGCGAGTCGGTGAATATTACAAACAGTTTGACGGAGAGAGAGAGAGAGAGAGAGAGAGAGAGAGAGAGAGAGAGAGAGAGAGAGAGAGAGAGATTTACAGTATCATGTAAATATTTATTGTTAATGGATATGTCAGAGAGGCACTTCTTGCTTGGAACAATAATCAATAACCGTTTCAGTATACTGAAACAATTTGGGTCCAGGTCAGATGCTTAGTTTTATATTCGGCGTCTTATCTTTAGCCCTAATTGTCTTTTGTGACTAGAACGATATTCAGCACTTTGGAGAAAAACTGTAAATGTGTGGTCGAGTGGTTACGATCTCCGACTACGAATAATTTAGGCCTTACCGCTGTGGTTTCGTTCCTCGTCTTCAGGCGCTAATAACATTCTAGATTATTTTCTGTTCAAGAGATCAAAACGTTTGTATACGTTATAAATAGTTCAGACACTGATCAGACTACAACTTTATGGCATGGTATCTGGTATGCATCTGTTCCAATTTACAATGCAATACCAGTAATGCCGATAGGTCTCTAGTTTGTGATGAAATAATCCAAACTGGGTAGATCTGCGATCAGACGTTGATATACACATATATGTACTCCGAATCTAATCTGAATGTCTGTATTGAGTTTTTCGATAAACGGGATAACGTTAATTGCAGTATATGTATGTGGATGTAATGTCTCTCAATAACACACAGTGTTTTATATTTTATTTTTTTCCTACCGTTGCAAACAGCATACACTGTCGCGGTGTCGGAAACGCAGTGGCTTGCTAGGGTCTAGATTGTTCAAATTGTTTTGAGTTCCATAAGCTGACTATTTTACATATTTATCTGCCATGTTTTGCTTTACTTTAACGCGCTAAACAGTTCATAGGAGAAGTATCGGAGACGCTAAATATTACATTTATTTTGCGTAAAGTGAATAAATTTAGGCTAAACTTGGTATAGTGCACAATACAGAATTAAATAGCAGGTAATCCCTTTAAAAACTTAAATATTTGCTGCGTGTACCGAAAATAATGATTTGTACTTCTGATTGTTACATACATTTTCATTTGGAAACTGGTGTTTTTTCATCATCCAAGTTAAAAGCGGGAATATTACACAAGTTACGACGTAGTTAATAGTCTCCGACGCTTAGAAATTGAAACCTAAGGCTTCGGCATTCCTTTATACCAGACCCTAAAATGCTTGATATCTAATAAAACGCTAGTATCGAACAGGTTTAGTATTTATATGGAAGCACAGCCCACTAACGACACACTAGTTTTTAGGGTGGACTAAGCATATTAAGGAGTTACAACAAATCATCCGGTAAACCCCTACTTTTGTATAATATTTTAATTGGACATAATTTTCTGCAAACCAAACCAAAAATAACATTTTGTGCAGTTAGGAATGTTTAAAATTCCCCTATGAAATCGAAACATTTTGAGAAATTCGACGTAAAAAAATAACACTATAACGCCACCTATGTAGCGCTGCGTCTTTGACTTAAAATATACTAAATATCAGACGCATTCCGCCTTAAATTCAGTACATCTATTGTTCTACATTCTAATACCATGTGTTCCTTATTTGATCTGCTTTTCAATATACGAACCTCGGAAATGTAAGTATTGCGTACAACATCACCGGAATGCCTTGTACCCAAAGAAAAATAATTTGTATGAGACCGGTAATAATTTGTATGCAACCGGTTTGAAGGACACGACTGATTACTCTGATATCCTAACTATCGTTACAAAAGAAAAATAACAATGCAGTTAAGCGGTGAGACCATTTTCAAGATATAAGCTATTAATTCTCTGTTGAATGTTTACAAAACAGGAAAACATAAATAATGTTATATGTCTATTAATGTTAAAGTAAGTTTGAATACGTTTGGAATAAGTATAGTGAGTGTTTAAGCTAACATGCATTTTATTTAGATGCTACAGATGCAATTTCCATGCTCAACAGGACCGGTGATTTGCTGACCACTTTACAGTTACGATAAATTAGTGAGCTGGTAATCCTTAGCATAAAACTCGTGCCTTCGGAAGGAATGACCAATAAATAACGAAATATACCGTGTTTTTTACAAGTGTGACTACCAACTGTTCAATGTGGCAGCTCGTGGCATGGTTTTCTAACAGCCATTTTTTAAAAAAAATATTTAAGGATTCTTAATGTCAGAGTGTCTCTTGTCAATCCACTGCTATACTTAAACGCAATTGTTAGTTCTGAAGCGTCACAGGGAAACATACATATTTTAGCAGCAGTCACTTTAGTCTAACCACTAAATTACTAAAATTCAAATTACAATATCTAGTACTCTAAGACATCCATGCAGATTCTAGGGGGCGGGGTGCGTACTTGGTAGAACTTGTGGCCCAACCCCTTTCAATCTTCATTGAAATAAATTATGTTTAAACTAATTTACGTAACATCAGGGGCTAATGAGATGCGCGAGCAGATTCACGCCGCAAAGACTATTTGATTATACCGCTTTGTAGCCTCTCCAAAATGTACATTACCGTGCCAAAATCCCGTACAGTGATAAATGGTCTGCCCATCCGGTCACCCTTAGCCTGCTGGATGCGACTGTGCTAAATATGCAAACAGTATAGATCCAAATAAGACGACAAGCAACTACGCGTTTCACGCCGATCTAGGCTTTATGAAACTTGTCCAAAACTTTCACAAAGCATTTTGTAAATCGGTAAAGTTTTAAAAGTGCCACAGACAAGATACTGCGCATGTACAAAGTTTCATTGCAGGCTAATGTTTTAACTGGCAAACAACACATAATTACTCAATAATGTCTTGAAACGGTAAAACTCTGAATACCTGCAAGTGTGGCGTCTTGTCAATACATTTATAGCAATTAAACCCCTATCCTGCCGTTCGCGACCAAAGAGCCATATGCTAACAGCTTTGACACTCAATCAGTATTTCTACAACACATTTGGGTAATGTAGTGTGTCAGAGTCAGAGTTCAAGTTTGTAAACATCAGAGTTTGTTCGGTTTAGTTTTTGCTGTGCTGTACATAGTGATATTATTTACAGTAATAATAGTGCCTATTTTGGCCTTTTGGCTATCATTCCGATCACCAAAACCATTTATGAACCAACAAAACAGATGCCATGTTAACTGTTTAACATTTATACTAATCAAGATAATTAAGTTTATCACCACAACAAACAGTGCGGACACTGGCGAGATATTACATAAGCGATAAAATGAATGAGTTTGGTCTACTGGGGTTTCGTAGTTAATTAATATAATAATAATCTTTATTTCCTCCAGATCAGGAGAGCATAGAAATATTTCACATACAAACACAGTAAACAAGTACAATCACAAATGTTATTTACAGTACAATGAACACTGACCAAAACATGAATACGACGATTTACAATGATAATGATGAAAGTGATGATGACTGTGAGTGCTGATGACGATGTGTTATGACTACAGTATAGACGCCATGAGCCATTACTCTGTCGAAACGAAACACAGAGCGACGGCTAACATCCTTAACCCTTTCCTTACTGAAAATTATTTCAGCATGATTTGATCCGACAACCACTCCGTTTTGTCCAGCACAAACGACTAAGCTGACGGATCAAATCTATGCAATCACATAAACATGCATTGTGCCCTGATCGGACGACTCCTGTTGGAAACGTCTGACCTGAGTTTATTCTGTTTAACAGATATGAACGTATCGTTATGCAAAGGAAAGAGTTAAAACCAACACAAGCTTGACTATAAAGTTAATGCATACAATACTTCCCATTGGCAGGAACTACCATACCACGACTACTGTGGATTAGAATAAACATTATATTACCGATTCCGAAGTTTAAACTGGGATGTACAACATATACTGACATGTTAATACATTGATTATTTCAGTTAGAACAACTTTTACAAAAATTATTTTACTGAAATTCGTAATAAAATTTAGTCGCCCCCAATTTATTTTGATACTGTACATCATAATACTATATATGTTACTACTGTTTATCAATCTGTCTCAAATCTGATTTGAAGCAATAATTGTTTTAGGACATTTTCGCAGTGTGACCTGTTTGGTCGTATTTTTCTAAAATCATTAGAATGTATCTCCTTTATAGTATACTTTTAAACAAACCAAATATATACTGTATATTAACTTTTTTAACCCATTTATTCCCACATAATAGATTGTTGAAAGCCTCCATTTTATATTTTGAGAGGGCACAGGTAACAGAATATTTGTTGGAATAAGCCATTGACATCGGTGACTTCAACAAACACTGCAGATCCTGATCTGGGTCTACACTGTTTGCCTATGTCCCTTTAAAGGGACACCCGGCACACATGGGTTAATTTAATATATTTTCTGTTGACATACGTATAATACACATGCAATATCTGTAATATGCACGGGTTCATGATAATAATAAATTATGCCTCAAGTCTCTTATAGTTCAATTATGAATGGCAGTGTTAATCCTTTCGCTGCCAATGCCGGATCTGTGATTACCTATGCAAACAGTTTGGATCCATATGAGACGCCGATCAACTCGGAGTCTCATCAGGATCCAAACTGTTTGTTACTGTTACTATATACTTGAAACAAAACTGAAGAAAATAAAAATAAATGACGACAGAATTTGGCAGCGAAAGGGTTAAATTGTTGTGATACAGAAACTGTACTTTTATTATGCTGCTCAACTATGATAACATTCAATAAAGTGCAAATCCCTCACGTTGTATTTATAAATAGCAATCTAACGGTCTGTGCAATTTCGCCGATCACTTACTATTGTTCTTTAATCCGGCTAAGCGCGATGTAATTTTAGGAGTCCACTGGGCCGGCGCCAGTAGGTGCCCGTTTGCGCCAATGCAATTTGCTGTGGCGCCTAGTGTCGCCAATAAGGTGCATAGTGGCGTGTAGTGGCTCAAACTGCCCCCAATTGGCTCGTGGTGGCCCGTAACGGCGCCAAATTGGAATTTGGTGCGATGAAAATTTCAAAATGTTTGAAATTTTCGTCGCGCACCTTGCATCGAGCAATCAGCGCCAAGTGTCCACCAAGTGGCACCACATGGCGCGAACATATCGCCCTTTGGCGCAAACAAATCGCCTCTTGGAATCCACTGGAATGTAATGGCGCGTGCCAAGTTGCTCCAGTGATATTTCGCGATACATGGTGCCACATGGCACCAATAGGCGCAAAATGGCACCTTGTTTGCGCCACTACGCGCCAAATAATTCCAACAGAGGCGGATAGTCCGCGCCGAAGCACACCCAATGTGCAGTGGCGCGATCCAAACCGCACCCGATTGGTGACTACTTCGCACCAAATGCCACCTGGTTACCCGCCATTCTGCGCCACTTGCCGCCTATAAAGGTAGGGCGGCATCGTAGGACTTTCTCACACAACTTTCAAGATTCGACTCGACAACACCTCCACCTCCACGCACAACTCCACCCACAGGAGCTGGTACTTTGAATCTACGAGAGCCATCAGGACAACCGAGAAGAACTGCTTGTAGTTGAAGTAAAGGCTGCCTGATTTCTTGGGTTTCTGGAGATGTTTTGGGTTTCTAGGGGGCGTGAGCAGTGTTGCACTTTCAATTACTGTTCATGAACAGACTCAATAAAACCGAGTCTGCAATTTTCTCTTTTGTGTTGCAATTTTTGCTCTCAGGGGATCACCTCCCTTCAGAATTTTATGCTTTCCATCATAGGCTCCCAAACTGTGAGTAAGATTCCATCTGGCTTCAAAATCACCTGCAACCTCAAGCCAGTTTTCATTGGTTGTGGGGAGGGAGATGACTTCTGCAACATACTCATTCACTATCGCTCTGGCGACATCAGGGACATACCCTTGGATGGTTTCCTTGCCCACTCGGAAGTTGTAACCCAGCTCAGCACCTGTGGCCCCAGTGGCGAGATAGCACAGGAAGACGCACAACTTGAATGGAAATGGATTTCCTGAGGTGGGTGTCCTTCTTCTGCAAGTGGGATGTAAGCCTGATCAACAGGTCATCAAACATCTCTGGGGACAGCCTGGTGTGGGTTTTGAACTTCCTCATGTCGTTCTCCCTCAGCTCTTCAATCAAAGCGTGGTGCTGTCCACGTTCGGCCCTCAGCTGTGGGTGGAGCATGGGTCTAAACCACCAGTTATGCGTCCTTTTCTTCTTAGGAGGCTCTTCTTCTTCAGGATTCGCCAGCATTAGATGATAGGCTGTGGCCATCTCAGCATCTCTCATCATCTTCTGATGGAGCAGCAGCATCACTCCAACATTATCCAAAGCCTCAGACATATCAAATTTGTAAATAGAGATGAAGAGAAGAAAGAAGAGATGTTGTTCATACAGCAGCTAAGGAGGGTCTAAACCAGGTAGCCGATGGCTGATATTTATATAGTCGGCAAGTAGCACCGAATGGCGGCAAGTTGAAACCAATTTGGCGACCTTTGGCACAAACTAATCACCAAGTGGCGCAAAGTAGCCGTCTATCGGCGCGAATGGCGCCAACAAGGTGAAATTTGGAATCAAATGACCGTGCAATGAACTGGAGCAAACTGGCGCAACATTTAGAGCAAGCCAGGTGGCATTTGGCGCACACCATTTGGCACCCAATTTATTCCACTTGGCGACACATGCCGAGCGGACATCGAGTCACTACGCGCCAATCACATAATCTTTGGCGCGAACTGGAACCAACTGGCGCCGGCCCAGTTGACTCCTAGTATAACAGAATTGCAAGCAGCTATGTTCCGGATCAGACACCGAATAACTGCAAATTGTTTGGAACACGGGCAAATATTCTACAACCTGGACGATTTGGATGAACTTGAATGCGACCATTTTTGCCCGCGTGAAAAAGGAATCAAGGCGAACTCTAATTTTAGCCTTATATGACTTTTATCATATTGAGAAAATGACAAAATAACTGTCTGCTTATTTATTACGTCTGTTTCGACTGTTAGTACAATAAAATTGGCATTTAAAACAGTGGACCCCGATCAAACATCTCGGGTCTGACGCGAAGTCTGATAAGGGTTTACACCTTTTGAATTATCAGAATCAAATATACACATGCGAACCTCAGTAAATAAGTAAAACACTATAAACTTATTTTTCTATACTATGCAAACAATGAAGACACTCGTCAGACACCGCGTCTCTGATGATATTGGTTTACACTGTTTGCATTGCAATAAGCCCCCTTTTCCTGGAGCACGGCTCATCCATTCATATAATGTTTACAATATAATGACAATAGTGATACATTTGAGCGTATCCTTTTATATCCTGACAACGGCTTGCACCGAGTTTGGTACGGTTCGGTTTGATTAACTAGTGTTAACTCTTTCAGCGCCGAAGTCGCATAAACGTACAAAAATGAGTCATGCAGGAAACACCACATACAGAACAAACAGTCGCCCGAACAGCAACACAAGGAAACAGCAAATGTACATAACTATAAAACCAAGAGACACACAAAGACAAAACAAACATACAATAGGGGGAAGATGGAAGTACCGCCTTGGAACGGCCAGTGACAAAAGTCACTGGGGGGTTAAACCGGTTTATGGGCGCCCAACCTCACACTTATTCCATCCCCACCCTAAAATACAAACAGTGTAAATAAACGTATCCCCTCTCTGACTAATGTACAACAACCGCGATGGCAAATACAGTGGTAAAGTGCATGTATAACGAAAACATTTGAATGAACAAACTGTTTCCACCTATCGCTAGTGTACTCAATTATTGAGCTGCAAACAAAGTAACTGTAGAAAAGTAATAAAGGGTACGACAAAAACGAAATAGTACAGATATCCGACGTTCACCTTCCGTTTCTGGATTTAAGAGGTCGCCTTCATAGAGTACTAAACCTTTCTTGTCGGCGTACATGCAAAGAGGCCAGTGTGATTGCTGTAAATGTTTTATTTACATTTTGACTTTGGTGAAAGTGGGATAAGAACGAGGTTGGGTATCCGTAAACCAGGTTTAAGTCCCCCAGTAGCTTATTTTGGTTACTGGCCGTTCCAAGGCGGTACTCCTGCTTTCAGCCTATGGTCAATTTTGTTGTTTAATATGTTTAATGTTTTTCGTCTTGATATGCGTCATGTTATGTTTTGTCTTGTGGCTTTACCGTTTCTTGTTTGATGGTGTTTGGTGCGGTGTCATTTCGTGTGTGGCTCTCCCTGTTTGACTATTTTTCCATATTTGGTATTAATAAGAATATTAATTAGAATAAGTCTGGTTCTAACATAACACAACATAAACTTTCTACTTTGTACAGGATTCCGAAACTACATAAAAACCCTTATAAGGCACGTTTTATTGCCAACTCTAGCTGTTGTACCACTACTAAAATATCTAAACTTTTGACGTCCTGTCTTACTACGATCAAAGAACATGTAAAACGTTACTGTGATAAAATATATGAAAATTCTGGTATTATTGTTTTTTGGTCCATAAAAAATTCAAATGATGTTTTAACGTAACTTGAAAATGAACAGTATAACATTTCTTCACTGAGCTCTTATGATTTCTCCACACTCTATACTACTCTACCTCACCATCATATAAAGGATACACTGATTAGATTAATAGAAAAAACCTTTGCCAGAAAAACAAAATGTTCATTGCTTGTAATGTTCAACGTTCATTCTTTTCGAATTCAGAAGTTGAACACTACACAATCTGGACTTGCCTTGATGTTTGTAGATCTCTTACCTTTCTTTTAGATAATATATTTGTGCGTTATGGGGGTACCATATATCGTCAAGTTGTTGATATACCCATGGGTACGAATTGTGCCCCTCTTGTCGCAGATTTGTTTTTGTATTGCTATGTGAGGGATTTTATGCTTAGCTTAAAACCTGATACACAGACCGATATTGTTAATGCTTTTAATAAAACTTCAAGGTACTTAGACGATATTTTGAATTTAGATAATCCTTATTTTGAAACAATGGTTTCTATTTACCCAAAAGAACTGTCTTTAAACAACGTGAATCAATCTGACATTATAGCCTCATTTTTAGATTTGAATCTTTCAAAGTTTCGTCCAAAATATACGATAAAAGAGAAGATTTTAATTTTAAAATTGTTAAGTATCCTTTTCTAGATGGAGATGTGCTTCGTTCTACATCTTATGGGGTTTATATTTCTCAACTTATTCGGTTTGCCCGAGCCTGTTCTTTGCTTGAAGATTTTAACAGTTGTAATTTAGTTATAACTGATAAACTTCTTAAGCAAGGTTACAGATATCACAAACTTCGGAAAACGTTTTCTAAATTTTACTATCAAATTTACCACTCATTAGTAAACATAATTGCAATCTACGGACGTTACTGCAACAAGGCATTTCTCAACCAGACTTTTATTGGGATGTTATCTACAAACTTAGGAAAATTCGGGGTCATATCCATTTTAATAATTTGTTTATAAAACGCATTAAAACATTTAAGAAGACAGGTTATGCTCCCATTATATTACAACGCACTGCATGTTTGGTTATCGACCCTTTTACAATCGGTAGCTACGCTTCCCTCTTTGCTTGCGCGATGACAGGCCGAGGGTTGTACTCTATGATGGTATACTCTTAAACTCGGATACGGGATGAGCTTACCAGACCCATGTATTACTTTTTCCCTGTCGTGCCCTTAACGGCTTACCTGCAGGTGCTCTGACTTCAGTAAAGTCATTGAGCATATATTTGACGGATTGTCACAGTTATTATGCTATGTTTTACATGTTGTCCTGTGTTCACCGTCGTCTCTGTTGTGGGTAAGTCCGGCGGGGATACCTTTATTTACACTATTTGTAAAGCTAGGGTGACTTTGCGAGAAGTGTGAGGTTAGGACGTCCGTAAACCGGTTTAAACCCCCAGTGGTGTATTTGCTACTGACCGTGCCAATGCGGTACTCTCTTTGTCACACTTCCTTTTGTTTGCTTTGCGTCTTTGTGCTTGTGATTTTGTTCATGTATGGAGTGTTTGTCTCTGGTTCTTGTGTGTCTGTGTTGTCTGTATTTTGTGTTTGTTTCTCGTGTGTGAGTGTGCGTTTGGGTGTGTGGCTGTGTATGTATGTATGTGTCATGCTGTCTATCGATGTTTTGGTGGTGGTTGCGTCTTGTATGTGGCTTTGCTTGCTTGACTTTACTACTTTTCCATTAGTTAAATATTTATTCTGAACTATCAGTGTTAAATCAACATTTTTAGCTACTACTTGTTGATGTACGGATCAAATTTGACCGAAATTGGGACCGCTTTGACTCTTTTGATGCCGGATTGACCACGGACCGAATATTGACTTTGGCCAACTTAGACTGATTCGACCCGTTTCCGTCCGATTGTTATTGTAGTGAAACATAGCACATTGCTTCCCAGAAATACTTTCGCATGGTATTAAGACTTATTAGTCTGTACATAAACAAATGCATACAAACAAAAATCTTTATTAATGATCAAAACGTAGCAGTCCACGACAGCTCCGAGATTAACAGGGGCAGTTAACTCTGTAAACATTTGACGTGAGCACGGAAAGGAGTGCCCTGTAAAACTTGTGTCCGACAGAAATTGCGACATATTCGGATAGTGTAAATATTGCTAAGCATAATTTTTACCATTGCATACATCTTAAATACATTTATAAAACTAATTAAAATAGAAACTGAAGTAAATCATACAAAGTATACACGTTAAGCCCAATGTTAATCACGGATACTTGAGCATGGATCGAAAAATATCAAATCTGGGTCCATGAACCAAATAAATCGTGAACACAAATAGCTCCGCGCCATACATGTATTATTTGAATGACTATTGAAACCGTTTAAAACGTACATTTCAAGCTGCCGAACCAATACCGATAATGGGAAAAAATCTGATTTTACAACTCACCTGGCTGAAAGTTCAAGCTGATTGATATTAGATGAATTAAGTTAATAAATCCCCCAAGTCTTTCGTCTGCCAACAAAACATTATATAGATCTATACCGGAATCATAAGAAGACTTATGTGGACTAGGGTGTACCATGTTTCTGTATCAAAAATCTTATGTTTTGAACGAAATATTTGAAATAGAAAACATACTAGAATATCGCATTTTGCAGAAAGGAACCAGACAATTCACAACCAGGTTTTTAAACTGTTCAACTTGTAGAATAGGGATTCAGAGTGTACATTTTACATAGCAAATGTGTTGTGGTCACGTGGGAAACATATGCTCAAGGAAATAGTGCATAATAATTATAGATTTTATATGACATTTTATTTATCACACAAAACATGAACAACATATCAAAATCATATTTATCACATAAATGATATTTGTTGTTCATTGTGCGATAATTAAAATGCCACGACGGACAGTCAAGATGTTCATATGAGATACGTGTACATATTATGCCGTATAATGGATCAAAGGATGACCATAGTCTTCTTCATGACATTGATCGTCTCAATGTCAATTCATTGTTCTGTGCTATTCACCACGAAGATGGTCGTATAAACTGACTGCCCAATCAATTGTTTCATACAATACTTTTACAATAAGGGTGATGCGTTTATGACGTTGTCTTATTCTTGTGTCAGTTATGGTGTCACATCTTGTCTTTTGTTTTCGATGAATTTGATTGAGTTTTGGTTTAATGTCACTGCGACATATTGTGTTCAGAAAGTGCAGATGTGATTTCTTTGGTGAACAGGCAAGGGGCAGTTCTGTGAAAGATGTACATAGTGTGTATATGTATTCATGTGCACTTTATTTATGCTTCTTGAGTTGCTGTGGCATTTGAATACAAAATCCCCCTCCAGAGTTTCTGTCGAAACACCAGGCCCTGCTTTCACTAACGATCTCATTTTGAGAAAATCTCATACTCAAGAAAATGCCCAAACTCTTGCTCACTTGAGATTTCTCAAAAGTCGGCTTTCACTAAGCTTCTCTGTATCTCATCTCACTTTGAGATCGGTCTCACTCACGTCTCACTCACGTCGAAACTTGAGCAAAGTTGTTAACGTTGTAAGCGGCCTCAAAAAAGAAGTTTTCAACATTGGAGGTAATAATCCAACGTCTCGCTCAAAGTCGACTTTGCAAACATTTTGGATCCAAATCAGACCCCACGCGACGTCTGATCAGGATCCAAACTGTTTGACACTCGTATCGAACTTTCGTCAGTCACGCTGCTTTCAGTCTAACCTTGAAACGATCTTGCATACAGCAATATTGAAGCAGACGACAATATGGCAGCGAAGGCGTAAAAACCTCACGATAAATTGGTGCTGAAAGGGTTTACTACACTCGGCGTCACACCAGGATCCAAACTAATTGCCACTTTAAACATTATGCTCAACATGTTGGAAATACGGTCAAGTTTTCAATCGAACCGAACCAGAAGGAAAAGGGAAAACATCAGTTTAATTAAGTTCAGTACTGTACTGCTGCGGCTGTCTAATCTATGACTGATTGGAATGCCCTTTTAATGTTGTTGATCCTTTCTTTTTTTCACACTTAGATACTACTGCCAATATCATATGCAGCAGTTGTTTTCAATATATTTCAAAAGCCATACACTTTATAAATATTAATTTGGTAATGGGTAATAAAATATGATATCGTTCTTACCAGCTTATCTAAATAAAATAAAGAAAACGATATTGACATGTTCACTTTCTTGAAGAAAACAAAAATAAGATGCAACGCCTGCGCAATCCTACATACAGTAAAACCTCTCTGTTACGACCACTAAATTACATTATTTATTTTATGTTTAAGACAGGTGGCTACTTAAATCAATGTAAGAGTAAAACAGAAAACTCATTCAGGGGCTTTCTGTTTTACTTACACAATGCTTTAAGCTGCATCCTGTGTTCCCTACAATCAATTAGCCTTGTTTTAATGGTCTTATAGCACGGTTTTACTTATCCATTTGTGCTCAACTACCACCATACGTTAACTATAAAATACGTAATCACCTACCTTTATCCCGCTTTCCAGTTTTGATAAGTCCGCCCAGTTTCAATCCAACCATTAAAATGACCCGTACTACGACCGTTAAATCGCAACGGAGAAGTGACTAAATCGTGTTTTTTTCTTTCGTCTAGATATGTGTAACTTGTCGAAATAGACAGCATCCGGTTATAAATTAACCCGGGTTAGGACTTTAATTTGAGAACCTAACCATGCGATATATATGAGGCCTTCACACGTGTATATCTGCATAAATTATTCACAATATGCAAAACAACGGGAAGATTATTCACTTAATATGTATACATATAACAAGTTATGGCTAGTCTTGCTCTGTTGAATAGTTTTGCACCATGCCATCGATATTATATTTACCTTTACAGATAAAAGCTATTAATTCTTTTTTAAACAACGTTCTATTTCAGTGGTATCCGAGCCATGCAGCACTCGTAATACAAAGAGGTTTGCTACTGACTCTGGTGGTATGCTGGCTGTTTCCATCGCCAGTGTCCAGTGTTGTTCCATCAAGCATACCTAGTCAACCCGGTCTTACCAGACTTCAATTGATAAAAAATTATTTATACTGTGGCATTCAATATCAAGAAATGTTAGTGCTTTTGTTTGTGTTACATAATGTTAAGCTGAGTTGGAGACAACTGAAGCCTATACTAAAGGCAAATAACCTTCAGCGGCGTAAGCAACTGACCCATGAGAATGTCGTTAGGCAGTATATATTCGCTGAAATATCAAACAGTGCACACTGCATCGGCTATCGCTCTATGTGGCAAGGTCTTGTGAAAGATCATCATCTCGTAGTGCCACGAGATTCTGTTTTACGTATAATGAGAGAGATTGACCCTGATGGAAACCAGCAACGTAAAGCACACAAATTAGTCAGGCGGAATTACATTGCAAGAGGCCCAAACTTTGTTTGGCATGTTGACGGTTATGACAAACTGAAGCCATATGGGTTTGCTATCCATGGTGCAATTGACGGGTACAGCAGAAGAATATTGTGGCTTGAAGTCTCAGTCAGTAATAATTCACCATCTGTAATTGCAAGCTATTATCTAGACACATTAAGACAGCTTGGAATTTCTCCAAGGTTACTTCGTTGTGACCGTGGAAATGAAAATGTAAGATTGGCTGTACTACAACCCTTTTTCAGATATAACGATACGGATAGTTTGGCTGGTATTAAAAGCTTTATGTACGGAAAGAGTTCAGCGAATCAGTGAATAGAATCGTGGTGGGGACAATTGCGTAGGCAAGGCATTGATTGGTGGATTTCTTTTTTCAAAGATTTACAAGATATGAACATATTTGATGCAACTGATCCTGTACAGCTCGATTGCTTGAGATATTGTTTCATGGACTTGATCCAAGCTGAAATGGATCGAATGGCTCAACATTGGAACACTCATGAAATCCGACAACAAAAGAATGCAAATGTTCCTTGTGGCAAACCAGATATATTATATTATGTTCCAGAAATATATGGGGTCGAAACTCTGGTCATGTTGTTGATCGGTTAGATGTGATTGCGTGTACTGAAATGTATGCTGAGCCTAAACGGTTATATTCAGATGAAATAAGAGAATTAATTCATATACTGTTACCAAATCATGATATGCCATCGTGTGCAGATGATGCGTTATATATGTTCAGGCAAATTTTAGAGTTGATAGATGAATATGTACATTACTAACAGTGTCATGCTTGTAAAATGAATATTTTGATTTGACAAATGCTAAAAGTCGGTGGTTTCTGACCTTCGTGACAGAATACAGAATTACAGTAATTTTGAATTACATAAATTCTGTGGACCATGCTCGAGTTACTTCTTATGAAATGATAATCTTTTTCCATGATTGTGTTACAATATGTTTATTTTCCTGAACAATTGAACACTTAAGCTGAACAATGTCCCAGTGTGTAGATAAACATATGACGAGCATCGTTCCAGATCAACGGCAAAATAAGCCGAACGGGGCCCATAGTATTTTGCAGAATTAGTGTAGGTTGTATCATGAATATCTACGCGAAGAGTCGCCGTTCAAATCCATCATTGATATTATTCTTTGTTGTTATTAAAGAACAAATATGAATAAAAAACATGTATACTCGTTATTTGTCTTACAGCCATGGAACTTTTATTACAAATGCTCATGTAAGCTGTAACTCCTAATACTTCTAAATATGATTTATTTTTCCATTCTGGTACACTTTGTATATGTAACAAGATGTCTTGCTGTTGCAACCATTAGTGAAAAAATATGTTCTTGACCAGACATCAAGGGTTAATCTGACAGTCTTAAATACAACTACATGTACATCTATTCATTGAAAGTACAAAAATGAGTCATGCAGGAAACACCACATACAGAACAAACAGTCGCCCGAACAGCAACACAAGGAAACAGCAAATGTACATAACTATAAAAGAGACGCACAAAGACAAAACAGACATGCAATAGGGGAAGATGGAAGTACCGCCTTGGAACGGTCAGTGACAAAAGTCACTGGGAGGTTAAACCGGTTTATGGGCACCCAACCTCACACTTATTCCATCCCCACCCATAAAGACAAACAGTGTAAATAAACGTATCCCCTCTCCGACTAATGTACAACAACCGCGACGGCAAATACAGTGGTAAAGTGTATGTATAACGAAAACATTTAAGTGAACAAACTGTAACCACCTATCGCTAGTGTACTCAATGATTGAGCTGCAAACAGAGTAACTGTAGAAAAGTAATAAAGGGTACGACAAAAACGAAATAGTACAGATATCCGACGTTCTCCTTCCATTTCTGGATTTAAGAGGTCGCCTTCATAGAGTACTAAACCTTTCTTGTCGGCGTACATGCAAAGAGGCCAGCGTGATTGCCAACTGTAAAAGGGTTCACAACCAAACATGCAGTATGTAGAACTTTTTAACATATTTGATGAACAAAGTGAGAAAATGGGTATGTCCAATAATTTTACGAAGTTTGTAAATCACATCACCATAAAATTCAGGATGTGAAATACCGTGTCGCAGAAGCGCCTTGAGATTACATTGGTACTTGCCAATAAGCGAGAGATTTCAATAGTAAAATTTAGAGAAAGTTTTTCTTAGTTTATGGTATCTATATCCTTGCTTAAGCAGTTTCTCAGTTAAAATGAGATTTCGACTGTTAAAATCGTCAATAGATGAACAAGCTCTAGCAAAACGAATAAGTTGCGATATATAAACCCCGTAAGATGGAGCCCGGGGAACATCCCCGTCAAGATGAGGAAAATTAACAATATTAAAATCAAAATCATTTCTTTTGTCATATATTTTAGAAGAAATCATTCCATTATCAATTTTAAGATCTAGATCAAGAAACGCTGCACAATTGTCGGACGGGTTAGCTTTATTCAATTTGAGTTCTTTAGGATAAATTGTAGGAATCAGAGCATCAAAGAAAGGGTTATCTAAGTTAAAAATATCATCCAAATATCGACAAGTTTCATTGAAGGCTTTTATAACATCTTCTTGTGATTGAGGATTCAAACGCAACATGAAATAAAGTAAAGTACCTAGTTATAGTCTACTTTCAGTCCGAATGACCGCTCAGCCGACTGTACATTTACTCCCCTGGTCATTGAGTCATTGGCCTACAATATTGAGCACTGCTAACATATGGCGCAATCATGCAGCCGCAGTACCGGCGAGTGACCCTCACATGTACCCATTTTAACCCCTGGGTGCAGAGGATGTGCGGATGGGAGACACGGAAAAGCGTCTCTGAAATTTCCGGGAGGGACCGGGATTTGAACCCCGGACCTCCGGACTGATAGTCAAGCGCGTTACCACTAGACCACCGCCACCTGAAATCTCTCTCATAGCAGTACAAAAACAAATCTGCGACAAGTGGAGCACAATTAGCTTTACTGCTATTTGGTTTCAATGCATACTATCATTATAACTAGGATGCCCTTGTATCCAGTGCTGTTATAAAAAAGAGTTGGCTGTATTTGACTTATTGCAATCTTATTTCAGATAGGACCTTTAAACGGGCAGATCTGAGTCTAGATAATACGCTACCAACAGTTCACTAAGACATTAACTGACGTTTGAATTTTGGGCCTTTTCCTTAAGGAAATGTTAACAGAAAGCAATGCCCAGAAATTGGCGAAAACGACAAATGTTGCAGACAAAATGCTTTAGGAAAACACACACACACACACTGGAATTTTCTCTCTTTTCGACATCGGTCGCCACTGCTGTAGTAAAGGGAGGTAATTCAAAAACAAAAACAAAAAACGAAGACAGAAAACAAAGAAACCTAACATCGTCCCTGTACGGAATCTAAAGGACGTTCTACTCTTAATATGTGGTTTCTCTCCTTTGGACATAGTTTTTCTTTTAGAATAAATGCTAATATCAATTATTAAACTAATTTTGCACTGCAGCTGGGATATACATTACTAGAATCTTGTGTTTAAGGGTGTTTGAATCCTTTTGAACTGTTTCCTTTCAAAATTTTTTTTTCGTGAAAGGAGACAAACAAGAAAAGGATTGTTACATCCAGATGCGCATTATAAATTGTTTAAAATTGTGTTGACCTTGAACTGACTCTTTTCAAACTTTAGTCTTTCGTGAAAAGAGACAGTTAGAGAGGTTATTCAAAAGGAAAGGGGGAGTTAGGGTTGGGATGCCCACGTTTTTTTTGTTTTTTTTGTTTGTTTGTTTGTTTTTTGTTTTGTTTTAGGATCTTTCCCCTTGGCTGCGTATCGGGTGACAAACGGGGCAGACCCAGAAGAGTAGGTTTCTGTACAAACCTGCTCATCTGGGTCTATACCGTTTGTAAAAGATTTATAAACTGTTTTTCCAGCGAGTTAAAAAAAAAAACCAGCCCGCAGAGCACACGTGGCATTCCCTTAACCCTTTCCCTTATATAAACGAGTTTTTACGCATATGCAAACAGAGTAGACACAAAACAGAAGGCTCCTTGAAGAGCCATATGATCAGGGTCTGCTTTGTTTGCAAACACGATTTTGATAAATCTGTTTCTTTGCTTTTTAAAATGTCTGTGGGTTTTCCACCTTCTATATTGCTTTACAACTTTTTTGTGAATGAATATTCAGAAGGTATTGAAATTTTGGACTAAGTGTAGAACAGGGTAAAGGTCGGTGGGCAACACCCACGGAAACGGACTGAATCAGGGTCTGCAAATACTCCAAAGCCGATAATTCCGCATGACCAGAGAGCTGGGAGTTATATCCAGATATATACGTTTTATTACAGATAAATAGACGGTTGACTTATCTATGCATACACGTATTATAATCTAATACGATGTATCCTATATATACATGTATGTAGTTTTATTATTGTTTTTGAACCAAATATGCCACCGAATAACTCGGTTTCTAATCAGGAGTACAAAGTAAATCGAAACCTAAATAATATATATCTGATAATAAAAACTAGAATTTAGGAGTATGTGCTAAAACCTTTCCCTGTGCAGTATTCACGTTAGAAACTATGGCCTCATAGATATTTATAAGCTGTAGTATTGTAATGTAAACTTTTCAAGGAAATCTGTTACTTGAAGGAAAAGTGAAAAACCAGATGTATGTCTTTTTCGAAAACAATCAGAGCGGAGCCTGAACAAACGACCCCTGTAGGAGTTGTTTGATCTGGCCCAGCGCTGTTTGCAAAGAAAGGAGAATATGATAAAGTGAAGGAAAGGGTTAGGAAAAAAGATATATATTATGTCAAAAGCAAACAAAGCGAAGCCTGAACAGACGGCCCATCCGTCTGATCTGGGTCTAGTCTGTTTGCAAAAATAATGAAACAATGTTAGTAAAGGAAAAAAGGGTTAGGCAAAAGTTTCAGACCCCACTCTAAATTGTTGTTAGGTTTTAGTAACCTTTAAATGACTGTTTTCAAACAATTCGTTGTATGTTAATTTTTGTTTTATGAAAAAAAGGCGGTAGCGACAAAGTTAGCCTGTTATATGTTATAGACGTACATTTTACTATTATTCATAGTATATATGACAGAGCAAAAACTTTACGTTCACGGAAAATGCTGACTGACAAACCCGAGCCAGACGGACAGCGATAACTCGGATACACCACCGGCGAAATACTTGGGTCTGAGTTAGTGCTGTCTGAGGACAAGGGTATCACCATTCATTGCAAATTGCGAAGGGAGGTAATAACTGAAAGGAAGCAAATTCAGGGGAAAAACTGTCAGTAAAATATCGCCAGTATCTACGGATACTGATATGTAGAAGCCACGGGACATGTATACTCTAAATATATGCATGTATATATATACACACATACAACTTATGTGGGTATATATGAGTACATGTATACAAGCAACTAATAATATTGCAACATGAAGCTTTTTGTACATTAAACTGATAGCTAACGACATATCCATAAATAGTGAAATTATGAATAGTGTTACTGTACCTGAATACATTGTATAGTGATATACCGTATTATCCCTAATAAGCGCCATCGGGAACGCTACACTTTTGAAATGATCTACGAACATTGGGAGTGCAGGTGGAATCTGAGCGGAGTGGGAACAGTGTTGAACTCTCATAGTAGAGTGTTCTGCACTGTTTTCAATCGGCTTTAGACTACCACCTATATTAAAAACGTTATGCCTCTATTTGTATAGGTGTAAGTTGTTCATTGATCATTAACTTCCTCATAGAAGAAAATATATTGGCGTTTATTAGGGAGAATACGAAACATGTTTTACTGAAATAGAGATGACATCGGCGCATGCCATTATATGTATTTGATAACTGTGATGCAAAATTGTTGTGTCATATTTGTTGGTTTTATTATTTTCTATATTGTTTGGTACTACTACATTATTATACGTAATGCTATGTATTTTCTTTCTACTGTACGTTTCGACCCTCGGAAAGGCAGCGGTACACTGATATTGTTTTTCATACCGAACTCAAGAACCTTCCAGCAATTATTACAGAATGTTATAAAATGACCATGAACACAAAAATTAGTTCTCTAAATGTTCGCGGACTAGCAAACAAAGCAAAACGTGAAAAAATGTTTACTTGGATAAAAGACCAATCTATTTCAATCGCCTTACTTCAGGAAACACATAGTTCAAAAGAAACAGACGAAACCTGGCTAAAACAGTGGGGATTAAATGCTTTTTTCAGTGGAGATAGTTCAAATAGTAAAGGGGTTGCGATTTTGCTTAACGATAATTTTAATTATAAAGTCATAAAGTACGAAGAGATAACACAAGGTCGATTACAAGCTCTTGAAATCGAAATTAATGACAAGCCAATTATAATTATGAATATCTACGGTCCAAATAGAGACGAAATTGATATGTTCAATACGCTAGAGGATTTTACCAGTAAAAACGAGGATAAATGTTTCATTATAGGTGGTGATTATAACACAGTATTAGACGAAGATATTGATAAGAAAAATGGTAACATAAATACACACCCGAATGTACGAAAGAAAATAAAGTCAATTATACAAAATAACTCTTTAAAAGATATATGGCGGATCAAACATCAAGACAAAAAACAATACACATGGCACTCAAACACCCGACCAATAATATTTTGTAGATTAGATTATTTCCTTATTTCTGAAACACTATCAAATTATATAAAACATACAGAGATAAAACCTGGATATAATACTGACCATTCTCTAATAAATATAGAAATAGACATTATAAAAATAAATAGAGGACCAGGGGTATTCAAAATGAATAATAGCGTAATTCTTGAAAGTGATTACCAAACTAGAATAAAGAATTGTATAAGCGAAACTGCAAACATTAACAAAGACTCTAACCCAAACACAATATGGGAACTGATAAAAGGATCCATCAGGAACGAAACAATAAAATATACATGTGGAAAAAAGAAACGTGAAAATCAACAAATAAATAACATTAATGATGACATAAAACACATAGAAGAAACTATCTCAAACACGGAAAATCAAATACAGTTAGAACAACTCAAAGCAACCTTAACCGAAAAAAAATCAGAATTAAATAAAACAATAGAACACAAATTAAATGGTATTCTGATAAGAGCTAAAGCTATTTCAGTTGAATTTAATGAAAAAAACTCTAAATACTTTGCAAACTTAGAGAAAAAGAGAGCAGAATCAAAAATTATAACGCAACTCGATTTCAACGGAAACATTATAACAAACCAATCCGAAATAAGATCCACTCAAAAACAGTACTATACAAAACTATACGGAAAGAAACAGTCCCAACATTCTTCAATCAATTTCTTTAATACGAACATGAGAAGAATTAACGAAGATGACAAAAATAAATGCGAAGGAAAACTAACAGAATATGAATGTGCTAACGCTTTGAAACAAATGCAGAACTCAAAAAGTCCTGGTTCCGATGGTTTATCAACAGAATTTTACAAAATTTTCTGGAATGACTTGAAGCAATATTACATCAAATCCATAAATTATTCATTTGAACATAATAACCTAACAGAACTTCAAAAGCAAGGCCTCATAACACTACTACCAAAACCAGATAAAGATCTCAATTTATTAGCAAACTGGAGACCAATATGCCTCCTAAACACAGATTATAAAATAGCAACAAAAGCAATAGCCAACAGAATAAAACATATCTTACATTACATAATAGACGACAGTCAAACAGGTTTTATCAAGGGTAGATACATAGGAGAAAATATAAGACTAATTATCGACATTATAGATGAACTAAATGAAAATGATCTCCCTGGTATAATGTTTTTTTCAGATTTTGAAAAAGCATTTGACAGTCTTGACCACGACTTCATGTTGAACTGCTTAAGACATTTCAATTTTGGAGAAAAACTTATTAACTGGGTAAAATTATTCTATACCGACTCAAAAAACGCAATACTGAATAATGGTCACATGACAGATTTTTTTAAAGTAGAAAGAGGTGTCAGGCAAGGCTGTCCACTCTCACCATACCTATTCATCATATGTATTGAACTCTTGTCTTTTAACATTTCCCACAACAAAGATATAAAAGGCCAAATCATAGCTGGGCATGAGGTAAAAAGAACTATGTTTGCAGACGACGCAACATTTATAACTGATGGGTCAAAACAATCTTTTGAAAATCTGATATACACATTAGACAATTTTAGTTGTGTATCAGGCTTGAAACTGAATGCTTCAAAATGCTCCGCTCTGAGAATAGGCGCAAGTAGACACACAGACATTAAATACCTAGAACACAAACGATACACATGGACATCCGAAAAAGCAAAAGCACTAGGTATAACATTCCATACAAACAAAATAGCATTTATACAAGAAAACATCTCAAAAAAGATAGAAGAATTCAAAGTAACTCTTAAAAGATGGCAACACAGAAAATTAAGTCTGTTAGGCAAAATCACAGTTATAAAGACATTTGCACTCCCAAAACTTATATACATATTAAGTATTCTACAGAAACCACCAAAAGAAATAATTAAATACATAACAGAATTGATGTATGACTTTTTATGGGATTCAAAACCAGACAAAATAAGTAGAAAAATTGTTATAAATGACTATACAAAAGGCGGTCTAAAGATGATTGATATAAACCTTTTCATAAACTCGTTAAAATGCAGTTGGATAAAAAGACTACTAGATTATCAAAACAATGGCAAATGGAAAAACCCTTACGTGAAATTGCTGAGTAAATACGGTGGTAAACTTGTCTTTGAATGTGATCTCAGTGATAAACTAATAATAGAAATGTTCAAGGAAAATATCTTCTTACAAGAAGTTTTATTGGCATGGTCACAAATCAAAGGAAATGAACGATTTCAAAACGTTAGCTCGCAAATCTTATGGAACAATAAAAACATACTTGTCCAAAACAAAACACTATTTCGGAAGCAATGGTTTAATAAAGGCATAAAAATGTAAGTGACATATATGACTATAGGTCGAATACTTTCTACACATTCCAGACGTTAACAGAATTATATGGTATATCCACAAAAGACATTTTCTTTTACAACCAACTAAAGTCAAGTATTCCTAAAGAATGGAAAAGCAAACTTACAAACGAAACTATTAATGATGCAACGCAACGGCGCGAAACTATTTTGTCTAGAATATTAGAAGTTAAACAAGCAAATAATTTTTTATATAACCACCAATTACAACATCAACATTTTGAAAACTTCAAAATACAGGAAAAATGGGAATCTGAACTAAACAATACTGGAATCAATTGGAAAAAGGTGTATACAAATATATTTGCATCAACAATTGATAACTGTATTAGAAACTTCCAATATAAATATATAATGCGCATAATTCCAACGAACAAACTATTAATGAAATATAGAATTAAAAATAGCAATATATGTGACCTATGCAACATGCAAATTGAAACCATACACCATCTTTTTTGGGAGTGCACACATGTACAACATTTCTGGAACAATGTGTCAAACTGCCTAATAAAAGGATTTTACAAACAATATGTAGTTAATTTCAAACACGACTAATTAAATCTTGCCCTTAAATTCAGTACAGTGTACCGCTGACAAACATTTCTTTACGTCCACTCATACATTCACACTGCCCTTGTACAGTACTTCTTCTTCCCCTTCTATTTCTCTCATAAAGCATAGTTTTCATCTTATATTGATGTAATAATTATAGTATGTAATATATGTTGAACAAAATATAGATGAAATAAAATATTTATTACAAAAAATCTTATTTCAGATCACGGAAAGGCAGCATTTATGACAATATGCTACGTTTGAATTGAATCTGAGTAGACCCTGTCAGCTACAGCTTCTGTAATGCTTTATAATGTTCACATCACTTATAACTTAGACCTTAGAACTTAGACCTTAGGCCTTAGAACTTAGACCATAGAACTTATAACTTAGATCTTAGAACTTAGGCCTTAGAACGTAGACCTTAGAACTTAGACCTTAGAACTTAGGCCTTAGAAATTAGACCTTAGAACTTACGAGTTAGAACTATTGACTTAACCCTTACCCCGTTTTAAATTTCCACACAACTCCGCCTACTGCTATATTTTCTATATCAATTTATCAAATAAGTTTTTCATTGTTGTCACCTGTAGAGAAAAGTCTGGTCTTAATATCCACTTAGGCAAACAGAGTAGACCCTGATGAGGCAGCTCCTACAGGAGCTGCCTCATCTGGGTCTACTCTGTTTGCAAAACTGTAAAACAAATAAGTATTTATCTGGGAAAGGGTTAAAACTTATGACTTAGAACATAAAGTTGAATCAATGTCTAGTCATGTCAACACATCCATAGCACAAGATATAATGGCAATTCAGGTTGTTATACAGTCATATTGTGTGTACTATTGCTCTGCATTTCTGTCATTTTTGGAAACAGAAACCTACATTGTCATCAATACATCCTTATCACGGTGATTCTTCAACAGTCACCTACATATGTAGCTTGCATACATTCATTTTGTTGAGCTGACAGACACATACTTATTTCACTGGCTTCATCTAATACTGGATTCTTACATGTACCACTAGTGTGTAGAGTCTCATGCACTTTTGAATCCAGTGCTTCAGTGGTTAAGTGTTCTGTTTCCTTGTTCTCTGGCCAATCAGATGATTGCTGCTGAAGTGGAACATTATCAACATCAATATCTGGAGTCTTAAACACGTTTTCATTGCCAATGGTGACCGTCACATGTGGACTAACCTGATGTATTAAGTAACCCACTCTCAAACCAACGGTGTATGTTCCTGGCTGATGAAAATGTATGGCAGACATGTTGATCCCTGAAAAAATTTCTTCTTCATTTCGGTACCAGTGGATGTATGGGTTAATCTGGTTTGACACTACAGCCAAAATTAAATGTTGCTGACGGTCAGATGAAGTTTCATAACCATGCAAGTACTGCGGCGTAAAAAGCACAGTACTACCAACAGCAATATGTGGAGGCAAGTTATCAAACTCTTTTTTACCGCCAAAGAATGTTATCTCTCCAGTCTCAGTTTTGTCTAAGATTTGTTGATCGCCAACTTTTAAGTATTTCATTTGGAATCCATCCTCAAATGGGTTGTATTGTTCAAAGTTTTGAGATTTTCTAGTGGCAAATTCATAGCAGCTTTTCATGGAATGACACGTTATGAAATGCTCAGATCCATCATACTGTGAACATTGTGCCTTTGAATACCTGATCTCTATCAATGGTGGACAGTTTCCATTGACTAGAAAGCTTTTTTCAGATGCTTGTTCAGACAGTAAAGTGTCATTCATATCGAAGGACGCAGGATTCACTGCTTCCAACTCACTGTTCGCATCTTGCTTTTGCTCTGTATCTATTGTAACTGTCTCACATTCAGTATTTTCAGTTTTCAGGTAGATGTAATACTGTGAGGAAAAGATTCCTTGGGCTTTCAGATAGTCTTGAAGAGTAGAGTTCTTTCCATCCTTGTCTTTAAATTCTGTAATTTCTGTCCCATCGTAACTACTTAGACGAACCTTCATGGTTTTAAGATATCCATGACAGGATTTTCCATCGGGGAAGAAGAGACTTTTGCCACGTCCTAGTAATGACTGAACATACTCAGGCTCATCCTTTTCATATTGTATCAAGCGGGTTCCTCCACCGTTTTTGGCATGCACCTGTCTGAACCTCTTTTTTTACTCATCATAATGTAACCAGCCCATGTGTAATTTGTATCTTTTACAGGGTTGTGCTGCACGACTTGCTCCATGACACAGTCCCTGAAAACAAGAGGAAATGCAATACACACAATAATCATACACTATGACAAAGTACAATCATGATCATTAATAAGGTTATTAATAAGGTTACTGGTGTACAGGAAACACCAACAAACACACAAGAGCTAGAGACAAACACTCCACACATGAACAAAACCACAAGCACAAAGACGCATGGCAAACAAAAGGAAGGGTAACATAATTGCGGGGGTTTAAATATATACAAAGCAGATTTGCTTCATACCGGGGTATATTCAGTTATACCAACTTTGCAGGGTTTTAAATATATGCAACATAGATTTGCTTTAAATCGGGGTATATTGATTGTTGTGGGCCAGTCAAAGTCAGCTCAGTATAAGCTCGATGTTTGATTATCGTTGATGGGTCGAATATAGGGTTCCCTACCTAACTGCAATAAATATGTCCACAGGCTCAATTCCGCAATCGCCATACACTATAAGCTTCTCAAGAGGTACCCCCCTTGACTACAAAACTAATACTCCATGCAAGTACGGTCATTGGTTTAATTGAGCCTCTGGTTCACAAACATGATTAACAACTAGAGATGACACGTTAAACCAAGTATCCATGAATCCATTGATTCAATGTTATGTACCGCTCATGTAAAAGAACCAGACTGCTTCTCAAGCAGTGGGATTCAGTCTGTATCCATACTACAAAACCCCCTAAAATCAGTAGCGTCTGCTGGGGCTATCCCCACATAACAGGTTGGCACATTTGATGCAGTCACTTATGGATTGATAATGATAACACACCCAAAGATGTAGGTTGTAATGAAAAACCTTGGCCTGTTTTAAATGGACAAGTCAGTTTAAAGGACATATTTTCCATCTTGAATAACATCTGCAAACAATTAAGATGTACTCTGGAGTCTGATCAGGTTCTAAACAGCTTGTTCATGTAACTTTTCTGTGTAAAATTATGACCCCTTGCTAGAAGACCTTTATTACTAATCATTAGGTTCCGTTTCATTAGCTACTTAACAGAAAATACACTGATGCTGTTAAACACAAGTGACCCTTTAAACGTTTAAAGTAGGATAGAATGAACGCATAAAGGGGTTTTGAAGTGCTTTGTGCTTTATCTTCATATTGCTTTAAGCAGACACGTAGCTTTGGTAGGAAATAAGTATTCCTTTGTGTTTTCATGGACATACTTTTATTCCCCAATACATTTCTTCTACAAAACTAGTCTGCAAATTGATTGAATAGCATCATGTAATGGCGTTGGTCGTTTGTAACAGGGACATTGTTCAGATTTACTAAGTTCATAGTTTTAGTAATGTGTGGTGGATTTAAATATGTACATTGACTTTTGTCATATTTATGTATGCCACAAAAGCGGGTTATACGATATTATACACTAATATACACTACATAGAACTATGTCATAACGGGTATCTAATTATTCTTGTAGTATGGGGCATTCTAAATATATACAACACAGATTTGTCCAATGCTGGGGTATATATATAGGGTGGATTATATACAGTTTCCGGGGAAAAAAAGAACCCCATATCGAGGTTACATATAGTGACCCCGTATGTATGTATATATATATATATATATATAGTGTTGAGATATATATTCACAGATGACCACGTAATACTCTAACAATTCAACCAGTAGAATACGGCAACTCCGCCTAGCAAACTTGCAGACCGTAAATATAGAACAAGGAAATCCAGATCCCCAATAGGAAAGCTTTCAATCCCTGCTTATATAGACAGTCTATCAGAGCTTACACTTCTACCGGTTGAATTAATTTGCATCTTTCTGTATGTTCTCTTGACAAGGCCTTATTTAAGGTTTCCTTTTAATATCAATGACATACCATCACTTGGATCGATCAGAAAGTCGCTGGATCACGAATGATACACGAATTGTAGAAGGTATAGTTAAAGGGAGATAATTAGATACAATTCTACAGAGCACTTTCAACGATGTATGTGTATATATATATATATACACATACATCGGGTATATATATATATATATGTCCATAAGCAAACAGAGCATATCCTGATCAGATAGCTCTTATAGGAAACGTCTTATCTGGGTCTACTCTGTCTGCAAATGCGCCACAGCGTGTTCACATTATTGAAAGGGTTAACAGTCAACTTTAGAATGAAGATGTTTCAATAGATTACAGTAATTATAGGTGTATTATATGCAAGCAGTCTACAAATATGCGTACAGTAAAACCTCTCTATAACGGCCCCTTAATTACATCAAGTATTTTGTGTTAAAGGCAGGTGGCTGCTTAAAGCAAGGTGAACGTAAAACAGAACGCTCCTAAAAGGAGCGTTCTGTTTTACTTTCACTTTGCTTTAAGCAGCCATCTGCCCTACATACCAACTACTTAACACAATTTAGTGGCCGTTATAGAGAGGTATTACTGTATATATACCTATATTCACCTGTCATTGTGTTTAATTAGTTCGCCAAAGATATAACCTTTTCGCTGCCAATGTCTGACTGTGATATCTATGCAAACGGTCTGAATCCAGATGAGACACCGAGAAACCGTGGGTCTCATCAGGATCCAAATTGGTTGATGCTGTGGTTATATTTTTTGAAAGAAAATGGGAAATGTTTTAAAAAAAATGAAGTATACGACAACATTTGCAAATAACGGTACGTGGCAGCCAAGTGTCATTCTACTATCACGTTAACTATAAAATTTGAATAGCAGTGTGTTTGTATTGTGCTTGAGTTATAAATTTGTTTTGGCATAAATTCACATATGTATATGTAATAATCGTATTGATCACACCACGTTACTTAGTACACTTACACTTTCTATAACAATTCATAATACGAGTCACTGGCTGATCAACTGATCTAGTCAATGATTAACACATTCAGTGCCATGAGGACGGGTCTGTGATTCCATGTGCAAACAGCGTGGACCCAGATGAAACACGGAGTAACTTGTCATAAACAAAGGGAACAAATGTTCACTCCAAAACCCTGAAGATGGCGACAATGTATCAAGTAGACAAGAGTGTTCGGAGGAACACATGTGTCACCTACTCGCAGCTGACACAAAAAATGTTAATATGCTGGAGGGAAATCAGAACAAAGGGGAATAATTCAAAAAATATTCCACGCATATTGATGGACCATAGTTACACCAATGGTCCTCAATGAGAGGAAGACACATGTGAAATTTGAAAGCTCTATAATGATTAGTTTAGAAATGACAGCCCAAAAAATGGAAGTGTGAACAAAGGGGGACCTTGGTAACATCAATGGTCCTCAATGAGAGGGCTCTATAATAATACGTTTAGAAATGACAGCCACAAAAAGAAAGTGTGACAGACAAACAAACAGGCGACGGAAAAGTGATCCCTAAATGACACACTGTTTCTCGGCAGGTGTCACAAAAATGTGTCTGGCAGCGAGGGGGTTAAATAAACCGAGTGGTCTAGATTGGAGTTAGTGGTTCTGAGATCCAGATCAGTAGCTCAGATCAACAACTGGGAGACATGATAAAAGAGCAAAGTCAGTGTTCTGTCAATTCGAAACGTTTCTGCTTTTCATTTCTCTCTCTGCATAGACCATTAATAAAACACCGAATTGTACTGGATCCTCAAATAACCGTAGCAGCGCACATCTGCATCCATGTATTTAATAACTTGAAACCGAAGAAAAGGATTTTTAGACTGGCGGTAGCCAGTCTTGAGTACCGCAAATCGGATTCAACAATGCCACGTCAGATTTAACATTTTTGTGTATTTTGCACCATAGGCGGGTCCATATCTAATCGCATACATGTAGTTTCAATACAGCAAAATACCACTTAACTACTATTTGAACCAGAACTATCGATCCACCCCTGTACTGCGATGTCCCTGTGATTCTAGGTCAAGTGATGATGAGGAGTTAAGCCGTTAAAACAGTGCCCATTGAAATCTCACTCTTATCATAATGAGAGTGATCCGAAGCATTCCTGTATAATTTGGGAAGGAAAAGTAAACTAAAATATTTGAAAACCATTACCAAAACGGGAAGAGAAAAAGAGCAAATTATAGGATTAATCGGTCATGTGAATGACATGATCAAAACATTTTCAAAACGTTTCACACGCGCTTAAATTGACAGACCTTTCATCCAAAACGGAGTGTGTATTTTGTCATATTGATACAATTTTTAATTCTTTATATGTCGTCTTTAAGTGTACTCTTATTATTTCTAGGTTGCAAATACTGTCATCAATAGAATTGTCGTGTTCCTGACAACTGTGATGTCAAGGCACAAAGCTGACCCAGTTTTTCAGTAGCGATACTGTTTTTAAAATCTTTCTCTCGGTTACAGATATTTCTAAATAAATATAAGTACAGTAGAACCAGTCTTAAGCGACCCTCAGAAGGAGGTGTAACTATGAACATATAAGGCAGGTGGTAGCTTAATGCAGGTCAACAGTAATGCAGAAAGCTCATATAGAAGACCCTATGTTAAATAAATTAATGGTCGCTTAAGACATGTTCTATTGTAAGGGCTAGTAACTTTTGCGTTTACATTGCATACTTCTTTTTCTGTGCAATTTCATGACAAATTGTGGTATGAAATGCGTTGCAGTTGTTATGCTGATGTTGTAAATTACAGTTGAATAGAAAAACATATTTTTATTTTCTTCTTATCATCTCAATTATCACCCATGTTTCCGTCCATCCGTCTGTCTGTCTACCCGTTCGTCGGCAATTGCCTTTTTTTAAAACGACATCTCCTCTCAGAATTGCTAAAATAATCCGGATCAATGAAGGACTCTGGTTGCTATTTTCTCCATACCGAGGGTCAGAATTGAATGACACTTGACAGAAGTAGTCCTCTGATAAAACTGTGCCAAATTTTTTAAAATGATATTGATATCTCAAACAACATGACCAGGGGCGGTGCTACCTTTCCACAAGTCTTTCAACGATTTCAGCGCTTCAAATGATTTTATAACGCCAGTAAGATTTTATACGTTGATTCAGTAGAAATTAACCGAAAATACCTCAAAAAGTTATGTTAATGGATCTTGATACTATCTACTTCAATTTGTGTGGTATGAAAGGCTTGCATTAATTTTTACGAGATAAATGAATATTTCTGTCTCAAAATGTCATACGTGTGCTGTTCATCCTAAAAAAATCTTACCCGATCAAAGAATATGGTCCAGAGAAATGGCACAACCTTCACAGCAAACTGAAGGCAGAGATAACCGACCACAGACGGTCGGTTACCGCTACAGGTATAAGTTGTCTCCCCTTTTTTTAAACCTATTTCCGGTAGCCTAACGTAATATTCCCGGTCCAGACGATAACATCTAATCAAATCAAGATCACCATAAACTTCAAGTGGATTTAATCTATCCTTAATCACCCTTGGTCGCCTTTTTATCACAAATTCATCATTTTCGTCTGCATTTGCTGAAGCCATTTAATTGAGTTCAGCAAGTTGCTTAAATATTTAAGTAACCTATAAGGGTTACTTAACTTTGAACAGATACTTAAGTAGACTTAGCGGTTATGAATACCACTGAAGTATATGCTTAGATTTTTGGCCATACTTAAGTAGAGTTTCTATCAGTTAAGTACAGAAACTATACATAAGTATTTTTATGAATACGGGTCCATATCTGTAATTTCATTGTTATAGTCCATCTGTAATTAATAAAAACCACTTTCGGAGTCCATCTGTGATTAATAAACACCCTATGACAGTTATCTGTAATTAATGAACACACTATTAAGGTCCGTCTGCAACATTTCTTAGGATGTCTCTTCAGGTAACTATTATTCGTGAAGGAAGTATATAATCTGAAAATGGGTGATCCTTCGAAAGCAAAAGTAGAAATGCAAAAAGAGAAAATTGCAGACTCGGTTTTATTGAGTATGTTCATGAGTAGTAGTTAAAAGTGCAACACTACTCTCGCCTCCTAGCGCCGGCTTAAGCAGTATTCAATTTTCAAAACTATTAACATCAAAACTTATGATCCCGAAGGACCAGAAAATATAACAACACTGAGAACCCTAATGTGTATTGATTTTACAATCAGTCCATAGCACGTTGATAATGGGCGACTGTTACAACTGCGGAACTGTAACTGTCCAACACTAACTGAGAACTATGGCACATTGCAGCAGTTCATCATTATCTAGCATCCTCCTTCTATAGTAGTGATACATTTAATTAAATGTCTAACCGTTGTGTTTGTTTAGAAATGAGATACTGATGTCATGAATAAATCGAGCCCACATTCCTTTCTACTTCGAGTGTCCTATAACCAGTTAAACTCTTTTTACAACGCTCTTAACAGTCCTATACGGGGGAATATTCTCCTTCGGCGCATTTTCTGTTGGCTTGAACTTGGCGTTTTCAGCTATGATGTGTTCAATCGCGTGGAGTTTTCTTTCAGTTCTTGCCATTTCACTAATATCATTCTCCAGAGTTTGGCCCTGGTTTCGTCGAACGCGTGTGTTAAAGTCAATGGAAATAACTACCTTCTCGTACCCGAGGTTATTGCTTTTGTAAGCTCCCCCCAATGCCTGACTCTTCTCTTCATTTCTTGTTTATTTGCGGAGTGGCTCCTCTTCTTCTTCTCCCCTTTTACGAATTTGAGAAGGTGTAGGCTGGTATATCAGCAATGGATCCGTTTCGTCCTGTCTGAGTAGGCCTTGGAGAATATTGTACAGTTCATCGTGGCATGGGGTTTGTTGCTCACTAGATGGCATCCTGATTGCAATAACTGGTGTCCTCAGTGTTGACGGATTATTGACTACAGATGTTGAAATGCTGGATGTAGAGGGAATAGTGGCGGTGGTAGTCGTAAGATGGAGATCAGGCTGGAGGGCGGTAGTCTCCCAGTCCTTGAGGTTAATGGTGGCATATGCTGAGGTTGAGTTAGAGCATTCAATGGTTGCAGTAGCCGTCACCGAAGGCATGTTCAGCGCTGGCGCTGAAAAAAATGTGATGGACGCGACGTTCACTGGACTCATCGCACGGAATCTAATGATTGGCTGGGCAACCTGTGCCACTGGTATGCTGAGTCCTGAAGCCATTGAGCTGTCTCGTGTAAGGCGGTTGATTGGTGTTGGCGCGTAGCTGAGCACTTTTATTGAGTTATAGTCTTGCACTACCCACTTAGGAAGAGTTAAACCCCCGATTGTGATCATATCCTCGTCTTCACCCTCTTCAAACATACCATCTGTAGTATCTTCGGTCGCTAGTGAAAAGTTGCGTGCATGCCACCGGTATGACTCTCTCTGTCAAGCTGTCACTGTCACCAATTAAGAAATGAATGACGTGCTCCCGGTGTTCATGAGGTTATGCAACGCATAGCTTTACGAGCAAAGTTAGTGAAGCCCAAAGGGCTTCACGTGAATCTTTGCTCGTAAAGCTATGCGTTGCATAACCGCGCGTCATTTATTTCTTATATTTATATTCCATTGTATTTCTTATATTTCAACTCAAACCGGTATTGAAATGAACGTTCATGGGAAAATGCAACTTTCTTTTTAGAATAAGGTTATATAAGGACGTTGCAGGGCGAATGTAAATATTAGTATATGAGTTAGCTGACATTTTAGGACCTCGGAATAGTTGGCCTGTATCCCAACTTCAGTTCTGCTTCCACATGACGTTTGTATTTTCTTATGTGATCCATTAGAGTACGCTGGTCTTGGCAGTGGAACATGCAAAGTGTGCATGAGTAAGGGATCCTGTCCATTGGAACATGGTGTTTAAGAATGTGGCTAGCTATTCAACCCTTCCGAAGTATCTTTTGACACCTTTGGCACTGATATGCCCTGCCTCTGTCCTTTATCTGGTTGGACATCATGGCAATCTGAAAATAAGCAAGGGTATTGCATATTTAGGGACCTAGGGGAATAAATGTGCAGTCGGCTGAGCGGTCATTGGGACTGAAAGTAGACTATAACTAGGTACTTTACTCTTTAATATAGCAACGCATTTGGCTATTGACGCTACTTTTCCTATGTAATAGCGGACGTTTTGCATTGGTCAAGATTCACATTAGATCAAAACTCGGGCAATGGTGGGCTGTGCTTCTCCGTCAACTTTCGATGCACTCATTCCGTGTGCAATAACCGTTCTAAGTTTCCAAAACTGGCTACAGTTTTCTGCGTATCCGTCTCGCTGTGTTTTTATACAATGTATATATTTACATATATAATCTTGCCGTCATTTTTATATTATTCATTTATAAACCAAACATATTTTATGGTTAAATTTACAAAATAATGTACAACAGCATGCTGGCTATGCAAATTTATTACATAATCTTACACAAAAATTTAAACAGTACAACTAGGTATTGTAAGAGGTTACTCCTGCGTTGTCCGGTAGTGTCCCTAAACTCTCAGCGCTTTGGAGGATTATTACCCTCATATGGATTCAACTTATTGTGATGAACGAGTCGATCCTGTCCATTTGGATGATAAAATTCCTCCTGTGTTACCTATGGACCATCATAAGCCTGCTCTAGCTGGCATTGTACCAGGTTTCCAGTCGTCCTTTTGTTCTGTGGACATCATCTCTGGAGTGCAAAATTCCAACCAGCATTGTTGATTTACAGGGCTCTACAGAGGCTTAGGTTCTTCTTGCACGGCTCTAATCTATTCTTCCTTGGTTTTGCTAAAAGCTAGACCAGGGATTTTAGGGACACTAGCTGGAAAATGTTCCCATTCCAACATCATCTTCCCCCATTAGACACATTTCTGGCAAAAACAACATTTAAGGGGATCGCTCATATCTACTTCGTCACAGGTGCAGTCTCTCGGAGCCGCACACCTGGAAAAAGCATCGCAGTGACCTTGCTTCGTGCCTAACCTTTACTCAACAGAAAAATCATACTGGACCAAGATTCGGTCCATCGAACAATCCTTCCGCTTGGCCCTTTGGGTTTGAACAGCCAAACCAACGCCTGATGGTCTTGCGAACCGTAAATGTTCTGCCCAGCAGGTTTTGTCTGAAGTATTGGACAAAATACTCTATTGCCAGAGGCTCCTTCTCAGTTATACAGTAGGTTTTTTGTTTTAGTCATAGCACGGCTGGTGTAAGCAATCACTATTTCTCTACCTTCTTGTTTTGTGCCAATATTCCTCCAATACCGACTACTGATGCATCTTCGTAAAGCACAAACTGACCTGCTTCATTCATTGTACTATTATGTCTGGACTGGTAAGGGACTGTTTGATTTGCAAAAAGACACAACTACATGCCTCCTCCCCTCCCAGACAAACTATTTTCCTTTCTTGGTAAGTTCAGCCAGGGACCTCACATTTTTTTGACAAACCGGCGGTAATAAAATCCAGGTGCAACAAAATGTTTAACTTGTTTTGCATTCTGCGTAACTGGCCATTGGAAAAGTTGTGCAATTTTCTTAGGGCCAGGCTGTACACCTTCCTTAGAAGCCACATACCCAAGGAACATCACCTCGGTTACGAACACCACATGAGTTAATAGCATTTTGCTCTTGTCCGGATTGAGCTTTAATCCAGCAGACAAGATACGATCAAGCATTTTATCTACTCTACTGATATGTTGGTCAAAGTTTTCTGCATACACAATAATATCATCAATGTTCACCAAACACATTATCGACTGCAGTCCCTGAAGCGCTAGCTCCACAGTTATTCAGAATGTGCTGGCTGCATTGTTTAAACCAAAGGGCATTTGCGTCATCTCATATTGTCCAAATTTGCAACAGCATGCGCTTTTTGGTATATCTTCCTTTTTAAGGGGAATTTGAAAGAACCCACTTGTCAGGTCAAAACTACTGAACAGGATGGATCCAGCAACTGCATCCAGACATTCCTGCACTCATGGTAGCGGAAACCCATCTGGCTTCTCAAGGGTATTGACTTTTATGTAGTCAACACAGGACCTTATTGCCCCGACTTCTTTTTACCAAAACAATTGGACTTGCTCATGGTGAAGAACTTTTTTGAATAACTCTTTGTTAGCAGGTCCTCAATTGCTTTTCTTTCTTCATTAGCGTGACCTAGAGGTCTTTGCTTTAACGGACTTGCGTCACCTGTTTTATTGGATGTGCCACCAAATTAGTTAAACCAAGGTCCCACTCGTCTTCCGAAAATGTTTCTTTATATTTCACTAAGAGTCCTGCCACTGCGTGACGTTGTGATTCGGTTTTACCCTTTGCTGGTCTTTTAAACAATGCTTTTAAATGACTCGGTACTTTACTCTTAGTAGCCTTATTTAGTGCACGCATCCCAAATGTGTCCCTGTTTAGACGTACTTTGATTCTGCGGATGCTTTCCATATCCGTTTCTTCAATTTCTACATTTGCTATAACACTAACTATTCGTTCTATTCTTTCGGCAATGCTGATTGTTGCATCTTGTCTCAAATCAACCTCTGAAGTATACAGATTCATGATCAGCACTTTGAAAGTCGATGTTCTGTTGATGTTCACCAAAGATGATTCCATTACAAGAAGGCATCTCTCTTTGAAATTATCTTTCGGCTCTAACAGATAAAGTTCTCTGACCTCAGCATCATCATCTTCTCGCCGTTCCACATACACTTCGACGAGGGACTCCGAGAGACCTGGGATTTTGAAATCATCTGCCACAACCACTTTTCAAGTTTGCCCTTTCCTGCCTATCTGGAAAATGGTATCTCAACTGAGCCTATGACTATCTTGTTCTTACTCAGTAAGCTGTCGGCTGCCTCCTTTTCAGATCCACCCAATAGATCATACCCTTGCAGTACTTAATCTTCAACATCGGCTACTACAGATGGTCTCATAAACAAGCAGTTGTTGCATTCTATAGGTCTCTATTTTGTGGAAACTGTTCTTGAAGCGCCCGTGTCTATTTTAAAAATAACGGACACCCTTTCTACTGACCCCTTTATATAATATTATATCCCATCGCAAAGGCATCGTCTATTTTTCTACATCATCGCGGTGAGCATCTGCAACTTCACTTCGGCCTTCAGCTACGCTATTTAGTTGGACATCCC
Source organism: Azorinus chamasolen (assembly GCA_963576725.1). Lineage (NCBI taxonomy): Eukaryota > Metazoa > Mollusca > Bivalvia > Cardiida > Solecurtidae > Azorinus > Azorinus chamasolen. The sequence goes on along the minus strand of OY755244.1, from coordinate 13,255,595 downwards.
TTTGGCCGCAAATGCTGGTCCCTCCATGTTTTCTTCAGATGTGTCATTTCTCTCGCCACTGTGTCCTTTCTGGTAGGTAGACTAATCTACCCGAGCGAAATGGCCGTCTTTGTGGCAATTAAAACATTCTTTCCGACCCCTGTTGTCTTTGGGCGTTCTACCTTTGGTATAACCAAGTGGTTTATTTGATTTTTCTATTTTGTCATGTCTTTCAACTATCTGCTCTATCACCATTTTTCTGGCTACGCCTGCTGAACTAGGCCACAAAAGATCTAGACGTCTCAATAACTCTAAATCTTCAATTAAGCTCGTTGATCAGAGCCCTATATAGTTATACAGCAACTCGGACGGTAGCTGTGTTCATACAAATCCAGCTGCTTTGCCGTCGTTTCTTGGAAGACGCTGGTCTAATTTTTCCTCATCGGAGAGGCCAAACCGACTGACAATGGTTTCAAATCTGGCGTGCCAGACCCGCCAATCGCCATCTCTTTGATATGGGATAATCTTGAAACCAAACAGGTCGTGCAGTAACCGTGGTCTGTTCAATCTTGCATTAACCTTTTCCATGTTCTATGCTTGTTACAAATGTCAATACTTCCTGAATATTCATTAACAAAATAGATATAAAGAAATAAATCTATAGAAGGTAGAATATTGTAGACATTTTAGAAAGCAAAGGAACATCTCTATCAAAATCTATTAGCAAACAGAGCAGACCCTGATCAGACGGCCGTCTGACCTGGGTCTACTCTGTTCGCAAATGCGAGGGCTTGGTGCAAAACTATTTTACCAAGCCCTCGATTTGAGGAAAGGGGTTAAATGGTACGGTCCTTAATTGGTACAGAACAGAACAAATCCTTTATTTTCGTCACAGTTTACATAAAAGTAACAACATGTGAGCTTATAGAGGAAAACATAAATCACAACAAATAATACCAAACCTTAAGACTATTAATGTCGTGTACTGAGCGTTTCGGATAACCGCGTAACCGAATCCCCGGCGACACTTCCCCGGCCCACCCAACGAAACCCGAAACCCACCCCAACAGCCCCAGGGCAGGAGACGAACCCCGAGGCAAAAACCCCACCGAACCCGACAACAGGCGCAAACTCCCGCCAACCCCCACTGTGCACAAAGAAATCTCCACCCTGGTTACAATTTGCAGTTTGAGGCTGTACATATATCTATATCTGTGTCTATATATCTCTGTCCGGTATATTAACACATCTGCTGTTATTATTTATAATTTGCTGAAATAAAAAAATCTAGATCCACTTTGGTTGGTTGATCGTTATTTTGCAACATTGGATCTTTCAGATCACGCCAAGGGCTTTGGAAGTTTGATCTTAATCTGCGGTTGTTTAAATTCCTGTAGGGGTACTCCTCTACAACCTCACCCGTGACTTTGGCCATGGCGTACATTCCTGGTGTCGTGACGTCATAATTTGTTCACGAAATGATGAAGTATTGTGTTCTTGGATTTTGGAATTCATTTGATCGGATGTAATGGAATGTAGCTCATTTGCGTGAGTAGGCTCCCTCTTTATATTGCAAAGAATTTATGTAACATCTGTGTTTGGTATGCTTGCAACTTGCTGGCTTGTTTGTTGAGAGTATTGATTACTATTCATAGATCTTGACACTCTTTTGCTGAATGGTTTTCCCTTTCATAGGCAAAACGTTGGGAGGAAACTTGGCCTCGTCTATCTTCCATAAATTTTGTCCAATAAACTAATGTTTTATCGAAATCTTAGTCAAGAATTATTGGGATACTTTAGGCAGGTAGCTGCTTAATACGGGGTAAAGGTAGTGCTTGATCACGTAATAAGGACCTGTCTGAACGTTCCTGCGGCATCTGTCAATTTTTAAGCTTTGAAAAAAAAAAACCGGATTATTTTTGGGAAATATTGTTAGAAAAATGGTGTCACGTGATATTTTTGTTGAAAATAATATTTTTCTTTAAAGTTTCATTCACTTTACCTGTTTTTTCCCTAATTTTTCGGCTCTGTATCTAAAAGTGTTTTATTTACAATCGGAAAAAAACTTTGAGCGATGACGTAGAGAAGTCGCACGCGCCAAATCAAGCGCTTTTGTGATGCGGGCGGAATAATAGGAAAGAACTAGTCCAGTCAATCTATACTTTGACCTAGAAGAAATTGCAAAAGAATTTATTTTTACGTTATGATATTACATTTATGGATACAAATAACATATCAAAAGTCTAGAAAAATCTAAGTAGCCATTTCAGAGAAAAAGGACATTTTTGATTCCCCAAATCCCTATTTAAATACAATTAAATCGTGTCCCGCGAACGTCACCATACCTAGTGTTTATCATGCAAGCGTCTTGTGAAATCGGATACACGCCGTCTGCACAATGTTTATTTGAGTTTATTTTGATTCAAGGATAGTGGATTTCATCATGAAAAAGGTAAGAATCTTAGTATATTGAGTTGTATAACAAACTTACATACTACCACAAGCTGAAACTTAAAATGAAATATTCATAAAAAGGCAGGATCCAAAATGTCATCAGTTTTCGCGACGTGTTATCAACGATCTTTCTTCGACAGTCATAGAAACATTTTATGTAACTTTTGTATGAAATACGTATCTGATATTATTATTTCTTCATAAAAAATACTTGTAATATGCATATTTTAAGTTAAAAAAATTTTTTTTTTGTATTTTTCTTACCCACTGAATTTGACAATTTTTTTTGTACGGAAGCACATTCGGGCCATCTCATTTGTAGTTTGAAATTAAGAAAATACGTGTTTCACTTTTTAGATGCATTATTTGCATTTTTCATTAAATATAAAGTGGTAAAAAAAATCTTTTTTTCAATGAAAACATGAAATTTAGTTATTCCTCGCATAAAATACAGCCATCAGATAATAGAAATTCAAAACATTCAACTTCAGTAATTAAATTATAGTTTATATAGCTTATAGCTACTGAAAGTCTCTTCTTTTTTTGTTTTATCTGAAACAGTTTGTATTTATGACAAACAATGCATTGCTTATGAAATAAAAGTGTTTTCGTTTTTATATTTTAGAATGGAGGCCATGCAAGAAAGTTGCTGTATCTGCAGTGGGACTATAATTAGGGATTCGTCCTCAGTGAAACTTACAGAGAAAGGAAGCGATGGAATTAATAAGGCCAGTGAAAAAAGAAAAGACTCTGTGCATGCAAGTAAGGGACAATTTGTACATGTGGAATGTAGACGTCAGTATTGCAACCCAAATATTATAAACCGTGGCAAACAACAGGTAAAAACAGACAAAGAACATAGAACTTTGCGATCAAACAAGGATGAATTTATTTTTAGAGAGAAATGTTTGTTCTGTGGACAATTTGCAAAAACTGGTGGTAAAAAGCGTGGCTGTAATGTGTTTCCTGTCAGAACTTTATCTTTTCAAAGAAATTCTTTAGAACTTTGTTCAGAAAGAAGTGATATTTGGTCAAATGAGGTACGCGGACGTCTAGAATATGCAGCAGACCTACCAGCAGTAGAAGCTGTATATCACCAGATGTGTAATGTGAACTTTAGAACTGGCAAAGATATTCCTCAAGCTTTTTCAGTGGAACAAAAAAAGAGAAAGCAACAAAGGGGTAGACCATCAGACCAAGAAGCAGTCCAAGCATTCAATAAAGTCATAGAATATTTAAAACAGAATGACGATGAGCAAATTACAGTAACTGACCTTTTAGGAAAAATGAGGGAATTATGTGGTGACAAAGCCTACAGCACTACACACACCCAACAGAAACTTAAAGAACATTTTGGAGAGTCACTGATAATTTCAGAAATCAATGGAAAACACAATGTCCTGACTCTTAAAAATACTGCTTCCTCTATCCTTCATGACTTTTATTGTCGAACAAAAACGGACAACACTGAAAATGAAAAGATAGAACTTATCAAGACAGCTGCAAATCTAATAAAGAATGACATTAAATCAGTCAATACAACAAGAAGTATTTACCCGACTCCAGCTGATATAGAATCAATAGAAACTAATAAAAGATTTATACCTGAAAGCCTTAAACATTTTCTTAGAGGTATATTTAGCGAAAAGAATGCAGACACAAAGATATGCTCCATCGGTCAAGCTATTATGCAAGCATCGCGTCCAAGGGTAATAATTGCACCATTACAATTAGGTCTTGCTGTGCAACTTCATCATCAGTATGCATCAAAGTTTTTGATTGACATTTTAAATAGTTTAGGTTTTTGTGTGTCTTACTCTGAAGTTCAGATGTTTGAAAGTAGTGCGGCTGTGTCTCATGGAACAGATATAGACAATTTCCAACCAGATATGTTCTTACAGTATGCTGCAGATAATGTGGACCATAATATCAGAACACTAGACGGCCACAATACATTCCATGGGATGGACATGATTGCATGTGTGACTCCTGAAAGCAAAACTAACAAAGTTATCCCTCGACGCAACATAGCTACAGAGGATCTCCTCTCTGTCGGAAAAATAAGATATTTCAATGTTTCTAACAACAGAAGCAAAATCTCAAATACCATTCAGTGAATTGCACAGCAGTCACATTGAAGACAAAGGCAAGCAATTAACGTTCCTATCCAAAATAACTTGGCCATTAAGAACACCAGGACCTGAATGGAATGGTTTTATGCAGACTGTGAGAACAGGTGAATGCCCAGGAAAATCATCAGGGATGTTTTTACCAATCATTGATATGGATCCAACTGACATGTCATGTATATATACAACATTGAAGTTTCTAACGAGTCATGTTGAGAAATATAACCAGACTCCTGTCATCACTTTTGACCAGCCACTTTACTGGAAAGCAGTGATAATAACATTTTCTGAAAATGCTAAAAGTGACCTGAACAACATTGTCCTTCGCCTTGGTGGGTTTCACTGTATAATGAGTTTTCTTGGGTCAATAGGACAACTGATGTCGGGATCAGGTATAAATGAATTATTGGAAACAGTATATGCAGCAAATTCTGTGCCACACATACTAAGCGGAAAAGCTGTTGCAAGAGCATTGAGAGGACACTTTCTAATCGATAGTGCATTGAGTGTGTTACTTTTCTCCAAGTGTGTTGACATGAAACCTGCTAATGATGCAAATACTGTAAATATTTGCCACAGAAATACCAAAGAGACAAATGAATGTACAACAGATATTCATGACCAACATGTGCACATGGAACAGACAATCACAAATGAACACATTTATGAATTTCAAGACAGTGTGCAAGCACAGTTGAAGGAATTAGTTGATCTGTACAATAATATTGCTACACAGATTGTTCCAGCAGAATCTGTGAATGAAAACATACTTCTAGACGTGTTCAGTAAACAGTTCCAGCAGAAACAACAATATCTTTCACAGTACCCAACTGCAGCATTATGGCTACAATACATGGAAATGGTAGGAATTTTAAGGCAATTTCTGGCAGCAGAGCGTACTGGAAACTGGAAATTGAGTTTGCAAGCTTTGCATAACATGCTACCTTATTTTACAGCAGCTGGACATAACCTTTATCTAAAGTCTGTGTATTTCTATCTGCAAAGCATGCATAACCTTCATAAAAGCAACCCAGGTGTACACAAAGCATTTGAGAATGGCCATCATGTGATACGCCGGAGTGAAAGATTCTGGGCAGGCTTGTCAACAGATCTTGTCATTGAGCAAGTATTAATGAGGAGTGTTAAAACTACAGGTGGAATGACAAGGGGGAAAGGCTTGACTGAATATCAACGTGCACAGTGGCTGTTGTCAATGCCTTCTTGCGCAGAAATTAACAATGCAATGCAAACGTTTGGAGGAATTCAGTTCCATACAAGCCAACAACACAAAGAATCCGGAAAGTCAAGAAAAGATAGAGATCATAAAGACACAGCTATTTTCCTGTCTTTTATCAATGAGAGAAACCCTTTTAGGGAAGATCCACTTCTTTGTAACATTGAAACAGGCGTCACGCTGATCAAACAGTGAATGTGCACAAGGCAAAAGAACTTGGTACTCTGATTGTAGAATCAATGGTGGGTCAGAATGCTTTTGAGTTCAGTTTCAAAAAACGTCAAAAGGCAGTTACATTAGACACTGCACCGAAGATCAAAGTTGATGATGAATCGGTAGACGTTGATCCACAACTACTTTTCCAGAGGCTTACTGCTGCTGCCCAACGATTTGTTGATGATATTCCCCATGTTTTCTCATATGAACTATGTAGTGTACCATCTTCATTATTTGATTCATCAGGATTTATGAGAGAACCACAAAAATCAATACTTGCTGACAGTATCTGGACATTATGTGAAAGTAACAAATTAGTGTCCAACATGGCAGAATTAAAACCAAACTACATATTAGATGGTGGGTCATTGCTGCAGCGGATTCCATGGACAAAGGGCATGTTGTTTACTGATATATGTAGCTCCTACATTCAGTATGTTGCCAGGCATTATTCAAATGCAACCATTGTATTCGATGGATACCTCAGTGGTCCATCTACCAAGGACACTGCACACACACGAAGGACTCATGGTGTCACTGGCAGAAAAGTGTACTTCACAGGAAATACGCCGTTTCAATCCAGAAAAGAGTATTTTCTAGCCAATTCTGAAAACAAACAAAACTTTATATTCATGTTGGGAAAATCTCTTGAGGAGAAAGGATACAGTGTTTTGCATGCAGTCAGTGACGCCGATTTATTGGTTGTTAAAACAGCATTGGCTTCTGCTGAGAGAAATGACACTATAGTTATTGGTGAAGATACAAATATTCTTGTACTGTTACTGTACCATGCAAATCTGCACTACAAAAAAGTACTTTTCAGATCAGATTTGAAACACAGATCAGCAAAAGGACTACGAGTCTGGGACATATTACACACAAAACAAGTTCTTGGGCCAAAAACATGTAACATAATTCCAGTCATACATGCTCTCACTGGATGCGATACTACGTCTCGATTGTTTGGTATCAGTAAAGGAGCATCATTTAAGAAATTATGCAATGAAGAACGCACGGTTCATGTCAGAAACATTCCTCAACCAACCAACAAAGGAAGAAATAATACAGTCAGGAGAACAGTTGCTTGTTAGCTTATATGGAGGACTAGAGTATGAAAGCCTTGACTTTTTACGATTCAGAAAGTTCTATTCCAAAGTAATAAACAGTTCAACACACATAAAGGTGCAAACATTACCACTAACTTCAGCTTCTGCAAAATATCACAGTCTGAGGGTGTACCTCCAAGTGCAAGAATGGCTGGACACTTTAAGTGTTAAACTTGTACCAGAAGAATGGGGATTCGTGCGTCATCAGAATAAACTGATGCCAGTAAGGTCTGATCTCCCTCCAGCCCCAGATAACCTACTAAAGATAATCAGATGTAACTGCAAACAGAACTGTGACACTAAGAGGTGTACTTGCAGAAAGCATGGATTAGATTGCACCACAGGATGTGGTGAATGCAAAGGAATCAGCTGCACAAATGTCAGTAGTCTTTCGGACACTGACTTGAACAGTGAATTCTAGGTAGTGGAAAAAGATCATTTGAATAATCATGTCATACTTTTATCATATTATATTATATCATAACGTATTTTTGTGAATCATATACTATCCTGTAACGTATGATATGATACAATATAATATGATGTGATATGATACATAATAATATAATATGACATAATACAGATTATAAATATGTTATTTGACATATACAATTAACTATAATATATTGTAATATACAATATAATTTGATGTAATATAATATAATATGATATAAAATAATATTATATCATGTTACATTATATCATAATGTTTTAAGTTATGTCATATTATAAAGATTACTTCTTATTAGCTTAGTTTATTTGGATACAAAAGTTCAAGTACTGTTAAGAGTAGCAATTGATTCACAGTAAATGAAAATGGCATTTTGAAAAGTATATATATATACATATATAATATTAACACATATTATGTATGTAAATATATATTTTTTCTGGATGATAATAATTTCAAACATGATTAAATTGTCATGATTACACCATGGCTAATACCCAAATTCAAGTTTACATAACAAGTAACATATAGAGAGTAGTATATCATTACAGTGACATTCTTTTATCATTTTATAGTTACCCCACCCACTTAAGATCATTATTTTTTCACTTAATACATTCTGTTTATCAATTTTTATCTTCCATATTGTGTAATAGTGTGTTCTAAGCCCCTTGGTGCGTATACACTGGTACAATATGGCAGAAAATAGACAGGAATCAATTTTTATAATCAGCTGTGGAGATATATATGCTAGAAAGTGATCTGTAATTCTATTTACGGGTGGTCATTTTATTATCGATTTTTATACAAATTCCCCAACTTTTATCGTTCTAGACTTTTGATATAGTGTATCTAACTACTTCTAGATAAAAACACAATAGAAATCAATTCTTTTGCAATTAGTTGAGGGTTTGGTCATTTATCATCACAGATTGACTGGACTAAACGGAAATATAGGAACTGACTGTATATGCTATACAATAATATATTACACATAGACCCCCATGAATTGGTACAGACCCCTGTGTCTGATAAGTGTCTGTTCTGTTTGCTTATGAAATTCTAATATATCTGAATCTACAGTTTCTACCAACACAAAACATCCTGTGTACCTTTGTCATTATAAAAAACAGCTAATAAATATTTATATATGATGTCATTATTCCTTACATGATTATTCAACAAGGGAAAGATATTAAAGCGTCTTAAGCTCGGTACAGATATTTATTTAAGTGTTTGGATTCGCGATGATTTGCTGTAACACAATAGACTATAATTATGCAGTAGAATCCCTCTAATGCGACCACTTAATGAATAAACATGGGTGTCGTCATAAACAGGTGGATGCTTAATGCAGGACAAAAGTTATGCAAAAACCTCCTCTAGGAGCTTTCTGCATTACTTTTGTCCAGCATTAAGCTACCACCTACCTCTACCATCCAGATTTATACCTATTTTAGGTGGTCGCATTAAAGGGGTTTTACTGTACAGTAGATCCGGTCATAAGCGGTCATTTATTTTAATTGAACATAAGAATCAATAATACAGATGGTTGCTTAATGCAGGGTAAAAGTGATACAGAAAGCTCCTTGGGGAGCTTTCTGTATCACTTTGCCCTGTATTAAACGACTACCTGTTTTAGAAATCCAGATTGAGATTTTAATGGCCGTTTCAGACAGGTTATACTATAGTCACATTCCGTGGACACACGACACCCTGTATGTACCTTGTCAATAGTAGCCCGCTGATGCAAGTCATCCCAGCTTATGCATAAAAATATATTGGTTAAAACAAACGTGTTGCCTGTGGCGAAAGCATGTACGTGTCCTCGAAATCCTCGCTAGTTTTTAGTTGTATAAATCATAACTTACATAGTCCTAACTTGTAAGTTGAACCAACGCCGACTACACAGTACACTTGATCATATTACATGCGCACTGTTTTGTGCAAACTCGCCGACATTGGATTATTTTTTTACAGGTAAGATATCTTTAATAGATTTTAACATAGACGCTAAGTATTGTTTCGTCTGCAAAACATTGTCGTTTGCAGCAATTCTGAAAGTATTTCTGGTCAAATATACAGTTAGAGTTTCAAACAGTTTGGATCCTGATCCAGACTGAACCTGTTTCAAACTGTTTGTTCGATTGTCACAAATTCGCTGTTAACATGCAGGGAGTGTTGTTTGGTTTTCATTATATTTTTTTTTAATGTGTGATTGTTTGTTTTGTACGTTTCAAGCAAAAGGCTTTAACCGTTTCTTTGATGTGTCATGAATATTAATTAGGTGGTTTTTTCTAACGGCTTATGAACACAAGAATGTTTGACCACATCGGGAACTGCAGGGATCAGATATATACCGGTATTGGTTCAAAGGGTAACATGGCGAACTCTTACCAGACGGCTACATGTGTACTCCGATCTGGGTCAACCCTGTTTGCAATGTCCTCAAAAGACACATCCATCAGGTAAATACTCAATGCTGCCAATGCAAAAGATGATTTTTGCACGTATATAAGATTGAAAATACAGTAGAACCTGTCTTAAGCGGCCATCAAAAAGAGGTCTAATAATGGGTTAATAATACAGGTTGTTGCCAAATGCAGGTTAAAAGTAATGCATACTGCTCTTATAGGAGCGTTCTGCATTACTTTTGCCTTGTATTAAGCAAACACCTGATTTTAAGATTCCTGTGTTCAATAAATGGAATGAATGTCCGCTTAAGACAGGATCTACGGTATGTACTTGTTCATTTTTTAGATTCACATGGTGTCCTTTACTTCCTAGATACATTTACACCTTTTAAACATTTGCAAACCGAGTCGACAGAAAATGACAGTAACACCTAACTTAGATTATGCAGACTGTTTGTCCTTAACGCTTCAATTTCGCAACCAGAGTGTCAAACCGTTTGGATCCGGTTGAGACGCTGAGTCAATCGGCGTCAGATCTGGATCCAAACTGTATGTACAGGTTAACTTTAATTGTAACATAAACAGGCTGAAAGTTAACCCTTTCTCTCATACAAACGTGTTTTCACGCATCTGCAAACAGAGTAGACCCAGATCAGACGGCTCCTAGAGGAACCGTCTGATCAGGGTCTATTCTGTTTGCCAATATAATTTCAAAAATATGTGCCTTTACTTTCTAAAATGAGTACAATGCTCTACCTTTCATATTTCATTATAACCTTTTTGTCCATGAATATTCAGTAGGTATTGAAATTTGTAATAAACACAGAACATGGAAAGGGTTAACATGTTGAAAAAATGACGATTGCTCAAACTTTGACCTGGATATTTACTGACGAGATTTTTGAGAAACTAGTGACAGGTTGTGAAATAGCTTGGATCTAGATGAGACACCTAACTGCTCGGTCTGTTATCTAGATTCACGCTGTTACAAATATCAGTTAAGTCACGCCTAACATGAGAATGGTTAACTTCTATACACATGTATACACGAAGGCTAACCCCGTCTTGTTTTGTTTTAGAAGAGTTAAAAAAATGTCATTCTATACACAAACACAAAGGTAATATTAGACGAAATAAAACCAGATATAAATAGCACACGGTTAACCAGTAAAGTTTGTAAACTGCTTAAATTGCGATAACCGTTGAAAACGGACTGTACATGTATACATACAGATTAGACATATCGGGTAACTCGTTGTTAGATCAGGATCAATCCTGTTTGACGATCGTCCTCAAGTGTCTATCATCAACTTGAACGAATACGAGGTAATTCAAAATTGAAGCAAATCACCATTTTGGGAGACAACCGTTTTTCGCGCCAAATAAATTTAGTCTGCTAAGTTTATCGTCTGCTTAAGGTATCAAATTGGGAGCTGTCTTCAATTTCTCTTTAAAATCACGAGAGTGTCAAACAGTTTGGACCCGGATGAGACGCCGAGTTACACGGCTTCTCGTCTGGATCCCAACTGTTTGTATAGATCATCACGGGTTCGCTTACAGGGGTGAAATAGTTAACCCTTAGCCTGCTATGAAAATGAGGTCTGCATAATCCTGTCCTTCATATAAACGTGTTTTCAAGCATCTGCAAACAGAGAAGACCCAGATCAGACGGCTCCTATAGGAGCCGTCTAATCAGGGTCTGCTCTGTTTGCTAATGAAATTTGAAAGTTCTGTTTCTTTACTTTCTAAAATGGCTACGATGTTCCATTCTCTATATTTCATTATATGTTTTGTCTCATTAATATTCAGTAAGTATTGAATTTTTAAATAAACACAGAACATGGAATGGGTTAAGGTCCGATCTGTTGCCGTTGTCACCTACTTCTAATTCGTTCAAGCTTTTGAGATACTATTAACAGAGTGTCAAACAGCTTGGATCCAAGCCGTTTGCAAATGTCAGTTGTGTCGCGCTTAGCAGGCTAAGGGTTAACCGTTTTATCTGATATAATTGTATTATAGCCCCTTAGACTAACAGAGCAGACCCTCATTTGACGACTGCGCTTAAAGCCGTCTGATCAATGGCTGCGCTGTTACGATTGTTTTTATATAGACTTGATTCCTGCCATGGTCAATACACCCACTGTTCGTGTGTCTTAAAATTCTTTGTAACAAATGTACATGGAGTCATTATGTCTTGCATGGATATTCACCAGGTAAAAGAATAAAAATAATACATGTACATGTATATATATCGTGTCTACTATTCGGTTTAGAATCAAGCAGGCCCACAACAGCTAGAGAGCTCTTGGTCCTTTACCTGTTCAATATTCATGTAAAAGATAATTACACCATGTATATTATTTAGCCAGTTTTATTGTGTCACCTTCGGAGAGACAGGTTGTCACTTAGGGATCACTTTTCCGTCGTCTGTCTGTCTGTCCGTCTGTCTGTCCGTCACACTTTCTTTATTTAGCTGTCATTTCTAAACTAATAATTATAGAGCTTTCAATTTTCACATGTGTCTTCCTCTCACTGAGGACCATTGATGTAACTAAGGTCCATCACTCTGCATGTAATACTATTTGAGTTATCCCCCTTTGTTCTGATTTTCGTCACACTGTTTTTGCTGTCATTTCTTAACTAATCATTATAGAGCTTTTAAATTTCACATGTGTCTTTCTCTCATTGAGGACCATTGATATAACTAAGGTACATTACTCTGCATGCAATTCTTTTTGAGTTATTCCCCTTTGATATGATTTTCGTCACACGTTCTTTTATTAGCTGTCATTTCTAAACTGATCATTATAGAGCTTTCAAATTTCACACGTGATTTCCTCTCATTGAGGACCATTGATGTAACTAAGGTCCATCACTCTGCATGCAATACTTTTTGAGTTATCCCCCTTTGTTCTGATTTTCGAACTCCAGCATAATAACAGTTTTTGTGTCAGTTGCGAGAAGGTGACACATGTTTTCCTCCGAACACTCTTATTTTGTAATGTAACATAAACACGGATAGTTTTGCCTTGTTAGGCTTAATCTGACGGTATTTTTGTAATTAATGCATCGTATAATAACTATATATAAATATCAATAGTGGTGGTATATGCATTACATAATGTGCTCAACATACAAATATGCATTACATTGGTAAATTATGATGTTGACATACCGTTATGTACAATAATTAATATTATTATTGATGTGATTGTATGTATTTATATCTACTCGTCACAATGTATCTATGTTACATGCTTGAATGTTATTTGTACTCTTCAGTATTGGAGGAAATAAAGATAATAATAAGAAATAATGATATCATGAACATTTATTAGCTGAACTTTTATAATGTTAAACTTGAAGGGAATGTAAATGTTTTAACAAAAACTGTACACTCAGATGATATAAATCCATAAGCAAACAGAGTAGAACCATATCAGATGGTTCCTACAGGAGCCGTCTGATCTTGATCTACTCTGTTTGCAAGTGTGTGATAAAGCGTTTATAAAAGGGGAATGGTTACGGTTTTAGACATCCTGGAGGGACTATCTAATCAGTAAAAGTAAAGTACTTAGTTATAGTCTACTTCAGTCCGAATGACCGCTCAGCCGACTGTACATTTACTCCCCTGGCCATTGAGTCATTCGCCTACAATATTGAGCACTGCTAGCATATGGCGCAATCATGCAGCCGTAGTACCGACTAGTGACCCTCACAGGTACCTGTTCAACCCCTGGGTGGAGAGGAGGTGCCAGTGGGAGTCCGAGAGGACCGAGACACTGAAAAGTGTCTCTGAAATTTCCGAAAGGACCGGGATTTTAACTCCGGACTGATAGTCCACCGCACACAACTATGAGTGCTTGTGCTATTACCACTGGGGGCCAAATAGTGTTGCTACAAGAATTTATATAGGTATTATAATAGATTTGTTTTTCTACGAAGGCAACTTTGTTTCCGTTGGAAAACATTTCCTAATATATTCACTGGCTTCGTAGGAAAACAATTGGTCTAAAATACCCATATAAATTGTCGTAGCAAAACTTTTGATGATAATACGTATAGTTGGTCCCCAGTGATTACACGATGCTACAGTTTCTGCCATGGCAAAACAAACCTCAAACCGGACGTTCAATTTAGTATAAATATCGGTCTTGGGAGGCATGCTGCAGCTTAATGCAGGGTGCAAATCCGGATGTCCGGGGTTCAATCCCGGTGCTTCCCGGAAATTTCAGAGACGCTTTTCAGTAGGGGTGAAACGATTCAAAAAAATTCGATTCGATTCGATTTCGATTTTTTACACCACGATTCGATTATTTTCGATTCGATTCGATTTAAGATTGTAATAAAAAGAATGCACTATGTAGAATAAATACTGTGTATTAACAGCTCTGAAAACAGAATGCTTGGACATATACAGGTGGAAAAATCATAATAGCCTAGTCACAGATATATCCGACTTTAACAGTCAAACCTTTCTGCAGTTTGTTTTTGGAAGTTCTTTTTTTATAACTGGTCACTAAAACCAAGTAAAATGGTAACACTAACATAATCAGTCTTGGCTAATTGTCTAATTGACTAAACAGCCTAACTCTGTAGAACATGTAGGTTTTTCTGAAAAAAGAATTTGAGCACTTGGAGGAGATGTCATGTCTCTCTTCAACTGATACAGATAGCTATCAGTTGAAGAGAGATATGACATCTCCCTGTCTCTGAGCAAAAAGCACTAGACATTGCTGCGAGTATAGTTTTAGCCATTATCAATGCACAGCTTCATAAATTTTAAGCATACACAAATTTGCAACCAAGTTTACTGGAAGAAGACGAAACGTAAATGCAATACTGTGTTTCCGTTCATACGATATGACAGATTCGTCGTATTTCCTGTGTTGCAGAGAATATTTGTAAAATAATCTTACATGTTGGTTTATTTGTGTTGTTGCTCTCGCGAAATCTGAAATCTCCACATTTGGAGCGACAGTTTTTCGGGGTAGCACGTAGATTGACAGCTTCAGCATCCGACATTTTGAGAGAACACAAAGACGCTTGAATAAAGCGCCCAGACGATCAGATTAAGTGCAACGATTGCAACGTGTTATTTGATTGGCTAAAATAGTTGGCCTTCATCCAATCGATTTGAGTCTATCAGTATTCGATGAGTATGTTTGTTTTGACAGCTCTAATGCGGGAAAACAAGTATTTTGACTTTTCACGGCGAATTTTCACAGGTTAGTTTCATTTCGCTACCAATCATTAAGAAGCTAGCCTTTTATAATAAAAATCGAATCGAAAATGAGATCTGCTGAACCGAATTGAACCGAACCGAATCGAGGGCAACAGATCGCGGTTCAATTCACATCGCGATTAATCGTTTCATCCTTACTTTTCAGTGTCCCCCACCAACACCTCCTCTCCACCCAAGGGTTGAAATGGGTACCTGTGAGGATCACTAGTGCGGCTCCATGATTGCGCCATATGTTATGGCCGGTCACACTGCAGCGTATGAGACGAACGTATGCATAGCGTATGAAAAACTGGTCATATAACTGTTGGGCGTATGTACCCGAAATATTCCACCACTATATTCGAGGAACGTATTAGCAGCGCATGGTATGTGTACCGTATATCTGGCGTATATGCAGCGCATGCGAAACGTATACGAGCGTTTGTCAATTTATGCCACCGTCAGTGTAGCGTATGTTAGCGTATAAGTAGCGTATGCGAGCATATGAGTAACGTATTCTTACCGCATGTGAGCGCATGGGTAGCGTATATGGATAGCCAGAAATACGTTACATACGTTAGTCATTCGTCAGGCATACGTTACAATTACGTTACTGATACGCTATTCATATGATTGCTTTACTGGCCGCCTTCATGCCACCGTATGTGAAACGTATTTGACCTATAAGTAACGTACCTTTACCAACACTCTAGCGTATTCAACGTGTGCCTAGCGTATGATGAGCGTATGCGTAATGTATAATTCATACGCTCGTATACGCTGAACTTTTTTGAACATGCTCAAAAATTATTTTCGACATCTGCGTATGAGAATGTACACCGACGTATGGCAGCGTACCTGAAACGTATACAGCATATGCCTAACCTACTCCTAGCGTATATCTGCGTATGCGAGCGTATGAACATTTTTTCTCATGAATACGCTCGCATACGTTCGTGCCATACGTTCTAGTGTGCCAGCCCCTTTAGCAGTGCTCAATATTGTAGGCGAGTGACTCAATGACCAGTGGACAGTGGCTGAGCGGTCCTTAGGACTGAAAGTAGACTGACTATGACTAAGTAGGCCTACTTGTTATGCTGGAACTCACCCACGGAACTACCCTCCCCCCGCCACCCAATTTATGATTGAGGTATGCAAAACTTACCTTAAACTATATATTTGTACCCCCCCCCCCCCCCACCACTCCGAAAAACAAGACAAACACGGCCCAGATTTTTTTCCCATATCGGGTCAATATATGTATTGAAAGGTAATTAACTAGGTCAGAAGATAAGTGGCGGAAAATAAAGTATTTACGGGTCGTGTTTTTCTTGTTTTGCGGAGTGATTTGGATACAAATAGATAGTTTTATGTTAGTTTTTCATACTTCGATTATAAATCCGGGGGGGGGGGGGGGGGGGGGGTCCGTGGGTGAGTCCCTTCATGCCTCGAGACACCTTTGAATCAAAACTCCTTGCAAATGTTAATCCCTCGACCGCCCGCAGCAGTTTAAAGGTTAATATAATAATTTCCCTTCTATTGTAAAAGTTGTTTTTTCCTTCAATTAATTTTAAAACCACTAGCAGAGTGTAAACAGTTTGGATCCAGATGAGATGCCGAGTAAACAAACGTTTCATTTGCATCCAAACTATTTCAAAGATTATAAGTTCATCTCACACATTGTAGATACTACCTCTCGATTTATGTTACTGTATTTCACGAGTGACCCTTGCCCTCCTAGCGACTTTACTCGCATTTCACACTTGCACTCAATCGAAAAAGACTATATTTTAAGTTATATATTATTAACTTCTATCATATAATAGAACTACATTAGTTTTCGATCTAGTGCCAGTGATTGGTCTTACCTCTTTCCCTGTTCTATGTTTATTCAACAATTCAATACCTGCTGAATAAACATAGACAAAATAGTTATAATGAAATATGGACAGGTGGAACATTGTTGCCATTTTAGAAAATAAAGAAACAGAACTTTCAAATTCTATTAGCAAACAGAGCAGACTCTGATCAGACGGCGGCTCCTGTAGGAGCCGTCTGATCGGGGTCTCCTCTGTTTGTAGATGTGTGAAAAGCGTTTATATGATGGAAAGGGTTAGAAGTACTTGTCACATATCTCGAGTAACTCGGCGTCTCATCTGGAGCCAAGGTGGTTGCCACTTTCAAATCAGTAGTTTATCAAAAACCTGAACGAAATATCGCGTCATATTTGAGCACCCATCCGATAAACTACGGATTATCCCTCGTGTGCCCCCTCATTGTCATGGCGGGTCGAACAGTGTTTGACGGGGGGGGGGGGGGGGGGGGGGGGGGGGGGGGCATACTTAGTTTATATGCATGAACTTCAAATTGATCTGTTCTGTTACCCAATTTTCCAGCAATACTTTATGTGTAGTGTTGTATGCCAAAAATGTACCCAATTCTGTTGGGTCTGGGTGAAAACTGTGTCGTACTGGCACTGTGCATAGAATGTTACATTCAAATTTTGTTTTTTATGATGTGAGTGCGTTGACACAATATAATACAGCGTTATATGACACAGACAGATAAACGTACGGAAGAGATTAAATTGGTTTACCTATGTTCTAAGTAAATTCTTTTTTATTATTATTCTTATCTATATGTAAGGATTAAATCTATTTTATTTTAAATGTTCTATAAATACACATTGAATATACCCTGTTTTGTATATAAAATGTACCTACATTGTATGTGAAGCGCTTTTGAACGCACAGATCCTGTGTGAAAAGAGTGCTATATAAATGTGGTATAATAATAATAGTAATAATAATAATAATAATTATTATTATTATTATTATTATTATTATTATTATTGATCGGCAGGATATTGCATGTTTCTGTTTCTTTTTATGTATTAAGTAATTTAACACAGCACTTAGTTAACCTTTACTCTGTCCTATAATAAGTCCAAATTTCAATACCTGCTGAATATTCATTGACAAATTAGTTATAATGAAATGTGGAAGGTGAAACATTGTAGCCATTTTAGAAACTAAAGCAGCAGATTTATCAAATAACATGAATTAGCAAACAGAGTAGACCCTGATCCGTCTGATCTGGGTCTACTCTGTTTGCAAATGTGTGAAAAGGTGTTTAAATGGGGGAAAGGGTTAATGGCTAGAAGCAATACAAGTTGCCTAACCCAGGTAACTCTTTACCTGATGAATATCCATGTAAGAATTAATGACATTTTTATCTGCTGCTTTTTCATATTGGCCTATGTCACACAAAAGGTGTAGAAAATGAGCAGGGTCTTGTATAAATGTTCACCAAGCAAACAGTTAACAGAGGTGAACAGTCTGACCTTTTAGAAATGAACAAACACTAACTAACATCGGTAAATACAACCACGTGATTTCAAGGGACGTGCATGTTTATTAACTCCGTTCCCTGTTCTATATTTATTCCAACACCTATTGAAAATTCATGGCAAAACTAGCTATAATGAAATATAGAATGTGGAACACTGTAGCCATTTTAGAAAGTAAAGAAATAAAACTTTCAAATTCCACTAGCAAACAGGATAGACCCTGATCAGACGGCTGCTATATGAGCCGTCTGACCTGGGTCTACTATGTTTGCAAATGCGTAAAAACATGTTTACATGAAGGAAAGGGTTACATGTAAGTGAGTACGCCCTATACAGGGGTTCTACTATCAGTTGGTATACGTCTGACTGTACATCTTGTTCTACATTCATTTTTAATTTCTATACCTACCGAAAATTCATGGACAAAATAGTGAAAATATTAAAATATGGAAGGTTTAAGATCGTACCCATTTAAAAACCTAAATAAACAGGTCTATCAATTCCATTAAGCAAACATAGTAGACTGTTTGCTTAGGAGCCTCTAGGAGCAGCCTGATCAGGGTCTACTCTGTTTGCAAATAAGGCGTTTATATGAAGGAAAGTGTTAAGCGAGCTTATATTGATTGGGCACGGTAATTTTAAAAATCAGATGTTAGCTTACACTTTCCTGTAGGAGCTATCTGTATTATAGTTGACCTGCATTAAGCTACCACCTGCCCCACAGGCCAATAATTAGGACCCTTTTTTATGGTTGCTTAAGACAGAATCTACTGTACATTATTGGGCAATTACATGTAAAGCAATTCGGCTGACTGTGTCAGTATTCGAAACATATATATCATTATAATATTATGCAGTACATGTATAACATTGCATTATAGATAGTTATCATTGTAATGTGTACGGGCGTATTTAACTAAGATATGTGATGCGTTACATTACACAGTGAAGTGAAAGTCTTTACAATAAACGAATACAAGTATATACTATTAACCATGTCCTTCATATTAACGTGTTTTCGCGCACTTGCAAACCAAGTAGACCCAGATCAGACGGCTCCTATAGGAGCCGTCTGATCAGGGTCTGCTCTGTTTGCCAATGGAATTTGATAGATCTGTTTCTATACTTTCTATAATGGCTACAATGTTCCACCTGTCCCATATTATAACTATTTTGTCAATGAATATTCAGTAGGTATTAAAATTTGTAATACATGTAAAAGGGTTAAACCATGAATGATGGTGTTGATAGTTTCATTATTGGACAACGTTGAACAGATACGCAACTAAAACGTACCCCGAATAAATAGTAACACGTCTGGCAACATCGGGGTCTTCCATATCAAACACATGGTAGTCTGGAATATCAGTAATAGTTTGCTTCCTTCGTTACAATCTCCTTGAAGAGTTGTCGTTCGTTACTCTGACATACACCTCTGCGATGGGCTCAATGACAAGAATCTTGGCAAAACCAATAGTTTGTGTTTTATTGTTATCTGATTCGATAGCTTATATTAAAATAGCCTGAATCAAGAACAAATAGTTTTTATTTTATCATAAAACTGGTAATACGGTTTATTTTCAGAGAATAATTGATGATATATATTCGATTATTGCACAACTGTAAACAAACAAAATGGAATGATGTCTGCTCAAATTTTCGAAATCAGTTATTACAAACTGTAGACTCCTAACAGTCTATAAGGACTCTAAAATTATGCTGTAACCAAAAAGGGCACACAACTTATTGAGAAATCCCCGCCTTTGGATTTTCTTGAACTGTCAACGAAACCCACAAAACAATTTACTTTCTGTTTTGTACACCGGGATTTCGAACACAATGACGTCATGTGATTTCGGACTACTTTCTGAGCCAACGACAGAGGTATATGTAATGTAACCAGGTTTAAGAGAGTGCCTTGATTACAGCTTCTTTATTGTTTCGTCAATTTCGTATTGTTCCGTTGTGGGGGTTTTTCTTGTTCATTTATTTATGTATGTTTTCGTTGTATGTAGCTGAATGTATGTGTGTGACAATGCTCTCTCCTTATTGGTCCTACAGGGTCGTCTGATCTGGGTCTATTTTGTTTGCAAAGGCGTGAAAAGCGACTGTTTGAAGAAAACGTTAACCACTGAAGTCTACAGGGAATAAAATAAGTCGTGACTATGTAAGATGTCGGAGCAGGCCGTTTGTTTGTTAACAGTTTACAAAACATAGACATGCATTTGGTAACATCGCAGTTTACACAGGTTAATTAACAGTTTGCCTGTTCAGTATTAAACCAGAAATGTGTACAAAGGACACTGATGCTCCCACTTCAGACTTTTTGTCACAGAAAGTAAAATAGTTTAAAGCCATTTTTTTTGCAAATAAAGGGCCACAACTCCTAAACGACTGATGCGATTTATATGGCTATCAAACTTGACCAAGATATAATGGCCACAAATACGTGTGTAGTTTGGTGTGGATAGGACAAATACTTTCCAAGAAAGAGCCCGGACAAATTCTTCTAGATATGTCTACGGACGGGGGCATACAACCTATTCATATAAAAGATAATGACACAGAGCTACTGATAAAGGTGAAATACTAAACTCGTCATTTCACCAACAAACCCTATACTGTGTCCACTCTTTGAGACGATTCTAAAGAGTGGTCACAGTATAGGGTTTGGTGGAGAAATAAAGGAGCTGTTGTAGAAAATGTTTAAATTTACGCATCTTATCAGAACCACTGAATTGATATCATGAATATTAGTCGGCCGAATGTTTAACCCTTTCCCTGATATTGACGACTTTTGACGACTCTGTAAAAGTCACTTTGTGAAACTATTGTGATAAATAGAGCATTTGCTCCTATAGGAGCAAATGCTCTATTTATCACAATGGTTTCAAACTGCAAAATTCTAAAGTTTTCCTTTTATCTACTTCATGCTCCTTTTCGGTAGATTCATTCAAAGAGATTAGATCTAAAAATAGCCTATGAGGTAATGAGTTAAATGGAACATGAGTACGGGAATGTGTTTACCGTGGCTGAAACTGTAGACTCAGATCTATATACTCTATATAATCCTATAAGCTATAATATCAGATCCTGATCAGTGGACTCCTGTAAGAGCCGTCTGATATAGGTCTACTCTGTTTGAAAAGGCTAAAAAATGCGTTTATTTGAAGAAAATGGTTTACAAAGTAAAAGACTAAAAAGTAATGAAACGGTAGTACTTAGACTGTGTTATTTGAATAACAAGTAGACAAACACACAGACGCATATCAGAACGGAAATAAACAAAATACATGTAAGACTAGTTACATTTGTAAGTATGCTTTATCTGTTTTGATTTCAAACTGTACGAGATAGGAAAAGAAAAGAAATAGATTGTCGACTGGTTATAAAACCCCATTTTCTTAATAAAACATGTTGCACGAGTGTTCAATTGTTAGGGCCCCGCATGAAAATGCGGGTGTCCTACAGTAATTAGCTTGTCCGTCTGTCCGTCCACCCGTCTGTCCGCGCTAACAATTCCTGTTTATGTGACTTGATAATTATATGAGAACAAAAGATATTTTGTTCTCACTGGCTTTATGTGGCTTTTTTCAGTTTATTGGGCTATTTAGAACAAAAGAATAGCCACATACACTCAATACGTTAGAACGTCCGTTTGTCTGTCCGTCCGCTCTAACAATTCCTGTTTATGTGACTAGATAATTACATGAGAACAAAATATCTTTTGTTCTCATCGGTTTTATGTGGCTTATTTTCAGTTTGTGTGGCTATTTTGAACAAAAGAATAGCCACATACACTCAATCCGTTAGAACATCCGTCTGTCCGTCCATACGTCTGTCCGTTTTTAGTTTCCGCACAATATGTCCTTAAGAAATGGTCCACTTTTCACCAGATTTGGTATCCAAGTACCTCGCATGGGTTCTGTGTTTGGCAATTTCCGCGAATTTTTTGGTAAATTACGGGCATTTTAACTGTGGCTGCTGCAATCTGATTAGCCAATTGGTTTCGGCGCAATATCTCCTTAAGGAATGGTCCAATTTTTACCAAACTTGCTCAGTGTACTTGATATACAAATACCTCGCATGGGTTCTGTGGTCGGCAATTCCCGCGCATTTTTTGAAAATTACAGGCATTTTCACTGTAGCATTGCAACCAACAGGCCTAGGACCTCCATACTTGGTATGACATGCCAACATGTGTACCGTTCTGACCGTGACATTGACCTTTGGTCTACTTTTGCAAAAGTCTTTAAATGCATATACGTTCATACTTGGTACGCATCTTTTCTGTGTTATGACTTTTTCAAACATACCAATGTTTTTAACCATATGACATAGACCTTTGACCTACTTTTGCAAACATCTTTAAGTGCCTATAACATTGGAACCAATAGACCTAGGACTTCCGTACTTGGTATGACCATGTCAACGTATTTGCCCTTCTGACATTGACCTTAACCTTTGACCTACTTTTGCAAGTCTTTAAATGCATATAACATTGGTAACAATAAGCCCTGAGCTTCCATACCTGGTATGTATCTTTCCTGTCTTAAGACTTTCCAACCATACCAATTTCTTTACCACGCGACCTTGACTTTGACCTTTGATCTACTTTTGCAAAAATCTATAGATGCCTATAATATTGGACAAGATGGGCAAAAAGCTTCTATACTTGGTATGACCTGACATTCACCTTTAACCTACTTTTGCAAAAATCTTAAACTGCCTATTACATTGGAACCTAGGGCTTCTATACTTAGTATGTATTTTTCTTGTTTAATAATCGTTTTAAGTTGCTGAAAATTGGTATTTGGTTGTATTTTGGTTCTGGTATTGATGCAATTAAGTTTAAATTAGAAATTGAATGATTTTTTGGCTCAATCTGACACGTTTTAGACTTAATATTCAAAAAGGCGAGCGTCAGGTGGCTTTGACGCCATTTCTTGTTTTAAATTACAGACATTTGCACTCAGGTTGCTGCACTCTGATTAGCCGATTGGTTTCCGTACAGTATCTCCTCACGGAATGGTCCAATATTCACCAAACTTGCTCAGTGTACTTGGTATCCAAATACCTCATGTGGGTTCTTTGGTTGGCATATTTTGCACATATTGATGATGATACAATCTGGTTGGCTGATTATTTCTGTGATATATCCGATTGGTCCGATTTCTATCAAACTTGCTGACTATATGCTTATTATTCACGTTCCTAGCAAAGAGTACCCGGTCAAGCAAACTACATGCATATTTAATTATGCTGCTGCAGTTCTGCATTAGGAAAATCAGGCTTACGATATGCAGGCGTGTGAGATACCTCTACGGGGGCGGGCCCTTCCCCGACAGTAGTCTAGTTAATATTTTAAATAAGTATATAACAAAACAGCTAAATATTGATCACGTACTCAATACGAATGTGGTACATTCCGAGAATCAATAGTATGAATACCGATAACGCTTCCATCTGGATCCAAACTGCTTGCAATTTTACACACACACAATTACCTGTATCTTATATTAAAGGCTTTGCAAACAAATGTAAACGGCTTGGATTCAGATCGGACACCAGACACCCGATGTCATAACAGGATTCAAGTGGTCTCTCGTTCACCAAGAACGGTTTTTAACCTTTCCCTCATATAAACGTGTTTTCACGCATTTGCAAACAGAGTAAACCCATATCTGGGTCTGCTCTGTTTGCTAATCGAATTTGATAGATCTATTTCTATAATAATAATACTTTCTAAAATGGCTAAAACGACCCACCTTCCATCATTCTTTATAACTATTATGTCTGTGAATATTCAGTAGGTATTGAATTTTGGAATAAACATAGAACATGGAAATGGTTAAATGAAAGGACAATAGCTGGCAAACTAATGTCGTTTTGAAAAGTTTGAGCAGGCGAATATGTTCAGTGCAAGTATAGAATATGATTTTTACAGTTTTAAAAACTCGATAGTTTGAAGTTTTAGTAATGAAATGTTAAGCACTTTTTAGACAGTATGGTTCTTAATGCAGGATGAAACACATGCAAAAAGCTCGACATTCGACTTGTATTAAGCAGCCACCTGATAAAGGTACTTGTTTTATGTGTTCGAATTATCGGGTTTTACTGTATGTTAGACAGGAAGTCCCTACAATGAGCTGATATTTTCAATAGTGTCTAAAACTTGTATTTGTTATGTTCATTCATTAGTACGAAGATTGTCAAGTTGGATTTTTATAGAAAAATGCCCCTGTGATACAAAATAAACCGTTTTCATCGATACTTATTAGTTTTGTTCTACAGCAAACTATTATCGGCTTTGGTCGAACAGCTACATGTAACAAAACTAAAACGCGAGCCGAATCAAATACTAATACATTGGCGAATACATCCGGTTTTGGATATCAAACACGTGAAAGTTGTTTCTTCTTCGGCGTTTATTCGACTGGTTTTCTTGCGATAGGCCTTATACTTCTTTTCAGCATATATACAAATGATTAATGTAATTGTTAGGAATTCTTAAAACACGTTGCAAGTACAGACTTTAACTAATAAATTAGAGTACGCTTTTATCTCCAGCCAGCAAAAGTACATGTCATGTACCATTAACACTTTAGGCTATTAATATTCATGTAATAAATAATGACATAATGCAAGTTAATTAGGTGATTTTTTATAATGACACAAGAACACAGGATTTTTTTTGCCCTGGTAGAATCATAGAATATATAGAATCATATCTATATTATTCCACTGCAGACCCTGGTCTGACGACTACTATAGGTGCCGTCTGATCTGGATCTTCTCTGTTTGCAAAGTTGTTAAAGGGTGTCTCTATGGAGTAAATGGTTAAAAACAAACTCAGCGACGATTGGGACCTATATAACGAAGCAAGTATCAAATGTATATGGCTTGTACCTAGCTTTCACTGGAAATAATTCAGTTAACTTAAACATAAATAATTTACTCTCAGTAACTCAAACATATTTAACCTCCTTCATACAAACACATTTTCATGCATCTGCAAACAGAGTAGACCCAGATCAGACGGCTTCTATAGAAGGCGTCTGATCAGAGTCTGCTCTGTTTGCTAATGAAATTTGATAGATATGTTTCTTTTGTTTATAAAATGACTAAAATGTTCCACCTTCCATATTTCATTATAACTATTTTTCAATGAATATGCAGTAGTGGGTATTGAAATTTGGAATAAATATATATAACACGGAAAGAGATAACTAATTAGCACTTAACCTTTCTTCGCTGTACACGAATATATGCTCAAAGTTTTATCTGTGCAATGTTGACGACTTCGAATAAGCGGTTAAGAAATCATTGATCAGTTGTCAAAGAGATTGCATCATGATGAGACGCCGAATTACTCTCACTCGTTATGCTTCGTGCCAATCTTCATGTTTTCTTAAGCGCATCATTTTTAGCTCGTTTGTTTCGAAGAAAAGTCGAGCTATTGTAATCACAGGGTCGTAGTCATCGTCGTTGTCGTCGTCGTCGTCGGCGTGCAAACACTTTAATGTAGCTCATTACTCAAAAAGTATAAGAGGTATCAACATGAAACTTCATAGGTCAGTAGATCTTATTAAGGGGAAGGCCCCTACATAAGAACCATAACTCCTGATTTCAAAATTAAGAATTATGACCCTTTATCGTTTTCATGTTTTTAATTTAGCTAGACAAGGACCAAATCAGATGAGCGTTGGCCCCGCACGCGGCTCTTGTTTCTTTTCTTCTACATATATTACGTGTTTTCAGATATGTATTACTAATGCAGTTACATGTAATACATTATTTGATGTATTCAAAGCACCAACGTTTGTAAATTATTGTACTACGGGGAGGGCCTTTTGTAAATGGTGTCAGAACTTGTGGTCAAATCTATTTACTTATATGTGTAGGTGTTGTCATTTGTAAAAATCATATACATGTACATGTGTATGTGCAACTGTAAAAATATGAGTATTACGATGTGTTTAACTAAACTACGTCTCGTCAGGATTCAAACGGTTTACACATTCGAGTCAAGTTGCGAATCAATGCGTTAGTGGACAAACTTATGAATACAGTAAAAACCTGTCTTAACCCATTCCCATATAGGCTATTTTAGATACAACCTCTTTGAATGAATCTACCGAAAAGGATCAATAACTAGAGAAAGGGAAAATTTTAGAATTTTGTAGTTTGAAATCATTGTGATAAATAGAGCATTTGCTCCTATAGGAGCAAATGCTCTATTTATCACAATAGTTTCAGAAAGTGACTTTTACAGAGTCGTCAAAAGTCGTCAATATCAGGATTGGGTTAAGCGACCATCAGAAAAACGGTCTACGGTTAGTCTGTAAAGAAGGTAGTAGCTTAATGCAGGTCAACAGTAATGCAAAAAGCTCCTATATGAGCTTTTTGCACTACTATTGCCCTGCATTAAGCAACGATCTGGTTTTTTTTAAAATTCTTATGTCCAATCAATATAAGTCCACTTAAGACAGGTTATGTACTGTATTGATGTGCACAATGTCTAGATGAGGTGCCGGGTTACTATCCGTGTCATCAGGATCCAAACTCACTCGCTCTTACTGAATCCTAAGCGCAACATGAGGAGGGTTCGTTTATCCTTTTTTCAGAAAATGGAATTCGTTAAAATCATAAACAATCTTGTCCTAGGCTGCTATTTATTCATTGAACATATGAGTCTTAAAAACAGATTATTGCTTATTACAGGGCAAAAGTAAGGCAGAAAGCTCCTTTATGAGCTTTCTGTAATACTTTGACCTGCATTAAGCTACCAACTGCCTTACAGACCCATGATTAGACCTCTTTTATGGCTGCTAAACACAGGTTCTACTGTAGATAAAACTTCATAATGGCATACGATCTTAGCCCATTCATAGGAATATTTGACAATTGCAGGAAATGTATATAAGAATTTAGATACGTTTAGGTAGGTGGCTGCTTAATACAGGGTGAAAGGCATGCAGAGGAGCTTTCTCTATGACTTACTCTGCTTTAAGCTGCATTAAGCTACCACATTAAGACCGACATGCATTTATACTAAAGTGAACGTCCGGTTTAAAGAGATTTTACTGTATTGGGTTGATATTCTCTAAAAGCTGAGTATTACATTGACTTTAGAATCGGAGTCTTTGTGACTTGAGACTTAGAACTAACAAGCATGATAGGAAACAGATGTTTGTATCGAAAAAAAATAGAAAACGTTTCTGCTACAGAAACCAATGACAACGCTCCCACCATTACCTGGAATCTGCAATAAATTCAAAGTATGTGCACCTGGTGTACTCATTTCGACGTACATGTAGATCAAGGCTCAACTATTACACAGGAGGCGTTGGTTTACGTTTTTGTTTCACTTTCGCCTGACCTGTGTCCGCCATTTTTGTAATCTCTTAAATGACATCTATATTGTTGTTTCGAATCATCGGAGTTTGGCCTAATGTGCCCATTGATTTCCATAAAAATCGACGAAGTTGTCCGTCTCTTAACCCTTTACTCCATAAATATTAATGAAATAAATAATGACTTCACAAATATCAATTAAAAAAGGTAAAGTACCTAGTTAAAGTCTACTTTCAGTCTACTATTGCCTACTTTCAGTCCGAGTGACCGCTCAGCCGACTGTATATTTTACTCCCCATGTCATTGAGCCATTCGCCCATGCAATACAGTAAAACCTCTCTATAACGGACACTAAATTACACCAAATGTTCCGTTTTACTTTTTACCTTGATTTAAGCAGCCACCTGCCCTAAATATCAACTAATAAACACAGTTTAGTGGTCGTTATAGAGAGGTTTTACTGTTTTGAGCAAATATGGAGTAAAGGGTTAAAATGTCGGTGGTTGTGTAGGGATTAAGCAGTATTCTGATACCAGGTGTTTAGCTATATTTATCACATATTATTATTATCCCTTGTATTCGAGTTAATGTCAAATGTTTCTATATATTACACATATTAATATAAGCTGTAATGTCTTGTAGAGACACCACGCGCGACGTTAGAAATGTACATGAAAGGCCCGTCAAAAACGGCATTTAAGTCAGTAAGTTATGTGATCAAAAGAATACGATGCTCTTAGTCATTTTGTACAAACTGATTACCCACAACATATCCTATACACTGTACATGTAGATATGTTATGGGTGCTAGATGCAGGCGGTATGTTATGGGTGCTAGATGCAGGCGGTAGCTTAATGCAGGACAAAAGTAATGCAGAAAGCTCCTAGAGGAGCTTTCTGCATTACTTTTGTCCTGCATTAAGCAACCACCTGCTTATAAAGACACATATATTTATTCATTAAGTGGTCGCATTAGAGGGGTTCTACTGTATATCGGATTCTACAAATTCTGTCATGGTAACATTCTCCTTGTTTAACTCTTTCTAACTGTCGCCTGCAACCCAATTTGTATGCCCTCGTTGACGATAGTCAGGGGGCATTATGTTTTGCACATGTTCGTATGTCTGTCCGTCCGTCACACTTTTACGTGCTGTTGGTTGTCACAGTTTTTTCATTGTCTTATATCTCACTAACCACTATAGCTATTGGCATGGAATTGCATATATACATAAACCACCATCCAATTTTCATTACGCACCCAGTCCATGCTACCCGCAAGCCCAAGGTCAATGTCAAATGACTTGAAAATTTTACATGTAGTTGGTTGTCACAATTACGTGCAGCTGGTTGTAACAGTTTTTTCATTGTCTTATATCTCACTAACCACTATAGCTATTGGCATCGAATTGCATATACATGTATACATAAACCACCATCCATATTTTCATTGCGCACGCAGCCCAGGCTGCCCGCAAGCCCAAGGTCAAGGTCAAATAACTTAGGAACTTTACGTGCAGCTAGGCAAGCACCACCACGGGGGCATCGCCGTGTCTTACAGACACACATTTCTAGTTTTAAATCATTCGGTAAAATAAGGAAATGAGATAAATAAATGCAAATTTCAAAGGAATATAAAGCACAGATACAGAAACAGAGTCTGAGACAAAAAGTGAGGTCCCTGATCAGACGCCGCCTTGAAAAGGGGGTGTCTGATCTGGGACTGCACTATTTGTCGTGGTGCATTTTTGCGACATTGGCAGTGAAAGGGTTAATAATTCAGCTAACTGATATTGATACATTCATTATTTCTGACATGAATATTCATAAGGAAAGGATTAACCGGTTTAATTGTCAACGTACATGTACAGAGGTGGCAATGTGATAGGCGCATCCCGTAATAAAGTGTTCAAAACAAATTATGTTCCACATAGAATGGAATCATGTTCTGTTTTGAAACTAACTTGATATTTGACTAATGGAGCGTTGAATGCACCTAAACGTAAATCCGTCCAACAGGTTTACTGACACTGTAAAGGATATATGCAAATGGGTTGTTGAAATATTGATGATCTGGCAAAGCGTTCATAAATAACACGAGATTCCTAATGGATCGGTCGCGCACATTTCCCTGATTTTCAGATCATAAGGTGTATTTTCAAGAAAGTCTGGGGAATAAGTTTTCTTTTAAAAATGACATATTGATAAAGAGTGAATTTTGTCACTGTCATTCAGATGGCAGGGGTGACATTGGCGTTTTTTCGTTTGGAGATACGAAATTGATTCCAACGCTTAGTGTCTACGGGAAACATGTGACTATTAGTATTGAACTGGAATGTTGATATTCTTAGGTCTATTGGGGGAAGCGGTAAGATCATTTCAAAACAGGTATTGTCATTATTATTAATTCTTTCCCTGTTCTATGTTTACTCAAAATTTCAATACCTACTGAATATTCATGGATAGTAATAATTAAATATAAACGGTGGAACATTGTAGAAAGTAAAGAAACAGATCTATCAAATTCCATTTACAAACAGAACAGATCTGATATAGGAGCCGTCTGATATGGGTCTACTCTGCAGATGCGTTGAAAAAACGTGTTTATATGAAGGAAATGGTTAATTCCTTACTCCACGAACATTCATAAATGTAAAATACATGATGAAGCTTATTGATATGAATGTTTATAATGGCAGATAAACATTTAAGTAATGGCAGACCCTATAGGTTCAGAATTTAGACTAGTTCCGAGCCACACTGTTAAACACATTTCTGTAGAAGATGTGGCATCTTGTGATACTATTAGTCTCTGACTAATTTATAAGTACAGTAAAACTTCTCTAATGCGACCACCAAAAATGGGAATAATTCTGGATGGCAGAGGCAGGTGGTAGCTTAATGCAGGATGAAAGTTATACAGAAAGCTTCTATAGGAGTTTTCTGCATAACTTTCGTCCTGCATTAAGCAATCACCTGCTTATAAAGGCAGAAATGTTTATTCATTAAGTGGTCGCGTTAGAGGGGTTTTACTGTACATGTAAATAGTTTTGCTTGATAATTGACATTGATTACCCGTTTACTCCATGTATACACTTGTTACGCCTTGCAAGTAGAGAAGATCCAGATCAGACATCTCCCCATATGACCTGTCCAATAAAGGTCTGCTCTGTTTGCCTTTGCGATAATATAGATACATGTATGATTCTGCAATAATTTCTGTCATTGCCAAAACGTCTCATGTTAATAATTAACACTCGTAAAGTTATTATTTACATGAATGGTTATGGAGTAAAAGGGTAAACAGTATTACATTTGAAAATCCCGTTGGGTCTTATCACTCATTGTATACATGCATAACCCTTTCCCTGTTCTATGTTTATTCCAAATTTCAATACTTATTGAATATTCATTAACAAAATTGTGATGAAGCAATATAGAAGGTAGAACATTGTAGACATATTAGAAAACAAAGAAACAACGGATTTATCAAATTCTATTAGCAAACAGAGCAGACCCTGATCAGACGGCTCTGGGTCTACTCTGTTTGAAATGCGTGAAAAGTACTGAAAACACGTTTATATGAGGGAAAGGGTTAAGCAATCCATTGCTATGATTGATGTATGTGCTGGTAGAGCATAGAAGAGATGTTCCCTTGCTAAGATTGAATTATACTTATAGTACTGCCTACTGTATATTCAGGATGCATCAAAATGTCTGATACCATATGCAGGCGCATAATTTTTTTTATCGAGAGCGATACAGTAATAAACTAGAAAAGTGTGTCTGTAAGACACAGTGATGCCCCCGTGTAGGTGCTTGCCTAGATGCACGTAAAATCTCCAAGTAATTTGACCTTGAAATTGGGCTTGTTTAATGTGTATATGCAATTCCATGGCAATAGCTACAGTGGTTAGAGAGATATAAGACAATGAAAAACCTGTGACTAAAAACTGCACGTAAATGTAACAACCAACTGCACGTAAAATTTCCAAGTCATTTGACCTCAACCTTTGGCTTGCGGGAAGCATGGGTGGGGTGGCAAATGATAGCACAGATGGTAGTTGGTGTGTATGTGAAGTTTCATGTGTATAAGTGTAGAAATTACTGACTTATAACACTTGAAAAACTGTGACAATCAACTGCACCTAAAAGCGTGACAGACGGACAGACGGACGGACGGACATGTGCAAAACATAATGGCCCCAGACTATCGTCAACGGGGGCATAAAACACAAAATGTTATTAAACACATACACGAGTTTTGTTTCTGACATAGAATACATATACATTTTCCACTTTACGGAGATATATATTCCAGTTTATATCTATAGTGCATGTTCAAGATGACAACATGATTTTGTGAGATATTCTCTGAAGCTTCTAATGACGGATTCACGTGTTCTAGAGACGGGTTGTCGTGGAAGAAAGTTACGATGATATATATTAGACAGTAAAGCCTCTCTAAATAGGAGTTATAGTAGGGAAGCATTTTGATACTTTTAGGCAGGTGGCTGCCTAATGCAGGGTGAAAGTCATGCAGAAAGCTCCTAGAGGAGCTCATAGAGAAGTTTCCGCATGACTTGTACCTTGCAGTAGGATACAACCTTTCTCCAAAACCGATATTTATACTAAATTTAAAGTCCGATTTAGAGAGGTTTTACCGTTTAGTGAAAGTCCACTAAAGTAACCATTGAATGGACAGACATTGATGTATTTTACCCTGTATGTCATGAATGTTCATGTAAGAAATAATGGCTTCATGAATAATGATTAGATGAAGTTTCGAATTGGGATATGACCACAGGGAACATTAAATTTTGGCCATGACAGAAACTGTTTAATCAGATCTATATATGTGTAATGCCATAAGTAAGCAGAGCTTATCCTCATCAGGCGGCTCCAATCATCTGATCTTGGTCTACTCTGTTTGCAAAGGGGTTAAATGCATATATATAGGAGCTTTCTGCATAACGATCGTTCTGTATTAAGCTACCATCCTGCATTAAGCTACCAGAATTATGCATGTTATGTGGGTCGAATAAGAGGCGTTTTACTACATAATTATATTGTCACAACCTTATATTACAATCAGCATATGTGTATGGTCAAACAAGTTCAGCTACATGTCAATGGGTAAATGCAGCTAATTAATTGTACAGACCATATTAAATAATACCTTACAGTAAAACCTCTCTATAACGGCCACTAAATTGTGTTGATTAGCTGGTATATTAGGGCAGGTGATTGCTTAAAGCAAGGTGAAAGTAAAACAGAACGCTCCTATAGGAGCGTTCTGTTTTACTTTCACCTTGTTTTAAGCAACCACCTGGCTTTAACACAAAATGCTTGATGTAATTTAGTGACCGTTATAGAGAGATTTTACTGTATTTACTAGTTCTAAGGCATGTTTACGGCATTTAAAGTCCCGTTATACAATGTATGTATACAGTAAACCACCTCTAATCCGAAATTCTAATAGAGCAGAAATTAGATACCTTTATGCAGGTGGAAGCTTAATGCAGGGTGAAAGTCAAGCAGAAAATCCTGTATGAGCTTTCTGCACCACTTTCACCCTGCGTTAAGCTGCCACCTGTCTCCAACATCGATATTAATGCTAAAGATAACGTCCGGATTAGAGGGGTTTACTGTATTCAGCTACACGGGAGGTTTGTTTGTATATACAATAATATCAGTTTACGCTTATGTTTGTTAACCCTTAACCCTTGGTTGTCACATTTACGTGCAGCTGGTTGTCACAGTTTTTTCATTGTCTTATATCTCACTAACCACCATAGCTATTGGCATGGAATTGCACATATACATAAACCACCATCCATATTTTCATTGCGCACCCAGCCCAGGCTGCCCGCAAGCCCAAGGTCAAGGTCAGATGACTTAGGAACTTTACGTGCAGCTAGGCAAGCACCACCACGGGGGCATCTCTGTGTCTTACAGACACACATTTCTAGTTTTAAATCATTCGGTAAAATAAGGAAATGAGATACATAAATGCAAATTTCAAAGGAATATAAAGCACAGATACAGAAACAGAGTCTGAGACAAAAAGTGAAGTCCCTGATCAGACGCCGCCTTGAAAAGGGGGTGTCTGATTTGAGACTGCACTATTTGTCGTGGTGCATTTTTGCGACATTGGCGATGAAAGGGTTAATAATTCAGCTAACTGATATTGATACATTCATTATTTCTGACATGAATATTCATAAGGAAAGGATTAACCGGTTTAATTGCCAACGTACATGTACAGAGGTGGCAATGTGATAGGCGCATCCCGTAATAAAGTGTTCAAAACAAATTATGTTCCACATAGAATGGAATCATGTTCTGTTTTGAAACTAACTTGATATTTGACTGATGGTACCGTTCTCAACCTCACCCTTAAACGGAAATATAGCGTTGAATGTACCTAAACGTAAATCCGTCCAACAGGTTTACTGACACTGTAAAGGATATATGCAAATGGGTTGTTGAAATATTGATGATCTGGCAAAAGCGTTCATAAATAACACGAGATTCCTAATGGATCGGTCGCGCACATTTCCCTGATTTTCAAATCATAAGGTGTATTTTCAAGAAAGTCTGGGGAATAAGTTTTATTTTAAAAATGACATATTGATAAAGAGTGAATTTTGTCACTGTCATTCAGATGGCAGGGGTGACATTGGCGTTTTTTCGTTTGGAGATACGAAATTGATTCCAACGCTTAGTGTCTACGGGAAACATGTGACTATTAGTATTGAACTGGAACGTTGATATTCTTAGGTCTATTGGGGGAAGCGGTAAGATCATTTCAAAACAGGTATTGTCATTATTATTAATTCTTTCCCTGTTCTATGTTTACTCAAAATTTCAATACCTACTGAATATTCATGGATAGTAATAATTAAATATAAACGGTGGAACATTGTAGAAAGTAAAGAAACAGATCTATCAAATTCCATTTACAAACAGAACAGATCTGATATAGGAGCCGTCTGATATGGGTCTACTCTGCAGATGCGTTGAAAAAAAGTGTTTATATGAAGGAAATGGTTAATTCCTTACTCACGAACATTCATAAATGTAAAATACATGATGAAGATTATTGATATGAATGTTTATAATGGCAGATAAACATTTAAGTAATGGCAGCCAGACCCTATAGGTTCAGAATTTAGACTAGTTCCGAGCCACACTGTTAAAAACATTTCTGTAGAAGATGTGGCATCTTGTGATACTATTAGTCTCTGACTAATTTATAAGTACAGTAAAACTTCTCTAATGCGACCACCAAATATGGGAATAAGTCCGGATGGCAGAGGCAGGTGGTAGCTTAATGCAGGATGAAAGTTATACAGAAAGCTTCTATAGGAACTTTCTGCATAACTTTCGTCCTGCATTAAGCAATCACCTGCTTATAAAGGCTGAAATGTTTATTCATTAAGTGGTCGCGTTAGAGGGGTTCTACTGTACATGTAAATAGTTTTGCTTGATAATTGACATTGATTACCCGTTTACTCCATATATACACTTGTTACGCCTTGCAGGTAGAGAAGATCCAGATCAGACAGCTCCCCGTATGACCTGCCTAATAAAGGTCTGCTCTGTTTGCTTTTGCGATAATATAGATACATGTATGATTCTGCAATAATTTCTGTCATTGCAAAAACGTCTCATGTTAATAATTAACACTCGTAAAGTAATTATTATTTACATGAATGGGTATGGAGTAAAAGGGTAAACAGTATTACATTTGAAAATCCCGTTGGGTCTTATCACTCATTGTATACAACATGCATAACCCTTTCCCTTTTCTATGTTTATTCCAAATTTCTATACCTATTGAATATTCATTAACAAAGTTGTGATAAAGCAATATGGAAGGTGGAAAACTGTAGACATTTTAGAAAGCAAAGAAACAGATTTTATCAAATTCTATTAGCAAACAGAGCAGACCCTGATCAGACGGTCTGATCTGGGTCTACTCTGTTTGCAAATGCGTGAAAACACGTTTATATGAGGGAAAGGATTAAGTAATCCATTGCTATGATTGATGTATGTGCTGGTAGAACATAGAAGAGATTTTTATCCTTGCTAAGATTGAATTATACTTTTTTTTCTCAAAATATGTGATAGTACTGCCTACTGTACATTGTAACTATATTCAGGATGCATCAAAATGTCTGATACTATATGCAGGCGCATAATGTTTTTTATCGAGAGCGATACAGTAATAAAAAACACAATATGTTATTGAACACATAAACGAGTTTTGTTTCTGACATAGAATACATATACATTTTCCACTTTACGGAGATATACATTCTAGTTTATATCTATAGTGCATGCTCAAGATGACAACATGATTTTTTGAGATATTCTAATGACGGATTCACGTGTTCTAGAGACGGGTTGTCGTGGAAGAAAGTTACGATGATATATATTATACAGTAAAGCCTCTCTAAATAGGAGTTATAGTAGGGAAGCATTTTGATTCTTTTGGGCAGGTGGCTGCCTGTAATGCAGGGTGAAAGTAATGCAGAAAGCTCATAGACGAGCTCATAGAGGAGCTTTCTGCATGACTTGTACCTTGCAGTAGGCTACAACCTGTCTCCAAAACCGATATTTATACTATATTTAACGTCCGATTTAGAGAGGTTTTACCGTTTAGTGAAAGTCCACTAAAGTAACCATTGAATGGACAGACATTGATGTATTTTACCCTGTATGTCATGAATGTTCATGTAAGAAATAATGGCTTCATGAATAATGATTAGATGAAGTTTCGAATTGGGATATGACCACAGGGAACATTAAATTTTGGCCATGACAGAAACTGTTTAATCAGATCTATATATGTGTAATGCCATAAGTAAGCAGAGCTTATCCTCATCAGGCGGCTCCAATCGTCTGATCTTGGTCTACTCTGTTTGCAAAGGGGTTAAATGCATATATATAGGAGCTTTCTGCATAACGATCGTTCTGCATTAAGCTACCATCCTGCATTAAGCTACCAGAAGTATGCATGTTAGGTGGGTCGAATAAGAGGCGTTTTACTATATAATTATATTGTCACAACCTTATATTACAATCAGCATATGTGTATGGTCAAACAAGTCCAGCTACATGTCAATGGGTAAATGCAGCTTGTTAATTGTACAGACCATATTAAATAATACCTTACAGTAAAACCTCTCTATAACGGCCACTAAATTGTGTTGATTAGCTGGTATATTAGGGCAGGTGGCTGCTTAAAGCAAGGTGAAAGTAAAACAGAACGCTCCTATAGGAGCGTTCTGTTTTACTTTCACCTTGTTTTAAGCAACCACCTGGCTTTAACACAAAATGCTTGATGTAATTTAGTGACCGTTATAGAGAGATTTTACTGTATTTACTAGTTCTATGGCATGTTTACGGCATTTAAAGTCCCGTTATACAATGTATGTATACAGTAAACCACCTCTAATCCGAAATTCTAATAGAGAAGAAATTAGATACCTTTATGCAGGTGGAAGCTTAATGCAGGGTGAAAGTCAAGCAGAAAAGTCCTGTATGAGCTTTCTGCACCACTTTTCACCCTGCGTTAAGCTGCCACCTGTCTCCAACACCGATATTAATGCTAAAGTTAACGTCCGGTTTAGAGGGATTTACTGTATTCAGCTACACGTGAGGTTTGTTTGTATATACAAGAATATCATTTTACGCTTTTGTTTGTTAACCCTTTCCCCCATGTAAACGTGTTTTCACGCATTTGCAAACAGAGTAGACTCAGATCAGACGGCTCCTAGAGGAGCCGTCTGATCTGGGTCTGCTCTGTTTGCTAATAGAATTTGATAGATTTGTTTCTTTGCTTTCTAAAATGTCTACAATGTTCCACCTTCCAGATTTCTTTACAACTATTTTGTCCATGAATATTCAGTAGGTATGGAACTTTTGAATAAACATAGAACATGGAAACAGGGTTAAAAGAATGACCTGTACAAATTTGCCACATTAGAAGTCACTGCGCGAACTGGTCACGAACAGTGTTACCTTTCTTGTTTCTCAACTGGTTCCATTTACTCTTTGTTTCTTCGGTTAAGCGGAAGATTGTTCTCAACTTGGACAACAGTTACTGTCTCTTTTGTTCTTTGCTATATTCCTCTGATATCAGTTTTGATTGCCAAATCCGGCGTGTCAATCGCGGCTTCATGATCGCCATTTTGTTTACTTTCTTGGAGCGCAACGTCACGTAACGTTCGCGTTAAAGCGACTCGTTTGGCATTAGTGGACGATCCGCCTAAGGATTCTAGTTGTGAATGCCGTTCGTTTCTTCGAAATGAAACATTTTTCGAGCATCGCGACTTGTTTGGTAATGCTCTGAAAGGTAATCCCTCTGAAACAATATTTGGATGAAAATATCGATCTATTCAGTTTTCAGTAATTGCAAGTTTTCGATTATTTATGTCATGATAGAATGGATTTATAAAAAAAATTGTATTTTTTGCCCCAATTGGTAATTTGTTTATAGAATAAGTGACGTTTAATTTGAGGAGTATGTGGACATTTAAGAGTATGTGGACCTCTAATGCATATTTTTCTGATGGCCGTCCAGGTCGTACCCCGCTCAGGTTTGGATCTTGGGAAATATTGACTACATTGTACTCCGATTCTATTAAACTTTTAAGAAACTACATGTATTGACAGATTGTCACACAGCTAGGATCCTGATGAGACGCCGAATTATTCAGCGTCTCATCTGGATTGAAATTGTTTGCAAATGCAAATTTTGTTAAGTCGCAAATAGTGGGATTACAACCATATAGTCTGCATGAGAGACAGCGTAAACCAAGATCAAAGTTGCCTTTTCAGATACTGTTTTATATTCTTTGGTCAGTGCATGAGGTGTGTTTCTGTACATCAAAAGAAGCTTAGCCGATAGTTGAACAGAGATCCAGAAACATTATCAAGAATAGCTCCTTTATTTCTCTATCAAACCCTATACTGTGACCACTCTTTAGAATCGTCTAAAAGAGACGATTCTAAAGAGTTGTCACAGTATAGGGTTCGGTGGAGAAATGGCGATTTTAGTATTTGGGTAAGCACCTTTATCTGTAGCTCTCGTCCATGAGACCTTCATTCCCCTGGCGACTTTCATCAAATCCCTACAATTTAAGTAGTACCCTTTTAAGGATTTGCACTTCTAGCTCAGTAGAACCATTTGAACCTGTTTGATATCACTGTTCTGTATAAATGCCGTAACACTTTGAATGCGGAAAACAAATGTATACTGGCAGTTGCAAATAGTGTAGACCCAGATCAGAGGACCGCTAGAGGGGCCTTCTGATCAGAGTCTGAACTGTTTGTCATTCTAAATAGTCTAGCAAATGTAATCCTTTCATGCTGAATGTACTCTACCAATAAACAATGATGGTCCATTCTGCTTTTGATATTTTAACATACAAATCGTTAAATTCCGATGATGTATATCTCCGATTGTTGTCACTATCGAGTTCTTCAGATAATCCCCGTGTATTACCAATGTTCTAAATTTCTCAATTGTTCCATCGTTTTGTTATTGATTTTTCATTTAAATAATTTGTAGCTGTATTGAATAAACGTCTGTAATAACCATGCACACCTGCTGTGGGTGTTCTTCAAAATCAATGTGGAATCGCTGACTAGCAGTCTACTATCATGATATAATGACAGTCAGGGCATTGTTTTGCACTGATATCGACGTGTTGCATTTGCTAGTGGTGTTATCGTACGAGTCCAAGTTAGGCCCCCAAATATTACCTTTCAAAATATTTTAATTTTGCATATCCTAATGTTTTCCTCGAGAAACTCACGCATGTCTGTCTCTGTATAGAGTCTGGAATAGTCACGCGTTATATCTCGAGAATAACATTATCTAGTGAGAGTTCAGGTTCCGATGGGACGAGTTTGAGATTATTTTCAAGCATCCGATTGGTCAGATGTTCAGCTTGCTCAAATCTGACCAATCAGATACCGGTACATGAAAATGAAATCAGAATCAGACTGAGAATCAGAAGTTTATAACCTCGATCCCGGTTCTTCTTGTTTCAGTATGGTTTCAGTGAATGATCTGTTTATAATTTAGCCATCTATTCAACATATCCATTGCTCAAAGCTGAGGTAGGCATGTTGCCTCTATGATATCGCCAGCATATATAGGCATTGTATGGATGTACGACCCATGACCACCAACCTCTTGACCTTTGTCCACACAGGTAGCAGTGACAGAAAATAACAATTTGCATTCTTAGTTGATTGGCTGTAAATAATGCTTTCTTTTCAATTTGAAAATAGTGTTTCTCACCTGCTTTTCAGTACATGTATTCTTGATGCAAACGTGATTGAGCGTTATTTACCGTCCTCCATTATATGCGAAAGGGTTGCACCTATCTCATGTGATGATGGATCACACTACAGTGTGACTGTTTCTTCATATAATAATGCACAAGCAGACAAACGTCTATTACCATTTGTTTCCTTTGTTCGGATGCCTTTTCAGTTGTTGGGTGATTTTTCACATGTTGAGTGCATTTTCACATGCCTATGACCATGCATTAAGAACACTCGCAAGCGATGCGTGGCTGTTGCCAATTTGAAATGGCCTGTAATATACAGTCAATCCCAATTATGACTAGCCAGCCGATATCTGCTGGCGCATGAGCTTTTCTTGCAAAACGTTTCCTCTTTTGCGTGAAACCCATCATTCACTGTGGCCCATATACTCCATTCGTTCTTGTCCATAAATTAACATACAATAGAACCTGTCCTAAGCAGCTATTCAATTATTGAACACAGGAATCTTCAAAAGCAGGTGGTTGCTTAATGCAGGACAAAAGTAATGTAGAAAGCTCTTAATATATGAGCTTTTTTCTGCACAACATTTGACCTGCACTACATATTTTAGAGGATATAATTAGACCTCTTCTTGATGGCCGCTTAAGATAGGTTCTATTGTATCTCCCGCTGCATCTTATCTTATATCTACTCAATCGTCTTAGCACTTCCCTGAGGCATTACATGCGTAGCAGGTCATCTGGACCCTTCATCAGTATGTCGCCTATATGTGGAGCAGGTCATCTGGACAATTGATCAGTATGTCGCCTACATCTGGAGCAGGTCATCTGATTAGTATGTTGCCTATATGTGGAATAGGTCATCTGGACCCTTCATCAGTATGTCGCCTACATATGGAACAGATCGTCTGGACCCTTGATCAGTATGTCGCCTACATGTGGAACAGATCGTCTGGACCCTTGATCAGTATGTCGCCTACATGGAACAGATCGTCTGGACCCTTGATCAGTATGTCGCCTACATGGAACAGATCGTCTGGACCCTTGATCAGTATGTCGCCTACATGGAACAGGTCGTCTGGACCCTTGGTCAGTATGTCGCCTACATGTGGAGTAGGTCATCTGATCAGTATGTCGCCTATATGTGGAACATGTCATCTGGACCCTTGATCAGTATGTCGCCTATATGTGGAGTAGGTCATCTGGACCCTTGGTCAGTTTGTCGCCTACCTGTTTAGCAGGTCATTTGATTGTATGTCGCCTATATGTGGAGCAGGTCATCTGGACCCTGGATCAGTATGTCGCCTACACGTGGAGCAGGTCGTAACCCATAGTCAGTATGCCGTCTATATGGTGAGCAGGTCATCTAGACCCTTTATCAATATGTGTCGCCTACATACAGAACAGGTCATCTGGACACTTGATCAGTAT
Source organism: Azorinus chamasolen (assembly GCA_963576725.1). Lineage (NCBI taxonomy): Eukaryota > Metazoa > Mollusca > Bivalvia > Cardiida > Solecurtidae > Azorinus > Azorinus chamasolen. The sequence continues at coordinate 13,213,943 of OY755244.1, read as the reverse complement.
GTGTCGCCTAAATGTGGGTCAGGTCATCTGGACTCTTTATCAGTATGTCGCCAACCACACAAGAAGTACCATTCCTGACTAGATTGTGTTCATGACTAACTGAACATTTCACTTGAATTCGTACCATAAGTATGCTTGCTAATCGTTTGTACCTGCAATGGTCCATGTGTATATTAACAGTTAACGGTCCCTCTGATTCCCTATCTATCTCCATCTCGGTGTATATCTGAGATAAATCTAATTTAAACCTTTCCCTTTTCTGTATTAAGTCAAAATTTCAATACCTACTGAACAGTTATGGTCCGAATAGTAATAATAAACTATGGAAGGTGGGTTATTGTAGCCATTTTAGAAACTAAAGAAACAGATATATCAAATGCCATCAGCAAACAGAGCAGACCCTGACCATACGACTCCGTACTCTGTTTGTATATGCGTGTATCTGAAGGAAGGTGTTAAACCTTATCGTGCTAAGAGCGTATTGGCTGGTATTTGCATACAGATTCAATCAAGTTATACTCCAAGTAATAAGTTATATCCAAGCTATGTTGGTAGGGCTCCGAGAACAAATTTACATTTGCCCTGCAGTAACCAACCACTACTTTTACAAACGGTGTTCATAAGTTATTTGGTCACATTAACAAGACTTTGTTGTATCACATCTGTCAAAGAAATAATAAAGTGAATTGACTCGATATTCGCTATATGGTAACACGACTCAGCTTGGTTTGTTATAAACTACGAGTATAACAAAATCTCCTGTAATGATATATTTATTACATTTATATTGTAACAATCAAGTATACAAATTGTATAGATAAAATACATGGTGTGTAAACAAATAACGTGGATTAATGTATACAGTATAACCCCTCTAATGCGACCACCTAAAAGAGGTATAATTCTGGGTGGTAGAGGCAGGTGATAGTTTAATGTAGGAGGAGCTTTCTGCATTACTTTTGTCCTGCATTAAGTAACCAACTGCTTATAAGGTATAGGTGGTGGTGGTCTAGTGGTAACCCGCTTGACTATCAGTCCGGAGGTCCGGGGTTCAAATCCCGGTCCCTCCCGGAAATTTCAAAGACGTTTTTCCGTGTCTCCCACCCGCACATCCTCTCCACCCAGGGGGTTAAAATGGGTACCTGTGAGGGTCACTCGCCTGTGGCCCTGTACTGCGCCTGCATGATTGCGCCATATGTTAGCAGTGCTCAATATTGTAGGCCAATGACTCAATGACCAGGGGAGTAAATGTACAGTCGGTTGAGCGGTCATTCGGACTGAAAGTAGACTATAACTAGGTACTTTACTTTTTTATAACGGCACCCATGTTTATTCATTAAGTGGTCGCATTAGAGGGGTTCTACTGTAGTTAAACATGAAGATAAATGAAAGTAACTAGGTTCTAATAACACGCAGTGCTTTGTAAAAAATGTGTAATGACCGTAATTAGCATTACCTTACAACGCTGACTTTTCAAATGGACTATTTCAAAATTCAAACAATTCAATCTTATGACGAATATTTAGGGTTTTTCTAAAGAAAGGTGTAGCATGACCAGCGGTGAAAATCCTGACAGGAGCCCTCTCATCCGAGTCTACACTGTTTGCAAAGGACATAAGTAACCCGTGTCCCACTCTGTAAGGGTTGAAACCCTAAATATTTTAGCGTCACTTGAAAATATCAATGTTTGTCCAAACTCCAAAGATGGTTCTTAATCACAAGCGATTAGGTCGCGATGCTCGTAAAATGTTTCATTTCGAGAATCCCTAGTTGGACAGATCGTTCACAGAATGCATATGAGCTACAGTAACGTGACCAACATTGCGGTGTCAGCATTCAAAGCTAATATCAAAAGAGAATAGAAAAAAGCAAAAGAGGAGTGATCTCATTCGAGACGCGTCGTCCGTTTAATCCATGAGACGTGGGGAAGTGAAAACTAGTTGAAAATGAAGGAAGGCAAAGCCGTTCAAATACGAGTTCCACCAGCAAATTCTTATAGTAAATTTATCTATATATCAAGTATTGCATTTTCCGCGAAAAAAGTTATCATTACTGAGATAGTTACACTAATGATTGCTATCTCCATCAGCAGGTGGGTTCCATAGTTACACTAATAATTGCTATCTCCATCAGCAGGTGGGTTCCATAGTTACACTAATGGTTGCTATCTCCATCAGCAGGTGGGTTCCATAGTTACACTAATGGTTGCTATCTCCATCAGCAGGTGGGTTCCATAGTTTCACTAATGATTGCTATCTCCATCAGCAGGTGGGTTCCATAGTTACACTAATGATTGCTATCTCCATCAGCAGGTGGGTTCGATAGTTACACTAATGATTGCTATCTCCATCAGCAGGTGGGTTCCATATTCATAGAAAATAATCTTATTTTGGAATGTTTCGGCAAAAGCAACTTTCTTTATTTTGTCGCTCAAATCGATCGACCTTATAGTCCATGGTCACGTCATTTACTAACATACCACACGCACTATATTTAGATTGTTCTACTTTCCTGTATCGTTTTTTTAGCAAAACCAAGCGTAGCATGATAATATTTTCAATAAAAACTCGTGTGTAGCCATGTGATAGTTTAATGGTCGCAGAAAATGGGTCACATAAAAATATAATGGGACTTTAACTGGCTGATGCGGCGATAACGATCCGGCAGTTTTCGAAAAAAATACTTTCGATGAGTACACCATTTTAGTTGATATATTTATTCCCTCTTGACGTCTTTAGAAAGTGTTAGTATACATACTTAAATATGAACTTCGTTCAAAAATCATTTCAGAATCGGGATCTGTGTAACTTGAAACTAAGTTAAGTGCTAAAGCACATGGGAAGGAACGAATTGTTTGTATCGAAAAAAAAGAGTTTTAATACCTCGGAAACAAACGGAAACACATCCACCATACACTGAAATATGTCGTAAAATCAGTTCTAACATATATATGTACCGCAAGTACTCGGTGTACTGTAGAACCTATTCATTTAGTGAAATGATATCAATAAAACATCGATAATTTGTCCAGTAATATATCCCTCCACCTCTCTGACACAAATTTCTTACCAAATTAATATCATGTATTAGTAGTTTTTTCTGCTGATGTTAAACCTCATAGTTTGAAGGGTCTATTGAATGTTAAATGGCTTGAATCTAGATAGGACACAAAAAATCAGTTTCTATTCTCGATTCAATCAATCTAATGGTTTATATCATGATCATTGAGTGATTAGGACTTATAAGTAAATATTGCCAGGTATCAACAATAGCTATCTACTATGTTTGTGACATTTGCCTTGACCTCCAACTTTCAGTGTTCGAATATATTGTCTTTTAGAACAATTCGTGTCCTTTAACATGGGGTTACTCGATATATAATAAGGATCCTAATTGTGTGGCACTGATATTGTACTGAGAAATTGATTTTATTTTTTCTTAACTGCGGCAGTTGACAAAATTATGGCACAGAGTCAAGACAAATTGCTCTGCAAGCTGAGTCATATACCAACTCAGTTTGTTTTAAAATCGTTTCTTAAATACTTTTGTCTGCGATAACGACAGCGTTTTTCTTTCACCCATAAATTTCTGTGTGGGACCAGCTCGGACACCGAGTTTTTCAGAGTCTGATTTTGCCCCTAATTGTAAACATACTCCTCGTTGCCCGAGTTTCATAGTATTTGTTTGCGACAGAGGAGCGCTTTCGCCCATTGTAAATGAATTGTTGCTTTGTTTAATGGTTTGGTACTTTGTATGAGATTCTTTTAATCGAGGGCCTCAAGGAAGATTAGTCTTCAGACTAATTGAGTTACCCTCGTTAAATAAAGTCTTTCATTCATTCAATATTGGAATCTTAAGAGCAGGTGGTTACTTAATGCAGGGGAAAATGGTGCATAACTTTTGACCTGCGTTAAGCTACCACCTGCTTTATAGGCCCATGATTAATTAATTATACCTCTGTTTTAGGGTTGCTTGAAACAGATTCTACTGCACATGTAGGTAAAGTACGTTTAACACAATAGACATTCTCTTTTCGTATTTGTTTCACTTAGACTCCACTGAAACCATACAGAAGCCAGAAGTTAGACATTGCTGTGAAAATCCCAATTAATATTCACAGTGTTGTTCCGAATTAGAAGGTTGGCCGAGCGTGTGCGTTGATTTCCGTGTAATCAACGAAGATTTCCGTAAAATTGGTCAGTTTTATGCCCCCGCCTTTAGGCGACGGGGCATTAAGTTTTACCCTTGTCCGTACGTCTGTATGTCCGTCCTGTAAAAATTTCGTCAAAGCTTTCTTCGCTGTGTATGTTGGAATTATTTGATATTTGGACTGAAGCATAATCATTTGTACAGTGTCTCCCCTTTTCAAGGCTGTCGTTTATCTACTTCCTGTTTGTCGACACTTTGATTGAATTTTGGTGATTGTTAAATGACAAAAAAATCGTTGAAGATTTCTTTACTTGTGTATGCTGGAATGATTTGATATTTAGTCTGAAGCATAATCATATTAAGTTGTACAGTGTCTCCCCTTTTCAGGTCTGTCGTTCACCTACTTCCTGTTTGCAGACACTTTGATTGAATTTTGATGATTGTTTAATGACAAAATTTTCGTCAAATATTTCCTGTCATGTGTATGCTGGAATCAATTTTAATGCAATTTTGAAAAAAACCTGGCGGGGGCATCCGTGTCCCATGGACACATTTTCGTTTATTAAATATTAAGCAGTATTCAGATACTGTTAATATTTAGCTGAATATATATACATGTATAAGCTTTTCTGAAATTGGCAGTAAGAATTATCTAAATGATATGAATATGTGTACAACTTTTGGGGTTGATTTATTTATTTTAAAAATAGACAAATATAAATTCCATCCAGATATCTGCAGTCTGACTCGTATTTGCAAACAGCTTGTGTCCAGATGAGACACCGAGCCACTCGGCATTTCAACAGGATCAACGCTGTTTGACACTCGGTCAATAGTTGGTCAAAAACTTAATAGATTAAAAGTAGTCAAAACCTGCACCAGTTTCAAATTTATTTCACACCGAGATTAGGTTAACCTTTCCGTTCCAGCAAACGCCTTTTCACGCAATTTCAAACACAGTACATCCAGATCAGACTGTTCCTGCATGGCCGTCTGATCGGGGGTCTATAATGTTTGCTTATGACATGATATAGGTCTGATTCTACAGTTTTTGTCAAAACAAAAATATTTTGACAACTTTGCATTAAAAAAATCAGCTAATAAATATTCATTATGTTATTATTTCTTCTATGAATATTGAACAGGGAAAAGGTTAAAATATTTACGGCTAGCCAAAGGCGGTATGTACATCAAACGCATGGCGGAAGCGGAAGACATATTTTGACATACTAAGTGATAGACGAGTGTTGCTTCTACTCCATTTTTAAACCTTTGTCATGCTCAGCGTGACACTTTATTCCGTGAATATTCATTTAACCCTTCGCTTGCTATTCACGTCAATATACCTACCTGTTAATAGTGAAAACCCAGTGAGACAGCTCCTGCAGGAGCTGTCTCATCAGGGTCTGCGCTATTCACAAGTTGATTGTGCAACCAGTGCACTCCACAGCAGTTATTGCACAGCGAAATACTTGTACACAGTGAAGATATATGTAATTATACAACAGGGCATGGGTAAAGAAGGAGAAATGTATTTTAAAATTCAGCAAGAGAAGGGTTAAGAAATAATGCCATCGTGAATATCAATTAGATTAGTTTGTTATAAAGACGTATGAACACGGGAATGTTTGGCCATGGCAGAAAATGTAGAATCAGCTTTATTATTTAATAATGCTACATGTATTATAATTATTTTATTATAATCTCATCATGGTTACAACATGTAATATAAACAACTGTTAAATAACAATAATATCGAACCATGTCATTCTATAAAGAATTATAAGAGACATCACATTACGTATCACCTTCTATTCGTATTTGTCACTCAAAAAGTAAGTGTAAGTGCAATTAAGAATTATCTACCAGAATATACTTACAATGTACACTGTTATATATACAAAATACATGCAGTTAAATAAATACAGTTTAAGAAATATAGTTTAAGAAATATCCAACCTCGATTAATACCATGATGCACGATTTCCACAAAATTTACAGTACAGGTTTGTTTCAAAAGAAAAAAAGACATGCAAGTCTTAAAAGTGACGATTGTACATTTTGTACATAGGATAACAAACATTTTTTTCACAAAGTAAAACATTCATTGCCGCGAGTGCGACTTGAGCAAATTTATTAATAGAGGCTGTTTATAAACAATAAGAGTAGCAGTGCCATTATCAACAATATCTACATGGTAATCTCCTATAATAAAAGGAGCCGTCTGATAATAGGAGCCGTCTGATTTGTGTCTACTCTGTTTGCAAAGGCGTATAAAAGCGTATTTATGGAGGAAATAACAGCATAAATCCAGATAAGACGCTGATTAAATCGGTGTCCCATCGGGTTCCAAACTGTTTGACACCAACTCGGTACTTTATCCATTTGAGTGCTAAATATTCGAAGTCGCAATTAACACGACAAGTGTCAAACAGTCGCCTGCTTCTGAAGGGAACTCATATTTATTTATTAACCATTTCCCTGTTTAAATATGATAACCTTAAAAAACAATATATATCAAATTATTTCTGGCGGAGACCGAGCATGTTAAAACTTAATGAATTGCTGAACAATACAAAGAAAAATGTCTTAAATAAACAAGCTATATACTGCATATAAAGTTTTAAATGCAAGGATGATGGATTAATCCCATAATCTCATTCGTTTTAAAATGCACTATGCAACGTTTTGAATACGAATACACGTACAAGTACTTGCCTGACCCATATTTGTATAAACAAACTCATTTATACCTAGCGTACTCATATCAGGCATTTAGACATACAAGGATAAGTATAAAAATGTCTATCAATTGTTTTTGTTCATAACACTCTCACAAAATTAATCTTAGCTAAAAACAAAGAAAAGAGCTACTCAACACCTATCTGGCACTGAACGTGACAATGTTACACCTATATGATACTGAATGTGACAATGTAACACCTGTCTGATACTGAATGTGACAGTGTAACACATGTCTGATACTGAATGTGACAATGTTACACCTATCTGATACCGAATTTGACAGTGTAACACCTGTCTGATACTGATTGTGACAATGTAACACCTATCTGATACTGAATATGACAATGAAACACATATCCTGATACTGAATGTGACAATGTAACACCTATCATGAAACTGAATGTGACAATGTAAAACCTATCTGATACTGAATGTGACAATGTGTCTGATACTGAATGTGACAATGTAACACCTATCTGACAATGAATGTAACAATGTAACACCTGTCTGATACTGATTATGACAATGTAACACCGTAACACCTATCTGATACTGAATATGACAATGAAACACCTATCCTGATACTGAATGTGACAATGTAACACCTATCCTGATACTGAATGTGACAATGTAACACCTATCCTGATACTGAATGTGACAATGTATCTGATACTGAATGTGACAATGTAACACCTATCTGACAACGAATGTACCAATGTAACACATGTCTGATACTGAATGTGACGATGTAACACCTGTCTGATACTGAATGTGACAATGTAACACCCATCTGATACTGAATGTGACAATGTATCTGATACTGAATGTGACAATTTAACACCTATCTGACAATGAATGTGACAATGTAACACCTATCTGATACTGAATATGACAACGAAACACCTATCCTGATACTGAATGTGACAGTATTTAACGGATAAAATTAGCGTTCATTCAATATCAACTAACTTGCGAGAGGATTTTGAATAACAAACAGTGCAGACCCAGATCAGAGGATTTCTTTAGGAACCCTATGAGCTGTGTCTACACCGTTTGCAAATGAATGTGCCCGTGTCTCGGGTTTAATGATTTAAAAAGTAGTCACTGTCTTCATAAATTATTAAGAAATACAGTAAAACCCCGCTAATGCGACCACCTAAAAAAGGTACAGTAATACCCCGCTAATGCGACCACCTAAAAGAAGTATAATTCTGGGTGCTATTTGCAGGTGGTAGCTCAATGCAGGACAAAAGTAATGCAGAAAGCTCCTAGAGGAGCTTTCTGCATTATTTTTGTCCTGCATAAGTTATCACCTGCCTCTGAGACCCAGAATCATACTGAAATATTTGCTTTATAGGGATGTCTAGTACTCTTTTATGAGTATTCATGCAGTAAAGGTCTCTACCAAACGTCCGACTCTCCTGAAAATGTTAAGTTTTTAATAAACGTAAATTACAAAGTGTCTTGTTATAAACACACAACATATACATATAGATAACCACTTGAATACGGATGTGTGCTGGAATTTGTGAACAGTGTAGACCCAGATCAGAGGGCTCCTCTTTTGTCATTCAAAATCCTCTCGCAAGATATACTTTTTCATACTGAATGGAGTCTGTCCTGAATCAATGATGGACAATTCCACTGTGCTATTCTGTATCCAATGGGTTAAGTTGCAAATTGCTTATGAGGTTTATATATTTACCGTATATATAGATAGATTGAGATTGTATCACAGCGCATGTGCATGTCAGTACTTAAATAATTATGAAAAATATGCATGTTAATGTAAATAGATCTACTTGAATATGCCGATAAAATGTCAAACGCAATTTTACGTCGGTTACTGCGGGACAAAAAATGCATAAAGAGAAAATTTTGAAATGTCATAGGATAAACAGATACAGTAAAACCAGCCTATGGCGACCACATAATTAATAAACAGTGAGGTCTAATAGAACAGGTGCTTGCTTAACCGTTTCCTTCATACTTAAACGCTTTTTCTCGCCTTTGCAAACAGAGAAGAACCATTCCTCCCTTTACTCCATTAATACGGCTTTGCAAACAGAGTGGACCCAGATCAGACGGCCCCTATAGGAGCCGTCTGTTCAGGGTCCGCTCTGTTTTCTTAAGAATTGATATAGATTACTCCATTTACTCCATAAGTGCGCCTTTCTACGCAGCCATCTGATCAAGGTCTGCTCTGTTTGCTTACGAATTAATATAGATATGATTCTAAAGTGTCTGCTATGGCCGTAATCTCCCGTGACTTCAGCAAATAAATATTCATGTTGTCATAGTTTCTTATATAAATACCAAACCTGGATTGGGCTAGCTAGCTAATAGACTGATCAAGCACACCACATAGAACAGAAGGTATACTCACCTACCGACAGTTGTTTTTTCATTACTTAGATTAACACACGCCTCCCTAAATTTGAACCACTAACATTGGGTCAAGCCCAAAATCTATCACAAATGAACATTTCAACGCTGAATGTTCAGAGTAGAATAGCCAATCAGTGTGTGATTTCTTTTGCATTATAGCGGCGGATTTTCCCACCATCTACGACTTTTGTAAACAGTTTGGATCCACATCAGGCCCCACAAAACATGGGACCTAATCTTAGATTCAAACTTTTTGTCTCTCGAGCTTTGTTATGTTTTGTCCAATCAATTACTTCTGTTCTATTGATGATATTGAATGACATTTCATTTATGGAAAGAGCATGCAGAAAGGAAGTGTCATACAAAAGGGCCATAACTCTGGTATCAATATTTTGGAGTTATTAGCTGTTATCTTTTTTTTCTTGAAAAATTGTGGTGGGGAAAGTGCATAATGAGGGGAAGTATCATTCTTCAAGTCCATTACTATGGTAGCAACATTTTGAATTATCCCCCTGTACATATTGTTTTTGTTAGAGTTGTTTGTCTGTCTGTCACACATCTTGTCCGGTGGAGTTCTCATGTACAGAAATGTGACAATATGTCGCAGTGTGTATGTGTTGGAGTGTAGGGTGTGTGTATGGGTGGGTGGGGGTGGAGGAGATATCTGTTTTTGTGACAAAAGTTTATTATTTATTTATTGTTTTGCCGCGCAATGGCGCGCATCAACAGCTAATGGTTATGTAGCGCGAATAAAAATATAACAAAAAGTAAAAGATATTGTTTTATAAAAAAAAATATCAGGGTAACAATAAAAGATTATCAAAATCGATGGCGGTAGACGTGCACAATGTTTTAATTAAAAAGAGAAGGGTTTAAATCAGAATTGAATTTCATTTTGTTTCAGGATGGTCCGTATTTATTAAAAGGAAAACGAACAGGTGCGATATCACCAGATGCAATTCTGATAGCAAACAACAATAATAATAAGAGACTTAAAGTGCCTAAAAAGTAAACAATAATAAAACGTAAAAATGAAGACAAAACGTGTAGAATCATCTGAATGATCTGATGATAACGAATGGTATTGCCCAGTCGGCCTTGAACCATAATCTAACTCGAAGCCCGGCGAGAAGTGGATGAAACGTGTTTATTACAGTGAATGAGCCCATGTCGAATGTACAAATGTTTCTAAATGGTGTGTTAGTTTTGCTAGAATTGCGATTCAGATGTCGATGACTTTAGCTACTGACGTCAGTGAAGTGTATCAAGTAGCCCCACACTATGTACCAATTAGCCCCGAGTATGGGGCTTGTTGATACACTAAAAAGATTATCAAAATATTTTTATATATTCGTTAACTTCAATTCTGTGTCCTAAACTAGCCATTGTTTAGATAAAGCACATTCAATACATTCATACTTGTACCACTGATTTTCCATATTTTCCAAATCAGATGAATAAAATCACAAAATGTAAAAAATGTACCAACTAGCCCCCGTCTCCACTACTTAGCATGCACACTGCATGGATCACACACACGGTAACTTGCTAGAGGATTTTGAATGACAAATAGTGTATATCTTGATCAGAGGGCTCCTTTAGGATCTGGGTCTACACTGTCTGCAAATGACAGTACATACTTGCTCCACATTCAAAGGTTTAACCCTGTCGGCGCCAAATTTCTAAGTGTCGTCTGCAATCCAAGTTTGTTAAATCATTCAGTAAAATAAGGAAATGAGATAGATAAATGCAAATTTCAAAGAAATAAAGCACATACATGTACATGTATATAGAAATAGAGATTGAGACAAATAGTGAAGTCCCTCATCAGACACCGCCTTGAAAAGGCGGCGTCTGATCTGGGACTGCACTATTTGTCGTGGTACATTTGGCGGTAACAAAACATATTACATGGACACTGTGGTGCAAGCAAATGTTTAGACTTTTCTAAAATGGCGGACAAAACGGAGGCTGAAAGGTAAGCATCACATTTTTACACTGTTTAAACTATGTAGATTTTTCTCTCAGTCATTTAATTGGTGCCATAACACAGAATTATAACGCCCGTCAACAGCGGCGTACCCACTTATGGTTCATGTCTGTGTGTAAGGCTCAAAATCTTAGGTAAACTTTGCAGAAACTGAAAGTCAGAAATCGAATCGAGAAGGAGGTCATATTTTGCCTCATTGTAAGCTTACCAACTACGCTAAACATTTTCTAACACTGTGGATATATGCATCTGAGCCCGATATTAACGTTGAGTTACCTAGTTTGTGGCACAGATCTACATTTTGTCTTTTGGAGACGTTTGAAAATAATGTCGAGTGTACGGTTTAGCCATTAGAGGTAAAAGTGCACTGTACGGTTTAGACCCGACGTTTTTTGTACGGTTTAGCCACGATTTTCTTTCGAAAAACTGTACGGTTTAGACACAAAACAAATGCTACCATTTGAATCTGCGCCGTAGGTCTAGATAGTATAATCCCAACTATTTATTATGGATCTTCCTTCATGCAATGCATGTTTGCGATTATGACAGCATATCACAAACAATTAGGATCGAGATCAGAAGCACAGTATATAATTGGTTTAAACGTATTTTAATTTTAAATATTTGCATGATTATTGTAATGATAACACAAAGGAAAAGAAAAGGATGGAAACGAAAACAAGACTGCTTATTGTGTTTCTCCCCCATCACCGTAACAACTGCACTCGCTTTATGCAGAAATGACTGCCCGTTATTGTACTATATTAATTGTACTGAAAAACTAATTAAATTAAGTAGGATATATCAGTTTATACAAAAACCTTTTGAGTAAGATACTTCAGAATAAAAGAATAAATAAATAAATAAAAGAAACAAAAAAAGGAAACGAAGGTTGACACATATATGTAGAGAGGTCTAGGATTCTGAGCAGTACAAGCACATTCGAAAGAAGGTGAGCGTTACCGAGTTTATTAGAATCGTTTTGAGGTTTGGATAAACCGATGTACAGCTTCGTCTATAATGATGTTTGTATTATAATTTAAAAGAATATCACCAAACAGAAAGACAGACAGGGACGGAGTAGTGAATCTGGCAACATCATCAAAAAATTGTTTTCCTTCGTTGGTTTCCTTCGTTGGTATATTTGCAACAGCTTAAGAAGAAGTGCGATGCGTTCTCAACGAGGCCACATGTACACAAGGCAGTGTCAGATATGTTCTTTGAGAATATGTCATGGTTCAAGGAACTGCAGTTTGTACGAAGCCTCTTGTGCAGGAGCTGCTGTTTTCTGACACCGTAATAAAATGTTTGGGAACAGTTAGCAGATTGATATTCAAAGACGTTTTGAATGCGTTTAGAGTAGAATATTGTTTTTCATTTTCGGGGAGGTTGTTCCATTCCTGTATTGTTGCAGGGAGGAAAGAGTTGCTATAATGGGTTGTGCGACAGGCCAGAGGTTGAATATCACCAGCGTTTCTTAATCTTAAATTGCATCGAGAAACACTTCCAGCCACTTCAGGTACCAGTTCTGTGAGATATTTTGGAGTTAAATGAAACACCATTTTATAAAAGAGAATAAGTCTGTGTTTTACGTCTGGTTTCAAGGCGTTTCCATCCAACTTCATGCAATAATTTACCAACAGAAACCAATTTAGTTGTCCCAGTTACTATACGGGTAGCTTCATATTGAATTTTTACAAAACTGTTACATTCTCTGGCATTACAGGCATTACAGTTATCAAATATAGTATCATCATATTCTAAAAATAGGTATCACGAAATATACGTAGATTTTTTCAAGAGAATATCTGTCCGAAGTGAATTTGAGTTTTCGCATGAAATTTATTCTTGTCCATGCCTTAGTAGCGATATATTCGATATGACAGTGCCATGTTAGACCACGTGCGAGATGAACGCCAATGTGCTTATGTGAATCTACTTCATGAATTTGATGGTCTTGCATATATACGGATGAGACATTTTTCTCGAGATTATTAACGACTCAGTCTTCTTAGGATTGAATTCAACTAGCCATTTATCTGCCTTTTTAATATATTATTATTGATATTTGTTGCCATATGTACGGGAGTAATACCTACACTAAACAAGCTAGTGTCGTAAGCAAACAAACGAATGTTCCATCCAATGTCGCTAACAATATCATTTATAAAAACAAGAAATAACAATGGACCTAATATATATCCTTGTGGAACACCAGCTTCATAGTATTCCAGTCAGAGAAGGTACCAGGTAAAATTAAACGTTGCATTCTTTCAGTAAGATAACTGGAAAACCAGAATAGAATTACGGATAGAACATGACTTGGATATATACTGGTTATTAAACATTTAAGGACAATGTTTTACTTTAAAAATTGAAGTGAATTGATTTTTAAGTTTAACTAACATGTTTTTGACATGCCGGCAATTCATTTAGCGAACATAATGGTTAATCTGTATCATCTGTCAGAAAAAAGAACCTACCCTCGGATTATGTTTTACAGGCATTTAGTTAAGTTGATGTAATTTAGCACTTGGTCGATATCTCGTCAGTTTCTCGATGACGGATCTGGGCTGAGTCTGTATGGAATGTCTAAATGCCATTTTAATGGTGACATAAAAATAAACGTGAAATAATTATATAACAGAAAAGGATAACAAGTTAATGAAAAAAACATGTATTTATTGGACCAAATAAATTGCCAAGTCTAAAATATTCGTCAATATCTTGAATTTCAATGGTTTGCATTTCACCATTTAGAATTATTTCGCTTGTTTATTTCAAAACGTCTGGTATTACATTAAAAGTTAATGTACGTTGCCCCGACTTTCCCGATATATATGACTTAGCTCTTTTCTTCTAATTTTCATTGGATTTCTCGGATTGGCATCTACACAGTGACTGATGGTTTCCTTTGTCTCGCAATAGTAACAGGCAAATAATCTGAAAAGATATGTAAAGTAATGTTAAGTAACAGTACAAAATGCTTGACTTAATTTCAGACGCTCTGTATTTGCATTAGGACTGAAACGGGTAAAACACTTTTACCCAAATACCCAATCAGTTAAACTTAAAAATAAAATCACTTCAAAACTTTTTAAGTATAACATTGTCTTCAAATGTTAACCAGTATAGATCCAGATTATATGCTATGCTTCTGTTCTCGATCCTAATTGTTTGTAATATACATTGTACTGTCAAAATCGCAAATAGGCATTGTGTGAAGGAATATCTACACTAATTAGTTGGGATTACACTATCTAGACCTACAACGCATATTCAAACGTTAGTATTTGTATGTGTCTAAACCGTACAGTTTTTGTAAGAAAATCGTGTCTAAACCGTACAAAATAGATCGGGTCTAAACCGTACAGTGCACTTTTACCACTACGGGCTAAACCGTACACTCGACATTTTTTTCAACCCTCTCAAAAAGACAAAATGTAGATTTGTGATTCAAACTAATTAACTCAACGTTAATATCGGACTCAAATGCATATACCCACGGTGTTAGAAAAGGCTTAGCGTTGTTGGTAAGCTTACAATGAGGCAAAATATGACCTCCTTCTCGATTCGATTTCTGATTTTCGGTTTCTGCATTGTTTACGGAAGATTTTGAGCCTTACACACAAACATGAACCATTAGGAGGTAAACCGCTGTTAACGGGCTTTATAATTCTGTGTTATGACACCAACTAAAAGACGGAAAGGAAAATCTACATTGTTTAAAAAGTGTAAAAATGTGATGCTTACCTTTCAGCCTCCTGTTCGTCCGCCATCTTGGAAAAGTCCGCCATCTTGGAAAAGTCTAAACATTCGCGACCGTACAGCTTGCACCACAGTGATGGAGTGGATTGAAATAAGGCGATAACGCATATCAAGAAGCGACAGCTACATGTATTACCGGGCTAATTAGGGAACAATCTATTAAATCGTTATATACATATACAAATGTACAACTAATTACGATGTACCTTTTGAGGATAGTGTTGACTTAAAACTTATAGGAATTCGTTCATCATAAGAGCTCTCGAAATCGGATTGATACTGTTTGTGAACAATTGAAATCGTGCAAGAGAGATAAAACGCGCGGTTTTGTTTATAAGTATATGGTCTTTATGTCTTTATCAAAAATTCTTATTATCGAAGTTTTATGGTATCTCTGTATCTCTGCTTTCCAGCTGGATTGCGGTAAGTAGGTGATTGTATCCGGGTGTTTTGCGCACGAAACAATGCAATTTGTTCCGGTGAACGGAAGAGCCTCCGGGGTCTTCCTCCATCTGTAATTAGCTGGATGTCGTGATATGACTGAAATACTGTTAAAGCGACGTAAAACCCGATCAAAAACCAAACAAATCTATCTCTGGTTCATTGCAAAATGTCTGCTCAAGCCGACCTGCTGCATTTTTTCTTACTTCCAATTTGTTTAACTCTTGCTAAGTAATTTTTCGTCTGCAACAATTGTCGTCTGCTTCAATTCTAAAAATAAAATTTCTCTCATTTCTTTTCAAAAATATGGTCAAAGTGACAAACAGTTTGGATCCTGATGAGACACCGCATTATGCAGTGTCTCATCTGGATCCAAACTGTTTGCATCTAGGTAATCACAGTTTCACCGATAGCATGCAAAGAGTTAAGCTTTTGATAAACTGACCAATTTTTACACAGCTTTGCTCATTGCTCGTAACCGAGTGTTACACATCTTTGCACATTGCTCGTAACCGAGTGTTACACATCTTTGCACATTGCTCGTAACCGAGTGTTACACATCTTTGCACATTGCTCGTAACCGAGTGTTACACAGCTTTGCTCATTGTTCGGTATTATGACTCGGCATCTTATATAGATCTAGCTGTTTACAAAAACGAATAACAAATTACTCCATTGATCAATACACCTTTCTGTACATTTGCAAACAGAGTAGACTCAGATCATACGGCTCCTGTAGGAGCCGTCTGATCAAGGTCTGCTCTTTTTGCTTTTGACGTGATATAGATCTGATTCTAGTTTCTATCAATGTAAAAAGTAGTTTGTTCATATTGCCATTGTAAATCCATACATTGATATCCAGGATGTCTTTATTTCGCATATGAATATTCACGGAGTAAAGGGAGAAGGTAGCGATCAGTACCGTCATGGGTAAAAAATCAAAAGTTTGAAATGACCGTTCTAGGGAGAACATCACTGTGCTTGTTGATTTGCATTAACCCTTTACCTGTTGAATATTCATGTAAGAAAAAATGACACCATGTCTATATAGCTGATTTTCTATAATAACATAAATATGTACACAGGATTTTTATATTAATGGAAATCGTTAATTTAGATACATTGAAATATTATAAATTCATAAGCCATCCTAATCACACCGCTTCTACAGGAGCCGTCTGATCTGCGTCTACTCTGTTTGCCAAGTCATGAAAAGGCGTTTTTTTTTTATAAAGGAAAGGATTATACATTAAAGTCCCTGAACGCCTTTGCATTTAAAAAATAATATATGCTGAATGTACCCTTAGGTATACCATTTAAACAGTCTTGCTTTTTATTTGATCATTTTCTGTTGAGAAACAACAATAAAACTCTAGAATATATCGCGCTGTACTTTTTGTTCCAACGGTCAAAAAAGTATGACAGTTCTTTATAAATATTCGCTATAAATATAGCAAACACTTCGCGCATACGCCTCTCGATATCAAACAATGCATTTAGGCGTCTCTTGGAACCCGAAGTGGGATGAGGACTGTCTCTAAAAAAATCGTCGCCGAAGAGGAAATAAAGATACTCACCGTCACTATAGTTAAACCTACTTTCGTTTTCTCTATATCTAAACCTACTTTCGTTTTCATCGATTTAAAAATAAATATAATTTAACACAAAACCTTACGTTTGAAACTTTTTTAAGACCAGTTTCTTTCAAATGGATGGGCACTCTATCAAAAACACCAAATTGTCATTTTTTCGATCTTAGGACGTCCAGGGACTTTAATCTGTTTGTACCTTCCACTTACTTCCTATACGTTCATACCTTTGAGATACTGAATCAGAAATACCTCAATCAAATATCAAATACATGTAGTTTGGGTCTAGATCAGATACTTAATTACTAAGCATTTATCTCAATCTAAACCGCTTGTAAATGTCTGCCAGGCCGCTATAGGCCAGATAAGATAAAATACAGTAATACCTCTCTATAACGGCCACTTTTTACATCAAGTATTTTGTGTTAAAGGCAGGTGGTTGCTTAAAGCAAGGTGAAAGTAAAACAGAACGCTCCTACAGGAGCGTTCTGTTTTACTTTCACCTTGCTTTAAGCTGCCACCTGCACTTTAAATGCAAACTAATTAATACAATTTAGTGGCCGTTATAGAGAGCTTTTACTGGACATGTATATGATATTTGTAAGCTGATACTAACTCTTAAAATGCTAAGCGTGGCCGGACTCGTATTTTCAAATAGCTTGGATTCAGATGAGACGCCGAGTAACTCGGCGTCTCATCAGGGTCCAAGCTGTTTGAATCCCGGTCAACAGTTTCTCAAACGATTGTACGAATCAGAAGTAAGATAAAAAAAAAAAAGCAACTGATCAGAGTTTTTGGCAGACATGTTTGTTTCAGTACAATAAGAGTTAAGGAGACATGCAAATGACAGGTCAAATTAACCCTTAGCCCGCTATCAATGACTTCTCTCGCATTTGCAAACAGCTTGGGACCAGATGATACACCGAGTAACTCGGCGTCCCTTACAGATTCAAGTTGTTTGAGACTAAATCAATAGTTTCTCAAAGGCCTGTTCAAGTTGGAACAAGTCAAACTTACACCAGATTCAACTACATACAAGCATGTTTTTGCATAGCGGATAGTGGATAAACCCAGAGGTCCGGATAACGTGCGCAAATTAAAACATTTTCAATATCAAACTTCTTTATTTCTCCACCGAGCCCTTTGTTGTGACCACTCTTTAGACTCGTCTCTTCGAGCACAGCAGACGATTTCAGTATCCGAGTACGCGCCTTAATCTGGGGAATTGACTACATCTGTAAACTAAAAGGAACGCTTTGACACGCTGATGGACATTTCGTTTAGAGACTGGTTATAGCTTTCGTCCTGCATTAAGCTACCACCAGCCTTAAATATCCAGAATTCGACGTTTTTAATGGTTGCTTAACCATTTCCTCCATATAAACGCCTTTTCACGCCTTTGCAAACAGAGAATATCCAGATCAGGGTCGGACCAGGGTCTGCTCTGTTTGCGCATGATATCATAATAGATCTGACTCTACAGTTTCTACCAATACAAACACGCGTGTGTACATATGCCACTGTTAAAATTGATATATTCCTAATGTCATTATTTCTATTAGTTACTAATATTGAACAGGGAAAGGTTTCAGACATGTTTGAGAGTATTGTTCATGCGTGATGAATATAAACTGATGTTTGTCTGTAGGCCTAATCATATATTGTAATGGGTCGGCGGTTCTTATATTAGTCAGGTGTCGTGATGTTACAGTTATGTCAGGATATCACCTACATTAACAACATTCAAGATTCAAGAGTCTTTATTGACTTAAACTATACACAGTTCGTCGTCATTTAACAATATTTAATGCATAATAATAAGTGGTACATGTGATAGATTGTATGACACTCGTATTACTACAACATACTAAATTCAATAACCAATACATACTTAGAATAGAAATAGTCTCAATATATAGAGGATCTTACATGAGTGTTCTTGATTATTGGATTTATTAAATGAGTATTTGTAGTTTTAAAAAGACTCATTTAATAAATCCAATAATCAAGAACACGAATGCAAGATTCTATTTATAACATAACAAACACAAATGTTTTTTGCAGCCAATATTTCAGCAGTAACGTGGATTTTTATAAATTCTCCTTACATATGGAAATGATTAATGAAAGGTGTTATTAGGTTCACTAAGTAACTTGAACACAAAACATCACAACTACGATGAGATAATGCATGTACATACACATGCATTTGTATTCGTATGTTTAAGATATCCTGTTACGTCTTTATTAGTTTTAACCATTTACCGTATAGAACACATTAACACGCATTTGCAAATAGAGTAGACCCTTATCAAACAGATCATTAAGGACCCGTCTGACCTGGGTTCTCTTTATGAAATAATACATGTCTGATTCTAACGTTTCTTCCATGGCCTACATACCCCGTGTTCATATGCCATTATAACATTTCAATTCACTAATAACTCGTTTGCTGGTAGACTATTTGACACTCGATTTTTAAAAAAAAAAAAAAAGAGACTGAAGGAAACTCCACTTTGAAATGGAATTCATTTATAAGCACCAGTCGAAACATATTTACTCAAATCACGTAATACTTTACAGGGCTGGCATGCTGGTCCTTACTTACATTGTAGATGGCACTGCCAGTTCACAGTCCTTCTTAATCATGACACTGTTTAATATTCATGTAAGACATAATAACCTCGTGAATATTTATTAGCTGGTTTGTTTTTATAATGGAAACCGTTCAAAGGAAGTATTTGACAAAACCTGTAGAATCAGATCATTATCATCTCAAATGCAAATAGAGCAGATCCTGATCAAACGGTTCTAACAGAAGCCGTCTGATCTGGGCCTATTCTGTTTTCAAATGCATGAAAAGGCGATTATATAAAGGAAAGAGTTAAAACATGAATGTACTTTTATAACGTTACATTATACAACAGTTTAGAATTAATTGGTTATTATTGAACACCCTGATATATTACAAGTTTTACTTTTTACTTATTCGTTCGAGCTTTAAATGTTTAATTACTCAAGGGACACGCATTATAACGCCTTTGCAAGAGGGTAGATCAAGATCAGACAGCTTCTATAGGGTTTGTCTGATAAGGGTCTGCTTTGTTTGCTTGTGGGATGATATAGATCTGATTCTACAGTTTATGCTATGGTCAAAATGCCATGCCTGTGTTCCTATACTTTTACAGTAGAACCTGTCCTAAGCGACCATTCATTTATTGAACATAGGGGTCTTAAAGGTATGTCGCTGCCTAATGCAGGGCATAAGTAATGCAGAAAGCTCATATAGAATATTTCTGTATTAAGTTTGACCTGCAATAAGCAATCACCAGCGCTGCAGACCCCTAACTATACCTCTATTTGATGGTCGATGATTAATGATTAAGACAGGTTCTACTGTATTAAAAATCTTAATTATTGTTCATTATGCCATTGTTTCTTACATGTATACTCAGTTACTCACGCAGTAAATGGTTAAGTTGTCAATTATATTAGATCCCTACGAGACGCCCTGGATCATGTACGTCTTATCTGGCTCCAACCTTCTGCAAATGCCAATTATTAAAAGGCTTCAACCATTCCGCTCATACAAATGTCTTTCCAGGCCCTTTAAAAAAGAGTAGATTCAGATCAGACAGCTCCTAAAGTAGCTGCCTAATCAAGGTCTATTCTGTTTTCGTATGAAATTATAATTGATTTGACTTTACAGTGTCTACCAATACCAAAACATTCTATGTACAGTAAAACCTCTCTTAAACGGAATTCTAGTAGAGAATAATTTAGATATTTTAGGCAGGTGACATTAAGCTGTCACCTGTCTCCATGACCGATATTTATTCTAAATGTAACGTCCGGTTAAGAGAGGTTTTACTGTAAATATACCTTTACAAACAATAAGTTGGTAACTATCGGAGACGGTAAATGTATCTACTGTGTACAACAAACACCGATAACTTAACCCTTCGCTTGCTGTTCACGTCAATATACCTACATGTAAATAGTGAAGACCCAGATGAGACAGCTCCTGCAGGAGCTGTCTCATCAGGGTCTGCACTATTTACAAGTTGATTGTGCAACCAGTGCATTCCACAGCAGTGATTGGATAGCGAAATACGTGTACACAGTGAAGATATATGTAATTATACAACAGGGCATGGGTAAAGAAGGAGAAATGTACACATGTATTTTAAAATTCAGCAAGAGAAGGGTTAACATTGTAACATTTATACCCTCGTCCGTCAACCCTTTACTGTCTAAATAGTCATGTTAGAAATAAAGTAGACTCGGGCCAGGGTCTGATCAAGGTCTGCTCTGTTTGCTAATGCAGTTTGATAGATCTGTATCTTTAGTTTCTATAATATCTACAATGTTTTACCTTTCATGTTTCATTATAACTATTTTGTCCACGAATAGTTTGACTAAATATAGAACAGGGAGAGGATTAAGCATGGCATACATGCAATCATGGATAAAATCCTTGGTGATGACGGACCCTTAGACGCAGCCGGTTGATGCTTAATACAGGATAGAAGTAATGCAGAGAGCTGGTGTGGGAGCTTTCTGCATATAGTCCATACTGCATTAAACTATCACCTGGCTATCAGACATAAAATGGGTCTTTGATGTTAGTAGCCGTTTAACATAAGTTTCATTTGCATCATCATTATCAGGTCACAAAGTTTTATATTATTTTATGCTTATTGTTTGATGAGATATTTCAATTCTAGCTGCCTTTGATACAATATGATTAAAATAAATTAGAGAGGTTATAACATCATCGGCCAGCAGGTGCCATCGATAGGGAGAAAAGGTTATGAAGAATTGTGCAATCATCACCTAAACTGTTAAACACAACCAAACGTTTATCTTACTAGATATTTGACCGAATACCCGAGTACTCGGTCCCATCCTTAGTTTCTATCAATACCATTTAACTGTATGTATGCATGTGCCATTATAAAAACTCATTATGTCATTATACCCCCACAAACGTTTTTTTTTATGGGGGGGAGGGTATACTGGAGTAATCATGTCCGTCCGCCCGTCCGTCTGTCCGTCCGTCCGTCACGCTTACCCGGATCATAACTTCCAAAGTATAAAAGCTATTGACTTCAAACTTCATACATGTATATAGATCACATTGACCGCAAGTGCAGTGCACAAGGTTTGTAACTCTGTCTTCAGTATTTTTGGAGTTATTGCCCTTTGTTATTTTTCAGTTTTCCGGAGTTTTTTTTCTAAACCTTTACAGATATTGAAGTGATATGTGGTATTTGGCTTTATTATAATGAGTTACAGATCAAGTTTGAATTTCGTTATGCTTCATTGATTTTTCACGGAAATACAGTGATTTTACTTAGAAATTTTCCGGAAATTCAGGTTTTCCGGAGTTTTCTTCTACACCTTTACAGATATTGAAGTGATATTTGGTATGTGGCTTCATTATAATGGGTTATAGGTCAAGGTTGAATTTCGTTACGCTTCATTGATTTTTCACGGAAAAACAGTGATTTTACTTAGAAATTTTCCGGAAATTCAGGTTTTCCGGAGTTTTTTTCTAAATCTTTAAAGATATTGAAGTGATATTTGGTATGTGGCTTTATTACAATGAGTTACAGGTCTAGTGGGTTTTTTTGTCACCTTTAGTGGTAGTTCTAGTTATTTCATACATCGTTTAAATAATAAATCTACAACACATGTTGCTATATTTGACAACTTAACCCTTTTTTATTATTATCATTTCATACATGATGGTTAAGAAGCCAAGTGTGAGACTGAGAGGGTTATTGTGTAATTAGGGTCATCCGACTGAACTGGTTGCTGTTTAAGGGCCTTATGGTGAAACTGAAGTATTTTGGTGTGTTCCTAAGGCCATATTTAAAGGGAGTATCACGGATATCTTGTTGACATTTTATAAAAAAGCGTTTGATTATTACTCACTATTCATTAATACGCGCCCTTTGATGCTTTGCATCAATGCTTTCTCTTGTCAGTATCTCACATACTGGTCTGTAATATTCTCAAGGGACACTAAGTTCACATTAACAATCGATGTAACTCAGTTAACCCTTTCCCTGTTCAATGTTTATTACAAATTTCAATACCTACTGAATATACATACATATATACATTTATGAAACACAGGAGGAACATTGTTGCTATTTTTGGAAAGGAAAGAAACTGATCTTTCGAATTCCATTAGCAAACAGAGCAGACCCTGATCAGACGGCTCCTATAGGAGCCGTCTGATCTGGGTCTACTCTGTTTGCAAATGCGTGAAAACACGTTTATATGAGGGAAAGGGTTAAAGGTATATATGAGCAAATGGACATCTTGGTAGTGTTTTGTAACACACATCTTAACATAAATATATCTCTTTAACCCTTTCCTTGTTCTGTGTTTATTCCGAATTTCAATACCTACTGAATATTCATGGACAAATTAACTACATGTACAGTGCTCCCTCTCTTAAACGACACCCTTTGGGATACGAAGATTGTATGTGTTGTTCAGAGGGAGTTGTTATAGGGAGGGAAAAATCAAACATAATTAGCTTGTTTGCAGACCCCCAGATAAGGTGTATGTCTAGAACTAAAACTGTTATGCCTCAATCAACCCTATTTTGTGACCACTCTTTAGAATCGTCACAAAGTGACGATTCTAAAAAGTGGTCACAACATAGGGTTTGATGGAGGCATAAAGAAAATACGATGGAAAAAAGTTGTTTCTGGGGCCTTGTTGTTTCGGAAACAGTGACGTGCGTTGTTGTAAGGAGGGAATCGTTATTGAGAGGGCCGTTGTAGAGAGGGAGCACTGTATAATGAAATATGGAAGGTGGAACATTGTAGCCATTTAAGAAAGTAAAGACACAGATCCACAAATTCCATTAGCAAACAGAGCAGACCCTGATCAGACGGCTCCTATAGGAGCCGTCTGATCTGGGTCTACTCTGTTTGCAGATACGTGAAAATGCGTTTATATGAAGGAAATGGTTAACCGTTATCCTGCTGAGTAATTATACATGTACCACAAACCATACGTGTACACAAGCGCTCGCACACGCACACGCACGCACGCAAAGGGTTTTGTTGTTGGATGGTATGTTATTGCTGTTGATTTGGTCTTGGTCGTTGTATTGTTTTTAGATGTATTGTTTTTTGGTAGTTATTGTATTGTTGTATTGTTGTTATTGTACTGTTGTTGTTTTTGGATTGTTGTTATTGTTATATTGTTGCTGATGTATTGTCATTAGTTGTTACTGTATTGTTATTGTTGTTTTGTTATTAATTGTTATTGGATTGTTGCTGTTGTATTGTTAATAGTTGTTATTGTATTGTTGTTGTATTTTTTGCACACACGCAGAAGGTTTTGTTGTTGATTGTTATTGTATTGTTGGTTGTTTTATTGTTATTGTTATTGGCATATGGCATACGGCGG
Source organism: Azorinus chamasolen (assembly GCA_963576725.1). NCBI lineage: Eukaryota > Metazoa > Mollusca > Bivalvia > Cardiida > Solecurtidae > Azorinus > Azorinus chamasolen. Next base: position 13,189,436 of record OY755244.1, on the reverse strand, counting down.
CACCATTATACCGTATTTACACTAAACATTAAAATAATGTTAATTTAAGAGCAGCACATAAGAACAATATAAATTTAGGAAATAGAAGTAACATATTTCTACATTTCGTATTTCTCCGCCAATCCCTCTTTTGTTGGATTCTATTATAATCGTCTCTGAGAGGATGCTATAATAAGAATCAAGACTATAAGGTTTGGCTGTGAAATAAGAGTTTTAAACAAATTAGAACTACTTATCTGCAGCTCTTTCAGACGCCCTCAATCGCTTTATATTACATACAGATCAATCTGTTGGGGGGGGGGGGGGGGGGAGGCCGAAGATTCCAGTTTGTCTGTCAACTTGCAAACCTATATGATGATAAATACAATTTGAACAAAGCAGGCATTGCGTCTTGTTTGTGTTTAGCCAATCTACATGTATAAACCATATCTCGGAACGATGTATTTAACCATTTCCTTCATACAAACGCCTTTCATTCTATTGTGAATAGAGTAGATTCAGATCAGACGACTCATACAAGAGCCGTCTGATCAAGATCTGATCTGATTGCTTATGAAATTATAGTAGATACTACTAATACCAGACATTCACGAATACATATTCAGCTATAAAATATCCATGGTGCCATTATTATTTACACGACTATTCAACAGTGAAAGGGTTAGCCCTTTACTCAATAAATACTCATTCCTACGCCTTTGCAAACAGAGTAGACCCAGATCAGACGGCTCCTATAGGAGCCGTCTGATCAGGATCTGCTCTGTTTGATTATGAAATTATGATAATTGTGGCCCTTCAGTCTCTACCAATACCAAAACACATATGCCATATAACAAATAATCTAATTAATGTTCATGGTGTCATTATTACTTACACGAATATTCAACAGGGAAAGAATTAAATGAAAGCTTATTTTGTTTCCTGTTTTTAAACTTCGCTAATTTTGTTTCCTGTATGTGAATGTATGTCGGTAAAGGCTATAAATAAACCGCGTATTACTAACTCTTTACTTCGTTAATATTTATGTAAGAAATAATGACATCATAAATATAACGAGAAATAGATACTTTAATATAATGGCATAAGAAGCCATGGTAGATACTGCATTATTTCATAAGTAAACAGAGCACACTGGTCTGAGTTTACTCTGTTTGCAAAGGCGTTAAACCATGTATCTATGGAGAAACGGGTTAAGCGTTTTGTACAATACGGATACAAAATGTTTCGTAATTTTGACTGTTTCTCTATTTTTCTTTGCAGAACCACCGACAGCGTTAGAAAATGACCGGTGTCCCTAGTCTACATAGATTTAATCGCATATGTATCTATTAAATGTGTATTGACGAAGAAACCTGCCCGCGGTCAAACGCGCCAAGCACAAACCATGCATGACTCGACCTGCTTTCTATAATCCACCCGGTATATATATTCAATAGAGATTTTGTATATATCAGAAAAGCCTGGACTAGTGCGGTCGATGTTTGTTATCTCGCCCTCTCTCGCTCAGAAGTTCAATAAAAGGTATTATCACTGTGCAAACAACGCAGGCCTGATACACAGTCATGTCGTCGACAGGTGATAGGAAGTTCGTGTAGTTAAGTCCGTGTTCACATTATCGGATACACCTTGAGGGTTTTAAATTTCTACCTGGACAGTTTACAAAACTTTTAGAGAGGACTCGGTGTATGAGTAAACTGTGACATGGACATATATAGAGATCATCGGGAATAGAGAGAGAAAGTGTGTGTGTAACAAACAGTGAATGTTCAGTCATCTTCGGTGAGGAGTTTTATGTATTAAAATGTCTGGATTTTTAAGACATGTTTTACGATGGAGAAGAAGTTTGCGGATTGTGTTCTTTGCCTATTTTATTTTCCTAATGCTTCTCCTTGTTTGGTGGAAATCGGACCGGAAATTTAAATTATTGGGTCCTAGTGTTTTAGACTCTGCGAACTACGATCTTGCTGAAGTTAACAGGAAAGACCAAGTGCGTGAATCGGCCGAAATAGTAACTTCCCTACACAGATCGAAAGACATTGTGCTCATGTCAGAACTAGGGAAACAAAACAGAAGTCGTGGATTTAAATGGGGTCCACTGGACGAAGATTTCCAGAAAAGGTACTTCGGCAATAAACAGGAATTTTGTAGAGGGGGCTTAATTGGGATAAGTAATCTGTTGGCTTTTATCAGGAATATTTCTGTAAATCCAATATACGGACAGGGAAGAAAAGGAGGAGAAAATATTTCGTCCGTTATTAACCAACCAGAAAATGCTGAATATTTCACATTAGGGAAAGGTTACTTCAGTATAAATTGTTCTGACGGGATTGCATATAGATTTACTCCAAAGTCACACCTTAATTCATGGAAAGATGCATTACAAACGGAATTAAAAGTACCAAACGGACTGAAGGTAATTTCTGATTGGACAATTGCTGTAATGCGTTATGAATATGCAAATTTATACCATACGATGACGGATTTTTATGCAACATTCCTCGTAGCAAAGTCCTTTAAAATCGATCTAACTAACTTGAATATTTTATGGATAGATGGACATCCATTAGGAGCTTTAGACACCACATGGAAGGTGCTATTTGGCAACGTTACACGTGCAGGGGAACTTCAACAACCGGTGTTATACCAGAACATGGTATGGGGAATTATGGGATATGATAGTCTCTTGAACAAACATGACTCTCCTAGTGTGCCGTATTTAGAAGAATTTAGATCGTTTTTCCTCACAAGACATGGGATTTCTGATAAGTATACACTTGATTGTACTCATCTTAATGTGTTACTTATCTGGAGACGCGACTATCTAGCTCATCCTCGCAATCCCACTGGGAAAGTGACTCGAAAAATCAAGAATGAAGACGAGCTTTTAGCTGCAATAACAGACTTATTACCCGACCACCAAGTGGTAGGCGTGCAGATAGACAAACTTACAATGGAACAGCAACTCCAAGCTGTATCTACAACAGATATACTTATAGGGATGCACGGGGCGGGTCTGTCTCACACGCTGTTTTTACCCCAGCACGCGGGTCTCGTGGAACTCTATCCCACGTACTGGCCGTCCGCAAATAAACATTTCCGAATGATGGCCAAATGGCGCAAGATGCATTACTCTACGTGGAGTAACTCTGACCATGCCAGGGAGCTTCCAAATCATTTTACTATTGTTGACGTAAAGGCTGTGATAAACATGGTGCACGAGACTCATCACAAACTGTGTGGGGACAGGGCAGATGCCTGAGTCTTTATTTGAGTCACATGATGGCACGAGAATATGTGACTTCGAGCATTTATAAACAGTATACAATAGAACCTCTATCAAGTGACAACTAAGTTAACACCCTCCTTCTTATAAATGCATTTCCTCGCATTTGTAAACAGAGTAGACCAAGATCAGACGGCTCCGACAGGGACCATCTGATATGGGTATACTCTGTTTGCCTTTGACATGATACAGATCTGAGTCTACAGTTTTTGTCAAAGCAAAAAAACCCAGGTTTACATTATAAAACTTCAGCTAATGAATATTCATGATGTCACAATGTCTTAAATGAATATTGAACGGGGAATGGGTTAACAATTTCCTTGACGAATATTCATGCAATAAATAATTGACATCATAGGACGAATGTGATACACAAAGCTCCTATACCTTCCTATACTTTCGTCCTGCATTAAGCGACCCCCCTGCATCACTGAGTTAGAGCTGTTGAGAGAGGGTTTACTTTATACTGTAAAACTTTTCTAAACCGGACGTTCAGTTTAGTATAGATATCGGTCTTGGTGACAGGTGACTGCATTAAGCAACCACCTGCCTAAAAGTGTCTAAATTAGTCCAGTCTCAGCGCTGAATGCACACTATCTGATAGGTCTACAGTGCCTGACAGTCATCAGCATTCTCCACTATTCTATTATCCAGCATTGTAAACGGTGCAGACACATAATGTGCCTCATCTTTGATTCGAAGACCGGTCTGTATCATCACTATTTGTACTATCTCGAGTACTCATTTTCTAATGACTCAGCTCATTTTACTTAAACGTGTCATCAGAGCTCTCCATACATTTAAAGGTCATATCCACACCTTTGAGTTTGGTGGAGAAAAAAAGATAAAATAGTTACCGAATGCTTGGCTTAAGTTACCTCTTATCTAACGCCCTACTTTATATGCTAATGTAACAATTTCCTTCATTTAAACACATTTTCACGCATTTGCAAACATAGTAGACCCATATCAGAGGGCTACTATAGGAGCCACACGATCAGGGTCTGCTCTTGCTTATGGCATGATATAGGTCTGATTCTACAGTTTATGTGAAAGCAAAACAACCCCTTGAAAAGTTTACATTGTAAAAAAAATCAGCTAATAAAGAACCATGATATTATTTTTATTCTCTTTCGAAGCCTGAAATTTGCCATACAGTTTATAAACCCTGATCATATTGCTCATGTAGGTGCCATCTGATCTGGGTTTATACTGTTCTTAAGCTTAGATTGGATGGTAAGGGAATGTGTACTGGTTAAGATCGCTGTCCAACTAACGACCTGAATCACTCATCATTTAACCCTTCACCTGATGATATTGTGATTGGATATCAATTTCATTAATTTTGATATGGCATATGTACAATGGATGTTTTAACTGCCAGAAACTGTAGATCCAGTTCTATATATACATGTTATTTCTAAGCAAACAGAGCAGACCCGATCACCGTCTGATCTGGATCTACACTGTTTGCCAATCCCCCCCAAACTTCAAGGCAATCACAAAAGGTGAATGCTTACTAAAATATAACGAGTCGTGCTGTAATATTTTACTCCATGAATAAGTCCTTTTACATTTTCCAAACAGAGTAGTTTCAGATGGATGGGCCCCGTAGGAGTCGTCCGACCAGGGTCTGCTCTGTTTGCTTATAGAAATAATATAGGTCTGATTCTACAGTTTCTGCTATGACAAAAATATAGTTAGTTAGTACAGTAAAACGTCTCTATAACGGCCACAAAATTACATCAAGTATTTTGTGTTAAAGGCAGATGACTGCTTAAAGCAAGGTGAAAGTAAAACAGAACGCATTTATTTGGATTTAGAAAAGGTTTGTTTTTGGTTCACGACCCTCCTCCGATCCTGGATATTATAACCCTTTTCTCCATAAATACGCCTTTGCAAACAGGGAAGACCCAGACCAGACGGATCTGCTCTGTTTGCTTATGAAATAATATAGATATCACTTCAGTTTCTACCATGGTCAAAACTTCCTGTATCCATTTGCCATTATAAAAAATGAATTTAATTAATATTCATGGTGTGGTTATTTCTTACATGAATATTCATTGAGTAAATGGTTCACCCTTTTCCCCACGAGTATGTATGTAAGAATAATTAATTTTTATATGACATCAACAAGGAAATATTTAACACTGACAGAACCTGCAGAATCATATACAGTACAACCCCTCTAATGCGACTACTTAATGAATAAACATGGGTGTTTTTATAAGGAGGTGGTTGCTTAATGCAGGGCAAAAGTAATGCAGAAAGCTCCTCTATTGTGTTTGCACAAACATGTACATTAAAATGCTTTTGTATGCAGTAAAGGGTTATACATTGTGAAGGAACGTTCTGATGATATACTGTAAATGTTGATCTTTTTGTTACTTTGAACATGTAATGATACGTATGCAATAATAATGTACTCTCCGCTAGATTCTTGTACTGGTGTCTGTCTTCTGAGATATCATACGATCTAAAACACTTTGTACTTATCTAACTATTTCCTGTACTTATCTAACTATTTCCTTCTTATAAACACCTTTTCGCGTGTTTGCAAACAGAGTAGATCCAGATCAGATGGCTCATATAGGAGCCGTCTGATTAGTGTCAGCTCTGTTTGCTTATGACATTACCTGGTTATTGATCAAATTCTGCAGTTCCTGCATCAGCAAAAATGTCACGTGTTCATATGTCATTATAATGAAGTATCTAATTAACATTCATACTGTCATTTATTGACATTATTTCTTCCATAAATATTAAACATGTAAAGGTTAAAACAACCGACTCTATTCGCATACAGTAAAACCTGTCTTAAGCGGCCACTAAAAAGATGTCATATCATGGGTCTGTAAGGCAAGTGGTCGCTTCATGCCGGATCTTCTATATACGATCTTTCAGCATTAATTTTGCCCTGCATTAAGCAACCACCTGCTTTTTAACTACGAGGTTCAATAAATGAATAGCCGCTTAACCCTTTCTCTATCAAACGTCTTTCACCGTATGACTTCATGAACAGAAAAGAACATGGAAAATGGGCATTTCAAAACATCTGTTCAATCTTTTAGCTCGTAGAACGGCACTTGCAAAACGAGTACACCCAGCTTACACGGCTCATGTAGGAACCGTCTGATCAGGGTCTACTCTGTTTGCTTATGAAATATTATAGATCTTATTCTACAGTTTCTGTCCGAAATCCCCTGTTCAAAATGCCAGTACAGTAAGACACCTCTAAACCGGACTTAGTAGAGAGAAGAGTTTGGATACTTTAAGGCAGGTACTTTAATACAGAAAGCTCCTCTATAGGAGCTTTCTGCATGATTTTCACCCTGGATTAAGCTGCCACCTGTCTCTAAGACCGACCGTTAACGTCCGATTTAGAGGGGGTTTGCTGTATTTAACTTCATGCTATTGAGATTTGTAATGTCATTACTTCTTTCAAGACTATAAGCACGTAACGAGCTACGTCGTTTTCATGCCGAATAAATATTCGCACTGCTTTGTATTTTATCGTTGTTTTCTCTTTCATTCAATCTAAGTGTCAAATATATTGGATCCTGATGACCGCTGGGTTATTTATCCTATATTCTAAGTCGTTTGCGTAGCACAGCATACATTTGCCCGAGGCGTATGAACCATTTCCTTCATACAAATGCTTTTCACACCTTTACAAACTTAGTAGACCCTGATCAGACGGTTCCTATAGGAGCCGTCTGATCACGATCTGCTCTATTTGCTAATGAACTTATAATAGATCTGAATGTATACAGTTTCTATCAATACCAGACAGTCATATGAACATATGCAGTTATAAAAATTCATCTGATAAAAGTTCCATGAAGTGGTCTTCTTTTTTTACATGAAAAAAACAAACTGGTAGATTTATTCAACTTCGCCCTTATCCCACTACTGTGTCGGCTCAATAATGTCGGCTCTAATTTAGATCTGTTAAATCTCTACTTCTTCCTATTCGATCCAGCTTCTGATAGAGTATTGGCCAACTCTCGTGACAAAAGGTGTTGAGCAGTTATGGAGCAAGTGTCAAACAGTTTGGAACCTGACGAGACGCCTGACGAGTTACTCGGCGTCTCGTCAGGACCCAAGCTGTTTGCAACCGCTACTAAGGTAAAAGACTTCTAGGAATATTTTTTAGAGAAAATCGAATACAGGGAACATATTTGCTTTAATTGCTTGCCAATTAACCCATTACCTCATAGGCTATTTTTAGATATAACCTCTTTGAATAAATCTACCAAAAAGGAGCGTAAACAAGAGAAAAGGAAAATTTTAGAATTTTTTAGTTTGAAACCATTGTGATAAATAGAGCATTTGCTACTATAGGAGCAAATGCTCTATTTATCACAATGGTTTCACAAAGTGACTTTTACAGGGTCGTCAAAAGTCGTCAATATAAGGGAATGGGTTAACTAGGGGAGTGGCCCACGCTGTCGTGGAGAACAGTGTTGGTGCAGATCATCAGTCTGTTAAACGTGTTTGATCAGGTTCTATACTGTTTAGGCTTTTGCATAGCAGGCGTTTTGTTGATACGTGTGAAAGTCAAACAGAAGTTTGAAATCTTCTTAACGATCATGTCATTCATTTATAATGTCTACAAGCACACATTCTACAACATGTAAAGTCCATTAGAGCGTACAGTTAAACCTCTCTATAACGGCCACTAAATTGAAGTAAAGTATTTTGTCTTGTGGCTGCTTAAAGCAAGGTGAAAGTAAAGACGCTCCTATAGGAGCGTTCTGTTTTTACTTTCACCTTGCTTTAAGCAGTCACCTGTCCTAAATACTGACTAATTAACACAATTTAGTGACCTTTATAGGGAGGTTTTACTACATACATTACAACCTGCCTATACTGACCACATCGTTTATAAGCATGCGGTCTATAAGAGCAGCTGGTTGCATAATGCAGGGCGAAAGTAATGCAGAAAACTCATAGGGGAGCTTTATACATACCTTTCATCCTACGTTAAGCTACCACCTTTCTAAAATTAGAATAAGACTTATTTTGGGTGGTGGCTGTGAGTAAGGTTTACTGTATGTCTTTGTCAACTAAGTCAATACACGTATGCTTTATAATCAGTCATAAGTTTGCGTTCAGTAGTGTGTCTGCAAGAACCGTTTAGCCAGTGTGACTTGTGGAAATAAATATCTGAATCAGACAGTACAGACTCTGATCAGAGGACCCTCTGACTCGATCTAGATCGTTTACAACGTCCCTTCAACATTTTCCTTGTTGCATAAATAGATCTACGTAAGAAACAATGACAGAATGAATGTTATTTAGATTATTTTTATAATGGAATATGAACACAAGACATATGAACACAAGACATTTTCGTTCAGGCAGAAACTGTAAAATCAGATCTATATTATACCATAAGCAAACATAACAGACCCTGATCAGACGGCTCCTACAGGAGCCGTCTGATCTGTGTCTACACTCTGTTTGCAAATGCGTGAAAACATGTTTATACGAGGGAAAGGATTAATAAACACAATGTACAAATAGGTCAAATATGTACATATCAGCCCTCATACACGGACTGTAGATAGTACATGATACAACATGATACAAGTAATACATATCCATAGAAACTTAGTAAACAAGCGGAAAGAAACGCAATGTTAACTTGAATTACCTGATCCAACTCACAACCACACTCAAAAAACCTGCATGCTCGTAAACGATAATATGGATACATTGTATATGAATATGAACTTGGATCAATGTACTTATGTGGCATACACTATTCCCTCACAACTCTCTATATAGAATACTTGATAAGTATCCATTTATAAGTGAACAAAAGATAAAGCCAGGACCCAGAATATGAAAGGCAAGAACAATGCAGGAATAAATTAACCAAGCAGCAAATCCCTCGTGTGTATCTATTAACGATACATACTTAGTATGATTTACACAGTGAGACTACCTCATGCATATTGATTAGCTGATTTTGTATAATTTCTTTATGGTCAAGTTCATGTTTTACCATGACCGAAACTGTATAATCATGTTATTTATATTATATCATAGGCAAACAGAGCAGACCCTGATCAGACGGTTCCCACAGGTGCCATCTGATCTGGGTCTAGCCTGTTTGTAAAGGCGTGAAAAAGCGTTTATATGTTTGCCCATCGAAATAGCTTACAAACTGACAAATCATAACAACCGATATTTATAATTATTTCCCTTAAACAAACGCCTGTCGACGCATTTGCAAACAGAGGCGGGTCCTACAGGAGTCGTATGATCTGGGTCTACTCTGCTTATGAAATTATAATAGAATTGACTCTACGGTTTCTAGCAATACAAAACAATCCCGTGAACATATGCCTCTTATACAAACATCAGCTCTTAATTCATTGTACAATAAAACCCATCTAGTGCGACCACTTAATGAATAAACATGGCTTTCTTCATAAGCAGGTGGTTGCTTAATGCAGGGCGAAAGTTATGCAGAAAGCTCCTATAGGCATACCTATTAAGTATCCTATAGGATCTTTCTGCATAACTTTCGTCCTGCATTAAGCTACCACATGCCTTTGCCACTGTGAATTATGCCCCTTTTTGCTCGTCGCCTTAGAGGGGTTTTATTGTAATCACAATGTCATTAATTCATACACGAAAGGGATTAGTTACATACATACATACATGTATTACAATTCTTCGCAGTAAGTCAACGACATTTTGGCACATATTAAAACATTCTAACACGACTTTGCTGCTTTACAGAAACCTGAGATAGGACATGGATAATTAGTTTAATCTAATTAAACTACAGTGCTCCCTCCCTACAACGGCCCTCTCAATAACGATTCCCTCCTTACAACAACGCATGTCACTGTGTCCGAAACAACTTGGCTCCAGACACAACTTTTTTCCATCGTATTTGCTTTATGCCTCCATCAAACCCTTTGTTGTGACCACTCTTTAGAATCGTCACTTTGTGACGATTCTAAAGAGTGGTCACAACATAGGGTTTGATTGAGGCATAACGGTTTTAGTTCTCGAAATACACCTTATCTGAGGATCTGCAAACAAGCTAATTATGTTTGATTTTCCCTCCCTATAACAACTCCCTCTGAACAACACATACAATATTCGTATCCCAAAGGGAGCACTGTATAGTGTAATTGTTGAATTTAACTGTTTACACCGTGAATATTCATGTAAATAATGTGATATATAGTAGAATCAATTACCCTAATCATTTCTCTTTTTTTTGGCATATGAATTAAGGCCGTTTTGGGCATTTTACTATTAAGACTCATGACGTAACGACTAATGTTAACTCTTCCCTTTATATAAACGCCTTTTCACACATATGCAAACAGAGTAGACCCTGATCAGACGGCTCCTATAGGTCTACTATGTTTGCTTATGACCTTATAACAGGTTCTGCTAATATCAATCAATCCGATGTTACCGTGTTAAAAAACTATTTTAAAAAATGAGGTGATAAACATTCACGTTGACATTATTTATTTCGTGAATATTCAACAGGGAAAGTGTTAACTGGGTACGTTTTACCGCAGTTTGTAAAGATGTTTAAGCAAAGACCTATACGCACATCTTAGGTATTTATTGCAAGCAGGCTGTTTTTAATTTCAGGTCAATGTTCACGGTCTGTTGACTGTTAAAAATGCACTCAAACTCTTGTTTAGGGGTGGGGATGCTTTACTTGCTTAACTTAAGATTCGTTCAAGCTTTTGAGAAAGTGCGGACCTTGTGTCAAATGATTTAGATCTTGGTGAGATGCTGGATTACTTGGCGCCTCATCTGGATCTAAACTGTTTGCAAATAATAGTCCGATACTGATCAGCACAATAACAACCACGCGATTTTGAATTAAATATGAACAACACATAAAGCGTTCATAGTACAGTAGAACCTGTCTTAAGCGACCATTAAAATAAGTCTAATTATGGTTGTATAAGGCAGGTAGTAGCTTAATAAAGGTCAAAAGTACAGTAAAACCTCTCTAAACCGGAATTTTAGTAGAGAAGAATTTAGATACTTTTAGGCAGGTTGCTGCTTAATGCAGGGTGAGGAGCTTTCTGCATGACTTTCACCCTGCATCAAGCTGCCACCTGTGTTCAAGACCGATATTTATACTACATTTTACGTCCGGTTTAGAGGGGTTTTACTGTAATGCAGTAAAGCTCTATAGGAGTTTTCTGCATTACTTATGCCCTGTATTAAGCAACCATCTGCTGTCTCTAGTTAATATAATGTCGCCTAAGACAGGTTCTACTGTATATACAGTGAAAGAAAGGCAACAACGCTATGTGTACATGACTAAGGTTGCTTGGATACTGAATGATTACAAATAGTAGTACAACAGAGCCCCTCTAATGCGACCACGTAACGAACAAACATGATATTCTTTATCAGCAGGTGGTTGCTTAATGCAGGACAAAAGTAATGCAGAAAGCGCCTGTAGGAGCTTTCTGCATTACTTTTGTCCTGCATTAAGCTGCCACCTGTATATAGCACCCATAATTATACCTCTATTACGTGGTCGCATTAGAGGGGTTTTACTGTAGATGACGATGTGATGGTGCTCATTTATCGAGTATCTGTGATCATCTTTATCATCTTTACAAACTGTATGGATTCTGATGAGATGGCGAGTAATTCGGCGTCTCATCAGGATCCAAAGTGTTTGTTGTGGTGGTTATTTCTTTGATGAACTTAAGAAATAAATATTGAAGCAGGCTACTTAGCAGGCAGACGACAATGCTTGATAACGAAAGGGTTACGTCTTTCGACATTATAGACCAATCTGTGATGACTGCTGCTAACAGCGTAGATGTAGATGAGCGAGAAGTAGAGAATCACAATTATTCTGATACCCGTTTAAAAGATATGAAAGAAAATGAAGTTTGCTTGGGAATATCAGGATACATTCGTTGCAGATAACATCGTGTTTAAAGAGGTCAGAAAGAGTACAAGTAGAAAAAAGCTTTCAGACATGGGATAGCTTTTGCAAAAGAGAAGTGTAACATTAGGCGACCATTAAAGAGAAGTGTAACTCTAGGTGCTAGGCGACAATTAAAGAGAAGTGTTACTTTAGATGTTAGGCGAGCATTAAAAAGAAGTGTATATCGTAACTCTATATATTAAGCGACCATTAAAGAGAAGTGCAACTCTAGGTGTTAGGCGACCAGAAAAGAGAAGAGTCGCTCAAGACGTTAGGCGACCAGTAAAGAGAAATGTAACTCTATGTGTTAGGTGACATTTAAAGAGAAGAGTCACTCTAGATGTTAGGCGACCATTAAAGAGAAATGTAACTCTGGGTGTTAAACGACCAGTAAAGAGGGTTAAGACTGATTTTACTGTACGTTTTCCACGCCGAATATTCCGTATTCCGAATAGTTCCCGTTTCACCCGAACAGTCCCAATCCTATCCCTATAGTCGCTACCCTATCCCTTATAGTCGCTATCCCATCCCCGAAAAGTTCCCATCCTATCCCGAAAGTCTCCACCCCATCCCGAAAAACCCAATCCCATCCCATCTGGAATAGTCGCTATCCCAACCTGAAATGTACCTATCCCATCCCGAGTAATCACTATCCCATCCTGAAAAGTACACATCCCATCCAAAATAATCGTTACCCCATGCTATATCAGGAAGCTATGATTATATTCATTGGTGATTGGTGTATGTAATATAGCTCAAGCCTTCAGACGAAAATTTCCCCGTAGACAGGAGAAATGTCCGATCGTATCTCACGTTGCTTATAAATATTTCACTTTTTCACCACGCCATGCTGTGTTCACAATTAGTGGGATTCAATGGTCTGTATCGGTAAATATCCACACTGCGTGCAAACATACGCATGTTAAGCCTACACAAACAGGGTAGACCCAGATCAGACGGTTCCTGTAGGAGCCGTCTGATCGGGGTCTGCTCTGTCTGCTTATGAAATGATACAGACTGATACTTCAGTTTCTGTCAGTATAAAAAGGTCCTTATTCATACATGTAAATCAGTTATTTAATACTCATGGAGTACAGATTAAAGGAGCACTGGCGCATGCTCTGTGCAGTGGTATATATTGATGTGAGATTAGACGCTTTTATTATTGCTATAAGTTTTATTGAGTTAAATCTATAAAACCAGATCAATGCAAATACTCCATAGGGATTCACTATTTAATCGATAACTGGGACATGTAAACATTGTGATATGTAGGACGTTAGACCGGGCTTTCAAAACTTGACATTCAACCTCGTCAATCCAAATCTTTAGTAAAAAAACCAACTGAGAACGTTTTTACGCGGATAGCTCCTTAATCAATGCAGGATGACAATCATGCAGAAATCTGTCAGAGGAGCTTTCTGTACGATATGCACTCTGCATAAAGCTACCACCTGTCTTAGATAGATACATCTTTATTAACACCCCCCATTTATGGAGAGCTACATAGAACTCCTACATAGTAACATTATACAAAGTCAAAGTACAAGAAGAACAGGCAATTACAGAATTTACATAACACCAACATGGATCCAGAGTAGACACCGAGTAACATGGCTTCTAACCAGGATCAGAGCTCTTTGACAACAGTGTACTCAGACAGGATCCAAGCTGTTTGACATCCTGTCAATGGTTTTTCAAAAGTTTGATCGAGTCGGAAGTAGTCAAAATTGCACCAGATCCAAATTTGAGCAGACATTATTTTTTCACAGCGGGGTTAGATTTAATATAATCAACCTCTGATCTGATGTACAGTACAACCTCTCTACAACGACCACTAAATGGTGTTAATTAGTTGGTATTTAGGGCAGGTGGCTGCTTAAAGCAAGGCGAAAGTAAAACAAAACGCTCATTGCTTAAAGCAAGGTGAAAGTAAAACAAAACGCTCCTATATGAGCGTTCTGTTTTACTTTCACATTGCTTTAAGCAGCCACCTGCCTTTAATACAAAACATTTGATGTAATTTAGTGGTCGTTATAGAGAGGTTTTACTGTAGACTGTGATGACCTGCAGCAAGTTGTACATTCTTCCAAATTGTCTAACCCATTCCATCCTAGACTATTTTAGACCAAACCTCTTTGAACAAAAATACCAAAAAGGAGCATGTTTTTTTAACTGTGTAGTTTTGAAACCTTTGTGATAAATAAAGAATTTGCTCCCATGGAGCCGTCTGATATGAAATTATAACAGGTCTCACTCTGACCGTATAGTTTCTACCAATATCAAAACAACCCTGTCTGTATACAAATGCCATTATAAAATTCAGATAATGATATTCATGCAAAGGGCTGAGCGTGGACATATGCTCATCGTTACTTTGGTAACCCTTTCCCTGTTCTATATTTATTTCAAATCTGAATAGCTACTGAATATTCATGGACAAAATAGGTATAATGAAATGTGGACGGTGGAACATTGTAGTCATTTTAAAAACTAAAGAAACAGATCTTTCACATTCCATTAGCAAACAGAACAGACCCTAGATCAGACGGCTCCTATAGGAGCCGTCTGATCTGAGTCTACTCTGTTTACAAATATGTGAACACACGTTTATATGAAGGACAGGGTTAAATATACTCCATGAATATCCATGTGTGAAATAAAGAATTTATGAATATCAATTAGCTTAACCCTTTCCTCCATCAATACGCCTTTCTACGCCTCTGTAAAAATCACTTGTTGAAACCATTAATCAGAAACTGTACACTCATATATTACAATTCCATAAGCAAACAGCCTGGACCCTGATCTTGAGTGTCATACCTTGAGTGCCATACTGCTTATTTCCTTATCCCTTTACCTCATAGGCTATTTTTAGACTCAACCTCTTTGAATAAAACTACCGAAAAGGAGCATTTACTAGAGAAAAGGAAAATGTTAGAATTGTGTAGTATAGAAACCATTGTGATAAATAGAGCATTTGCTCCTATGGAGCAAATGCTCTATTTATCACAATGGTTTCAAGAAGTGACTATTACAGAGGCGTAGAAAGGCGTATTTATGGAGGAATGGGATAAGCAAACATCCCGGACCCTGATCAGAAGCCGTCTGATTGTAAAGGCGTTGAAAGTCGCATTTGTAGTGTGAATGGTTAAGCGTTGGACTTGAGTGTCATACTGCTTACTGCTTATTTCCTGATCACTGAGACCCTTTCGCACACAATCGTGTCCTTCTGAAAGACTATCGCGGTTTTGCCCTCATATCGTCCCGTTACCCTGGTTTTAAAAGACTTGGTTTTTTTTTTAAACTAAGCCCTTGACAACTTATGCAAATCGGTATACGCTCGGTTTAGTTTTAGTTTGCTACGAGCGAAATTGTTACTACATTAGCCAACGATACTTAACAGTCTAAAGGTTAAATCGAATAAGGAGATTAGAAGAAATCGGCTTTAACCTGCATGGGTGTTTGTTAAGCCCTAACTTGTAGAAATTACCATGCTTTATCCACAGGTTATTGTTATCATTATACCACATTTATATAGCGCTCTTTTCACACAGATTGTCTCTCATAACTCACTAATGAGTGGTTCTATCCATGTTATTATACCCCCCTTTTGAAAAAATGGGGGTATATTGCTTTGCACATGTCGGTCGGTCGGTCGGTAGGTCGGTCGGTCGGTAGATCGATGGTTTCCGAATGATAACTAATAAACGACTTGGCCTAGAATCTTCAAACTTGCTGTGGTGGTTGGTCATGACAAGTAGATGACCCCTATTGTTTTTTAGGTCACTAGGTCAAAGGTCAAGGTCACCATGACCTAAAATGGTGAAATAGTTTCCGATCAATAACTGCTCAAGGGTTTGGCATGGGATCTTCAAACTTGCTGTGGTGGTTGGTCATGACCACTACATGACCCCTATTGATTTTGAGGTCACTAGGTCAAAGGTCAAGGTCACCATGACCTTAAATGGTTAAATGGTTTCCGATCAATAACTGCTCAAGGGTTTGGCTTAGGATCTTCAAACTTGCTGTGGTAGTTGGTCATGACCACTGGATGACCCCTATTGATTTTGAGGTCACTAGGTCAAAGGTCAAGGTCACCATGACCTTAAAGGGTGAAATGGTTTGCGATCGATAACTGCTCAAGGATTTGGCCTAGGATCTTCAAATTTGCTGTGGTGGTTGGTAATGACCACTGGATGACCCCTATTGCTTTTTAGGTCACTAGGTCAAAGGTCAAGGTCACCATGCTCTTAAATGGTCAAATGGTTTCCGATCAATAACTGCTCAAGGGTTTGGCTTAGAATCTTCAAACTTGCTGCTGTAGTTGGTCATGACAACTGGATGGCCCCTATTGTATTTGAGGTCACTAGGTCAAAGGTCAAGGTCACCATGACCTTAACTTGTAAAATGGTTTCTGATCAATAACTGCTCAAGGGTTTGGCTTAGGATCTTCAAATTTGCTTAGGTGGTTGGTCATGACAACTAGATGAGCCCTATTGTTTTTTAAGGCACTAGGTCAAAGGTCAAGGTCACCATGACCTTAACTGGTGAAATGGTTTGCGATCAATAACTGCTCAAGGGTTTGGCTTAGGATCTTCAAACTTGCTGTGGTGGTTGGTGGTGACCCCTTGATGACCCCTGAAGTTGTTGAGGTCACTAGGTCAAAGGTCAAGGTCACCATGACCTTAATATGTGAAATGTTTTCAGATCAATAAATGATCAGTGGTTTGGCTTAGGATATTCAAAGTTGCTGTGGTGATTAGTCATGACCGCTAGATGACCTCTATAGTTGAGGTCACTAGATCAAAGGTCAGGGGGTCGGGGGGTATACTTGTTTTACAAACATCTCTTGTTAATTGTAATTTTACTGTGTATATATTTGTAAAGCATGTACGGAAGTGAAGAATATTGTCTATATGTCTGTCTGTCTGTCTGGTAATATTATAGAATTAACTTTATGAGCAAACTACATGTAACAAAATAACCATGCCTAATCCACAGGTTAGGTATCGAACTTATCGAGTTATCATGTCATGTCACGACTGATTATCTCGAGCGTTCGTCTTATTAAGGTATGCCTACGACACATTATCTCGAGCGATCGAGAGTTTGCAAGTACATGTAGTTGCTGCAAATTTTAATGAGAAACCCTCAGCCAATAGTGTTCGTTGTCTTTCTTTGAACATTATTAGGACCAGTCAGACCGATAACTACGGGAAAGACTGTATGTAAACGGTTTTGACTAACATCAGACGAAGCGTTATGCGATTCTTTATTACGTATCAGATGGCACATTATATCAACAATACTGCAATGGCAACGAATCTGAACATTGATTTTTAAACTATATGTATGTAATTCAAGCTGCAGAATTATTCCGACATATCAAGTTGCTTTGATACGCAGACGATTGTGACTTTTTATGTCGAGCGCTTGAGATACATGTGGAATCGTGTGTACGACATCACAGATAAACCGTTTACACAACATAGTAAGTCAAGCGCTCGAGATAATATTCCGAGTGTCGAAGATAATAAGTCGAGGGCTCGAGATAATAAGTCGAGGGCTCGAGATAATAAGTCAATGACTCGAAATAATAAGTCGATCCCTCGAGGTAATAAGTCAAGGACTCGAGATAATAAGTCAAGGACTCGAAATAATAAGTCGAGCACTCGAGAAAAATGTCTTGCGTATGACATAATAGTTTGAGCACTGGAGATAATAAGACGAGCGCTCGTGATAATAGGTTTAACGCTCGAAATGATAAGTCAATCACTCTATATAATAAATAAGTAGTGTGCATGAAATAATATATTTTATATAATAAGTCAAACACTAGAGGCAACAAGTCGAATGCTCGATATAATTAGTCGATCATTCGAGAAATATGTCTAGGCTTTATGTGGAGCGCTTGGGATGATGAGTCGTGCGCATGTCATAATAAGTAGTTCGATATAATAAAGCGATCACTCGAGATGATAGGACTATGACTCGAGAAAATAAGTCAAGCGCTCAAGATTAAACTAGAAATGTGCCCATAGAAATGTGCTAGAAATGTGCCCATAGGACACTGATGCCCCCACTTCAGATTTTTTTGTCACAGAAAGTACGGGCAATAGTCATCATAAAATTGAAATATGCCCACGAACATGTATGCAACGACTGAAGCGATTTACCAAGATATAATGGCCACAAACATGTGTGTAAAGTTTGATGAGGAGTGGACAAATACTTTCCAAGAAAGAGTCCGGGCCAGCTATTTTCAGTCATTTTTTGAAAATAAAGTGCTACAACTCCTAAACGACTTGAGCGATTTACATGGATATCGAACTTGATCAAGATATAATAACCATAAACATTTGTGTAAAGTTTGGTGTGGATTGGACAAAACTATTACTTTCCAAGAAAGAGTCCGGACAAGATATTTTAAAGTCATGTTTTGCAAATAAAGGGTCGCAACTAGGGCCGCAACTCCTAAAAGACTGAGGTGATTTATATGGCTATCGAACTTGAACAAGATATAATGACCGCAAACACGCGTGTAAAGTTTGGTGTGGATTGGACAAATGCTTTCCAAGAAATAGCCCGGACAAATTCTTCTAGATGTGCGTACGGATGGACGGCCGTACGGACAAGAGCAATCCTATAATGTTTCTTTCATAAATATTCATGGAGTAAAAGGTTAATTATATCCGATGTAAGCTTATACAGTAAATAGTCTCTCATATCATATTCTGGATTTTTAAACAAGTCGTAGCCTAATTCAGGACAACATTCATGCAGAGAGTTTCTAAAGGAGTTTTCTATATAACATTTGCCCTGCATTACGAAACCATCTGCATTTAGTTTAAACTACATGTAATAGCAATGCAATGGTGGATAATTTCTATGATTTACACAAATTCAGTGTTTGTCGGGTAAAACAAGAAAACACATTTTTAATATCGGTTTATTTACATATTTTCAAGGAGCAGTCTGGGAATATTTCTAACCAAGCACTTGATTACAATTATATTTCTCATTCACATGTAGGTAGCCCAATCAACAAGAATGTTCAAAGGAACATATGTGTCACCTGCTCGCAGCTGACACAAAAACTGTTCCCCCATTTAAAACAAGTTTCACTGTTGGGGACAGATTTGCCTGACTGAATTTAAAAGACGTATACGTGGAAAGTGGTTGGTAGTAATCTGCTTTTAAAGCCCTTATGCTGATACATTATGTGTTCACTATAACAACACTCTACTGTATACACATGTATTACCTATTACGTGTATTTTCTTTCCATGTATTTTCACCGCATATGTTACCTTTTCCCTGTTCTGCCTTTATTCAAAATTACAAAACCTGTTGGATATCCATGGACAAAATAGTTATCACAAACTGTATAAGACGGAAACTTGTAGCCACTTAAGAAAGTAAAGAAACAGATTTATCAAATTCCATTAGCAAATAGAGTAGACCCTGATCAGACGGCTCCTCTAGGAGCCGTCTGATCTGGGTCTACTCTGTTTGCAAATGCGTGAAAACACGTTTATATGAGGGAAAAGGTTAATATACACGT
This sequence comes from Azorinus chamasolen, assembly GCA_963576725.1. Lineage (NCBI taxonomy): Eukaryota > Metazoa > Mollusca > Bivalvia > Cardiida > Solecurtidae > Azorinus > Azorinus chamasolen. The sequence goes on along the minus strand of OY755244.1, from coordinate 13,169,636 downwards.
ATGTTGCTTAATGCTAATAAAAAAGGTATGTAGTAGATTATTTTGTTTTACAGTGCTCCAAACACTTTTGCTGATTTGGGGAAAAAACGTTGTTGTTCACAGGGAGTTGTTATTGGGATGGACGCATGCTTCATAAGATAACTTATATAGTTTATAATAAGTACAGTTGAATGAGCATATAAACTTACGGAAAATAATGATTTGGTTTTAACTATGATACTTAAATAAGTTCCATTTCTGTGTGCATTGTAATCAGATTTGTACATGTAATTTATTCATGTGAAGCGCTTTTGAATGTTTGTGAAAGAATGATCTGTTATTATTATTATTTTTTTTATTATTATTATTATTATTATTATAGAGTATTATGCAAGGGTCAGGGCCAAAGTGGCTGCATTATGCAAAATACATTTAGCCTTTACATGTGATGTAGGCTAGTTATACAATCTTTTTACAAGATATATGATTCAGTTTGTATTTTTGGGGTAAATTCTAGCTAGAAAACTCAAAAAGGTTATAGTCGTTGCAAATGGAGCAAGTAATCAGAATTTGTCGCGCTATGCCACGCTACCTATCTTGTACCCAGAACAGCAAACAGTCTGCCACCATCCCCGAACACCGTTAGCAGGAAGTTTGAACGGGTTTCTGTTAAATTTTATTGACACATTTTGCAATCGAATTCTTAAAGAAACGTGTTTAAAATTAATGACAAAAACGTAATTGCAATTCATAAGTTGTGTGCGATTATGTACACCAGGGGTAGAAGTATTCAGAAGTGCATGTCCTATTGAATTCACTGTTTCCTTCCAGGAAGATCAGGAGAGAAGCGGAATACAATCATTACGCATTATATGTATGTTCATAGTAATGTGACCTCGAAAACCTTCCTAAATTCAGTTTATAATCGTTTTCGATTGAAGCATGATTGGTTTTACATCTCTTACGGGATATTGTTCTACAAGTGACAAATCGAACGCGCCTGTGGATTTTCGTTCTCAAATAAGATAGAGCTAATTGCCATTTGTATTAATCTAACTGGTAAGATCTTTGATACTGTTTTAATGGAAACATGTAACTCAATTGAAATGAAAACTTTTCTATGCAGCCATAGGGTTTGCACAGCAGCCTATAGATGTCAGTGTGCAGATGATATTGATGGACTGGCATGGCCTATGCAAGAACTGAAGGACTTTGTGCAATGCCTGGGCCAAACAACCACACAATGCCTGGTCCAAACAACCACACAATGCCTGGGCCTAACAACTACACAATGCCTGGGCCAAACAACCACACAATGCCTGGGCCAAACAACCAACAAGTTCGGGATGGAACTGAAGGACTTGGTGCAATGCCTGGGTCAAACAACCACCAAGTTCGGGATGGAGATAAGCAATGAGAAGTCCAATCTCATGAGGAACACCACACACGACCTTGGAGACAATATAGAGATTAATGGACTAAGGCTCGAGACGATATCAGCCTTCAAGTACTTAGATCTATCATGACAGATGAAGGCTCTAAACCTTTTAGCTAGAATCGCCCACGCAGTAATTGCTCTTGCAAAGCTGAAGTCAATTTGAAAGGACAGGAATATTTCACTTCACACCAAGACGAGACCTATGCACACTCTTGTCTTTTCAATATTCCTGCATACTTGTGAGACATGGATGCTGGCAGCGTAACTGGACAGAAGAATCAATGCATAGAGATGAGATTCTACAGAAGGCTCCTAAACATTTTTACAAGGATCACATTGCCAACGAAGAGGTCCACAGTCGGGGCACGTTCTATAATTAACAAAAGGAAGTCGAGATGATAAGGTAATGGCTCCCGCCCAACACACTTCGCCAATACAACCCTCCAGGGAACAGTTAATGGGAAAAGAAGGCGAGGAAGACAAAGGAAAAAATACGAAGATAACATCAAAGATTGGCTAGGGTTTGTGTTTTGCAGCATCTCAAAGAGCAGCAGAAGACAAGACAAAGAGGAAACAGACTGTCATGAAGTCAGCTAAATGCCCCTACGGCTGGCCATAGATATGTCGAGTTTAACATCAGACAAATAAGGACATATTGCTTTTACAGAAATATTGAAGATATGTGGTGTAATAATTTTTCTCGATTTTAATAAAGCATTCGATACAGTTGATTGGGATTTTATGTTAAAAGTTTTAAAGACACTTGGCTTTAAAAAATTTAAACTAGGTAAAAATTATATATACAACACGCACCTGTTTAATCATTTTTTATCAGAATCACCGTCGTGCCCAAACTGTACTAATTCCTTTGAAGATAATCACTACTTCTTCTTTGTTTGTTCATCATTCAATATACACAGACGAAATATGCTGACAGCATTATGGAGAATACCCGACTTAAGGGAGGTAACTCTAAACACACCGTTATTCGGAAGCAGTGGTCTGTGTAGGGGATCTGTGGAAGCACTTATTGATACAGTGCACACCTATATCAGGGACACAAGGAGATTTGATTGAGGAATTTGACTGATTGATTGACGGATAGTTGTTAAAAAGAAAAATGTATTTTTATTATTGATCAGGAAACTTTCAAATACATATTAATCACAAACCAAATGTTTTACATTGAAACATATCTCAATATTTTCACATATTCTCTTTAATCTGTACTATTGGGCCCCGATTTCACGGTCACTGATCTGGATTAGTAATGGTTATTGATTGTGAAGTCGGGTCCAGGTCATGCCGATTAATCCTTTCTTCATAACGGTATTTAATATGCATGAAAGATTAGTTACTTTACATGTTAAGTATTGCATGTATTTATATATTTCTTGCATGTACGACATGTGATAACCTTGTACCACTGGAGAGGACTTATATAGGCTATGCCTGTTGTCCAATCCTTTTCTTCATTGAATAAAATATTGTTGAAAATACAAATACATTCTTCTGTTATGAATAACGGCTGGCAATCAAAATTATTTAATATTTCACGTCGCACAAGACAGGGATGTCCTTTACATGCTTTGATATTTATCAAAATAACATAAATAGTTTGTAAATATTAGCGATTCAGATCAGAACAAATGAATAAGTGAATGGTACAACTATCAAACATAAACGACCACCATTTAAAAGATAAATAAACTAGCAGATGATACAACTCTATTTTTAAAGAACTCAAATGAAATTCAACATGCTATAAATATTATAGAGCAATTTGGACTGTTCTCCGATATAACGATAAAACGGAGGGTCTCCTAATTGGAAGCGTAAATATATACAAAATCTACAATTAACCCATTCCCTAATATTGACGCCTCTGCAAAAGTCACCTGTTGAAACCATTGTGATAAATAGAGCAATGGTTTATCATAATGGTTTCAAACTACAACAGTATATTTGTTTAATTTTCTCTAGTTAATGCTCCTTTTCGGTAGATTTATTCAAAGTGGTTGGATCTAAAAATAGCCTATGAGGTAATTGGTTAACGCCTTAACGGTATAAATCGTTAGGAACATATTTTGGCACTAACAAGCAGGAATGTGAAAAATTGAACTGGTCAGACAAAATCGAATCATGTCACCAAATCATCGATAATTGAAAGCGAAGAAACCTCACAATGTTTGAAAAAGTATCCGTCATTTTACCATCACAAATATCACAGTTTGACACATCACATAAATGCTACGCTAAGTAAAAGAATAGTGAAAACGTTAAAGAACAATATTAATTGGAAACAAACTGGACAGTGGAATTGAACTATGGTAAAATTCTTAAATTAAAGCTTAAATTGTTTTAAATCAGTATGGAGAACATCTTTTAATATTCAAAATGAATTTGGATTCTATTAAATATCTTCCTAGTGTGAAATATAAGATACTCCAATGCTACAGAGATGCCTTAAAAATTCCGTGGAATTTAATACAAAAATAATACTGTTATGTATGACAGGAATGAAACTAAAATTCAAAGTCGGCTTGTAAATGAAATCATATAAGACAAATATATCATATATGTTTATGTTGAGACAGAAGGAAGAAAAGCTGAACATTTATGTGCAACTGGGTACATTTGAAATGCAGCCATGTTTAATGTTTGGATTGAGCTAATACTGGTAAGTTAAGTATTACTATGCATGTGATAGTAGTGGAAGAATGAAAGTACAAATAGAGTAGTGTGGGCTACAAATACATCGACTCATGCTACTGCTCAATAGCCACACGACGAACTGGCTGATAAGGTTTCGAAATTATTTATTGTAGCTGTAAAACATTGAAAGAGAGAAATTTGAGAATAAAATGTATGGAGTGTTTACTTTGAAGATGAAAATAAAATTGTCATTTTATTTACCACACTCGTGCTGTAAAATGCGGTTATCGTGAATCCCAGTTTTGTTTTTTGTCTTATCGACATTAATCTAAGAATAATTTGACTATGTGTCAAACAGTCTGGTCTCAAGGCTATTAACCTTTTTGCTTGAATCTGAGATCATTCTCCAGCATCTGACCAATCAGATACTTGAGAATGGTTTCAGACTCAGACTCGGAAGTTTTATAACTTTGGGCCCTTGAACCAAATGAGAGTTCCTTAGCATTTCATATGGATCCAGGCCTGAAGGTTATAAAACATTTTGATTGAGTCTGAAATCATTCTCAAGCATCTGGCAGATCGGATTCAGAGCTTTCTTAGAATCTGACCAATCAGATAATTGAGAACGATCTTGGACTCAGACTCAGAAGTGTTATACCCTTGGACTCAGGCCGGTTTGCAAAAGCCACAAAGTTTTAAGGGTTAATAGAAATAGATTTATGAAGCGCTGTATGTCAAACAGAAGAAGCCCTTGCTGACAAGAAAATAAGCAACTGAGAAATTGTCAAAAGTTTAAATGTTGTTAAAACACAGGGAACATACATATGTTGTGTATATTAACATAAATAAGAACTGGAAAGTTGTGTTGAGTTCGATTTTCTTAACTGAATATATTAACCCTTTGTCAAGAAGACTTGAAGCAATAGTTTTATTATCGTGTTCACAGGGGTTTGGACCGCTTCATGGGGTCTATATGTACTATATAATAACAAGGGTTCCAACTAACAGAACAGACATCCGTGTACCACAAGTACAAATATGAATGCAGCTCTTGCAATATCAATGATACTTTCGAAATTCTTTCGGCTATTGAAAGCCAATATATTTTACTATCAAATAATAAGACTTATTTACAATTATCAATCAAACAATGATTTTCTCAAAATTTCACGTGTTTTCTAGATCACTGACAAACGTTCGTCCACCCCAGTCTCACTATATCACAGCAATGACCTAGCGATTTGCAGTTCAAAAGATGACGTGGATCAATAAAACAACCCAATTCTATTACCATTTTCCATTTGTTTTGTCCTCTAAATAAGTAAGCTACAGCAACCTTTCCGTCTGTCGATATGTTTCTATTTCGGATGGTGCCATTTTGCAACAAATATGAATGGAGCCATTTCATTGGATGAGCGAAGGAAACTTGAGAAATCCGTGATGTCACGTACAATGGCTCCTTCCTCGACGATTTGAAGCTAACTTACAAAACTCGCTAGTTTTACGTCATTCTTTTGATGCTGGGGACTAAAAAGATGGAGATCAGTGATAGAATTGAGTCGTTTTATTGGATAACGCCATCTTTTGAACTGCATATGGCCAGGTTATCGCTGTGATAGGGTGAGACCGGGATGAACGAACGATTGTCAATGGTCCAGAAAACACGTGAAATTTTGAGATAATCACTGTTGGATTTATAATAATGTATTTGATACTGTCGGAAGAATATACTTACTTGGTAGTGAAATATCTTTACTTTCAGTAGCCGAAAGAATGTATCATATAAATTGTAAGACTTACAGACTTGTTTGTACTTGAGGTACACTGGTGTCCGTTCTGTCAGTTAGAACCCTTGTTTATTGTGTAGTACATATAGACTGCCATGAAGCGGTATAGACCCTTGTGATAGTGTTGTGTATTTGTGTATAGCATAAATGGCGTCATTTGGCGTCTCGCTTTATGAAGCTGTTTATTGCTGCTATTGGATACGGAAGTCGTACTATGCAATGGAAAGTGGTACTTTACAAAATTCGTAATTTTTCTTGTTGTTTTTTTCGGGTGTATTTAAGCGAGAAAAATAATCAAGCAGCATGTATTTTTTTAAAGCCGGGGGCTTCTATACCCTCGGATGGTCTGTTCCTGTCGCTAAAGCTCGTTTCCGACTGGGAACAGACCAACCCCGGGTTTAGAAGCCCCTGGCTTTAACAAAACCTATGCCTGATTCTATTATTCTCGCTTCAAATAATTGCTAGATAACTTGAGTTACTAAAATAGAAGTACTAGAAATCTGCATAAGTTTTGAACTGATTTAACAAATGATGTTTATTTAGTCATTGACAAAATGGGAATGTGAGTCGTGATTTATTACTACGTGCGCGGTATTGCATAATTTGAAAATCGAGTCTTAAACGGCTTCAGCTACGTTCATCCCATAAAAAACGATCCCATAAAAACAGCATGATCCACTTAGTTTAATGCAAAAGTTACATCCCTTCCTTAGATTATGGACATTTAATCGCGATGAATGAAGTTTGATAGAACCAAGTGTTCTCCCTTTTACAGTGAATAATGTCTCACCAGTTTAGAGATTGGTTGTAGAATGCATGGATTGATTGTTCTTTACCCATACCCTTTGTTTGTTTGTACAGCCTTTGTTGTCATATTGAATCATTTGTTTAATCAGTAGACGCTCATTAGTAATAGTTTCTGGCTAAATGACTACAACATCACACGCGTTTACATTATACGATGTCCATAAAGTAGAAACAGTCTTAAACGGCAATTCACTTAACGATCATAGGAGTACAATGTATTAAAACACATGTGGTTGCTTAATGCTAGACATAAGTACAGTAAAACCCTTCTAATGCGACCACTTAATAAATACACATGGTTGTCTTTATAAGCAGGTGGTTGCTTAATGCAGGGCCAAAGTAATGCAGAAAGCTCCTCTATGAGCTTTCTGCATTACTTTTGCCCTGCATTAAGCAACCACCTGCATCTAGCACCCAGAATTATACCTCTTTTAGGTGGTCGCATTAGCGGGGTTTTACTGTAACAGAAAAGTCATATAGGAGATTTTTTGCATTACACTTGACCTGCACTACGCTACCACCTGCCTTACAGACCCATAATTAGGTCCGGTTTTGATTACCGCTTCGGACAGGTTCTCCTATATATTCTATAAGTACATGTACGAGTAAGTGCATTACATTGAATGCGAACAGTGCAACAGCTTATGATAATTGTCCTATTTGTACATGTATATGGTTTAGTGTACTGTAACTCGATTATTTGACCAAAACCACTCTTATATAACCCTTTCATTGTTGAATATTCTTGTTAGAAATAAGGACATCATGGATATTTAGTAGCTGATTTTTTATAAAGGCAAATGTACACAGGATTATTTTTATATTGGTAGAAACTGTAGAGTCCGATCTGCTATAATTCTATAAGCAATCAGAACAGACACTGATCAGAGAGCTGCTACAGGAACTTTCTGATCTATATCTACTATGGGTGCAAGGTGTGAACATGCATTTATATAAGTGAAAATGCTAAAACATTTTTGTAAGATTACTCAGCCTAGAACTCTCAACAGAGAGGAATCACTCTCGATATTGGGTGGGGCGGGGTGCCTTTATATTCTATGCATTTGAAAATCTCCCGGGTTCAAAAAGGGAGAGCTGGGCAGAATTCCAAACGTCCCTCTGTATTGCTGCTATTCTACAGATTCTGTTTTTAGATTTATTCCTGTAAATTGCTGACAAAATAGCAAACGATCATGATAGGTGATTTAGCGAACTATATGTTAATATATCCTGAAAGTGGGAGATCCTTGGAAAACAACAGTAGCAATGCAAAAAGTGAAATTTGCAGGTATAACGAGGTTGTCGTTATAACTAGTTTTAAACTAGTACCAACACGTGAACGCTTAATGCAGAACACAAGAAGTGCAAAAAGCTTTTTGCACTTCTTGTGTTCTGCATTAAGCGGTCATCTGCCTTATTGGCATTGCACCTAAATAGCCAGTGGTTGTTTCAAAGACTTAACGGTAATTTTGTTTCAACGCATACTGCCGGTATAACGAGGGTGTCATTGTAACGAATGCCGGTATAATGAGGGTTCACTGTAATTCTAAAGGAACTTTCTGTATCACTTTTGTCTTGTATTAAGCTACGAGCTTTTTAACCCTTTCCGTTATATAAACGTGTTTTAACGCATTTGTAAACAATAGAGTAGACTTAGACCAGACGGCTCCAGTATGAGTCGTCGGATTAGGGTCTGCTCTGCTTGCTAGTGGAAATCGAAATATCTGATTCTTTACTTTCTAAAGTGACTACACTTTTTTACTCTCCGTCATAACTATTTTGTCTATCATCATTCACTAGGTATTAAAATTTGGACTAAACATAGAATAGGAAAAGGTTTAAACTACGAACTATTTACGTCGTAAAACACCCATAGTTCTTTTGAGTGATCGAATAAGTGAGACTCTGCTTGTCACATCTTTGTAACTTCAAAGGGTCGAAAAGTACCTAAACCATGTCAACCTGCTTACCTACAGTAAAACCTCAATAACCCGGTATGTAAGTACAGAACAATTTAACCCTTTCCCTGTTCTGTATTTAGGCCAAATTTCAATACCTACTGAATATTCATTAACAAAATAGTTATAAAGAAATATTGAAAATGGAACATTGTAGACATTTTAAAAAGTAAAGAAACATATCTATCAAAGTTTAGTAGCACACAGAGAAGACCCTGATCAGACGGCTCCTCTAGGAGCCGTCTGATCTGGGTCTACTCTGTTTGCAAATGCGTGAAAACACGTTTATAGGAGGGAAAGGGTTAAAACATTTTAGGCAGGTGCCTGCTTAATGCAGAGTCGAAGTCACGCAGGAAACTCCAAGAGGAGCTGTCTGCGTGACTTTCACCCTGCATAAAGCTGCCACCTGAGTTGAAAGATCAATAATAAACACCCTGCATAAAGCTGCTACCTAAGTTGAAAGATCAATAATAAACACCCTGCATAAAGCTGCCACCTGAGTTGAAAGATCAATAATAAAACATTTGAGTTGTACTGTATATTTCACCAGACACTGGTTTCCGTTCCATATACAACACTGACCTATTGGTCTCTATGGTAAGGTTTTGTTATCTTTAACAATCGGCCATGATCTGTTAAAGTGAAGAATAATTAAAGTGCAACACATTTAACCTTGCTTAAAGCAGTTACCTATATAGTTTAGCCCTAGATATCGACAAATCACAATTAAAACTACAAAAGGCCATTTTCTCTAAGTCCAGTTGGTTAGAAATGTTAATTTATTTAGTTATTCATCAGAAACATCGATAATCCTATCAAACCCGACATTTGAAATCCATTTAAATGTGTCATATTTTAATTTTAAGACCCCTACAATTCTGCCTCCTTCTACGTTTCTTCTGATGTTAGGCGAACTAAGTAAGATATACAAAAACAAATGTGACCCGGATCCCTCGATGGGACAAAGCCGCAAACCGCGTATAATTCGGACACAAATTACAGAAGCTATGGCCGTTTGAATTGTGTATTAAACGAATATTTTATCGAAGGCGTTGATATATTGTCAGTGCATTTATGTGATATTTTAACAGCATTTTGAATTCAGGGTTTTACCCCGAAGCTTGGACAAAAGGAATTATTATACCCATACACAAAAATATTTACATCTATTTTAAATAAGGGAATAGAACAATTTTGTAAAGAGAATAATGCTATTTCAGTTGTACAATTTGGATTTAGAAAGGGCAGGTCAACAGTATATGCCATTTTATATCAACGTCTTTAATTCAAAAATATTTAATTGAAAATAAGAGACTATGTTGTATATGTTGACATGATGAAGTGCTTTGACACGAAATGTATAGATGTGGTATAAAGGGCAAGTTGCTTAGAATTGTGCGTGATATGTACAAGAAAGTAAAGTCTTGTGTAAAATCATGTTCTTCATATTCGGAATACTTCAGCTATGCGGGTGGATTGCGGCAAGGGGAGGTAATGTCCCCTATAATTTTCTCCCTTTTTGTAGAAGACTTAGAAATGTGTTTGCAAAACGATGCCAACTCGGGTCTCCATTTTGATGATTTAGCTCTCGTTTTATTACTCTTTGCCGATGATATGACAATTCAAGGCAATTCCCCTGAAGAAATCCAGGAGCATCTAAATACTTTATCCGAATATTGCAAATTGTGGGGCCTTAGTGTAAATACTTACAAAACCAAAATTATGTTTTTTCTTAAACGTGGTGGCTTGCTACCAAATGAGAGTTGGAGTTATAATGATAAGAATATAGAGGTTGTTAATGATTTCAATTATTATCTTGGTACCATCTATAATTAAACTGGTAATGTTTCACTAAACCAGGAGTATCTTATAGGTAAGGCTCTGAAAGCCATAAAAGCTTAATAAATTTAAAATATTTGATCTAAAGCCCAAAATACTCTGCCAATTATTTGCTGCATTTGTAGTTTCTATCTTAAATTATTCATGTGAAATATGGGGCTAACAAAATCTAAAGAAATAGAAAGAATTCATTTGAAGTTTTGTAAAATACTTCTACATGTTTAACCCAACTCAGACACTGTGATTTAACAGATTGAGCAAAATGGGCTGTAATACTGATCTCCAAGCAGTTGTTAACCCGTTACACCATAGGTATCCCCTTTAACGCATTTGCAAACAGAGTAGACCCAAATCAGACGGTTCCGACCACGGCTTGGCTTCATCAGTGTGCTTATGGTATAGTGTATTATGACTTGACAGTTTTGGCTATGGCAACTGAATTTGTGTTACATGTAACCCTTCTCTTGCTGAATTTTAAAACATATTTCTCCTTCTTTACCCATGCCCTGTTGTATAATTACATATATCTTCACTGTGTACAAGTATATCGCTGTGCAATCACTGCTGTGGAGTGCACTGGTTGCACAGTCAATTTGTAAATAGTGCAGACCCTGATGAGACAGCTCCTGCATCGGGGTCTTCACTATTTACAGGTAGGTATATTGGCGTGAATAGCAAGCGAAGGGTTAATATTATTTTTCTATTACGTGAATATTCGTGGAGTAAAGATTTAATGACGACTGTATAGTTTGGCTAAAATCATCGAATTTATTTTTTTTCAGGTTCGACGCAACTTATTTCACCAATGCATTAAAGATGACGGTTGACATGCAAAAACAAATATCTCCAATTGTTGTGTTTTTACACCAAGTATCGAGGTAAAGTGTTACATAACAGAAACATGATTTGATTATGGTCGCCTATTGTTCTTATTACACGATTATCTGCGCACATGCTCTAATTCCCCCCGTGGTGCCCTCGATAATCCCTCCCCCACCCCATAAATGGCTGACATATTCGGGTTCACAGTGGCTCTAAAATTAAGCTAATTTAGATACATTATCTTAGTAACTTATACATAAATTTAGATTCCGTCATGATTAGTAATTTAGTTTTTTACCTTTTCCTTCATACAAATTTTTTTCCAAACAGAGTAGACCCAGACCAGAGGGCAGGTGGCGGTGGTCTAGTGGTAACGCGCTTGACTATCAGTCCGGAGGTCCGGGGTTCAAATCCCGGTCTCTCCCGGAAATTTCAGAGACGCTTTTCCGTGTCTCCCACCCGCACATCCTCTCCACCCAGGGGTTAAAATGGGTACCTGTGAGGGTCACTCGCCGGTACTGCGGCTGCATGATTGCGCCGTATGTTAGCAGTGCTCAATATTGTAGGCCGATGACTCAATGACCAGGGGAGTAAATGTACAGTCGGCTGAGCGGTCATTCGGACTGAAAGTAGACTATAACTAGGTACTTTGCTTTTTTTACTCCTACTTCTGACCAGGGTCTGTTCTGTTTGCTTATGAAATCACAATGTGAATTCACTATATAGATTTCCACTCCGCAGTTTTTACCAATACAAACACATACTATTATAAACAAATAGCTGTAAAATATGTATGATGTCATTATTTCTTACATGAGTGAGTGAGTTGGGTTTAACGGCAAAGCAACACAAAGAGGTCATATAGCGCCAATTATGTCTTGCATGAATATTCAACAAGGAAATGAATTTGGACCCTCATAGCTAGGCAAATATAGCAATGGCAGTCCGTGATGATCTTACATGCTCGCTTCATGTAGGCTTACACTTTTGCTAGGCTAGTCATACACTTTTAAACCTTTCCCTCATATCAACGTGTTTTCACACCTTTGCAAACAGAGTAGATCCAGATCAGACGGCTCCTGTATGGTCTGCTCTGTTTGCTACTGGAACTTGAACGATATGTTTCTTCACTTTCTGAAATGTCTACAATGTTCCACCTTCCATATTTCATTATAACATTTTTGTCCATGACTATTCAGTAGGTATTGAAATTTGAAATAAAAATAGAACAGGGAGTGGTTATACCCAAATGATCGGTATGAGACTGAATGAAACTTTAAAATAAACGTTAACTCTATTAGAAACAAGATGATACTGGCTGATTTGAGATAATGGCCAAGCATTTCTGGATGACGTTTAGTAACAACACTACTGAGATAATTACATTTGAAAAGTTGAACTTTGCATTTGTCTTGGAAATTGTATAAATTGTGGCAGCAGAGACACTTTAGCAGTGGGACATTCCTCATGCATGCTCTTTGTGATGGGTTACCAACCAACACTCCCATGCTTCGGTCAGTTGTCTTTGGGCAGATGACTGTCTTTTGCATGCCTTTTTAGGTGATGGAAATTTGTATAGTTTTGAGTGACCTAAATTATCATTTACAATGGCTCTTTCTAAGTGAGCCTGTATGTGTGTTCTATTCTGTTCACATACACTGTGCTGTGTTGCACTATTTGAATGACAGTGTAGATGGCTCTTTCTAAGTGAGCCTGTATGTGTGTTCTATTCTGTTCACATACACTGTGCGGTGTTGCACTATTTGAATGACAGTGTAGACCCCTCTAAGAGCGTTATGATCTGGGTCTACACTGTTTGCAAATATCAGTAACCTCTGTCTCTCATTCATATGGTTGATTGACTCCACATGGTATGAGTTTTGTAAATATGTAAGTGAATAATGTCAAGGACAGTTAAACTTCGATACCTCGAACTTGGAAAAAATAATCTAAATGCTATTAATCATGCCATCATTTCTTACATGAATATTCATGGGATAAAGAGTTAAATCTGATAGCAACCTATGCTATGGCACTATTTTATGTGACACATACAATAATCATCAAAATATTACAAAAGGCACACTATAATATGGAATACAATTTCCATATGCCACCTATCGATTGTTTTGTAGCATGTGTTGCTATTGTCCTTTGTAACAGTCTGTCTGCCAACACCACCACTACACCATAAATAAAAACTTTCTTAACCCTTTCAGTGCGGGCCACATATCACTAATGTCCTTTACAAACGGTAGTTTGACCTGTTAAATTTAGTAATACGTTTGTAGTTAATTTGAAAATTCAGCTATGAATTGAATATTTAATTATCTGGTAGTTTGTTATTTGTTACATTATAGTCAGAAAAGAACATATTTGAATATTTTATGAAATACTTATTAAGCTTCAGTCATATTTGCCACGGCGGCCACACGGTCTGAATATTTATACGGTTAATCACATGTATATTACCAAATCAACATTCCATATACTGCAGTGGTCACATATATTTTCTTACATGCTCGCTTCATGTAGGCTTATACTTTTGCTAGGCTAGACATACACTTTTAAACATTTCCCATCATATCAGCGTGTTTTCACGACTTTGCAAACAGAGTAGACCCATATCAGACGGCTCCTATAGGAGCCGTCTGATCTGGGTCTGCTCTGTTTGCTAATTGAATTTGAAAGATCTGTTTCTTTACTTTCTGAAATGGCTACAATGTTCCACCTTCCATATTTCATTATAATATTTTTGTCCATGACTATTCAGTAGGTATTGAAATTTGAAATAAAACTAGAACAGGGAAGGGTTATACCCAAATATTCGGCATGCGACTGAATGAAACTTTTAAACAAACGTTTACTCTATAAGAAACAAGAAGATACTCGCTGATAATGATGTTGAAAGCTTGAAAGCTTTCCCGTGGACACTGATTTAACCTTTTGTAAATGTGATACATGCATATACTTGCATATGCAAACAATGCCGCCCCAGATCAGAGGGCTCCTGGAGAAGATTTATCTTGGGTGTTTTCATGAACGAATTAATGCTATCATGAATATCTTTACGCTTGTTTTTGCAATGGTGAAGAAATAGAGAATAATAGGTTAGTGCCGTAGATGGGACGCTTTATCCGACGAGGGGAGAAAACGTTGAGGCGAGGCTTGCCGAGCCTCGACTGTTTTCTCTCCGAGTCGGATAAAGGCGTCCCATCTACGGCACTAACCTATTATTCGATTTATCCAGTCAATATAGTTAAATGTCTTTTTTATAGACTCATAACACTCTTGAAATAATTTACATTGAAAATGCAGTTTTTCGATCAACGGATCCCTCCCTTTTCACTTCCATTTAGACGTAAATAGATCTAGAATGAGCTACCGCAGAGGAATATAGTTTCGATGCTTGTATTACTAGAAGGGAAACGTGGTTGAAATAGAAAAATAAGATGATTTGAATGGAGGGTCGATAAGTTATTTCAAACAGACATGATCTATATTCTTTGGTCAAATTCGAGTAACGTAGTCTCGGTTTCTATTTTTAGATTCTACCTAACGTCACTCAGAAATCGATGGAACTGAACAGGCTATATTTAGGTTTATGACTATCACCGCCCCTGTAAGAGTTTATCAATCAAATAATCATGAGAGTGAAAAGAAAACATTTACTCTTTGCTTCCGGGTTTGATTTTATCAAAAACGGGTTTTGCCAGCGGTGGATTAAATTAATAAAAGTGATAAATCAACATCATTTTGTATGTGGCCTCAGTGGCGTAATCGGTAAGGGCGACGTCTCTAGAGAGATTAGAATTAGTTTTTGTAGGATCAGGCGCGGGTTCGAATCCAGCTGTAGCCAATTATTTTTATTTTTTCTCATTTGAATAATTCTTCTGGTTACCAAATAGATCTGTTAGATCTATTCCATCAACATGTTTATGAATATTTACAGAAAACTAAAATAGTTCCATGGTTATAGAATCATTACGCCTATCTACTAACCTAATAAACCTTCCACTACCGGAAGTAACCTAATAAACCTAAGTTTATTTGCACCCCCTTTATTATGTCACTAGAGAAGCTGGATAAATACTGGATTTTAGGCTATGGAAGAAACTGTAGAATCAGATCTATATTATTCCATATGCAAACGGAGCAGACCCTGATCAGACGGTTCTAGTATGTGCCGTCTCATATGGGTCTACCCTGTTTGCAAAGACGTGAAAATACGTTTCTATAAAGTATATACAGACCCCCATGAAGTGGTACAAACCCCTTTGATACAAAACACACAGCCGCCCAAACAGCACCACGACAAAAACAGTAAATGTTAGTCCACATAAAAAGACACAGCGACGCACAAAGACATAACAAACAAACAATAGGAGGAGATGGAAGTACCGACTTGGAACGGTCACTGGCAATAGTCACAAGGAAGTAGAATCAGATTTATATGCATGTAATTCTACTAGCAAATAGAGGAACCCCTGATCTGATCCTGTCTATTATGTTTGCTGTTTGCAAAGGCGTGCGTCTATCAAGTAAAGGATTCAAGTAAGAGTCTGTTTTGGAATGAATATCAGATAACATTTACCTACAAATCGAAAATAGGAAAGGGGGATAGGTGCCAGATATGCGACTTCAACTAATTCTTCACCAAACCATATTAATTATTTACATGCTCAACAACTGTCACATGTGAGTCTTCGCATATTACAATCGCTCAAATCAGCATTTACTTCCAATTCTATGAACATATGATCTGACTATCAAGCAGAGTAGTAACACACAGTTTGGATCCAGTGTCTATACCGCCAGTCCCACATATTTACAACGATCACCTCGAATAATGTAGACCCAAAATCAAAACTATTGGCGCAGGTAACCGCAAGTTCTCTTGTAGTATGCAAAAGTTAAACACAATCAAATTATACGAAATTATACGAAATACCAGTACCTTCTTCAAGACTGCTCAGTCCTGAACACTCTGTCAAACAGTATAGAGTCGGTTCAGCATTCAAATATCTAGAGTAGTGCCATCCTATGTAATGCAGAACATGCCAACATTCTAATCAATGGTTATAAAGGTACCATTCACACATAAAAATTCAAATTTCATAACATTACATCGAGTTTACTTTGTCTACATATTAGAACATTATAAAAATAAAAAGTATAATACTATTTATGTTCTGAATGTATCCTTGCATAAAATCAAATGAATTTTCTTAATACAGTACTATTTCAGGATAACTTCATACTAAGAAATACAAAATCTGGTACAAAAATTCTCAAGATCTCATGACGTCATTTGTGTTTATATAGTAACTGTGAACCGTGAAGTGTGAAGTTTAAAGTTTAATGTCTGAAGTTTGGGTTTGAAGTGTAAAATGTGAAGTGCAAAGGTTGACGCGTCTGAAGTGTGAAGTTTGAAGTATGAAGTCTGTCTGAAGTGTGAAGTTTGAAGTCGCCGATCTTTTGTATACTCAAGTGTCAATTTATTCAGCGATCTAAGATTTAAGTTCAATTGAAACTGTCAATGATGTAATGGACAGGAAATGAAAAGTAGTGGGCAGTCAATCGGTTATAGGTATATTAGCACAGTCTTAGCTAGCAATTAATTCCCACTCTAAACCGTGCTATACTACATTATTTATGTCTTTTCAGAAAAGGAAAGTTTTGGCTTATTTAGTTGCAAAACATGTACATAGCAGTTATGTTGCGTTGACAATACAGGTTCTAAGTACAGCGAACACAGACGTCTACAATGTAAAGTGTTGCTTAACCCCCCCCCTCTCTCTCTCTCTCTCTCTCTCTCTCTCTCTCTCTCTCCAAAATCCTATAACACTCTCAGTGCGCGTCACATAAATTATTGGTAATATTCTATTGACCATAAGATAATTTCTGGAAACATATTCCCCTTTGCTGTGTACATGGTATATAAAGTATAATTGTATGTTAAACGTTTGCATAGGAGTCTACTCTGTTTGCTTATAAAATAATACAGATATGACTCTACAGTTTCTGCCATTCCTATGATCTTGTCCCTTAATAAAAAGCAACCTAATTATTATTCATGATGTCATTATTTCTGACATGAATATTCACGGAATAAAAGGACGATTAAAAGGCACGCTATTGCAATTATCATACAAATAGAACATAATCAACAACGGACATTGGAAGAACTTGCTTCTATCAAACAATACATTCCCTGTACATGCCTGGTGTACTTTTTATCATATGATATATCTACATCTAATATCCAGGTAACCCATCATTACCAGACTTTAGTTACTGCTGCTGTTTATTGTGTAAATGGTACATTGACTCTGAGATAGGCACACGAGGCTCAGTTTCAGTATGTTGATTGACTCTCGGGATCAGAGTAACTTGTACGTATGAGGTAGGACTATTAATATATTTTGCTCCCATTCTTAGTTGCTGACGACCAACTGAGCAGTCGACCAGGGTAGTCGGACAAAACTTGTTCTACTTGAAAACTCATGAGTATACAGGATGTCCCCCAAAAACAGAACCCGGTATTAAAGTATGCAAGTTATCCCATTTCTGTCAAAATTGCTAACTTAAATTAAAAGTATATACATGTAGCTTAGTAAAACAACATTTTGCAGTATATGGTTTAAATTTCGTCCCAACATATTCATTGCTTTTTAAGATATCAGCATTTAAACGAAAGCACCCAAAACGCTGTTTAACCCTTTCCCTCATATAAACGTGTTTTCACGCATTTACAAACAGAGTAGACCCAGATCAGACGGCTCCTAGAGGAGCCGTCTGATCAGGGTCTGCTCTGTTTACTAATAGAATTTGATAAATCTGTTTCTTTACTTTCTAAAATGTGTACAATGTTCCATGTTCCATATTTCTTTATAACTATTTTGTTAATGAATATTCAGTAGGTATTGAAATTTGGCCTAAATACTGAACAGGGAAAGGGTTAATTAAACAAGATATATGCATGGACTATGCAATATAGTACCCCGATACGTAGCGAATACTTGAAAGCGTGTCGGTTGATAACAGTTTCTTATAGAGACAAGGGGTCATGTGCTAAGGTTCTCGTTTTTTTGTAATTGTACAATATACCTCTGATATATTTCCTCAACCTTAGCAGATAATAACAGTTTTGTGCTTAATGTATTTGAGAACTGAGAACTATTATTTGTATTTATAAAAGTCAATCTGTGCGTGACAAAATTCAATATCATGTAAAAACGGGCGTTAGGTGCATTGATTATAATCTTTTAAAACCAATGCATATTTTTAAGAGAAATTTGGCAGCAATATGCAAGAACGACTTATCTACAAAACTGTATATTTATATTTTAAGATGTCCGATTACATTGGTTAAAATACACATTTGAACCAGGGTTCCATTTTGGGGGACACCCTGTATAAACTAGCATTCTCTCTATTCTGTATATTCTCATTACTGGTTCGTGTGTTCAAATACTTTATATTATCGTAGAGATTTGAGAGGCTATTTAATTGTAACCATATTATTTTCTCTTCCACATACTCTCATAGGCTCTAGTTTGTACACAACTCTTATTAATTATTCACGATTTCACATTTATAGTTTCTAACATTCACAATTATAAGTACAGCGATAGAATACGGGATAAAACAAGAAGAACTGTCGTAACCGAAATCCCATTTTCTTACAGCTTTATAAGGCAAGGATACGAGGAACCTAGAATTAACAAATCACAGTAAACACTTTATACACATTTATGTCAGCATTAATCGGGTAGTTCCAGTGTTGAGACTAGCATAGGCCGCGTGGGCTTTACCAGTGCATTGTGATGCTGTTCGCTGTTTTTAAATAGTAAAATGTGTCTAATGGAATAAACCACGGTTATCCATCCTTTACTAGCAAAATGTAATTTGAAAACAAATGTGGGATGATATGTACACCTCACTGTCTGTGTGCAACGGTTTCCAAGATATAAAAAAAATGCCTAAAATGAATTTCAAATTACTAGTACCAATTGTAACTGCAATCACCAAATCAAAATATTTATTATATATCAAATCATATTACTGTTTTGAAATACATGGGATAATGGTTATTTAAAAAAACACGCAACAGTTAACACTATATAAATAGTTATACATGTATATGCTTTTTGCCGTGTTTGGTAAATTAAAATTCATGCTAACTCAAGTTCATAATTGCACAGCATTCATACGAGATGCTCGACATTCTTGTATATTTATATAAGCACAGGACTCGGCAGGGAATGTGTCTGTGTAGGCTGAAACACCAAACAGTATAGGTGTATAAATTGGCAACGGTTTATACTTGCGTATCCAGTATACATGTATATCCAGAAAACCACTCTGAAACAAATGAAACCATGCGATGCATATATATACAGAATGTCCTGAATACTCCATTCATATTCATTTGTCATGAAAACATATACAGTAACACCCCTCTTAACCGGAAATTTAATTATGAAGATTGTATATGTTTATGCAGGTGACTACTTAATAGTGGCTATTGTACAGAGTGAAGGTCATGCAGAAAGCTCATTTGTGAGCTTTCCGTGTGACCTTCACCCTGCATTCAGCTGCCATCTGCTAAACTGAACGTCCTGTTTAGAGACGTTTTACAGAAACAACACACAACTATTAGCAATGTTGAATCTAGCGACCTCTTCTTTATCAGCATAGTTTTATAATAGTTCACTGACATGAAAATACATAGTCAATATATACGAACGTTTACAATACTATGCATGACTTGCCAGCTAAAGGTCGATTGTCTTTTGACTCCCCTCTCGTCTCTCTTTCCAGTGCTCTGATAAGGTGCTAGTTCTTCAAGCGTTCATTTCACCGGTTTATTTTCGCAAACTCAATAACACGGGCTCTAAGCATTTAGGCTCTCTCTGGGGGCTGACCGACTGTATTCCTGTAAAAGCAAGGCACAGCATTTAGAAAAGTTCCATAGGAAACACAAATGGATGAGTCAGCTACGACAAAATGTATTCAGTGAAGTGCACATACGTAGGGGCGAACTATGATTAATAACAACAGTAAACAATGTTAGTAGGTGTGTTAGTAGTGAAAGAATAACAGAACGGGACCAGATAGCTTTATGTAATTATGGAGGACAATGTGTATGTATCATTAATGCAAACAGCCGACCTGACTGACGCTCACCATACGCTAGGCACACGCTGAAGATGCTAGCGTGTCGGTAAAGGCACGCTGCTTATAGGCCAAATACGCTTCGCCTACGGTGAAATGAAGGCGGTCAATAAAGCTAGCATATGGATAGGGTATCAGCAACGTAATTATAACGTACCTCTAACAAATGGCTGATCTATTTAATGTATTTATGGCTATCCATACGCTATTCATGCACTCACATACGCTTAGCATACGTTTGCTCATATGCTCGTAATACTATACGCTACTTATACGCTGATATACACTACACTGATGCTGACATACGCTGACACACGATCGTATATGCTTCTCATGCGCTGCATATTGGATTTGAATAAAGTTATGAAAACATATACGCCAG
Organism: Azorinus chamasolen; assembly: GCA_963576725.1. Classification (NCBI taxonomy): domain Eukaryota; kingdom Metazoa; phylum Mollusca; class Bivalvia; order Cardiida; family Solecurtidae; genus Azorinus; species Azorinus chamasolen. The sequence continues at coordinate 13,148,789 of OY755244.1, read as the reverse complement.
ATATACGGTACGCATACGCTATCCATGCGCTGCTAATTATTAATACGCTCATCGAAGATAGTGGTTGAAAATTCGGATATATACAGTCAATAAGTGGTGCGTATGACTACCTTTTCGACAATCTCCATACGCTACCCATACGTTCCTCTCATACGCTGTAGTGTGACAGGGCCATAAGCAGCATCAAAATAGGTGTATCTAAAACAAACGTATAATACCGAGTGTAAATACTGTATCTGAATAGCAAATCCCTGTCATGGTCAGTGTTACAAACTCTCACTGTGCACGTCATATATTAATGCTGAAGTCTAATGTCATAATGCTCATATGAGTTTAATCATTGTGGTTTTTCACTTAAATGGTGCAAGTTCCTTGACTTTTGCTAGCGGCGAATTAGTGATTATGTATGCAAAAAGTTTGCTTGCAGACTGTAGAGGAACTCGCCATCTCACCAGGGTCCATATTTTATTTCATCTTTTTTAGAGGATGGGTTAAAGCATTATTTCGAACAATTTAGAAGAAAAATAAAAACTAAACTACGACGAAGAAAGATGAAGCAGGAGAATATGAAAGAAGAAAAACAAATTAAATAAATTTTACCAAGAGGGTAGCTATAGAATCATTCAAACAAACACTTAAGATCATGAACAGACAGCTTCTTGAAGAAACTATCTAAGATAGTCTGGCCCTACTCTGTTTGCAAATGCAGATATATATATAATTCCACAAGTAAACAGAGCAGACCCTGACCAGGCGGCTACTAGAGGAGCCGTCTGATCTGGGTCTACTTTATTTGCAAATACGTACAATGCGTAAAATTGTGGGATAGATTTCAGACATGTCATGTGATTCTGTGCCATTTATAATCAACTGTAATCTAAGAGTAGAAGCAATAATAAGTGTAAATATGAAAACGGTATGACACAAGTAAATACAGTAGAGCCTGTTTTAAGCGGCCATTTATTCATTGATCATAGGAGCTTCCTGTATTACTTTTGTCCTGCATTAAGCAATCACCTGCTTTACCCGTAATTAGACCTCTTCTTGATGACCGCTTACGTAAGACAGGGTTTCCTGTATACAGTAAGACCTCTCTATAACGGCCAATAAATAATTTTTATTTTTTTTTATGACGTGAATGCGTTGACAAAATATAATAGAGCATAATATGAGATAAACTTACGGAAGGGATGAAATTGGTTTACCTATGTTCTAAATAAATTCTTTTTTTTATCATTATTCTTATCTATATATAAGTATTCAATATGTTTTATTTTAAATGTTCTATAATTAAGACATTGAATATACCCTGTTTTGTATATAAAATGTATCTATGTGAAGCGCTTTTGAACGCATATATCCGGTGTGAAAAGAGCGCTATATAAATGCGTTATAATAATAATAATAAATTAAAATAAAAATATGTTGAGAAATTATTATTTACTTCGAGAGCATATAGAAATGTAACTGCTACTTCAACTGTTACCTTCCATAACCAATTCTAGAATGGTTTGAAATTGTGTTTCCCCTGTTGTTAGTGTGAGTTCCGCCATTTCGATTATGATTAGATTTTAATCGAGGTCAGAGCTTGATTAGTCTGATTAAAGAACATGTTCGTGATTCGATAAAAAACGACCGAATCACAATCGCGATCTGTAATCCGGATTCAGATTTGCGATAATAAAACACACCCCTGTGGACCAATTAACTGTTTGAAAATTCAGAATTAGCCTCCCTTTTGAGTGGACGTATGAATGAGACTTTACTGTGCCGTAGTCTCCTTTTGAGTGGTCGTATGAATGAGACTTTACTGTGCCGTAGTCTCCCTTTGAGTGGTCGTATGAATGAGACTTTAGTAATGTGCCATTATAAAACTGAGCTAATAAATATTCATAGTGTCATTATTTTTTGCAAGAAAATATTGGGTAAATGGTTTAATTCAACACTCAAGAGCTCATTTGTGACAACTCTCGCAGACATTTTGAATTCAGATAATTCGATAGCTCTGCCATTCAACAGTATCCGAGACAGAGTAACGCTGCGTCTCATTAGAATCCACACTGTTCGGCATTGTAATCATGTTCATTAAAAAACTCACATACTTTAAAGTATGGCCGGCGACGGGCGGTTCTGTAATCATTATGTAAACAGTTTGGATCCAGATGAGAGACCAGGTAACTCGGCGTTAGGGTCTATACTGTGGTATGTCCTGCTATACGTCTAAACGAAAGTTACTTGCGAAATCGTAGTAAGAGGACAGTGTCTATAGCTGAGGTATTTTTTCGGCATTTTTAAGTTTAACCCTATCCCTGTTGAATATTCGTGTAAGAAAGAATGACATCATGAATATTTATTAGCTGAATTTTTATAATGGTGTGTGTACATACAGTATATATATATAGCGTTTTGGTACTGGTAGAAACGGTAAAGTGCGATAAAACAAATATTATAGTAAAATTTTATAAGCAAACTGTGCAGACCTTGATTAGACGGCTCCGCCAGGAGCCATCTAATCTGAGTCTTCTGTATTTGGAAAGGGTGTTAAAAGGCGTTTGAATGAAGGAAGTGGTTAAGATTTTGTAGATTTTATTTTAAAAATGCCTTTAAAAAGAGTCTTTATGATTTGGAATGTGTGCATAACGCTTCATGGTTTTGAGAATCCACATTCCGAAACGCCTTGGCATAGACAGCTTTCTGCTTAACATTCGCACTGCATTAGCTACCATGTATCTTATCCCTTTATTACATGACTTAACCTTTTCGCTGCCACACTCTGTCGTCTGCTAACTTTGTCGTCTGCAACAAATTTTCTAATTTTTAATTTCTTCATTTTTATTTCAAAACCATAGAAACAGTAACAAACAGTTTGGATCTTGATGAAACCCCGAGTTACTCGGCGTCTCATCTGGATCCAAACTGTTTGCATAGGTAATCACATATCCGACATTGGCAGCGAAAGGGTTAAATGCAAAAAACAATTTATAGATGAATATTAATTAGCTTAATATCTATAATAACACAGAAACTAATTAGCTTAATATCTAAAATAACACAGAAACAAGAAAACGCTTGACCTTCGTAAAATTGCAGAACCAGGTGTATGTATTTCCACAAACAAAAAAGTCCCTGATCAATAGCCGTCTGGTCGGGGTTTAATCTGTTTGCAAAAGCGGACAAAGGCGTAAAAGGTTGAATTTGAACCTAAGGAGTGAATGACTAAACCTTAAAACCCTTACAATGCGGGACCCGAGTCACTAATGTCCCTTGCAAACAGTGTAGATCCAGATGAGAGGGCTCCTAGGGGAGCCCTCTCATCAGGGTCTGCACTGTTTGTTAGGTTACACTTTTCTTTAGAAAACATCCCTAAATATTCACCATAAGCTTGACCTATTTGAATTTTGGAATATTTCATTTAACAATTCAGCGTTGTAAGGGTTAATCCAACGGATACGACTGTTTTAATCCAGATCCGACAGCTCCTATAGAGCAGGTCCTGCTCTGTTGGCCTTTGCCATAATATAGACATGTTTCTATAGTTTCTGTCACGATAAAATTCCATTCTTCATAGTGCCATTATAGAATTTCATTTAATCAGTATTTATTATGTCATTATTTCGTACACGAATATTAATGGAGTAGATTAAAGACCCAGAATCAGACGAAGTGGTCGTTATAGAGAGGTTTTACTGTATTTACTCCGTGGCATCTGAGGTGGTCTGTTATATGACATGCGGGCGATAGTTTGCAGAGCAACATGTAAAGTTACTATAAAGGTACTATTCAAGTACTAAATTCCCCATTTCTCAATCAAACCCTATGAGGTGACTACTCTTTAGATTCGTCTCTTCGATGTGAATCTAAAGAGTAGTCACACTATAGGCTTTGGTTGAGAAGTAAAGTAAAGGCATAATCTTTGAACACGTTTTAACCCTTCGCTTGCTATTCGCGTCAATATACCTACCTGTAAATAGCGAAGACCCAGATGAGACAGCTCCTGCAGGAGCTGTCTCATCAGCGTCTGCACTATTTACAAGTTGATTGTGCAACCAGTGCACTCCACAGCAGTGATTGCACAGCGAAATACTTATACACAGTAAAGATATATGTTATTATACAACAGGGCATGGGTAAAGAAGGAGAAATGTATTTCAAAATTCAGCAAGAGAAGGGTTAATTTACGCACCTTATCAGAACCTCTGCGGTTTGGGACTACATTATTTTCGAATTCCAAACAAAACATTGGATTCTGTTGACGCGGTTAAACTTAAAGCTTAGCCTGCTATGAAACTAAGTGAAAATGACGCTTTATTTAAACCCCGATCTTTTAAGATGTTTCACTTGCTTATGATTCCTTCAAGCCTTTGGGAAAACTATTGATCGAGTGACAAACAGCTTGGATCCTGATGAGATGCCGAGTTACTCGGCATCTCATCTGGATCTAAGCTGTTTGAAAATACCAGTTTGGCTGCACTTAGCAGACAATGCTTAACATGGTGCATTGTATCATCAACGAATGTATGGTGATCTGACAGTAGGTTGTTGTTCTCTTTGATTGACGACACCATTAAAGCAGTCATACTGGAGATTGTTTTTGAAGAAGATTTCAGTTTACACTTCTCTCCTGGTAGTGATATGCCTCGAACTAATTTCAACATACAGTAACTGTCAGTCAATTTGCGTGACTGACACACGTGTAATACGCAACCAATTGCAAAATACGGTCTGGTTTGATTTTTCTGCCTTATTTTAGAAAATATCTTTCCCTAGAGATGAGTTCCGCTTTCTATTTTGCATTTTGTTAATTTGAAAACAAAATCACACGGCCAATTTTATTGAACAGAAAATACAGTAAAATCCCTCTGAACGGCCACTTTATGAGTAAACATGGATTCTTTAAAAGCAGATGGTTGCTTAACCCTTTCCTTCAAATAAACGCATTTCACGCATTTACAAACAGAGTAGACCGAGATCAAACGGCTCCTATAGGATCCGTCTGATCAGGGTCTGCTCTGTTTGCTAAGTAAATTTGTTAGATATATATGTTCCTTTAGTTTCTAAAAAGGCTACAATGTTTCACCTTCCATATTTCATCATAACTATTTTGTCTATGAATATTCAGTAGGTATTGAAATTTGGAATAAATATAGAACATGGAAAGGGTTAACGTAGGATGAAAGTGACGCTGAAAACTCCTGCAATAACTTTCTCCATTACGTTTACCTTGCATTAAGCTACCACCTGCCATTAAGACACAGACTTAAACCTCTTTTTTTGGTGGTTGCATTAGATGAGCTTTATTGTAGAATTTTTCGCCGTCAAAAGTTAGGTGATTGTATTTGTCGGACACATAGTTATTATGTTTGCTAGAGGACTAACTCGTGCTAGAGTTAGCTATTTCGAGCGCTTAACTTAGTATCTCGATTGCCAACGAAACTGAGACAAACTGTAATTCTTTGAGGTTATCTTAAACGACATAATACAGGGTGTCCCAAAAAACGGAACCCTGAAACAAATGTGTATTATAACCAATATAATCGGATGTATAAAATGTAAATATTTACTTTAGTGGATATGTCATTTATGCACATTTCTGCCAAATTTCTTTAAAAAATATGCATTGGTTTTAAAGATATGAGTATTTTAATGAATGCACCTAAAATCTGTTTTAACATGATATGCGTATATTGCACAGTACATGCCTGTGTTGAGCCTCAAATTTCTTACGTACGCATTCTTCTCACCGTAAGAAGAACGCGCGCGCAATATTCTCACCGTGGGAAAAATGCGCGTGCAATATTCTCATCGAGAGAAAAATGCGCACGCATTTTTCTCATTATTCTGCTTGGAAAAATGCGCGCGAGTGTTCGCCCGGGGCTGTAGGTACGAACGCATTTTTCTCAAGATAATTATTGATTGTTATTTTCTTTTAGTATGTTAATGCTGTGAACAGGTCTGAAAATGGCCTTGAGATATGAACCCCTCTAAAACTCCTCTAATGCGACCGCATAAAAGAGATATAGTTCTGGTAGGTAGAGGCAGATGATAGCTTAATACAGGACAAAAGTAATGCAGAAAGCTCCTAGAGGAGCTTTCTGCATTACTTTTGTCCTGCATTAAGCAACCACCTGCTTATAACGACTTCCATGTTTAGTCATTAAGTGGTCGCATAAGAGGGGTTTTACTGTATGGTAAAATTGATATATTGGAGCCAATTAGCGAAAGCACACGGTTGATTTTAAAAGCGGCTTCGGGCCTATCAGTGTATTATAGAATTGCATCAAGTTTGATTTGTGTTCTGCAGGGGTATATTTTCCGTTTGGTTTTATTCAAATTAATGGTATTTTGAAAGCTTGTTGAATCTAATGAACGATTCTCTTTAAGTATGGAAATCCTGTGTAGGTAAAGAGACGATCGCTTTCAGCATTCTTCTTGGAAGTATCGATTTGTATCATACAAACAGACATAACTGGTCCTTTTCATTAGAAAACCTCATATTTCCAATTGACACGATAACGTGGTGTTTAATTATCCAATTCGACCCCACCCCGTACGAAACCAACTGTTATTCTTTACATTGTAGAATCAGATCAGCTCCCAGACTTTAAAATAAACCATACCTGATTATGTTCTGCTGACTTGTGTGAATTAAAACAAAATCAGGAATCATTTTCTTTATTAGTTTGACTCAGACTTCACCCTTTCCGTTATATAAACACATTTTACGCATTTGTAAACAGAATAGACCGAGATCGGATAGCTCCTACATTAGCCATCTGATCAGGATCTGCTCTGTTTGCTAATGGAATTTGATGGACATGTTTCTTAGTTTCTAAAATGGATACAATATTCCACCTTCTGTATTATTTAATCATAAAAATTCTGCCCATGAATATTCAGTAGGTATTGAAATTTGGAATAAATATAAAACAGGGAAATGGTTAAAAGCTGCAAATGAAGGAGTTATTGTAAGCTCGCCATTTTTAAATTCATTTGTCTAATAATATGATATTTATGATGCAAATAAAACAACATTTACACATTTAGTGTATTTTAGGCAGGTGAAATATATAACTTTGGAGATTTTGAGTCTGAGTCTGAAAGTTAGAATAAAAATATTAGTGATACGGGTCCCGAATTCATATACTGTTGTCGCACAATTACACGTATTTTCGCCTTCATAAGCCCTATTAATTCAGACCAAAACGCGGTTTGCAAACTACCGACTTCATCGGGGATGTCAGATTACATCCACCTACTGCAAGACCAATGGCTAAATGATGCTTGTATCACACTGGAATAATGACCGGTCATTATAAGTTATAACACAATATTGTAGGAGAGGTAAACCTTTGTGTATCGATGAATGTATATTTGCGTTTGTATTCCTCTCATTAAGTCAACAAGGATGCGACAAAATGGCACAAAAAAACAAGTTTAATGTTAACAAGGTATCAAATTTTAAATAAGCTTGTAAGGGATATGCAAATAAAATTGCATTTGTTAAAACAAGCCAGATTTTAACCAAAATAACAAAGGGCAATAACTCCAACAATACTCAAGACAGAGTTATGGACCTCGTGCACTGCACTTGTGGTCAATGTGTTCTATCTGTATATGAAGTTTGAAGTTAATAGTTTTTATCCTTTGAAAGTTGTAATCCGGACAAGCCAGATTTGAGAAAAATTACAAAGGGCAATAACTCCAAAAATACTGAAGACAGAGTTACAAACATTGTGCGCTGCACTTGCGGTCAATGTGGTCTATCTGTATATGAAGTTTGAAGTCAATAGCTTTTATACTTTGGAAGTTATGATCCGGACAAGCCGGACGGACGGACAGACGGACGGACATGGTGACTCCAGTATACCCCACTTCGTTTGTGGGGGTATAATAATAAAGGTGAAAACTCATTACAAACCTCTGCTTAAGACTGCTTATCTGAGGATTTTTCATTTTCAAGCGCATGCGAAATTTTCTTTTCACTATAAAGAGAAAATGAGTTTGATCTAGTAAGGAAATTGCGTTCCGATACTAGGTCCCACCATGTGGTCCGAACGCAATCTTCTCAAGTTTGTGAGAATAATGCGCGCGCGTTCTTCTTACGGTGAGAACAATGCGTACGTAAGAACTTTGAGGCTCAACATGCCTATATCAAGTTAAAAATGGAGTTTTGGATGCTTTCATTTAAACGGTGATATCTTAAAAACCATTGCATATGTTTAGACAAAATTTAGACAATATATGACAAAATGTTGTCAAACCTTAATCTCGGGTTCCTGTTTTTTGGGATATCCTGTACTGTTGGATTGCAGGAAAATTGTGTGTCGAGTTGAAAACGGCAAAGAGCTCCCAGCCGTCGGAGAGGTAGCAGCATGCTCGATCATTCTGTCTCCTCTGTTTTTAAACATTGACTGTTTATATGTATCCATCGTAACTTATTACTACTTCCACTAAACCTAAAAACACATCGTCGCCATAATTACCACACTCATAATTACTAATATCACTAATCACCACCACCATCACTGTCATATAAAAAGATGATGACGATGAGGATAAGAATTGTTATAAGGAGGTGGCGGCGGCGGTGGTGGTGGTGGTGTCGGTGGTGATGATGATGATGATGGTGGTGGTGGTGATGATGACGACGCATCGACAACGACGACGATGATGATGATGATGACACCGTATTAAAATCGGAAGAACATTATGTTTGCAATAAATAGTACACATTAACTCCGACGACTTGCATCAAAAGTTAGCTGTCAGTACCTTATAGTAACCAGTTGCTACCAGTATGTTTTGTTACTCTTTATAACAAATGGATAATTTCCCCCTATATTGCATGTCTGTGTCTGACAAAAACAACAAGATGTTGTGTTCAGTTTAAAGTACACACAACTTAAATTTACACAGCGTTTAGTCAGATAAGTAATACGCAGAAACACGCGTTCGATTGTAATTATCTTTAAGAAATGATGAATGCTATACGTTGAATGCTATACTCTGTCTCTCTGTGTCTCTGTCTCTGTCTGTCTCTCTCTCTCTCTCTCTTTCTCTCTCTCTCCCTCTCTCTCTCTCCCTCTCTCTCTGTATCTGTCTCTCTGTCTCTGTCGGTTTGTTTGTTTGTCTGTCTGTCTCCCTCTCTCTCTCTGTCTCTCTGTCTGTCTCTCCCTGTCTATCTCTGTCTCTATCTGTCTCTCTGTGTCTCTCTGTGTCTGTATCTATATCTCTGTCTGTTTCTCTCTCTGTCTCTGGTTCTTCTTTGTCCCTCTCTCTCTGTGTCTATCTGTTGTCTGTCTATCTCCGTCTCTCTGTGGCTATCTCTTTCTCTGTCTCCCTCTGTCACTGTCTGTCTCAGTCTCTGTTTCTGTCTGTCTGTCTGTCTTTCTGTCTGTCTGTCTGTCTGTCTCTCTGTCTGTCTCTCTCTCTCTCTCACTCACTCTCTCTCTCTGTATGTTTGCCTGTCTGTATGTCTCTCTCTCTGTCTCTCTCTATTTATCTCTGTGTGTGTGTGTGTCTGTCTGTCTCTGTCTGTCTGTATGTCTCTGTCTCTCTGTCTCTGTCTCTGTCTCTCTCTCTCCGTGTCTCTCTCTCTCTCTCTGTCTCTCTCTGTCTCTCTCTGTCTCTCTCTCTCTGTCTCTCTGTCTGTCTCTCTCTCAGACTTCGATTTAAACAACAGCCACATGCTTTCAAAACACGCATGGTTATAAATACAGTACATTTAATTGCAATAGAGAGGTTTCTACAGTATAGTAACATATCGATTATTCGAATTTTCTGTATGGAGGAATTTTGACCCTTTTAGGCAGGTGGCTGCCACCTGTCTTGAAGATCGATAATAATAAGTATTTTAGTGTTCGACTAATCGAGGTTTTACAGTATAATTATACGGATTATATTCGGTTATATATTTATCTCTATACCTATAATTCACATGGAGTTGACAAGTAAACTAATAAAATTCATCTAGACCTAACTATTAAGATTGTTATCAGTGTCATAAGTATGGGCGGAAAACTTAAGAGTTCTGATGCGTTACTTTAACGACAATGCCTAAACTACATTCAACAATTTATACATGCATAATATTCGGGTGCACGGCTCCTATATGAGTCGTCTGCTCTGGGTCTACTATGCAAATGCGTTTAAAAGCGTTTATATAGGGGAAAGGGTTAAGGATAAGTTATCAATCACGAAAGCGACATACATGCATCGACTATCAGTTTTGGAACGTTAACACACAACACAACGTGTCTGATCAAGGTCTGCACGTCTGTTTGCTATGCAAATTTCCTCATCACATCTTGCAACATATAATCATATGTCACATGTAGGCCACAGCATTTGCTCTTAATCTTCATCGTTTGCAAAGTGTATGTACAGTAAAACATCTCTATAACTGTCACTCATTTATGTTAATTAATTGATATTTAGGGCAGGTGGTTGCTTAAAGCAAGGTGAAAGTAAAACAAAACGCTCCTATAGGAGCGTTCTGTTTCACTTTCATATTGCTTTAAGCAACCATCTGCCTTTAACACAAAATAGTTGATGTAATTTAGTGGTCGTTATAGAGAGGTTTTACTGTACTAAAGCAGTTTATTTTATATTACAACATACGTTTATATTATGTTGATGATGCATTCAGTATGTAAAGCGCACATATTAAATTAAAGTTGATAGGATGATGAAAATGATATCAAGATCACCGTCATCACTATCGTCGAAATCATCATGACTGTCGTCAGCAACATCATCTTCAGCATCACCATCACCGTCATCATCGTCATCATCATCATCATCATCATCATCATCATCATCATCATCATCATCATCATCTGGTATATATAATATTGACGGTAATTATAATGTTGATAATGATATAATGATAATGAAGATAATGATAATAACGACACCTATTTATCTATCTTAACTTTTCTTATCTTGTCTAATCTTAGCATGTCTTATCTTAGCTTGTTTTATCTTATCTTACCTACCTAGCTACCTACACTGTTTAATGTTGTTGGCATTAACCCTTTCCTCTATGAATATTCATGTAAGACATGATGAGACCATGAATATTAATTAGATTGATTTGTTATAATATTATATGGACACTGGTATTGTTGACCATGACAGATACTGTAGAATCATATCTACAGTTGAACTTCGATATCTCGAACTTCAATGGACCACTTTACAAAATAGTTCGAGATAACAGAAGTTCGAGTTTTCCAATTTCTCAACTGGACAATATCTCAATTTCACAGCTTAATGCAGATCTAAAGTAATGCTGAAAGCCCCTTTAGGAGCTTTCAACATTACTTTTGACATGCATTAAGTTGTCATATGTGTTTCTAGATATGCGTAGTGGTATATTTAGAACAATTCTGCATTGAAATTATGGAAGGACCGAACTTTTACTTCGATTTATCCCGAATTTCGAGTTATCCGAGTTCGAGATATAGAAGTTCAATTATATTCTATATCATAAGCAAACAGAGCAGACCCTGATCAGACGGCCCTTATATGGATCTACTCTGTTTGCAATGGTGTAGAAAGGCGTATTTATGGAGTAAAGGGTTAAATAAGCGTGATCTGTTGAAATTGAAGTATTTCACATTTAAACGTTTTGCCAGAATTTTCGAGTTTTGGAAATAAATTACTAAGTGTATACCAATGGTGACTCGGCGTCTAATCAGGATCCAAGCTGTTTGACACTCGGTCAATTGTTTCTCAAATCTTCAAAGAATCGGAATTCATTGAAAACATCAGCTGATCAGCATGAGAATTAAAGCCGTACAATATGAAATTGATCATGGGATTGAGATCAAAGTAGACCAACTCTCAAAATCATATTAACAATTCTTTATAAACCTATAGTCATTTAAAGTTAACTTTCTAGGTGAAATTGATCAAATCTGTATTATGGGCTCATTAAATTTTATTTGAAGGAGTGATTCTGCTCTAAATCATTTTACCAATGTGGCCTTTATATTAGAAATATTATGTGAAGTAAACAATGCAGACCTGAGAGTCCTTCAGGAGAACAGTTAAGTATTGCTAACGCGCCATACATAAAATACGTCATTTATCTTCATATCACCCCTATTGCAACATGGTACACTCCACTATTATTTTACATACATTTGCAAAGCAATAGCTGATCGAATTAGCAATTGTTCTTTTGGCGGTGGCGCCCCCCTGATTCCCAACACTTGGGATCAGGTTGGCGCCAGTTGGCCGACAGCGAAATCCGAACAAAACATTTACGTGTACAATTTAAGTACATATTTAATAATATTTATATCAAACTATAATTTTAAAAGGACTGCAATTCTGATAGAGGCCCGGGGTGTCGCCATTGTAGATGATGGCTGGATTACTGATCTCCCAGGATCTGCCGTAGTTGAATTGGCGATACATCCGTTCTTGGGGTTGTAGCTCTATATAACAAGCTTATGTCAAATTGGCATGTGATTTATTCAGTCTGGAGCCTTCTGGGGCATATTTTCAATTCAAGCCTTTTGGGGCATATTTTGTAGCCTATTGAGGCATACTTTGAAGCCTATTGGGGCATATTTTGTAGCCTATTGGGGCATATTTTGTAGCCTATTGGGGCATACTTTGAAGCCTATTGGGGCATATTTTGTAGCCTATTGGGCATACTTTGAAGTCTATTGGGGCATATGTTGAAGCCTATTGGGGCATATTTTGTGGCTATTGGGCCTAATAATTATAAATGTGGGGTACCACTTCGGATGGCTGTCAAAGGTCGCCCTTACACGACTACTTGTCCGGTGTACCTGCTAGCCAATCCAACAGAGCCAAACCTGAACCTTAGTTGTACATAATGCGTAAATAAACCAATGTTATGATAGAAGATTGTTGTCAGTTGTTGTTAGGTCACTGGATGTTATGCGGAAAGGTAGCATGGGTGAATGCAGAGTTATTGTCATATCAGGCAGGCATTGCAGACTGCCTTTAAGAATATGTTAGTACAATGTCTGAAGAGCATCACATATTTGGAATAGCATTCACTCGTGGCCCATTGCCGGCCAGCTGGGGTCCTCAAATCTCCTAATAAATGCGATTATTGTTCAACAATAATCGTTTGTTATTGGAGTTTGAGCTCTTCATATTTGTGTATTTTGTATGTGATAGAAGCGGCATACTGCACACCGATTTGTCATTGATAGAAGCGACATAGTCAAAGACTGCCTAAGTTCCTTTGTTCCTTTGTCTTCTGATTTGCAACTAATCATGGTGAGTGGGATGATGGTGTCATAAATTCACACTGTAGACGACTTAAATCCCACCCACCACATGCCCCCTTTTATTTATTGTTTTATGCGGTGAAATGCCTTGTAATTTTCAGATTGGCATATGCTTGACCGGCAGCATGCCTGTCACCTTCTTACGAAGCTTATTATGTAATAGCATTATACATGTATGTTAATTCATTTTACTGTTGTATGTTCCCTATTGTCTCATTGTATGTCCTATTCTGTAAGATACAGGCGTCTGCTGTTTGTTCTTATTTTGTTTCAGTCACCTTGGCATACAGTGTTGCTACTACCATAGGGGACCACCTACATCTATTACAGTAACGGCGCGGTTCCTGGAAGTCTATTGTAATTATTGCCATTGGGCTACGGCTTGCTTAAAGTTGAAAGGGTGATTGGCCGACAGCGAAATCCGAACAAAACATTTACGTGTACAATTCAAGTACATATTTAATAATATGTATATCAAACTATAATTTTAAAAGGGCTGCAATTCTGATAGAGGCCCGGGATGTCGCCATTGTAGATGATGGCTGGATTACTGATCTCCCAGGATCTGCCGTAGTTGAATTGGCGATACATCCGTTCTCGGGGTTGCAGCTCTATATAACAAGCTTATGTCAAATTGGCATGTGATTTATTCAGTCTGGAGCCTTCTGGGGCATATTTTCAATTCAAGCCTTTTGGGGCATATTTTGTAGCCTATTGGGGCATACTTTGAAGCCTATTGGGGCATATTTGTAGCCTATTGGGGCATATTTTGTAGCCTATTGGGGCATACTTTGAAGAATATTGGGGCATATTTTGTAGCCTATTGGGGCATACTTTGAAGTCTATTGGGGCATATGTTGAAGCATATTGGGGCATATTTTGTGGCTATTGGACCTAATAATTATAATTTGGGATACCACTTCGGATGGCTGTCAAAGGTCGCCCTTACACGACTACTTGTCCGGTGTACCTGCTAGTCAATTGGGCAAGCACGGTGGGATCGGGAACCATGCCCAACAGAGCCAAACCCGAACCTTAGTTGTACATAATGCGTAAATAAACCAACGTTATGATAGAAGATTGTTGTCAGTTGTTGTTAGGTCGCTGGATGTTATGCGGAAAGGTAGCATGGGTGAATGCAGAGTTATTGTCATATCAGGCACGCATTGCAGACTGCCCTTAAGAATATGTTAGTACAAAGTCTGAATAGCATCACATATTTGGAATAGCATTCACTCGTGGCCCATTGCCGGCCAGCTGGAGTCCTCAAATCTCCCAATAACAATTAGGATATGCATTTTCGGTGTTTTCATCCGTGTTACCTCATGGAATAGAGAGGTATTTAGAATGTCAGTTACTAAAGTCCATGCAGTTTGTCCTTAAATATAATTCTCGATTCAAATCGAGTGAGTGAAAAGCACAATACTGTAAACACTCGATACTTCGAAATTTTAGAAATACGTGTACTTCAATACATGTACTTCAATACTTCAATTTCAAATATATGCCATTTTAGGCAATTGGATGCTTAATGCAGGGTGAAAGTCGTGCAAAAATCTCCTCGATGAGCTTTCTGTATTACTTTTATCCTGCATTAACATCAATCTGCCAACTGTCTTAACCCATTCCCTCATAGGCTATTTTTAGATACAACCTCTTTGAATAAATCTACCGAAAAGGAGCATTAGCTAAAGAAAAGGGAACTTTTAGAATTTTGTAGTTTGAAACCATTGTGATAAATACAGCATTTGCTCCTATAGGAACAAATGCTTTATTTATCACAATGGTTTCACAAAGTGACTTTTACAGAGTCGTCAAAAGTCTTCAATATGAGGGAATGGGTTAAAGATCAATAATGATACGTATTTAGTGTTCGAATAATCGAGCTTGTACAGTAATTGATATTCAGAGAAAGAGGGTTAAAATTGAATTACAGTAACCTCTCTAAACCGGACATATAAATATCGGTCTTGGAGACAGGTGGCAGCTTTAAAATGCAGGATGACAGTCATGCAAAAAGCTCCTAGAGAGCTTTCTGGATGACTTTCACCCTGCATTAAGCAGCCACCTGCTTGAACGTATCTCAATTCTTCTTTACTAGAATTATTTTGTACAAGACTGGGACATACCATTGAAGAGTAGTTCTGCTTTAAATATGTATATGAAATCAAAATACATCAGTTTGAATGTGAGCAATGTCTAGATGTATTGCCAAGAA
This sequence comes from Azorinus chamasolen, assembly GCA_963576725.1. NCBI lineage: Eukaryota > Metazoa > Mollusca > Bivalvia > Cardiida > Solecurtidae > Azorinus > Azorinus chamasolen. Next base: position 13,133,294 of record OY755244.1, on the reverse strand, counting down.
GTTGAAGATTTAATTTCTGTAGAATTAGATTGCCATGCCATTCTTTGCGTGTTTAAACCGATAAATACTCAAGAGAGCGAATTCCCCGAGAGTTAAGATATTGTTTGACAGGTTTGTAGCGTAACTCTATTGATATTTGTGACGGATATCATTTCATATCTATTTGTCCACGCTACAATAACGTTAGAAAAGAATATTTTATGAGCAAATATTACATAAGACCGTCTGAATACAGAGTCCCGACCAAACAACAGGACAACATTAGGTTATATTTGCACAGTGTATGTTTACCCTTTATTCCATGAATAGTCATGTAAGAACTATTTTATAATGGTATATGAACACATAATCTGTTAACAGTTTTTGCCATAGCAGAAACTGTAGAATCTGATCTATAAAGGCCTGATTCAAGAATAATTCAAGCCGTCTGATCTGGGTCTACTCTATTTACAAAGGTAAGAAAGAGCTTCTATATGGAGTATTGGTTAAAAGAAGCTCTCTTTACCAGAAATGGAATTTTGAAGGAAGATAAAGTATCATTGTTTCCGCAGTACAAATGTGCTGCGTAATTCAAATGATACCAGAGACATAAACTTACATTATATGTCTCTGATGATACCACCATTTTCTACATTATTTGTTCGTAAATGCAATTGTATTTTCCCGTGTCATAGACTATCAGAAACTATCTACAAGTTATTAAACCATTAACCGGACGTGAAAAAATAATGTCTGCTCAAATTTGGATCCGGTGTTATTTTGACTTCTGAAACGACCAAACTTTTGAAAAAAAGTACTGACCGAGTGTCAAACAGCTTGGATCCTGATCACTGACCGAGTGTCAAACAGCTTGGATCCTGATGAGACGCCGAGCTACTCGGTGTCTCATTTGGGTCCAAGCCGTGTGTATATATGGAAGTAAAGTCGCGCTAAGCAGGATAAAGATTAATCTTCGAATGCTGAAATTTTCTTAACCCTTTCCCTGTTCTATGTTTGTTTCAAATTTCAATTTAACGGGTTAATGTTTTACCATTTAGGTTGAAAGGATATCATTCGCGGAAGTGTTTTGAATGACAAACAAGGCAGACACCCCACCCCAATCAGATTGTTTCTCTATAGAAGCCATATAATCTGGATCTACATTGTTTGTAAATATCGATAGAATGCTAGGAGAGTGTGTTTATTAGGACCATGGTTACGATTTGGGTCCATTTGGCTCAAATCTGACCAATCAAAAGCTTGAGAACTCAAATCTGACCAATCAAAGGCTTGAGAACGAACTCAGACTCAACTAAAAAGCTTTATAAGCATGAACCTTGTTTGATTTATGTTGATTTTAACAGATTGTGCATTCAGGTTTGACATATCAAATGGTGGTTACATTATATTTGAATAATAATGGTCGGTATGATAGATTTCGTATTCACGGCAGGCTAGTCAAACTCTCGGGTTTATTAAATTTTTAACAAACATGGTCGACAGGATATATTTCGTATACACGGTATGCTAGTCAAGCACTTCAAGTGGTGTATTAAATTTTTACTAACCCTTTCAACCCCGGACATGTATGTACTCTCATTTGCAAACGGTGTAGACACAGATCATATGGCTCCTAGAGGAGTCATCTGATCAGGATATGCACTGTTTGTCGTTCAAAATCCTCCAGCAAGCAAGTTCAAACCTTTCATACTATGTGGACTCTTTATTTAATTACTGATGGGCTATTCCGCTCTAATAATTCAGGGTTGAAAGGCTTAAACCCCATGCTCCATGAATATTCTTGTAAGAAATAATGACATCATGAATATTAGTTAGATTTAAATTTTATAATAGCACGTGAATACATGAATGCTTAGCCATGGCAGAAACTAAAGAAACAGATCTATATTATATCATAAGCAAAATGAGCAGACCCTGATCAGATGGCTCCCTTAGAAGCCGTCTGATTTGGGTCTTCTCTGTTTGCAAATGCGTAGAAAGGCGTATTTACGGAGAAAAGGGTTCAATGGTAGATATGAAATACCAGCTGATTTAATCAGTCATACTGCGTTCGACCCGAATGTCATTTGCAAACAGTTTGTGCATCCGAATGAGGCAGTCCTAGTAACAAGGGGTTTAACACACCATTCTTGTCAAGGGTTTACCCTTTCCCTGATCTATTTTTATCCCAAATTTCAATAATATTCATGAACAAAATAGTTGTAATGAAATATCGAAGGTGGAACATTGTAGCAATTTTAGAAACAAAAGAAACAGATCTTTCACATTCCATACGCAAACAGAGCAAACCCTGATCAGTCGGCTCCTATGGTAGCCGTCTGATCTGGGTCTTCTCTGTTTGCAGACGTGCGAAAACACGCTTATATGAAGGAAAGGATATTAAATACATGTATACCTTAAAGTGCGGCAAATGAGTATACATGTATGTATAAGACGTTTGCAAACCCAGACCAAGGGGTCCCTAAAGAAGCCTTTAATCAGGGTTTGCAATGTTTGTCATAAAACCAGTTTCTTCAATTCCTATACAATTTTTGTTTAACCCATTCCCTCATATTGACGATTTTTGACGATTCTGTAAAAGTCACTTTGTGAAACCATTGTGATAAATAGAGCATTTGCTCCTATAGGAGCAAATGCTCTATTTATCACAATTGTTTCAAACTACAAAATTCTAAAATTTTCATTTTCTCTAGGTAATGCTCTCTTTCGGTGTGTTTATTCAATGAGGTTGTATCTTGAAAGTGCAACACTGCTCACGCCCCCTAGCACCGGCTTAAGCGTTATTCAATTTTCTGAACAAGAAGTACTGAAATTCATGATCTCGAAGGATCAGAAGGTATAACAACACTGACAAGAGTTTACCTGTGTAAGCCTTAGATCATTCTAAAACTGTTTTAAAAGGGTGACCCAGAACCCCCACCCCCTATACTACTAATACAGTGGCTATATCAAACGGCATAAATATATTCGCTTTGCTATTGTTTTAATTTAGATTTACACATTTCCGAACATTTATCAATATTGTAAGGAAAGTTGTAATTGTTAACTTATATTATTAAATGCAAAAATAGGATTTTCATTAGACTTTTTATGCCCCCAAAGCTAGGCTTTGGCGGCATATAGTGATCGCACCGTGCGTGTGTGTGTGTGTGGGTGTGTGTGTGTGTGTGTGGGTGGGTGGGTGTGTGTGTGTGGGTGGGTGGGTGGGTGGGTGGGTGTGTACCTTTTGTCCGGAGTATATTTCCTTTGTCACATCAGCTACGGATACCAAATTTGGTGTGTGAGTTCATCTTGGGATGGGGGAGTGTTGCGTACCATTTTCATGTCACTGTGACCTTGACCTTTGACCTTGATTTTACAAAAAGCTTGTCCGGAGCATATCTCCTTTACCTTACCAGCTACATATTCCAAATTTGGTGTGTGAGTTTATCTTGGGATGGCGGAGTGTCGCGTACCATTTCCAGGTCACTGTGACCTTGACCTTGACCTTTGACCTCGATTTTAAAAAAGCTTATACCTTACTAGCTACAAAAAGCTTGTCCGGAGTATATCTCCTATACCTTACCAGCTAAGGATTCCAAATTTGGTGTGTGAGTTCATCTTGGGATGGAAGAGTGTCACGTACCATTTTCAGATCACTGTGACCTTGACCATGACCTTTGACCGATTTTACAAAAAGCTTGTCCGGAGCATATCTCCTTTACCTTACCAGCTACAGATTCCAAATTTGGTGTGTGAGTTCATCTTGGGATGGCGGAGTGTCGCGTACCATTTCCAGGTCACTGTGACCTTGACCTTTGACCTCGATTTTAAAAAAAGCTTATACCTTACCAGCTACAAAAAGCTTGTCCGGAGTATATCTCCTATTCCTTACCAGCTAAGGATTCCAAATTTGGTGTGTGAGTTCATCTTGGGATGGAGGAGTGTCGCGTACCATTTTCAGATCACTGTGACCTTGACCATGACCTTCGACCGATTTTACAAAAAGCTTGTCCGGAGCATATTTCCTTTACCTTACCAGCTACAGATTCCAAATTTGGTGTGTGAGTTCATCTTGGGATGGCGGAGTGTCATGTACCATTTCCAGGTCACTGTGACCTGGACCTTGACCTTTGACCTCGATTAAAAAAAGCTTATACCGTACCAGCTACAAAAAGCTTGTCCGGAGTATATCAACTATACCTTACCAGCTAAGGATTCCAAATTTGGTGTGTGAGTTCATATTGGGATGGAGGAGTGTCGCGTACCATTTTCAGATCACTGTGACCTTGACCTTGACCTTTGACCGATTTTACAAAAAGCTTGTCCAGAGCATATCTCATATATCTTACCAGCTACGGATCCAAAATTTGGTATGTGAGTTCATCTTGGGATGAGGGAGTGTCGGGTATCATTTTCAGGTCACTGTGACCTTGACCTTTGACCTCGATTTTACAAAAAGCTTATACCTTACCGGCTGCAAAAAGCTTGTCCGGAGTATATCTCCTATACTTTACCAGCTACAGATTCCAAATTTGGTGTGTGAGTTCATCTTGGGATGGAGGAATGTCGCGTACCATTTTCAGGTCACTGTGACCTTGACCTTGACCTTCGACCTCGATTTTACAAAAAAGGTTGTCCAGAGAATATCTCCTATACCTTACCAGCTACGGATTCCAAATTTGGTGTGTGAGTTTATCTTGGGATTGCGGTGTGTCGCTTACCATTTTCAGGTCACTGTGACCTTGATCTTTGACCTAGATTTTACACAAAGCTTGTCCGGAGCATTTCTCCTATACCTTACCAGCTACGGATTCCAAATTTGGTTTGTGAGTTCATCTTGGGATGGCGGAGAGTCGTGTACCATTTTCAGATTACTGACATTGACCTTTGACTTCAATTTTACAGTCTGGAGCATATCTCCTATACCTTACCAGATACAAAAAGCTTGTCCAGAGCATATCTCCTATACCTTAAACGTTGACAATCAACCCAGGGTCCTTTTTAACGTTGAGAATGACTTGGGGTCCTTTTTAACTAAGTTTTGACCCTTGGCTCTTTTCTTAGCTATCATAATCGTCAAAGGTTCTGTTTCTAATGTTAAGAACTGACTCCTGTGTCATTTTTTACAGCATCAAAATTTCATGTTACACCTGCATTACATTGTATTGTTTTTCCGCCAAAATGCATTTCGGTGTCAAACACTTTGGGGGCATTTGTCACCCGTGACGACTCTCTTGTTCAAATATTATTTCGTTTCTTCAAAAATGGTAATTATGGTGATTTTCTTTCTATTCGACAATTTCCGGTGATCCCAAATGAACAGCCAAAATGTTGAAAGTTGTATGTGCAGTTTACCGAAAACAATTCGCTGCCCCTAGATCTATGCACAATTTAGGTAGGAGATTCAAATTTTTGGAACCGTTTGTAGATTATTATGCGCGATTGGCACGCATTGGTTCTATTATTCTATGCGGGATCTTTGGATAATATGCATGAATCGCGCATCCTAGACTAGACACCGGAAATAGTCTGTGACTCTGCACAACAATGTTTAAACAAACCCTTTGTCTGTAATAGTTCTACATCTGCATTATCCACCCTAATGCATGATATCACATTCAATATACACTTGTTATGTGGCTATTTACATGTAGTAGTATATTTCAAATACTGAAGATTTGGAGAATCAGATTTCATGATTTCTTTTATTTTGCAAATTTTACAACTCTGCAGTCTATGTATGTTTAAAAGTAGCCAGTTAGTCAAGAAACATATTTATAAGTGGATTTAATTTAAACAGTAAATTAACTAAATCTAAATTCAACTGTTCTGATAATTATGTATTCAAACTTTTGTTTTTTTAGGGGATGTACATGAAGGTTGTGGTAGTGGTCTAGTGGATCTATCAGGCATGACATGCTCCTAGATTCCTGTCTAAAACCTCTTAACATACTGAAAAATAGTTATAAAAATCAAAGTACATGTTAAGAGTCATGCAGGAAACACCGCATACAAAAAACACACCCGCCCAAACAGCACCACAATAAACAGTAAAATGTACATGTATATAAAAGACACGAAGAGACACACAAAGGTAAAACAAACATACAATAGGGGAAGATGGAAGTACCGCCTTGGAACGGTCAGTGACAAAAGTCACTGGGGGTTAAACCGGTTATTGGGCGCCCAACCTCACACTTATTCCATCCCCACCCTAAAAGACAAACAGTGTAAATAAACGTATCCCCTCTCCGACTAATCTACAACAATCGCGATGGCAAATACAGTGCATGGTAAAGTGTAAAACGAAAACATATTTACGTGAAGTAACTGTATCCACCTATCGCTAGTGTACTCAATGACTGAGCTGCAAACAGAGTAACTGTAGAGAAGTAATAAAGGGTACGACAAAAACGAGATTTAACAATTATCTGACGTCCTCCTTCCGTTTCAGGATTTAAGAGGTCGCCTTCATGGAGTACTAAATCTTTCTAGTCGGCGTACATGCAAAGATGCCAGCGTGATTGCCAACTGTAAAAGGGCTGACAACCAGATATGCAGTATGTTGTAGTACCATAAGATCATATCCCTTTTTAATGAATTTTTAATGTATTTAGTGAACAAAGTCAGAAAATGTGTATGTCCAATAATTTTACGAAGTTTGTATATCACATCACCATAAAATTCAGGATGTGAAACACCGTGTAGCAGAAATGCCTTACGATTACATTTGTACTTGCCAATAAGTGAGCGATTTCGATAATAAAATTTAGAGAATATTTTTCTTAGTTATGATATCTATAACCTTGCTTAAGTAGTTTTCAGTTAAAATGAGATTTCGATTGTTAAAATCGTCAACAGAAGAACAAGCTCTAGGGAAACGAATAAGTTGAGATATATAAACCCCGTAAGATGGTGCACGGGGAACATCTCCATCAAGGTTAGGGACATTTACAATATTAAAATCAAAATCATGTCTTTTGTCATAAATTTTGGAAGAAATTATTCCATTGTCAATTTTAAGGTCTAGATCGAGAAAAGCCGCACAAGTGTCGGAAGGGTTAGCTTTATTCAATTTGAGTTCTTTTGGGTAAATGGTAGGAATCAACGCATCAAAGAAAGGGTTATCTAAATTGAAAATATCATCCAAATATCGAGAGGTATCATTGAAAGCATTTACAGTATGACATCTTCTTGTGATTATGGGTTCAAACTCAACATGAAATCTCTGTCATAGCAGTGTTACAACCACTTTTGCAATAATAACCAGAATTGCAATAAATTTATTGCAAAACTGGTTGGGATGTAAAATGGGTCCAAATTCGTATTGCAATTACTTGACAACCACTTTTGCAATAAAAACCAGAATTGCAATAAACTTTTCTACATTGGAGAAATGAGTTATTCATGTATCGGCGGCAGTTGTTAACAGACGCGAACATCTCAAATGGACACATCGCAATGCCAACAAAGCCTAAATGGGCTTATCAGCACATTATGAAACCAACCTTATATCGTCTCTTTCTGTTTGAACATTGGGGATTCACAGCGTAGTCCCAACCACTTTTGCAATAAATTTATTGCAAAACTGGTTGGGATGTAAAATGGGTCCAAATTCGTATTGCAATTACTTGACAACCACTTTTGCAATAAAAACCAGAATTGCAATAAACTTTTCTACATTGGAGAAATGAGTTATTCATGTATCGGCGGCAGTTGTTAACAGACGCGAACATCTCAAATGGACACGTCGCAATGCCAACAAAGCCTAAATGGGCTTAACAGCACATTATGAAACCAACCTTATATCGTCTCTTTCTGTTTGAACATTGGGGATTCACAGCGTAGTCCCAACCACTTTTGCAATAAATTTATTGCAAAACTGGTTGGGATGTAAAATGGGTCCAAATTCGTATTGCAATTACTTGACAACCACTTTTGCAATAAAAACCAGAATTGCAATAAACTTTTCTACATTGGAGAAATGAGTTATTCATGTATCGGCGGCAGTTGTTAACAGACGCGAACATCTCAAATGGACACATCGCAATGCCAACAAAGCCTAAATGGGCTTATCAGCACATTATGAAACCAACCTTATATCGTCTCTTTCTGTTTAAACATTGGGGATTCACAGCGTAGTCCCAACCACTTTTGCAATAAATTTATTGCAAAACTGGTTGGGATGTAAAATGGGTCCAAATTCGTATTGCAATTACTTGACAACCACTTTTGCAATAAAAACCAGAATTGCAATAAACTTTTCTACATTGGAGAAATGAGTTATTCATGTATCGACGGCAGTTGTTAACAGACGCGAACATCTCAAATGGACACATCGCAATGCCAACAAAGCCTAAATGGGCTTAACAGCACATTATGAAACCAACCTTATATCGTCTCTTTCTGTTTGAACATTGGGGATTCACAGCGTAGTCCCAACCACTTTTGCAATAAATTTATTGCAAAACTGGTTGGGATGTAAAATGGGTCCAAATTCGTATTGCAATTACTTGACAACCACTTTTGCAATAAAAACCAGAATTGCAATAAACTTTTCTACATTGGAGAAATGAGTTATTCATGTATCGGCGGCAGTTGTTAACAGACGCGAACATCTCAAATGGACACATCGCAATGCCAACAAAGCCTAAATGGGCTTATCAGCACATTATGAAACCAACCTTATATCGTCTCTTTCTGTTTGAACATTGGGGATTCACAGCGTAGTCCCAACCACTTTTGCAATAAATTTATTGCAAAACTGGTTGGGATGTAAAATGGGTCCAAATTCGTATTGCAATTACTTGACAACCACTTTTGCAATAAAAACCAGAATTGCAATAAACGTTTTCTGGATGAAACAAAGAAGTGACTGTTGCATTTCGGGTAGTTGCTAATGGTTGCAAACATCTTAATAGGATATACCCGGATGCAATTAAAGCCCAAATGGGCTTATCAATAAACTAGAAAACCAATCATTTATCAGTGTTTTCTCTGTTTGAACATCGGCTGGATTGATAAATTAGCCGATTATAGGATTATTTGTTTCAAAGGTAGTTGCAAACATCTTTTTAAAGCTAATTCGGATAATGTGGAAGTCTAATCGGCTTATCAGTCAACTATGACATTGGCCAAAAAGTACCTGTTCTGAACTTACATGTTCGAAATTTGACAGGAATAATAACAATGAAGACGAGTTTGCCATAGTCTGCTAGATCAGACACCTTTTCAAGAATTACAAACTGTTTATTGCGAAATTGGTTGGGATGTAAAAAGTTACATAATTTGTATTGCAATTGTTCGACAACCAGTTTCGCAATAAAACCCAGAATTGCAATAAACTTTTCTTCATTGGAGAAATGAGTTATTCGTGCTTTGACAACAGTTGTAAACATAGGCGAACATCTCAAATGGACACACCCAAATGCCAACAAAGCCTAAATGGGCTTATCAGCACATTATGAAACCAACCTTATATCGTCTCTTTCTGTTTGAACATTGGGGATTCACAGCGTAGTCCCAACCACTTTTGCAATAAATTTATTGCGAAACTGGTTGAGATGTAAAAAGTGTCTAAATTCGTATTGCAATTACTTGACAACCAGTTTTGCAATAAAAACCAGAATTGCAATAAAATTTTCTAGGTATAAGAAATCATTTACCGGTGCATTTTGGGTAGTTGCTAATAGTTGCAAACATCTTAATAGGACATACCCGGATGAAATCAAAGCCCAAATGGGCTTATCAGTAAATAAGGAAACCAATCATTTATCAGTGTTTTCTCTGTTTGAACACCGACAGGATTGATATCTTTCTAAATCTTTTTAAAGCTAATTCGGATAATATGGAAGCCTAATAGGCTCATCAGCCATCAATGAAATTGCCCAAAATCTACCTGTTCTGAACTTATATATTCGAAATTCGACTGGAATAATAACAATGAAGACGAGATTTCCATAGTCTGCTAGATCAGACATCAGACATCTTTTCAAGAATTGCAAAATATTTATTGCAAAACTGGTTGGGATGTAAAATGTGAAATAATTTGTATTGCAATTATTTGACAACAAGTTTCGCAATAAAACCCAGAATTGCAGTAAACTTTTCTCCATTGGAGAAATGAGTTATTCGTGCTTTGGCAACAGTTGTAAACGTATGCGAACATCTCAAATGGACACATCGCAATGCCAACAAAGCCTAAATGGGCTTATCAGCACATTATGAAACCAACCTTATATCGTCTCTTTCTGTTTGAACATTGGGAATTGACAGCGTAGTCCCAACCACTTTTGCAATAAATTTATTGCGAAACTGGTTGGGATGTAAAATGGGTCCAAATTCGTACTGCAATTACTTGACAACCAGTTTTACAATAAAAAAACAGAATTGCAATAAACTTTTCTGGATGAAACAAAGAAGTTACTGTTGCATTTCGGATACTTGCTAATAGTTGCAAACCTGGTAGTAGGATAAAACTTATAAGTAAATTTTGGAAACCAACCATATACATGTACATGTAAAGGTAAAAGTGAGGTGTAATGTTATGAACTATATACATGTACATATTCTCCCGACTTCACAATTTACCCCTTAGCACTGGGTTATATGTCGGCCATTAACATTCAGCGCCCAATGCAGCTTATTTCCCTCACAGGAACCCATTTATACACCTGGGTGGAGAGTATTAATCGTGGGATGCATTTATTGTTCAGAAAATATATGATAGCCCGATGGCAAGATTCGAACCGGGGACCCTCCGATCCCAAGTCTAACCTCCTACCACTGGACCACCACTCCAACAAATGTATTTCAATGTTTTGTATATTTAAAAAAGCTGGATCTGAGGTCTTTTTAAAGCTAATTCGGATAATATGAAAAATTAATAGCCTTATCAGAAAAACACGAGTTTGTCGAAATAACATCCATTTTAGCTCACCAGAACGTGCTCAGGGTGAGCTTTTGTGATCGCTTGGTTTCCATTCTCCGTTAGCTTGCGTCGTGCGGTGTCCGTCGTGTGCCGTCAGTCGTCAACAATTTGAACATTTAAAAATCTTCTCCTCTGAATATACAGGGTTGTCAGGTTTCATATTTGGCACTTACCATCATATTTAAGTCCTCTACAAAAGGTATATAAATTATGTCCCTGGGGTCAAAATTGGTCCCACGCCAGGGGGCCTTGTTATCTATAGAAACATATAGTGAAAACTTTGAAAATCTTCTCTGAAACTGGCAGTTTTCCAGCTTTAATATTTGGCATATATTTATGTTATAATATAGATCTGATTCCAGAGTATTTGCTATGCCCAAAATCTGTGTTAATGTATCCGTATAAAATTAATATAATTATTATTCAGGATATCATTATTATTTACATGTATATAAATGTAACAAAAGCACGGTGTACGGTCAACAGTGTGAAATCTAGTCAGTCATAAAACTGTTTTCAATCTATTCCGAAATGATCGTGTTTATCCTTAACTCAGTGAATATTTATGTAAGAAATAATGGCATCATGAATAATAATTAGATTAATTTTAAAAATGGCATATTAAACTGTAGGAACTATAGAATCATATATATTTCATTCCATAAGCAAACAGAACAGACCCTGATCAGATGGCCCCCACGAGAGCTATCTGATCTAATTCTACTCTGTTTGTAAATGCGGAGAAAGGCGCATTTATGCAGGAAAGGGTTCAAAGTCGTTATTTTTCAAAGAGTGTTAACATATATTGTTTAAGTGTATTAATGGTATAATAATATAATTTCAATGCTTATATTAGTTACAATTTGCATGCACTATTTCACTTTGTAACTTCCATACAAACTGACTTTTACTTGTAATAATTAAAGTAATCATTCAAGTATTCAAGTATTTATATATTATATTAATTCCTTTTTTGGAATATTGTCTTCATTGAGATAATAATGGGCAAATATGTAAATGATCACATTTGGTCAGTTCTGGTTTGTGTTGATAACCTATTCTAGGTTTTGTTATCATAAGATATTTGCAGATGAAGAAGCTACCAAACATACTAACGACCAGCCAATCCTCAACACAGACAAACATTATATACGGTTGATTACGTAATTGGCTGATAAGCCCATTTAGACTTTGTTGGCATTCGGATGTGTCCTATCAAGATGTTCGCATTTTTAGCTCACCAGAGCACAAAGTGCTCAGGGTGAGCTTTTGTGATCGCCTGGTGTCCGTCGTCTGTCGGCGTTTGTTGTGCGTCGTGCGGTGTGTGTCGTGCGCCGTGCGTCGTCAACAATTTGAACCTTTAAAAGTATTCTCCTCTGAATCTACAGGGTTCTACAGTGTATAGATTTACCTAATATACCTTATAGAAATTTGTTAATATCATAGTTCTGAGGTTAAAATTGGCCCTTCCCTGTTTGTTATACTTTAAAATAGACTTTTACACTATAAAGGTTCCACTGAGCCAGAAGGACTCCAGCTACTCAGTCTGTGTTATGCAATCACTGGAGAGGTCAATTTCCTGGTCAAAACTCTATAAAGTTGTCTGCTTCAGAATTAGTGTCTGTTTATTCACACTGTTTTTAACCCATTCCCTCATAGGCTATTTTCAGATCCTACCTCTTTGAATAAATCTACTGATAAGGAGCATGAATTAGAGAAACGGAAAATTTCAGAATTGCGTAGATTTGAAACCATTGTGATCAATAGAGCATTTACTCCTATGGAGCAAATGCTCTATTTATCACAATGGTTTCATAAAGTGGCTATTACAGAGGCGTAGAAAGGCGTTTTATGGAGGAAAAGGTTAATGCATATTAATCTTACAATTAACTTATGTACAAACCACATATGAAGTAACATACAGGTATGCGTCAGATCAGAATCCAAACTGTGTGCTAATTTCAGTCAAGTCATGCCACGAAATAAAGCTCCACCCCAGGGGAGGCCAGTTTTCTATAGAACATAGTTTTTATTGCAATTCTGGTTTTTATTGTAAAACTGGTTGTCAAGTAATTGCAATACGAATTTAGACACTTTTTACATCTCAACCAGTTTCGCAATAAATTTATTGCAAAAGTGGTTGGGACTACGCTGTGAATTCCCAATGTTCAAACAGAAAGAGACGATATAAGGTTGGTTTCATAATGTGCTGATAAGCCCATTTAGGCTTTGTTGGCATTTGGGTGTGTCCATTTGAGATGTTCGCCTATGTTTACAACTGTTGTCAAAGCACGAATAACTCATTTCTCCAATGAAGAAAAGTTTATTGCAATTCTGGGTTTTATTGCGAAACTGGTTGTCGAACAATTGCAATACAAATTATGTAACTTTTTACATCCCAACCAATTTCGCAATAAACAGTTTGTAATTCTTGAAAAGGTGTCTGATCTAGCAGACTATGGCAAACTCGTCTTCATTGTTATTATTCCTGTCAAATTTCGAACATGTAAGTTCAGAACAGGTACTTTTTGGCCAATGTCATAGATGACTGATAAGCCGATTAGACTTCCACATTATCCGAATTAGCATTAAAAAGATGTTTGCAACTACCTTTGAAACAAATAATCCTATAATCGACTAATTTATCAATCCAGCCGATGTTCAAACAGAGAAAACACTGATAAATGATTGGTTTTCTAGTTTATTGATAAGCCCATTTGGGCTTTAATTGCATCCGGGTATATCCTATTAGGATGTTTGCAACCATTAGCAACTACCCGAAATGCAACAGTCATCCAGAAAACGTTTATTGCAATTCTGGTTTTTATTGCATAAGTGGTTGTCAAGTAATTGCAATACGAATTTGGACCCATTTTACATCCCAACCAGTTTTGCAATAAATTTATTGCAAAAGTGGTTGGGACTACGCTGTCAATCCCCAATGTTCAAACAGAAAGAGACGATATAAGGTTGGTTTCATAATGTGCTGATAAGCCCATTTAGGCTTTGTTGGCATTGCGATGTGTCCATTTGAGATGTTCGCGTCTGTTAACAACTGCCGCCGATACATGAATAACTCATTTCTCCAATGTAGAAAAGTTTATTGCAATTCTGGTTTTTATTGCAAAAGTGGTTGTCAAGTAATTGCAATACGAATTTGGACACGTTTTACATCCCAACCAGTTTTGCAATAAATTTATTGCAAAAGTGGTTGGGACTACGCTGTGAATCCCGAATGTTCAAACAGAAAGAGACGATATAAGGTTGGTTTCATAATGTGCTGATAAGCCCATTTAGGCTTTGTTGGCATTGCGATGTGTCCATTTGAGATGTTCGCGTCTGTTAACAACTGCCGCCGATACATGAATAACTCATTTCTCCAATGTAGAAAAGTTTATTGCAATTCTGGTTTTTATTGCAAAAGTGGTTGTCAAGTAATTGCAATACGAATTTAGACACTTTTAACATCTCAACCAGTTTCGCAATAAACATTTTGTAATTCTTGAAAAGGTGTCTGATCTAGTAGACTATGGCAAATTGGTCTTCATTGTTATCATTACTGTCAAATTTCAATTATATATTAAGTTCAGAACAGGTAGTTTTTGGCAAGTTCATGGTTGACAGATAAGCCCATTAGGCTTCCATAATATCCGAATTAGCTTTAAAAAGTAAAGTTCAACAACTTTCGAAACAAACAATCATATAATTGACTAGTCTATCAACCCATCCAGTGTTTAAAAAGAGAAAACACTGATAAATGGTTGTTTTCCTAATTTACTGATAAGCCCATATGGGCTTTGTTTTCGTCCGGGCATGTCATGTAAAGTTGTTTGCAACTACTAGCAACTACCCGAAATGCAACGGTAACCTAATTCTTAAATCTAGAAAAATTTATTGCAATTCTGGTTTTTATTGCAAAAGTGGTTGTCAAGTAATTGCAATACGAATTTGGACCCATTTTACATCCCAACCAGTTTCGCAATAAATTTATTGCAATTCTGGTTATTATTGCAAAAGTGGTTGTAACATAGCAGTACAAAAACAAATCTGCGACAAGTGGTGCACAATTCGTACCCATAGGAATACCAATTACCTGACGGTATATAGCATTCCTATAACATACAAATATGTTATCCAGAAGGTAGGTTAGTGATTCACAAACTTCTAAGCAAGACCAATTGGTGTAATATTTCATCGGCTTGTCAGTAAAGAAAGCTTTTTTAGCATTACAAGCGAGAAATGATGTTTTTTCTCTGGCAAAAACTTTCTGGATTAAGCTTGTAAGTTTATTTTTAATTAGATCATGGGGAAGGGTTGTGTACAAAGTAGAAAAATCGTATGTGCTTACAGCGGATGCAAGAAACCTTTTGTTCTTAAGTTTGTTTAACACTTCTGAGGAGTTTTTAATAGACCAAAAGATATTTATTCCAGAATTTTCATAAGTCTTAGCACAATAGTCTAAGTTAGCTTCTGCTCCAAACTGCCAATTTCCATAAATGCTCTCAGTGTAGTTTAATGGAAGAACAACTCCCTGGCTTAGTCATAGAGGGAGTCTAGGTTCAAATCCTAGCACTGGCTATTGGAAATGCTTTTTGGAGTCAGTAAGTGCTATAGACAACCATTAAACAGAAAACAATAATTGTCCCAAACTAATTTTATGATACTATATGCACTTTATGTGTCAATTGCTTTAGCAGGGTGACAGATAGGGATTATGTTTTGTATGGCATCTTTTTGTTTGGTCACATTTCTGCTGGCAACGCTTATGTTGTAATTTCTCACTTTCGTGCTCATGTGTATCTCAAAATAGATAAAATATTAACTAATTTAAACTGGATCTTGATTCATGTACAGGGGGTTTATATAGCTAATATTAGAACTTTACACAGTTATTTGGCAGGGTGTACGGGCTGGTATGACCGGGTTAGATCCCGTATTTCCTGAGGCATTAGCCGAAGGAAATACGTGGCCTAACCCGGTCATACCAGCCCGTACACCCTGCCAAATTACCGTGTAACGAATTTATTACCAGTCAGAGGTCCGATTTACCTAATTAAGAAACGATCAACTCTTATTTTTGCTGACATTAGATCTCTAATTACATGACGACATGACAAGGAAAACATGACGTCACCACAGAGAAAATATAACGTCGTCTCAGAGCAATTTCGTAAGAGGAATTCAAACTTCACTTGTAAACATTTGAGTTTAAACGGTTACACGTTGTACTGATAAGTTGATAGTGTCAAATTGAGGAACGTATGAGGAACAGTTTTTTACGTTTACTATCGATTATTTGGTCGTTATCCATCCAGAATTATAGGAGTAAGGACGATATGAAATTTCGAATCGACGCTAAAAACAAAAACAAACCGAATGACGTCACGCGTCAAATTTGAATTTTGTATTCTCCGTGGAAGCCGCTGAATACGATACTGTACACCCCGGCAGTTTTTGGCAAACTGACCAATCGAATTCCAAGGATTTGCTCTGACTGGTAATAATTGAGTTTACCTTGTATGCATTAATTATCAACATTTCATTGTCAACCAATATCAACTCATCCTCTCGTTTCAAAATTGCAAACACAAACATGATATGTACGAGTTTTCAATACTACATGTAATTGTTAATTAACTTTAACAGTGAGTGTCCTGATTTTGTCTAGCCTGCTTGTGGTCAGCTCAACAGTTGCCAAAGTGGCAGTTGTGTATGTGCATGCATATGTCTGTCCGTTTGTCTATTTGATTTTGTCACAGCCATACCATTATTTTGCATCAACATGTCTCCATATAATTTGGCCCATATCACAAGTAGACAGTGTTTCAGGTACAAAGACCTTGACTCTAGCATCACACATTTTGAAATGTATCCCAGATGTAAATTTGTTCATTCAATGGGCCAAATTTTATTTGATGTATGACTTTACCACTGTATTTGCCGTCGCGGTTGTTGTAGATTAGTCGGAGAGGGGATACGTTTATTTACACTGTTTGTCTTTTAGGATGGGGATGGAATAAGTGTGAGGTTGGGCGCCCATAAACCGGTTTAACACCCCCCAGTGACTTTTGTCACTGACCGTTCCAAGGCGGTACTTCCATCTTCCTCCTAAATTGTATGTTTGTTTTGTCTTTGTGCGTCTCTTGTTGTTTTTTCTACTTATGTACATTTGCTGTTTCCTTGTGTTGCTGTTCGGGCGAGTGTTTGTTCTGTATGTGGTGTTTCCTGCATGACTCATTTTTGTACTTTAATTAGGTGCTAGTAGATAGTGTGATTTTTGTGTAATTTTGTAGGAATAATCGGTGCTATGTTTAACCCTTTCCCTGATGAATATTCATGAAGGAAATAATGACTTTATGAATACTAATAAGATTATTTTTTAATAATGGTATATAACACATGACATTTCGGCTCAGGCAGAAGATGAAGAATCAGATTTATATTACATCATAAGCAACAGAGCAAACCCTGACCGGCTCCTACATTTAGACCTCATCACCTATTGCCTTAGAAGAACACTGGCCACTATAATAATTATTATCATCATCATCATCATCATCATCATCATCATCATCATCATCATCATCATCATCATCATCATTTTATGTAGGAGTCATCTGGTCTGGATCTAGTCTGTTTGCAGATGATTAAAAACACGTTTATATGAAGAAAAGGGTTATTTTGACATGCATCTTAAGCACATTAGACAGTTTACCATGAACGAGATTGTAAACTCTTGTTTTGAATTATCTTTAATGTTTCCTTTACTAAGTAAGGCGTGAAATGCACCTACTCGTACTTTCTTTAAATTCTTTATTTATAGTTTTACTTCATTGCTCACAGACAGTACAAATTTCTGTGCTCACATCATGTCACATGTAAAAATGTCGATGGTCGATTCCCGTTAGAGGCAGTGCCTTAGTTATATTAGTTTTCTAATACGAGTACGCTCCCTTCACATTTGTTGACGTGCAGATTTTACACCGGAAATGACCGATATATTTATGCGCATGCGTACCCTTTCGAATTGCATATTTTACGGGACTTGCAGATTTTACAGTACAAGTGTAGACGTGACTTCGCTCTACATTCGTACAGGTTTATTTGACTTTGCACTACAATCATATTGGTTTGTGTTACTTCCCGCTACATTCATACTGATTTGCGTGTATACATTCGTTCTACATTCGTACTGGTTTGCGTAACTCCAAACTACATTCGCATTGGTTTGTGTGAATGTGCACTACATTCGTATTGGTTCATGTGACTCCAAACTACATTCATACTAGGTCATGTGACTCCAAACTACATTCGTACTGTTTCGTGTGACTTCGCTCTACATTCGTACTGGTTCGTGTGACTCCGGACGTCATTCGTACTGGTTTGTGTGACTTCACACTACATCTATTGTACTGGTTCGTGTGACTTTGCTCTAGATTCGCACTGATTTATGCGACTTCACATTACATTCATTCTTGTTTTTGTTACTTCGCACTACATTTGTACTGGTACCGCACCCGGGTTTCTCTGTAATCCTTTCCCCTCTTTCTGGGGCGTCCAGTTAGCCCATAGTGAGCAGAAACGGACGTTAATCAACAAAACAAACAAACAAACATTTGTACTGGTTCATATGACTTCACACTACATTTGTACTGGTTCATATGACTTCGCACTACATTTGTACTGGTTCATATGACTTCGCACTACATTTGTACTGGTTCATATGACTTCGCGCTACATTTGTACTGGTACCTGTGACTTCGCACTACCTTTGTACTGGTTCCTGTGACTTCGCAGTACATTTGCACTGGATCATGCGACTTCTACATCTACTAGTTCACATTAAATCTTGCAATATTCTTGTGGTATTTTCGAAGAACGTCCGTGATCGCTCGATTCGTTATACTTATTGCATCATCTGTACAGTTTAAGCACAACTGCGACAGGGCAGTACCGAATGTCTCTGTAGTTGTTCACGGATATGTTTATTCGTCATACTTTGCGACCATTTGTGTTTTGATTTGGACAAACAATTAGACCCCGACTATTCATTAATACGGTTATTCTGTATCTTCTAGAAATCTAAACTGTTCGACACCTGGAGTGCGATCTAGTACATGTAGAGAGCGAGTGGGTGGGGTTGACCCTTTCCATAAGTGATATCTAGGTAAGAAATAATGACCGTATGCATATCAATTAGATGAGTTTTATAATGACATGACAGAAACTGTAAAATCAGATATATGTATACTTCAATAAGCACACATATACGTGTATGATAAATTGGCTTCTATAGGAGCTGGGTCTACCCTGTTTGCAAAAACACGAAATGCGTATCTGTGAGGCAATGAGTTGATAGATAATTAACTATGTGCATGTAACTGCCGTCTGCTAAAATTGTCTTCTGTTACAGTTTTCAAAGTAAGCTTTTCTTTAATTTCTTTTCAAAAAATACAGCTAGCATATCAGACACTTCAAATCATGTTGAGACATCGAGTTACATAGATTCGCCGCTAGTTTGTGTCTGGAAATGAGGCAGTCAATGATTTGCAGTCGACAATTCGACATTTTGTAGACAACAATTCGACAATAGGCAGACGACAGTCAGTGTGCCCATGAATCCTAGATGATGCTTTTAATGATGTTTTCGCACTTAATGTTACTATTGAATGAATACAGTAAACCACTCTAAATCGGACGTTTCAATTTAGTATAAATATCGGCCTTGGAGACAGGTGACAGCTTAATGCAGGGCGAAAGTCATGCAGAACTCTCCTCTAGGAGCTATCTGAACGACGTTCACTCTACATTAAGCATACACCTGCCTAAAACTATTTATTTTTTTCTCTAGTATAATTCCGGTTTAGAGGGGTTATACTATATATGTATTACAATAAAGATGTCCCTGCAGACATTAAATGACCATGTTCTGCGGAAATAAAATCTATGATAAAAGGTAGAGATGAAAATCTCCATTAGTGAGAGGCATTTCAGGATAGGCCTAATATAGATCTAGCTGATAGGTATTTGTTTTGGTGTGTGAAAATTATTTCATCGAGTGAACGCCGAATATTGATATTTTCACGACTCGTGAAAATATCAACGTCCATTGTTCACTCGATGAAATAAATTTGAAACATACATTTAAACAATATTTGTCAGAGAATTTTACCTGATAAAGTCATTATGCATGCATTGTTAACGCCAGTGTGTTGTCGGAAAATCACTCAAAATAATCTAGCGCCACAAAACAGTGACGTCACACGGTGAATAAAATCAATTAAATTTATTGATTCAGAGTAAACCCTTATCGCTCTGTAAAAATAGTGTCACCTCAAAGTCTGATGCGGTGCTATGTTTCACTTCTTCCGGCTCGCTCAATATTTTGAGACTATAGTGCTCCCTCCCTACAACGACACCCTTTGGGATACAAAGATCGTATGTGTTGTTCAGAGGGAGTTGTTATAGGGAGGGAAAATAAAAAATAATTAGCTTTTTTGCAGATCCCCAAATAAGGTGTACTTCGAGAACTAAAACCGTTATGCCTCCATCAAACCCTATGTTGTGACCACTCTTTAGAATCTTCACACAGTGACGATTCTAAAGAGTGGTCACAACATAGGGTTTGATGGAGGCAAAAGTAAAATACGATGGAAAAAAGTTGTTTCTGGAGACTTGTTGTTTCGGAAACAGTGGCATGCGTTGTTGTAAGGAGGGAATCGTTATTCAGAGGGCGCACTGTATAGACAGATTAGTTCATGGCGAAACGTTTCAAGCAAACGCAAATCGAAGTCGATCATAACAGGATGTACCTTTACAGTGAATCCCTTCTAAACAGGACGTTAAATTAAGTATACAGTTAAACCTCTCTGTAACGACCACTAAATTGTGTTAATTAGTTGGTATTTAGGACAGATGGCTGCTTCAAGCAAGATGAAAGTAAAACAGAACGCTCCTATAGGAGCATTCTGTTTTACTTTCAACTGTCTATAACCCTTTCCCTCATACAAACGTGTTTTCACGCATTTGCAAACAGAGTAGATCCAGATCAGAGGCTCCTAGAGGAGCCGTCTGATCAGGGTCTACTCTGTTTACTAATGAAATTTGATTGACCTGTGTCTTTAGTTTCTAAAATGGCTACAATGCTCCATCTCCCCTATCTCATTTTAACTATTTTGTCCATGAATAATCAGTAGATTATGAAATTTGAAATAAACATAGAACAGGGAAAGGGTTAAGCAGTCACCTGCCTTTAACACTAACTCAATGATGTAATTTAGTGGCCGTTATAGATTTTTTTCTGTAAATATCGGTCTTGGAGACACCGACACTGTCACACAGATGGCAGGTGACAGCTCAATGCAGTGTAGACGTCATACAGAAAGCTCCTAGATGAACTTTCTGTCTGACTTTCACCCTACATTAAGCAGCCACCTGCCTAAAAGTATCTAAATTCTTCTCTACTTGAATTCCAGTTTAGAGGGGTTCTCTTCCCGACGTCACAACATTGGGTTTGGTTGACACAAAGGCTTTTAAAAGCATTTGAAATATGTCCTATACATTTAGCTTTGTTTACAATAATCGATTATTAACCGGCCATCAATCGGTTTCATCAAATCAATAATCTCCAATTCTCAACACCAGTAACTAGACGACTGTATTGAAGCAGACGACATTTTCGAGTCTGTAAACGACACAGCTGATGGTCAGTCAAAAAATCTACGGTTTAACGGTCTAATGACGTTTACTGGAATGCTTGGTGAATAATATATAAACCAAGGCATTCTTTTTATTTCATTTGACGATCGTAAATAAAGAAGGCGCCAAAATGTCTTTTTGTTTACTTTCTCTGCGTGTACGAGACAGTCAATTTGATATTGTAGCATAATTTGAATGATGACCTATACGAGGTGTATTCTTGCAGCAGTAAAAGAAAGTTAGTATCTGGCCATGTGAGTCTATTAACCCTATTCCGTTAATCGCGACATCACTAGCATTTGCAACATAGCTTAACCGTTTACTTCATCAATACGCTTTTCTACACCTTCGCAAACAGAGTAGACCCAGATCAGACGGCTCCTACTGGAGCCCTCTAATCAGGGTCTTCTCTGTTTGCATATAAAAATATATAGACATGATTCTACGGTTTCTGCCATTGCCAAACTTTCCTGTTTTCACGTGCCATGATAACAAATAATCTAATAAATATTCATGACGTCATTATTTCTTACATTTATATTCATGTCATCTAATGGTCATCCGTTATCATGCTAACCGCGACCTCATCCGCATCTGCAAACCACTTGAATCTAGATGAGATAACGAGTAACTCGGCGTCTCATCAGGATCCAAGCTGTTTTACTCTCGGTCAATAATTTCTAAAGCCTTTCGCTGCCAATGCCGGATCTGTGATTACCTATGCAAACAGTTTGGATCCAGATGAGACGCCGACTAACTCGGCGTCTCATCAGGATCCAAACTGTTTGTTACTGTTACAATTTTTGAAACAAAAATACGAAAAAATGAAAAATGAAAATTGTAGCAGGCGACAAAGTTTGCAGGCGACAAAAGTTGGCAGCGAAAGGGTTAATATCATGATCGGTTCGGAAGTAGTCTACATTATATATATATACGCCAGTAGGGTTGGTCGGTACCATCTCAGGGGAATAATTCTCATTGTGATATTTTACAACATATACATCTATAGAGTTAGAAAATATGTGGTAGCATTGCATCGATGGTAGCTTTCTATGTGTTATTGCGTTTTATATTATGCTATACATTATCCGCATTTAGAGACAAAATTAGCATTGAAAAGTAAAGCTAACGATTTAAGATTTACAACATTTGGTATCATACCCCAACAACGAAATTATGATGATATACCTGAATCAGGTTGTCAGTCTGACTGTCCTTCCATTTGTCCACCCAATATGTCCGTCCATCTATATGTCCGTCCATTCATCCTTCTGTCTGTCTGTCCATTTATAGACGCGTCCCAATCTGCAATTTTGCTTAAAACTTGATATTCTTATTATTTTAGTAACCAATGTACCTGCTAGTTATGTCTCCCCAACTAATATACTGGGGAAGCATATTGTTTTTGTGTGCGGCGTCCATCTTTCTGTCCGTCCGCACGTCTGCTCCCCCTCCGTCCGTCCGTTCGTCCGTCCGATTTCAATTTATCCGTGCGGTTTCTCCAAAACCTTTTATCGGATTTTCATGAAATTTCATAGGATTGATCAGCACTATGCCTAGTTGTGTTTATCTTATTCCTGTACCGGTTCGATGGTTTTCTGCAGAGTTATAGGACTTTGTATGCCCCCAACGACGCGCATATAGTAATCGCATTGTCCGTCCTTCCGTCTGTCCGTCCGTCCTTCCATCCGTCCGTCCCAAATTTCGTGTCCCTTGAATAACTTTTTTTTATCTGTGAATGGATTTCAAAATAACCAGGCACAAATGTTCACCACACAAAGACGATGTGTCGCGTTCAACTCCCTGGTCAATGGATCAAAGGTCAAGGTCATCCTTCAGGGTCAAAGGTCGAGGGCATAGTGTTTCACAAACGGTTTCCCCAAGACATGTTGTCGGATTTTCATGAAACTTAATAGGATTGATCTCACTATGCCTAGTTGTGCTTATATTATTTCTGTTCCGGTGGTTCGACGATTTTCCACAGTTCTAGGACTTTGAAATTTGTATATGGGAGACTTTGTCATCGCGGGGTGGATGGGGGCATCAGTTTTTGTATAAAAACAATTCTAGTTTCATTTGGACCTGATCATTATTTATTTATTGGTCCAGTTTCCACTTTATCCCAGAATAAGTTAGTAGCCTGTAAGATGGGATGTGGCGGGGTGTTCGTATTGGTTCGTACACAATTAAATATTCCTAGATGAACTATGGGTCATCCTTGATGGACATCTGTGTCAATCTAACATACATGTTTTTAGTGATTTCATTGTCGCATGGAGGTATCCAATACGGTTACAACACAATAAAGATCAATTACATTTTTGCATTTATAATCAGGATTTTAATATGTAGACCGGTGAATGGCACATCTGAATGACATGTTGTTTAAATTTAGAACAAGGGGCGGTTTAGTTAAAAAGTGAACAAAAACCCTCTGTGTCCTTTCTCTGAAAACGTTTGTTTTTCTCTGATCGTGGTCACTGACACATAAGCTACAGATAACATGTCATGTCATTGTTCTGCAATATCTTCTTCAACATGATTCCCATTAAACTGAGGTTGAAGGGATTGTCCCAAAGGTTATTAAAAAGGTTTTAACATGATTCATGTTTCGCATTTGCTTTACACTTGGCATATGAGGGTAGCTCTAAGATATGTTAACCTGGTGATAGGATAATGTAATTCTGAGCGGGAATGTTGAAGATCCAGAGAACAAGAGCGTTATTCTGATCTCCTCCAATCTCTCCTGTTGGATCATTCTTTGCCCTATATGGCAAATGAATGATAAAACTAACGTAAAGCAAACAATCGCCCTACTCACAAATACATGTATTCTCACCGGCGACTGACATAAGTGTAGAAATAGTCATTATAGGCATTCACATGTTTAAAACACAGACATCCCAATAATTCAATAATGTTGATTGCCTGACCACCCATTCAATGAACAAATAACATTGGCTAAACTATAATAATTTGGAAAATTTGGATTCTGAATTACAGCCTGGTCGTTTGTATTTTTGCGAGCGCTATGCAAAGTATTCGCTGCATAGTTGTTGAAGATTGCCCTCCGTCATTGCACAGCAAAGGTCGCGTCTGACATTACCTAAAAACTTATGGTGAATGTAGGGGACAGTCAAATGCCTGCACTTCATGTAACAATTTGAAGCAGATCTCCTATTTCTAACCAATTTAAGGACTTTGCTTAGAGGTTTTCTTTCCTGGTCGGGAATCCCACTGTGCTTGCCTTACTATTATAATAAAGGGTGTGCCAATGCGAAGTTACACATGAACTTATATTTTAATAGTGATGGTAATCTTCCTGGTGTCATGGAGTCATTGCTCCAGTCCCGCATCTCTAATATAGTGGGACGCTGGTGTATGTATAAGCATGAAAAGCCAAATACATTACGAAGTATTCTGTATTCTCTGACCAGGTTATACAAAGTTGATTTAGTACTTCAGTTGCATGTTCAGATGCTCATCTACTTCATCCAGTTAGTACTGAAGCGCCGGGACCTTCTTACTGTCATTAAAGTGTTTGCTGTATCTTTCTATTGCCAATGCAATGGTTGACTCTATTTACTTAGAAACCTCCCCAAATGCTTCCTAATCTGTTTAATTGTTATGCTTAGCATCTGATGACCAGACTCTCTACGTCGATGTCATCACCACAGTTCTTGATTGATTTTTCCCTTTATAATTTAAACATAATGTATATTCTTTTATGGACAAAGATTTTATACCACATTGATAATTAATTTCTGTTTGAGCAAACTCTATCCTATCTACTATTGCAGCACGATAACATGTACTTGGACATTGTTTACACAAGTCAATTTCTTCTGCAAAACTTACTAATGTGTTAGTGTTGCTTATGTCTAGCATATCATGAATTCTTTTATATCCATTATGTTTCAAATAGATAACAGATTGTTAAACTTTGATTTGGAGGTTCCCTCTCATGTTTTTGTCATTGCTTTTTGCTTTTGAAAAACCCATACTAAATATCACATTTTATGAATCCAAACGTATGTCGTGCAATACATTATTCTGAAGCTTCTTTTAACCAGAGCACACCTGACTAAACTCTGCATTACTTGCTGATAACTCAACGTTTTAATATATTATCACTATTCTGCCCTTGCTGTCTAACTTTATCACCAGTACCCAATGAAAGATTATTAAGTCCTTGACCTTTGTCAGCATGTGCTAATAGATGCATTAGAGATAGGGTGGGATACAGCAACTCTGGTTTAATTGATTCTTTAACGTGTATAGTGTATGGAATTGAAAACTGCAACACATACCTGCAACACATACCCTGTAACATTTACCCGACATCGGGCCAACCAGTCCACCTTAGTACTATTTCGAAAGTATTTTGTATGACCCGATCAGCGATCAAATTCACAACGTACTGTCCGAAAGCGAAAGCTGAACCGACTGAGCTAACTGAAATGCTGGCCTTAACATGTACCTATGTACAAACTAACAGATGGTCGGACAAAATACGTTTTACTTCAAATTACCTTGATGTGAAAACAGAATGTCTGTATAAGCATGATTGATATGGTAATCACCATTTTATGCTCTTATATATTATGTCTCGCAGCGTTTATGTTTCCAACTCATCATACACCAATGGGGGCTTTGCTTCAAACTTTCACAAATTGGCAACATTGGTGTGAAAATGACCGTTACGAAGGAAATGTTTGTTCTGACCATTTTATCCAGAGTTACAGGTCTTAGCAAATTTCTTCACTATAAAGCATATACATGTATTTGCACAAAACTTTCACAGATAAACAACTTGATATGAAGATGGGGAATAGTGTAGTAAGCAAAATTACGGGACTTTGTGTTTGTTTTTTTCCTCTAAAGTGCATACTTGATTAGAGACATCATCATAAGGAAGAGGGGGAGGGGATCCATTTCCTATTGTTCAAGTTTTAATGCTTATGATGAATAATGAATATATAAGAGTATATCATGAATAAGCTAGCTCTGAAGTGGTTGATCGGATATTTATAGTTTACCTGCTACAAACAAGTTTCATAAAGGGACATAATTTGGCCTAAACAATGACTGGATTCTGGCTCAAGGGGTTCTCATCGTTAATTTGGTCGTTGATATAATGATAATGAAATGCTGGTGAACTTTCATGGGGCTAACTCTTAAGATATTTCAGTTTTGGCACAATTTGAGTGTATGAAAGTTTAAAAAAGGGACATAACTCTTACAATTTGCATTAAGAGATACTAGATGTAAGGGTTCTAGTCTGAAGTCAATTCATTGCCATCATTACTGGGAATATACATATGAAGTTTTATGAGCCTATTTATAAAGATGATGAAGGTATGCAAAACTCCGGAGAAATTTTACTTCTGCAAAATACATATGAGTGTAAACATAATTCCATGTACGTATGAGCAATAATTTACATCATATAAACCACTTTTTGTGAAAAAATAACAACATAAATGATAGATGTGTAACTAAAGCTACAAGCCTTTCAATTTTCAAGTAGATACAGGCAGTAACAAGAGAGAGACATCAGTTTGAAATTTAATGATGTCTTTCCTTTAATGCTAGATTTAGAAAACACTATTTTTACGATGGGGTTAAAATTGGTGAAAAAAATACAAAAAGCTACCACCGATTTACTACTATCACATATTTTCTTATTCTAGACACTTATATCTTATCAAAAAGCACTGATAGCATTATTCCCCAAAGATGGTACCGATGGCTAAATTTTTGGCCTCTGGCTCATGGCCTAATATGCACATTTGCTAAATGCATGTTTATTTATATTAAACTTTATTGCTTATTGCACTTGTAAATTAAGAATGGCGCGGTTCAATGCTAGTAGTGCAAACACAGATTAAAAAACAGTCCTTATTATATGATATAAATGTTCAAATTTCACTCCCCCCCCCCGCCCTAACACTACTATATTTCAATCATAGCAAACCGTCCAATAATAAGCACATGTTCAGTATGTAACGGGTCATATTATTCATTCGCAGCAGAAATACTTAATATGCATGACGTCATTATTTCTTACATTAATATCATGGAGGAAAGGATTAAGAATCCGCTTGATCTTGATCTACACGGCATGCCTATGTTTTTCTGTATGAATATTTAGGATAAGTTGTAAAGGTATTTAGTGTAGTTTGTATAGCAAAAACTGTTAATATCACATAAGAGCCACCAAAAATCATAGGATACGACACAATTTGCCAGTGAAAGGGTTACCGTGCTAATATTATCTTAACCCTTTCCTTCTTATAAACGTATTTTCAATCATCTGCAAACAGAGTAGACCCAGATCAGACGGTTTCTATAGGAGCCGTCTGATCAGGGTCTGCTCTGTGTGCCAATGGAATTTGATAAATCTGTTTCTTTTCTTTCAAAAATGACTACAATGCTCAACCTTCCATTTTAACTATTTTCCCCATGAATATTCAGTAGGTATTGAAATTTATAATAAGCATAGAACAGTGAAAGGATTAATTCAATTCACCACCTGTCACTGTTACACAGTCGATGGCTATAAATACACACACCGTTTATAGGTTAGAATGCATACTGAATGCCAGTCAACCATATCCAGCAATACCTAGCTAAATAATAACCCGACATCTTAAACTTTCTTGATCTGTTTACTGTCATTCTGGTAGTGATCATCATATACTGACGGAGTACATGACAGTTTGATAATATGTTTTGTAAGCGGAGGAAAATATTATATATATTTTCATCAGTCATCGTTATCAGTATGGTAGCGTATGGCTACTACGGAAATGCTTTTGTCAACGAAAGTACTATACTGTACAATGGTTTCCACACAAGGTATGCTGTATTGTGCGTTGCAAAGCCAGACTTGCAAAAAGGCTTTACACAGGATCCTTACTGGAAGTATAGTTATTATATTCCTATAACGGTGCATGCATGGTGGAGACAAAAAGTTTTCAGTATCGTTGTCATTACCGGTGAAAATGTTTCAGAGAAGATATAGACAGAACACAAGATGTTTAAGGAAATGTACAAACTGATTAAGGACGTTCCTGGTATCAAGTTTGTTTACCTTTTTCCGGTTCCGTTATAAACACACGCATGTTCGAGTAAGTGAAAAAAAACCTCTGGAAAATTGTTCAAAGGATATAATCGTGAGTTAAGTTAATCTAGTGAAAGTGATTTTTTCGCAAGGAGGGCAGTGGGGTAACTATCGACCTGCAACTTTTGCTCAGTTTTGCGTTATTGCTTTGACTTTGAATCGCTCTGCTGTATAGTGTGGGTGCGGAATTTCTGTTTTAAGACCCCCACGGACTACGTTAAATTTGTCTCGTCACGCTTGACTGATCTCGATAGCATACTTAATGCCCGTGTGATTGCGCAATAGAAAGCACTATATTGTGAAACAGTCCCGTGTCCAGTTTTTACCACGGACAGTACAGGGCATTTCGTGAACGCATATTTGATCTGTTATAATAATAGAGAATGAGCAAGCGGCAACACTCATCATCGACCACTAGCGACATTGAAATAAATACAAGCGGAGTTCTTGACTCGTCGGTGTTCAGCGATACCACCGGCCAAAAGAAAAGCGCTGCGAAGGGTAAAAAGCAGAGGAAAACAGAGGGGCGACCGACAGAAGACAATTGATTCTTTTGTAGAGGTTGGGTCTAAAGCAGAGGGGGATATGATGGAAGGAAAATTGAATGCCATAAACGACAAAGTGTCCAAAATGTTGACGAAATATGATAAGGCATTTATAAAGGACATTGTCAAAACTACGGTGGAGGAGTTACGAGACCAGATACTCGGTACTCTGACGCGGCGGGTAGAGGTTCTTGAAGGCGAGATACATACAAAATCAGTGGAGATTGACTCTTATAAAAGTGCACTGAAAGAGAGAAAGAGTTTAATGATCTTAAGGAAGAAAATGTCAAAATGTCAGAAAGGTTAAAGAGAGAAGCGTCGTTAAGAGAAAAAGAGACCAATGAAATTGAACAGTACAGCCGTAGAAACAACATACGAGTTACAGGGATCTCAAATGATAGTGAAAAGCAGCAATCAGCTGAAGTGACCAGGTTATTGGTTAAGATACTTAACGAGAAATGTGGTATCGAGCTGGAAGAAAATGAAGTAGACATTGCCCACAGGTTGGGCAAATGGAAGAGAGGAGAAAATCGGCCTATCATTGCAAAATTCGTAAGGCGACAGGACAAGATCGAGGTCATGAAGAAAGCTCAAGCAGTACGTGCACATGGGCTTTACATCAACGAAGACCTAACAAGGCTGAACCAACAAGTCCTTGCGTCCATACGGCTGAAAGATAAGAAAAACGTCGTGAAATGCTGATCCTTTGAAGGAAAGCTGTTTGCAGTTTTCAAGGGTTCTACGGATTACGTCGAAGTAAAATATAAGGACTACGGGCTATGGCTAAGTAAGCCCTGGCCCATCGCGGAAGAAGATACTCATCTTTAGATCAGTTATTTTGGTGATCCTTTACTGACAGCTGATTTGTTTTTCTTACCCTGGTATATTGCTTTCGAAGACGACAGTGGATATACGTTTCTTTTGGTATACAGTTTACTGTATATAGTGTACATGTAACCGATTATGGACCGATGTGTCGCATGTGCATGCTTGTGATTTTGCTCCTAAAATTAACCGTGAAAAGTTTATGAGAGCTTCGAAGAACTTTATAAATGGAGATAGCATACAATTAGATAAATTTGTGAATAATAACTCTTTTTTATTCAAAATTCTCGACAATAAAATCACAAAAGATTGAGCGCGCAATTACGTTTATTACTATGATACCGTTATTGATTTGGAAGCCAAATTTTGCATAAAAATTGTCTTTGATATTTATGGCCAATCTCTTGTTTTAGGCCGGAGGATCCAAAATGCATATTAAGAAATGTGATCGGTGGCGTTTTGGAGGGACGTAAATACATATGCATGACATGTGTACTTTCGTCCTTGAAATATGACACTGAAATATGCCTTTCGATGTTCCGACTTCAAACAATACCGATTGTATCCCTTGCCATGCTTGTTAACACATTTACGCATTTAAGGCATATGATTTGCATTTATAAATATATTAAAATGTCAGCTTCCGCAGAAGTTGGTATATTTTAAAGATGCATATAATACTTGTACATAGAAAAACGTACAGCGTCAGATAGTAATGACTTCCTGTGAAAAAAAAAAAAAAAGAAGCTGACAAAAAAACTCAATGAAATTGATGAAACGTGGCTGTTATCTAAAGGTGACTGCACTTGAGGCTGGATATAGAAAAAACATGTAAATCCTCTCTCGGCCGCTACGGTTGTTGAGTATAAACTGTTCATAAATACAAAATACATTGTATATTATATGCATAATTAAACTAAATTACTAATCTATTAGTGTCCTGTCTTTTAGTAGACTAAGCGCAGTTTATAATGATGCAAAACATTTCTCGTGTAATGAGGATCATTGAAAGTATTGGAATAATACTCTGAAATGCATTCAATTAATGAGAGTATATTGCAATTTTGTTTGGATTCGGTTTTGATTCTACTTAATATTGTCAAAAATATTAAATATCCTTTCTGGGTAACTTTTGTCATTTGCAGAAAATGTGATATGCATGAGAATAGGGATACTATAGTTTAATTATAACAGGAGTGTTATCTCGACAGATAACAGGTTTTGGTCTCTGATCGAGCCATACTGTTTGTGAGACTTGATTTGGATCCTAAACTTTCATCCAAATCGTTATTCATTACTTAACCCTTTCCCCGTAGGACATACTCATGTAAAGCTGTAATGAATATTAATTTGATCTTTTTATAATGGCATATGTCACAGTGCAATTTGGCTCAGACCGGATCTGTAGAATCATGTCTTTATTGTACTGAAAGCAAACAGGACAGACCCTGATCAGGCGGCTCCTATAGGGTCGCCTGATCCGGATCTGCAATGTTTTTGCTAAAAGGTGAAAGGGCTTTTATATGGGAGCGGATGTAATAATTTACTATTTTTTAAGAAAACTTGAATATTAATTAGATACTTTTTTTTTAACAAAACAGCAAATGAACACAGGACTTTTTTATCCAGACAGAAACTTAGAATCTGCAGACCAGGCGACTCTTGGAGTGGTCTGATGTGGATCTGCTCTGCTTGTAAATGCGTGAAAATGCTTTAAAAGATTAGGGTCAATTTCATCTATACTGTGATATAAGAAAGTAGAGCATACCCTGATCAGGCGCATCCCGTGGGAGCCGTCTGGGCTGGGTCTGTGTTTTTTGCAATTGCGTAAAATAACGTTATAACGGTAACAACCAGATTATTATATTCCATAAGCAAGCAGAGCGGACCTTGGTCGGGCAGTTCCAGTGGGAACCGTCTGATCTGGTTTTACTCCGGTTATTATTATGTATTTGTTTAGCGAGAGAGTAAAAAAACTCGTTTATAATTGGTTTTTGACAATAAGGAAATTAAAACCGGTTATTTTCTGGGAATGTAACTTTTAATAGCTATATTAGATGGCCGTGTTAATATTATGATTTGGCTATTATTACGAGGCACCGACTTAGAACTTCCTTTTCCAGGAATATTCCATCAGCTGGCAGAAAGGGTTTGCTCAGTGTCGGAAAAACTTAAAAATTACTATTCCTTGCATACAAAAACAATCGCTATAATGTGATCAAAAGAGTAGTTGTGCTTTTGTTTTTATATTGAATACTGTCTACCCGTCGATGTGCGGTTTTAAATCTGGATTTACATCGATTTTGTTAGATGATGCCGCTTAGAGCTAGATCTAACCGCGCGTTTTGCAATGCATCTTCACAGCGATTGTAAAATTGTTGCTTTTCTTTTAAGTTGGATGCGTCCGGTATTTGCAAGTTTGTAAATCTATATCGTTGTGTGACCAGCAAGTCAGGGCGATAATCATTCTGTTCAGATGCTGTTTTCTAGTTTTTTATAAGTGCATCAAGGTCATGAAGTCACGTGGGACCATTGTTCCTTGCCTGGTCACATGACCGCGGCAGCGTCATCCTATATGACGTCATAAACCTCGTTCACGAGCTGTGCGCGTGTATTTAGAGTACTGACTTGCTATGGCGGCATACACGCTCTTGGACTTGGTGATTACGGAGTTGTTTTGCAGTAGACTTTCTTAGATCTCGTTCATTTACAACAACTTTATATTGGCGTTATATTTTTGGTCTATGTCTTTGGTCTATTTTACAGTGATACATGAAATTACCTGAATATTTAGGCTTTGTTTGTTTACAGGATTATTGATCGGATATTGAAATAAAACCTATAGGCTTCCTGAGTATTCCTCAGTACAGAAGTGTTTACTACGATTAGGTATAGTATGTACGAAACAGGTTTGCATAATTTTATTGCTATGTTTGTAAATATCATAGTAGGTCTTTCAGCGTCATTTCATTTTTGGATCCTCAGCGAACAATCGTTCTTGGATAATTTTTGTCAATCATTCGTACTGAATTAAACGTTGGCTCTACTGCACCGGGCTATGGGTATTTGTTTTTACTGTACAGCTAGAGAACCAGGGCCCAGTTGACTAATGGTTCATTATTGTAGAACTTAATAGTTCATACTTACCTGTCTGCAACAGTACAATTAAGTTAATTCACGCCTACAGTCATATAATCTGCATGAATTTTTTGAAGGATCTGTAACTATATGGGTCATGTCATGCAACTGCACCATGAATAGTCATTGTAACTGCACCATGAATATTCATATATCGTCATCGGAGGTATTTTCGAACACCACCAGTTTTCGAACATCTCAGGTTTTCGCGAATATTTCCTCGTATGCACGCGCTATGACGTCATCGTGCACTGGCTTGATTACACTAGTGTTGACAAGCAGACGGAGAACTGTCAAAACCAAGAATGCGGAAAAAACAGGTAATTTTTAATGATGTTATAGTTTTTGAGAGTAAAAATGGCCATTTCTACTATTACCATTATTGACCCTATTACGGTGTCTAAAATAAGTATAAATTTATAAAATCCTTACCGACGCTTCACTTCCGAGTTTGGTGTGGAAATCCCAATATAGAATTATGACGTGGTGATCGTTTATGATGTATATAGCGCAGTTCAAAATGTCTATTCCCTTAACGTGTGTATAACAGCAAAGAACCCATGACAATTCCCATTTCAGAAACTGTTATTAGCCTTGGTATCTTTTTAGGGCCATCCATCAACATCCGTGGGCAGATACAGAATGTATTCACCCACTGCCCTTACAAACGCTTACAAGGCTGTCCAGGAAAGAAAACTACCTATCAGAACAGCTGCAAGGAAATACAATGTCCCCCACAACACACTCAGAGACAGAGTTAAAGGCAGGATAGATCCTGAGACTGTGAAGTCTGGCCCCCTTCCACTATTTTCCCTAGAAGAAGAAGCGATGTTCCTTGGTCATATTAACCACATGGCATCCCTTGGCTATGGGTACACTTTACAAGAGGTAGATATAGATTGATAATATGGGTAGATATAGATTGATAATTTGGACAGCATGTTTTACTTTTTCAATGTTTTTTATATTTGATCTAGATATAGCTCTATGGTTCTAATAAAAAATGTATTCAGTGTGTGGGGGGGGGGGGTGCGTGTGGGTGTGTGGGTGTATTTAAAGATCATAATATCAATTATATATAAATATACTGAGTGTACAAAATCATGCATATACATATATATATACACATTTATATATGGTTTGTTTCTCCAGGTTGTGGATAAAGCTTCCAATTATGCAGTGCACCTGGGAAAGCGCCAGAAAGACCACCCATTATCAGTAAAATGGTTTGAAGGATTCAGAGAAAGGTGGAACCTCAATGTGTCAAAACCAAGATCATTGACTAATTGTCGAGCTAAGTCTCTCAACAAGGATGTAGTCAACCAGTACTTTGATGATCTTGAAACAGTTTTGAAGAGCAATAACCTCACTGATAAACCACATTGCATCTATAATTTTGATGAGAAGGGTGTACAAACAGAAACCAAACCCCCTTTTGTTGTGTCACAAATGTCAAAAATGCCATCTATTTCAGCTTCAAGAACAGCAATTACTACAATTTTAGGTTGTGGAAATGCTCTGGGTACACAAATTCCCCCATTTTTTGTCTTTAAAGGCAAGCGGATGAATGGGAGTTTGATGGAGGGTTCCTCCCCAGGTTCTGATGGTACTGTTTCAGAAACTGGATGGTCAAACTCCGACATTTTCCTGCATTATCTCCAGAACCATTTTCTAAAGTTTGTGCAAAGAGAGAGTCGTGATCAGAAAATTCTTCTGTTATTTGATGGTCATAAGTCTCACATCAATTTGCCAGTCATTCAGTGGGCACAAGCAAATAACATAATCCTCTTCGTGTTACCAGCTCATACCAGCCATGCTTTACAGCCCCTAGATGTTGGTTGTTTTGGACCGTTGCAAAAGATCTATGACTATGAATGTCACAAACTCATGCGTAACTGCCCGCAAACAGTTATTACTAGGTTTGATGTTGCCGCTATTGCATCCAAAGCATACACTTCTGCACTTTCAATAGCAAACTTACGATCAGCATTTTCCAAAACTGGTATTTACCCCTTCAATAAAGATACAATAGATGAGCATCAATTTGCACCATCTGTAGCCTTTCAAGCGCCTATTGTCAGTGAAGAGGCATGCAATACAGTTTCTGCTGTCACTGAAAAGGTCACAAACTCTAGTACCAATAGTCTCTCCAATTGTGCAAACATGACCACTGGGTTAAGTAATCGAACCAGTACAAAATCTTATTTTCAACAATCAGAGCAGTGTATTATCAATAAACAAGTCCACAACAGCACGAAAAAACAACGAGAGGTAACCATCAGTGGACTTGTTTCAGGTAAGGAGATAACACATGCATCAATAATTAATGAGATGGAAAGAAATGAGAGTCAGAAATATAGGTCATCCCTCATCAAAGCCCAGTCAGATCCTATACAATGCAAGTGATTCAAGTGATTATTTGAGTGACGATATGAGTGAGAGTGAGAAGTGTTGTGTGTGCCATCTTTTCGAACCAAAGGAGTTGAGAGAGTGTGTTTCATTAGTTTTCACCAAGTGGGGACAGTGTGATTTTACTGGCTGTGAGCACTGGACACATTTAAAATTCTGCTGTGAGACCAAGGTACTCAGAAGAAATGATACATTTATTTGTCCTTGCCACCAAAGTTTCTCAGAGGAATGAATGATTTTTTCTTAAATTCTGAAAGTATAGGGAATCATTTGAAACCAAAAGTAGCAATATGAAATAAGAAAATTGCAGACTCGGTTTTAATGAGTCTGTTCACAAGCAGTTATTAAAAGTGCAACACTTACCACGCTCCCCTGGCACTGGCTTTTAAACAGCGGTGTTCAAATTTCATTGTTAACAGCATTGAAACTGACGATCCTCATAATCTAGTTCAGGAAATATAACCATCCGGTTAAATTCCCATTCATCCAGCCACTAATTGCGAGCAATATCTTTTAAAATTTTATTAATATTGGAGTAACACTCTTTTGTGACCAACTTCTTGTGTGTATGGTTTTTATACGAATGTGGAATGGATGGCATGAACCTAACTGTACTAATTACTTTCCTACGACGATTTTGATTGGATGTTCGAAAACTGGTTGGAAAACCCGCCATTTTGTCATTTAGAAGGTAAACAAAACACACGTTATTATTTGTGTATCTTATATCCTAAATGTTTTATTTTTACTTGAATGTATGTGTAAATAGTTGATAACTATGAAAAAAATCGTGCAAATAACATCCGCTGATTGTTCTCGGTTGAAAAAAACAAGTTAAGCGCTAGGTGTTCGAAAACTGGTGGGACCACGCTATAATAAACTATATATAAATGACATCATAAGATCTAAATGGCATATATCCCAGGATATTTTTACTTGGACAGAAACTGTAGAATGGGATATGTACTATAGATAAGTAAACAGTGCAGACCCCGATTAGACGGCTCCTATAGGATCTAGGTCTACTCTGTTTGCAAAGGCATAGCAAGGCGGATTTATGGAGTAAAGGGTTAAGTAGACAAGTCGATTTGGAAAGCTATGTTAATTTTGTAGACAATGTCTAAAAGAAGGAAGGTGGGTCAGGCCGAAAATGTGCAGCCACCTAAAGCAGCCAGAGTCGTTGACGGGGGCACGGATAACATAGTTCAGGAGGTTGTTAAACAGCTTGCGCCAGCCATCGTGCAGATGGTACGGGAGGCCATTGAGCAAGCTGCCAATTTTTCAGATCCTGCCAATGAGGTCCCATTGCCAGGTATAGTTGTCGGTGCCTCTTGTGATATTGATGCACATGTCAGTGCAGCGATTAAATCCAAAATGTGTAATGGAGAATATGTTGATTTAGGTAGCCTTTTGCAGTCTCCGTTTGCAAATAATGACAAGGGCAGCCATCTCTCTATCGTAGACGGTCAGATTATAGCCAGACCAAAGTCGAACTTTCCCAAAATTCTGGACATTGAGAAATGGACAGATGCTTTCATGATATTTATCAATGTCTATGTTGGGGCGCATCCTGAAAAAGTTCAAGATCTTATGAAGTACATGAGTACAATCAGGCTAGGGGCAAAACGCTATGGGGTATAGGTTGGAAGCTTTATGATGAACAATACCGTTTAAGACAGGCACGAAATCCAATGAATTCGTGGGCATTTATTGATCAGTTGTGGATGTTATATATGTTTTACGCACCGCCCATGCACAGGCCGTTGAATCAGAGACAGTTACCTAACAAATGTTATAATTTCAACAATGGGAAATGTTTATCTAGGGCATGCCATTTCACACATAGGTGCTTAAAATGTAATGGCTTCCATCCGGCTGCCTCTTGTTTAACAGGTTCTGTTTTAGGCAGGGCACAGGCAGAGGCCAGTCTTTCCGTTTTCCACCTGGCATCTCAGGACAGACCAGCAGGCCAGTTGGGACAATGCCGAGGGAAAACGCATTTAAACATTGAGGCATTATGTGAAGCTTTAAACAGTTATTCATTGTCTTCAGACAAACAATTTTTGGTGAACGGTCTTGAACATGGGTTCTCAT
This sequence comes from Azorinus chamasolen, assembly GCA_963576725.1. NCBI lineage: Eukaryota > Metazoa > Mollusca > Bivalvia > Cardiida > Solecurtidae > Azorinus > Azorinus chamasolen. The sequence goes on along the minus strand of OY755244.1, from coordinate 13,095,547 downwards.
TATCATGGTCCTATGAGTTCGCAGACAGCACATAACTTAGTTTCGGTTAAAAACAATATTGATGTTGCTAAGGATCTAATTATGAAGGAGGTAGGATTGGGAATAATAGCTGGTCCATTAAAAGCACCCCCATTCAAAAACTTTAAATTGTCTCCAATAGGAGTAGTGCCAAAAAAAAGGATGGTTCTTTTCGATTGATTCACCATTTGTCTTATCCACCAGGATCAAGCGTAAACGACTTTATAGATCCTGAAATTTGTAGTGTCCAGTATGCTACTTTCGACCAGGCTGTGGAATTGGTTAGTAGTTTAGGTCCAGGAGCATGGTTAGGAAAAATTGATATAGAGTCAGCTTTTCGGTTATTGCCCTTGGCAGAGTCAGAATTCAGCCTTCTGGGTATTAAACTCGAAGATAAATATTTTTATGATATGTGTCTACCAATGGGCAGTTCTATTTCCTGTGCAACGTTTGAAAAGTTTGCTACATTTTTAGAATGGGTATTATCTGTTAGATCCAGGTCCCAGACTTCTTTGATATTTATTTTTTTCTTCGGCGGCAGAAATAACACCAGGGACTGCGAAAACCTGATGTTTGTATTTCAGAAGCTTTGTTTGGATTTCGGTGTGCCAGTTGCAGTAGATAAAACAGTTGGTCCAGTGCAGGTGATAGTTTTTCTAGGCTTTGAGATCGACTTTATAGAAATGGTTGTTAGAATTCCTCAAAGAAAACTTCAAGAGCTTAAAAGTATGATCGAAGAGGCCCTTACCAGGAAAAAGATCACTTTACGTACTTTGCAATCCATAACAGGGCTGTTAATTTTTTGTCTCAGAGCTATTCCATCAGGTCGGGCTTTTTGTCGGCGGTTATACGATGCAATGGCAGCAGCATCAAAACCGCACCATTTTATACGAGTCGTCAAAGGTATGAGGGAAGATTTTAAATGTGGTTGGTGTTTTTGGACTGTTTCAATGGTAGTTGCATATTTCCCAAACACATTTTGGTCCATCAACTTTGATATCCATTTATTTACGGATGTGGCTGGAAATCATGAGTTCGGTTGTGCAGCCTATCTTGAGCCCAAGTGGTTGTTTTTTCAGTGGCCAAAATCTTGGGTCAGTTCCAACGTATTAAAAGATTTGACATTTCTAGAGCTAGTTCCAATTGTCATGGCGTTCTTTGCATGGGGTCAAAGTTTTGTTGGTCAAAAGATTTTGTTGCACACAGATAACCTTTCACTGGTTTCGGTTTTGAATAAATGTACTTCAAAGTCTACAAGAGTTATGCAGCTTGTTAGACCCTTAGTACTGCACAAAATGCTTGTAAATTGTCAGTTTAAGGCTAAGCACCTTCCGGGTTGTGACAATGGTATAGCAGATGCTTTGTCACGTAAAGACTATATACGGTTTCAGCACTTGGCTCCAGATGCTTTGCCCAAGCCGGATCCAGTTCCAGAATCCTTCCAGAAGCTGATCTCCGATTTGAATCTGAACGGTTGTTAGCGGCAGCATTTGCTCCTAAGACATTGACAGCTTACAATACTGGATTACTTTGTTTTAGTCAATTCTTGAAGCAAGTTGATCTTACTCCTCAGTGGCCACCTACTATTGAACACGTTGCACGTTTCATTGCACACCTATCTTTGAAAAAATACTCCCCTGCTTCGGCACACTTATAATATATAGCCGGTATTGGTTACATTGTAAAAGTACAAAAATGAGTCATGCAGGAAATACCACATACAGAACAAACACTCGCCCGAACAGCAACACAAGGAAACAGCAAATGTACATGGGTAGAAAAAACAACAAGAGACGCACAAAGACAAAACAAACATACAATAGGAGGAAGATGGAAGTACTGCCTTGGAACGGTCAGTGACAAAAGTCACCGGGGGTTTAAACCGGTTTATGGGCGCCCAACCTCACCCTTATTCCATCCCCATCCTAAAAGACAAAGGCTAGATGTTAAAGATGTTACACAAAGCTTTGTTGTCAATGCTGCCTGGCCTGGACAAACTAAGCAAGACGACTGATAGTCGTCTGCCAATTACACCCAGTCTGCTAGACAAAATAGTAGAGAAGTTGTCAGGCCTTCACTTGTGCAAGGCAATCAACCTTTGATGGACCTCAGTTGGACATGCGAAGAAAAAGAGCAGAGGTATGGTGGCAAGAAAAAGGGGGACTAAGAACCAAACAATTGTCGAAATTTATTTATTTGTTGTTATCCATTGAGGATCCACCTGACATCATGGTATTACACTGTGGAGGTAATGATATTGGGTCTACTCCAGCTTTGCAACTATTAAAGGCTTTACATTTTGGATGAGTTGGATGTAATCCGATCTTTGGTACCGGGAGTATTGATCGTATGGTCTCAAATTCTGCCTAGGCGCAATTGGCGAGATGAACAGTCACATTCCTCATTAAAGGCATTTCAAAGCTCTTTATATAAGTGACCCTCTCTATATACACAGTATCCAGCTGTGCTTCTGCAGTGTCCAGTCAGGGTCCATAGCCGTAAGAGATAAAGTTATGCAATTATACATTGATCCTCTGTGATGGTAGCCCGCCTTATCAGTTTGTGTATCAGATACCTGACAGTCTGCTCTCATTACACAGCATGGGGTTAATGGGTCAACATTCCTTTCGAAATGCCTTTAAATCAAGTGAGGGTTAGAGTCAATAATAAAATAGCTACTGAAGTTATTGGTAAAGGGGGACGGTTTATAAAGTACCCAGAAATTACAGAGGAAGATCATATTTTTTGTTGACTCTGTGCATTTGTCAGATATGGGCAATAATTTATTTTTACATAGGATTCAAGAAGCATTTCAATGCTTTCTGATAGCAGATTTTGTGGCATTTCCTTCTAGATGAGCTGGTATGGCTTCAGCATTTGTATTTCTAATAAACCAGGAAATATGTAGTGTCGTAATGATTGAAATGGGTAAGACGTGACAGTGGTAATGAGTCATATTGTGTAATTAGATAGCGGCTGGTAATGAAATAATGACTGATAATGTGTAATGAATGATAATGTATAATGTTGATAATGTGTAATGGAATAATGAATGATATTGTATAATGAAATAATGGATGATAATGTGAAAAATGATAATGTGTAATGAAGTATTGGCGAATATTGTGATTCTAATGATAATGAGGCCAGACATTTCAAACAACCCTGGTGGTTGCGTCGGCCATTGGACTGGCAACGCTACCTCCATGGTATGGCGGTGGCCTGTAATGAAATAATGATAATGTATAATGAAATAATGAATGATAATGTGAAACATGATAATGTGTAATGGCGGATAATGTGGATATTGATAACGTGTGGTTCTAATGATAATGAGGCCAGACATTTCAAACAACCCTGGTGGTTGCGTCGGCCATTGGACTGACAACGCTACCTCCATGGTACGTCGGTGGCCTGTAATGAAATAATTATAATGTATAATGAAATAATGAATGATAATGTGAAACATGATAATGTGTAATGAAGTAATGGCGGATAATGTGGATATTGATAACGTGTGGTTCTAATGATAATGAGGCCAGACCTTTCAAACAACCCTGGTGGTTGCGTCGGCCATTGGACTGACAACGCTACCTCCATGGTACGGCGGTGGCCTGTAATGAAATAATGATAATGTATAATGAAATAATGAATGATAATGTGAAACATGATAATGTGTAATGAAGTAATGACGGATAATGTGGATATTGATAACGTGTGGTTATAATGATAATGAGGCCAGACATTTCAAACAACCCTGGTGGTTGCGTCGGCCATCTGACTGACAACGCTACCTCCATGGTATGGCGGTGACCCCCTTGTGCTCCTTACTGGGGTAAGTTTTTAGCATAGAACGTTTGGGCGTTCAGTTGGGAGCACAAGGGGGCCATTTGGCGTGGTTTAGCGTTCTCAGCACTTTCCACACATTTACTTAAAACAATAACAGAATGGTGAAAAATAGACAATATTTAATAGGCTAAATTGATGGTAGGCAGCTGTTCCCAGGGTCTACCATTATTTTATTCTTGTAGACTGAAATCTACATCAAATAGGTACTAATGAAGTTGAAGCTGTGGCCAATACTTGCCAATAAAATTTATGTATAATGATCTAATCCTTGTTGTTTTAGCATTCCTCGAAAATAATTGGTTTTTGACAATAAGGAAATTAAAACCGGTTATTTTCTGGGAATGTAACTTTTAATAGCTATATTAGATGGCCGTGTTAATATTATGATTTGGCTATTATTACGAGGCACCGACTTAGAACTTCCTTTTCCAGGAATATTCCATCAGCTGGCAGAAAGGGTTTGCTCAGTGTCGGAAAAACTTAAAAATTACTATTCCTTGCATACAAAACCCCACCCACCCACTCCCTTTATTCATGCTGGGATCTCGTGTTCAGATATATTTTTTGTTGCGCTTGGTTTTTTTTCGTTTATTTGCAGGACTGCTGTAGCTCGGGTCATTCGGGGGGATAGGATCGTCGCAGCTTCAACTGCCTAGCCAAAAGTACAACTTCAACTGACTAATCGACAGTCCAAGATGGTGGCGTGGTTTAGCGTTCTCAGCACTTTCCACACATTTACTTAAAACAATAACAGAATGGTGAAAAATAGACAATATATAATAGGCTAAATTGATGGTAGGCAGCTGTTCCCAGGGTCTACCATTATTTTATTCTTGTAGACTGAAATCTACATCAAATAGGTACTAATGAAGTTGAAGCTGTGGCCAATACTTGCCAATAAAATTTATGTATAATGATCTAATCTTTGTTGTTTTAGCATTCCTCGAAAATAACTGCAATTACCAGATTAACTTATACCGTAAGCGAACAAGACAGACACTGACCATACGTCTCCTATAGGAGCCGTTTGGTCTGGCTCTATTCTGTTCGCAAATGCATAAAAAGGTTTTGATAACGTAAGATTCGTGTCTGTATTATACCGTTAGCAAGCAGGGCAGACCCTGATCTGCCGGCTCCTATGGGGCAACCTGATCTGGGTTTGCTATACTTGCAGATAAGTGGAAAGGTGTTGTGTGAGGAAATTAGTGGCAAAGAAACTACTCATTTAAAAAAGAAATGGTAACATGAATATTATGGAGATCCTTTTTTAAACAGAATGGCATATAAACACAGGCCTATACCAAGCCTGTATTGTACCATAACCAATCAGAACATATAAGGGAGCTATCTGATATGGGTCTGCTCTGTAGTGCAAATGCGTAAATATTCGCTTTTAACTGTAGAATAAGATTTACATTATGCCATAAGCAAACGGAGCATTCCCTGATTGGGCGATTGACAGTCGTCTTGTCTGGGTCTGCTCTGCCTGCAAAATACGTAAAAAGGTTTTTGTTCAACTGTAGAACCAGATCTGTATTATGCCAAGAGCAAACGGAGCATGCCGTGGTCAGGCGACTTTCCTTGGGAGCCGTCTGATCTAGGGTCTGCTCCGCCTGCAAATGCGTAAAAGGCTTTTGTAACTGTAGTAACCAGATGATCCTATACCATAAGCGAACAGAGTATATCCTGATCAAGTGATCAGGGTCTACTCTGTTTGCAAATGCGTGAAAAAGCGTTTATAGGGGGTAACGTTTCAGATCGAATTTATTCATTTTTGGCATTTCATATGTTGAGTATGATACGTCATGTCTCCGACAAAATGGAATTGGTGCTTTAATTAGCAGGATGTTAATGGAATATGTTCATTAAACCGGGGTAGTAGCTAAAGAGATACAGTATAGATCTGATGTGCAATTTGAATGCAGTTAAATCTATACAATGTGTGATCTTAGTAATTAAGATTACTGTCCTTTTTATAAGGGATACAGAAAACAAACTGTACCCATTTTTGTGTCACCTGCCGAGAGGCAGTATGTCACTTAGGGACAAGTTACCGTTGTCTGTCTGTCCGTCCGTCCGTCCGCCTGTCTGTATGTCTGTCTGTGATGTCTGTCCGTCACACTTCCTTTTTTGGCTGTTATTTCTAAACTGGTTGTTGTAGAGCTTTCAAAGTTCACATGCGTCTTCCTCTCATTGTGAACCATTGATGTAAATAAGGGACATCATTCTGCATGCAATACCTTTTGGTTTATCCCCTTTGTTCACCTTTTATTTTGTTTGGCTGTCGTTTATAAACTAATCGTTATAGAGTTCTCAAATTTCAAACGTGTCTGACCTCTGATGTAACTCAGGTCCATCACTCTGTATGCAATACTTTAAAAGTTATTTCCATTTGTTCTGATTTCACACTATTGTATAGAGTGTATTTGTGTCAGCTGCGCGCAAGTGGCACATGGGCTATTTTCAAAAAAATGGCTAGAAAAGTTGAAAAAATGTCAGAATTTAAACCTTCATGAAATACAAAAAAGCTGGCCTGAATGTTATGATCATCCATTGTAGTTAACAAAATTGGTTGGGTATAAAGCTAATCACAAGTATTAATTGTTTTATCAAGCTTTAATTTCAAGTGAACAAGCAAAAAATACTAAAATACATGAACACTTTCAAAGCATATTATTTCTTTAGTTAAATGGTTCTTTACACTTTCAAGGTTTATTTTTGCTAGCTGTTATTTCATCATACAGAATTAAATTTTTGTATCGGTCTGTCATTCAAAAATATAATGCAAATAAAAAAATTTGCCCTTTTTTCCTCATGAAATTAATATTCACACAATTAAAATTTTATTTTCAAATAAAATGGTGAAACTATTTAAATAAATCAGGCTTGTTCATGAAATTTTAACAATAACATGTAAAATTAAAAAAAAATCATAAAAGCTATTATGATTTTAGCGCAGAAAATCAACATTAAAACAGTACCATTTTCGTTCAGAATTTGTTACACTCCTGACATATGTAGCTGTCAGTCATAAACTAGATTTCACATATAAATTAACAGTGTTTATCAACTGAACTGTCAATACATAGCAACTGATAGACAGTGAAGCATTTTTAAACAAATTTGGCGATTACATCTCCAATTTGAAAATATTTCAAGAAATTAGTTTGAAACTATATGGACTCCACTTGCAACTTTGGCTGAAAACGTGTCGCAAACTTTAATAGTATGTTTCATTGAACAATTAAACACTAAAACAATTAAAATAAAGTCACTTGAATCTGATCCTACTAGTATTATGAACAAAAAAGATTTGTTGCACACATTTGCCTAACTGTTACACTCCTGACGGAAATACGTAACTTATGATGTCAACTTAAACTTTTAGATGTTTTTCAGAACTTTGACCTCTTCAGTTGCATCCTCTTTTCCATGTGTTGAGCTACTGGTCTAAATTGTAATCTTTCTGTTTCATACACCAGCTTAAGTGGTATTCAAATTTCAAAACTAATAACATTGAAACTAATGATCCCAAATACCCGAAAATATAACAACTCTGAGAATGATGTATGGGGCGACTTTTTACGGCCGCCACACGAGCACTTTACACCTGCTGTTGTGAAGTGCATAAGTTCTGATAGAAGGTAACTCTATCTTTCCAAGTTGCAATGTATGCAATAGATGTGCTAGTCATCTAGGGGTAGTATTTCTCACTATGTGCTCAATAGTATTGGCCCAAGCTCTTGGGCTATCTTGGAGATTTCCTCTAACTCTTCCAGCAGCCTTTCTAATGCTGTTTGACTTCTTCTGCTTTCCTGCTTTTGACTTTGACCTCTTCAGTTGCACCCTCTTATCTCAAGCAGCTTGGCTCTGTTGACTTTTCCTTTTCCATTCTGTTTTGCTCACCAGAATACAAAGTGCTCAGGGTGAGCTTTTGTGTTGCCTGATGTCCGTCGGCATGCGTCATCAGTCGTCAACAATTTGAACCTTAAAAAATCTTCAAAATCTACAGGGTTCTCAGCTTTCATCTTTGACACAAAGCATCATCTGTAGGTCCTCTACAAAAGTTATAAAATTATGTTCCTTGGACAAAATTGGCCCCGCTTCAGAGGTGGCCAGTTTTCAATAGAAACATATAGTGAAACTTTGAAAATCTTCTGCTCTGAATCTACAGGGTTCTCAGCTTTCATATTTGGCACATAACATCCTGTTGATGTTCAAGTCCTCTACAAAAGTGATAATATATTGTGCCCCTGGGGTCAAAATTGGCCCCGCCCCAGGGCTGGTCAGTTTTCTATAGAAAAATATTATGAAAACTTCGAAATAATTTCTTCTCTGAAACTTGAAGGTTCTCAGCTTTCATATTTGGCAATCATTTGGCACATAACATCAACTTCAGGTCTTCTACAAAAGTAATAGAATTGTGCCCCTATGGTCAAAACTGGCCAAACCCCAGGAGTTGGGTTCATATTTGGTACATGGCATCATATTGAAGTCCTCTACAAAAGTTATATGAATCATGCTCCTGGGTTCAAATAAGGCCCCGCCCTAGGGGTGGCAAGTTTTCTACAGGAACAGTGAAAACTTTGAAAATCATCTCCTGATTGTCTGGTGAGCGACACCAGGGCTATCATGGTCCTCTTGTTTGCTTTTCTTTGATTTTCTTGTCAAGGGCAGGATCTGACAGTCTGTACTGTCATATCTGTTCCTTGTAGCATTTGTTTTCTTCCTTCTATCTCATTTTCTTCTTTTTCAAAACTTTCGGTTTTCAGATTTTCACAGTATTTTCAACTCTTTCTGTTGATGTGCCTAGTTACAATATTCTGATCTGTAGTTGCTTTTTTCATATTTGTCAATGATATTCTAATAGCTGGAAGGCTCACAACTAACTTGCCCAATGCCCATGCTTGCTTTGATATTAATTCTGTAGAAGATGAATGAATAATACTTCTTACCAATTTTGGTCAGGAGTGTAACATGTACATATACATGTAAACAGTTATGTTAGAAGCACAACTTGGTTTCTTTTATATAAATTTAAATTTTAAAATGGTTATCACTTAGTATAGCAAAGCAAAAAAATATTTTTTAATGATTGGCAATCACTTTTAAAAAACATCATGCATTTTTATTTAAATGTCTAAATTCTAAATAAAAATAGACAAAATGTAAATGTTTGTGTCAAATTAAACTTACCTTATTTGCACCAGATGGAATATTTATTATCCAAACTTCATTATATAACTTTAAAACACAGCACATAATAACTGTAATACATTTCAAAAGGCTGAACAAAGAATAAGCATAGAATCGCAAAAATATGTTACACTCCTGACAATCACATGATGTCCATGTACTTGATACATAAACACCATCTTCTCTCATAATTGTTACTTGTGACCACTCTCAGACTCAGACTTCCAGGAAAACCATATAAAATGTAAATATGTAAAGTTTTCGGCATCACACTTTTTCATTATATACCAAATGTTTCACTGCTGACGGATTCAGGCCAGTTTTTTTTCTATGAAGCAAAACAACAGTTACATTAATAACATAAGAAAAATATTTTACCTAGTTTATTACAACACATTTCTCTTAACTCTGAACAACAAAGAATGTTAATCATTTAAATGTTATTGAAGTTGTAGCTCAATACACATTTTTTAAATATCTTTTTTAGTGATTTTTTTAAATACCCATTTATGTAATCACTTATTTTTTGCGTCTTGACATGATAATAATGCTTAAAATTATATACCATCTTCAAGGCAACATGTTAAACGTTTTGTTAAAAACAATTGTAACTTTCAAAGTTATCAATATTTTGTAAAGGAATGTCTTGAATTTAGTGTTTGGTGAAAACTGTCACGCTTTTTTGTTTCACTCCTGACATTTTAGACCTGTTTTTTTTATCATAACTTTTTTTCCTGTTAAGCAAATTCCTTCAAACTTCACACACTTTTTAATGACATTGAATGACATGTTTTGGGGTAAAAGAGGTTAGCATAATTTGTTTAGAATATATTTTATTGTGGAAAAACCCAAACTAGCCATTTTTTTGAAAATAGCCCACATGTGGTCCTTCGGACACTCTTGTTATTAGTATCGCAGTACAGTTTTACTTCTCACAGTAAAACAATTTTAACGATCTCTATTTGTAAAAAACTGTTGAACGTTAAATTTATATTTCCAATCATATATCTCCTCATAGATCTTGCATACTGTTGAATGACATTTAAATGTTCTGTTTTGTTCTCGTGTATTGCTTTTTGTATAAATAAGGATGTAATGTATACCATAACAGCAACAGCATACTGCACGTACTGGAATGTAACAGTATTATAGGAAATTTAGATGTACAATCACAACTAGTGTGATTAGAACTGTTAGTAAGCAAAGAGATATCATGACAGTCGTCTACTTTTTATTATATAATTTTTTTAATAGAAATTATATGTGCATACATATCTACATATCCTCGTTTCATGGGCACGATAAGCATGCTGATTTGTTCATAGACCAATATGTTTCAGACATAATGGTCTACAAGCAAAGCAGCAGCATTAAGAAAAATAGACAAACAGAATATTGGATGGGGAAATACTTGTATTATAATCTTTGAATAATTTTCCAAATGTCTTTTTAATGTGCGATTTCTGCCATTGAATTTCTTTGGTGAAATGTTTGTGTGTGTTTATTTTGTACCTGTATTTCTATGTTTTGCATTTTTTGTTTATCTTGCTGCCAAGGTCAATGTCACAACTATTTTTCTGCATATAAAAGTATGGTTCCCCTTTCAACAAAACCAAAATGGAAAGTCTAAATATTTTGTCGCTTAATTGTAGAGGACTAAACGGTAAACAGAAAAGGTTGAATGTTTTTAATCATCTCAATCCCTAAAATATGATATATTCTGTCTACAAGATACCCATTTTACCCAAGATTTATATAAAACAGTTAATACAGAATGGGGATCTGAAGTTTACCTAAGCTGTAATTCTTCAAATAGCCGTGGTGTAGCAGTGCTTTTCAGAAAGTGTGATTTTAAGATTCATAATGAAATAATTGACCCGTATGGAAATTATGTTTTACTTGATTTGAGTGTACAAGATGTTAGATTTACTCTAGCGTCGATATATGGCCCAAATAGTGATTCACCTTCTTTTAATAATAACATTTTTGACATCATAGACACAATCGGAAATACGTCGTATATAATCTGCGGAGATTATAACTTAGTGTTAGATCCAGATCTAGATTATTATAATAATAAACATGTAAACAACAAAAACTCACGCGAATTTCTTTTAAATAATATCTCGAATAGAGGGTTAATAGATCCATTTCGGGAAATGAATCCAGATAGGAGACTTTATACATGGAGAAGACAAAAACCAATAAAACAAGCTCGTCTAGATTTTTTCCTCATCTCGCAACCCTTGTCTGTTTATTCAAATAACTCCTCTATACAACATAGTTTTCGATCAGACCACTCCATAAGTACAGCAACATTTCAATTTAACAATTTTGAACACCGATCAGGACTTTGGAAACACAATAATTCCTTACTTAAAGACTTACAATACATTCAAACAATAAACCAAAAAATAGATGATGTAATAGAACAATATGCGTTGCCAGTTTATAATAAAGAATCAATTAAAGATATGCCAAAACAGGAGATACAATTTGTCATTAGTGATCAATTATTTCTGGACACTATGTTAATGGAGATAAGGGGCAAGTCAATATATGGTTCGTATAAAAAGAAGCAAACAAGATCAAGAGAAATGGAATTAATGAATAAAATTCGTGAATTAGAACAAAATTTAACTGAAGAAAAATTAGAAGAACATTCATTTTTAACCAATGAATTAAAAACAATTAACGATGAAAAAACGATAGGATCAGTCATAAGGTCGAGAGTTCAATGGAGTGTAGAAGGAGAAAAACCAACAAAATATTTTTGTGGATTGGAGAAATCCAATAACATATCAAAGACAATTCAAACAAGAGAGTCGTCACGGGTGACAAATGCCCCCAAAGTGTTTGACACCGAAATGCATTTTGGCGGAAAAACAATACAATGTAATGCATGTGTAACATGAAATTTTGATGCTGCTAAAAATGACACAGGAGTCAGTTCTTAACATTAGAAACAGAACCTTTGACGATTATGATAGCTAAGAAAAGAGCCAAGGGTCGAAACTTAGTTAAAAAGGACCCTAGGTCATTCTCAACGTTAAAAACAGATCCTGGGTAAATTCTTAACGTTTTAAAAGAAAGACCCAGGGTCAAATTTCAATGTTAAAAAACCATGCTGTGTTGACTGTTAAGTTGATTCTTAACGTTTAAGAAAGACCCTATGTCGATCATTAACGTTAAAAACATACCCTCAGTCAATTCTAAACACATGGTTAAAGTTTCATGTAACACTGGCTCTTAGACAGCTGCAACAGAAGTTACCTAATATGGATCTACATTCTTTGCATAAGCATGTATAGCATCTGATTTAGGTAGTGTTGTAAGCAAGCAATGAAGACCCAGTAGCTCCTACAGGAGCTGTCTTATATGGGTCTATATTGTTATAATGCTGAAAGTTCTGACACTGCAAGTATTGAACAGCATGGTCTACCCATGTACGAATAGTATTTAGAGCTCTTTATAATGTCTGATTCATGCTAATGTAGTAGCAAACAGTGTAGACCCTGTAGTTTGATTTGGGTATACACTATTTCTCTAAGCATACCTGTCCAATACTTACAATTACAAATTTGGAATCTGTAACTGATAAGGTATAGGAGATATGCTCCGGACAAGCTTTTAGTAAAATCAAGGTCAAAGGTCAAGGGCACATGAAAATTGTATGCGACACTCTGCCATCCCAAGATGAACTCACACACCAAATTTGGAATCCGTAGCTGGTAAGGTATAGGAGATATGCTCTGGACAAGCTTTTTGTATCTGGTAAGGTATATGAGATATGCTCCGGACTGTAAAATTGAGGTCAAAGGTCAAGGTCAAGGACAGTGATCTGAAAATGGTACACGACTCTTCGCCATCCCAAGATGAACTAACAAACCAAATTTGGTATCCGTAGCTGGTATGGTATAGGAGAAATGCTCCGGACAAGCTTTGTGTATAATCGAGGTCAAAGGTCAAGGTCACAGTGACCAGAAAATGGAATGCGACACTCCGCCATCCCAAGATAAACTCACAAACCAAATTTGGAATCCGTAGCTGGTAAGGTATAGGAGATATTCTCTAGAAAACCTTTTTGTAAAATCAAGGTCAAGGTCAAGGTCACAGCGACCTGAAAATGGTACGCGACACTCCTCCATCCCAAGATAAACTCACACACCAAATTTGGAATCCGTAGCTGGTAAGGAGATATGCTCCGGACAAGCTTTTTGTAAAATCGAGGTCAAAGGTCATAGTGACCTGAAAATGGTACGCGACACTCCGTCGACACTCCTCCATCCCAAGATAAACTCACACACCAAATTTGGAATCCGTAGCTGGTAAGGAGATATGCTCCGGACAAGCTTTTTGTAAAATCGAGGTCAAAGGTCAAGGTCAAGGTCATAGTGACCTGAAAATGGTACGCGACACTCCGTCATCTCAAGATGATCTCACACACCAAATTTGGAATCCGTAGCTGGTAAGGTATAGGAGATATGCTCCGGACAAGCTTTTTGTAAAATCGGTCAAATGTCAAGGTCACAGTGAACTGAAAATGGTACCCAACACTCTGCAATCCCAAGATGAACTCACATACCAAATTTGGAATCCGTAGCTGGTAAAGTATAGGATATATACTCCAGACAAGCTTTTTGCAGCTGGTAAGGTATAAGCTTTTTGTAAAATCGAGGTCAAAGGTCAAGGTCACAGTGACCTTAAAATTGCACGCGACACGCCGCCATCCCAAGATGAACTCACATACCAAATTTAGAATCTGTAGCTGTTAAGGTATAGGAGATATACTCCGTACAAGCTTTTGTAAAATCTAGGTCAGAGGTCAAGGTCAAGGTCACAGTGACCTGAAAATATTACGCGACACTCCGCCAACTCAAGGTGATCTCACACACCAAATTTGGAATCCGTATCTGGCAAGGTATAGGAGATATGCACTGGACAAGCTTTTACTGAAATCGTTCAAAGGTCAATGTCAAGGTCACAGTGAACTGAAAATGGTACGCGACACTCCTCCATCCCAAGATGAACACACACACACTAAATTTGGAATCCTTAGCTGGTAAGGTATAGGAGATATACTCCGGACAAGCTTTTTGTAGCTGGTAAGGTATAAGCTTTTTTTTTAAATCGAGGTCAAAGGTCAAGGTCAAGGTCACAGTGACCTGGAAATGGTACTCGACACTCCGCCATCTCAAGGTGATCTCACACACCAAATTTGGAATCCGTATCTGGTAAGGTATAGGAGATATGCTCCAGACAAGCTTTTTGTAAAATCGTTCAAAGGTCAAGGTCACAGTGAACTGAAAATGGTATGAGACACTCTTCCATCCTAAGATGAACTCACACATCAAATTTGGAATCCTTAGCTGGTAAGGTATAGGAGATATACTCCGGACAAGCTTTTTGTAGCTGTTAAGGTATAAGCTTTTTTTTAAATCGAGGTCAAAGGTCAAGGTCACAGTGACCTGGAAATGGTACGCGACACTCCCACATCCCAAGATAAATTCACACACCAAATTTGGAATCCGTAGCTGGTAAGGTATAGGAGATATACTCCGGACAAGCTTTTTGTAGCTGGTAAGGTATAAGCTTTTTTTTAATCGAGGTCAAAGGTCAAGGTCAAGGCCACAGTGACCTGGAAATGGTACGCGACACTCCCCCATCCCAAGATGAACTCACACACCAAATTTGGAATCCGTAGCTGGTAAGATATAGGAGATATGCTCCGGACAAGCTTTTTGTAAAATCAAGGTCGAAGGTCAAGGTCACAGTGACATGAAAATGGTACGCGACACTCCGCCATCCCAAGATGAACTCACATACCAAATTTGGTATCCCTAGCTGATGTGACAAAGGAAATATACTCCGGACAAAAGGTACACACCCCCACCCCCCCCCCCCACCCCCCACACGCACACGCACGGTGCGATCACTATATGCCGCCAAAGCCTAGCTTTGGGGGCATAAAAATTATAAGAGAGGATGGGTCGGAAATTATTAATCAATCAGATATTTTAGCTGAAACAAAACATTTTTACGAAACTTCATACAAAGCGAAAGATGAAACAGTAACAAATGACCAATTAAATGGCTTTTTTGAAAATGAAAATATACCTAGATTAAATGATAAAGATTCAAAAAGTGTGGAAGGTGAAATCACTTTGGACGAAGCAACTAATACTTTGAAAAATATGAAAAATAATCGTAGTCCGGGAACTTCCGGATTCAGTGCAGATTTTTATAAGGTATTTTGGACTAAGATAGGTTGTTTTGTTGTCAGAGCTCTTAATGAAGCATTTAGTATGAACGCTTTGGCAACCACTCAGACTCAATGTTTAATTACATGTATTCCAAAAGGAAATAAATCAAAATGTTTTCTTAAAAACTGGCGTCCCATCACATTACTTAATACTGTTTATAAAATTGGGACTGGGTGTATTGCAAACAGACTCAAGTCGTTGTTACCAAACATAATACATACTGACCAAACTGGTTTCCTTAAAGGACGATTCATTGGGGAAAATACTAGACTTATATATGATATTTTTCATTATATCGAAGAAAACAACATACCTGGGATTTTACTTTTAATAGATTTTGAAAAAGCTTTTGATTCCCTTTCGTGGTCATTTGTAAATAAAAGTCTGAAACATTTTATTTTCGGCCATGATATACAAAGATGGTTTAATGTTTTCTATAAAGACGCAACCTCTACTGTACCTCTCTGACTTTTTCAACGTCCATAGGGGCTGTAGACAAGGTGATCCTTTGAGTTGTTACATCTTCATTTTATGTGCAGAGATCTTATCTTTTCATTTAAGGTCAAATCCTAAAATTCGAGGCATTACCATTAATGATACAGAATATAAATTGTCACAATTTGCAGATGACACCAGCGTGATCTTAGACGGATCTAGTGAATCGTTAAATGAAACTTTGAACGCACTTTCAAATTTCTCTTCAATATCCGGCTTAAAAGTTAATTTTGATAAAACAAAGGTGGTCTGGATAGGCAAGAAGAAATATAGCTCAGATACAATAAAAACTAAATGGAAACTAACATGGAATCATCAACAGTTTAGTATGCTAGGCATAGACTTTCATGTCGACCTGACTAAAATGATTTACTTGAATTATAAATCTAAAATTGCAGAGATAGAAGATACAATTAAAAAGTGGAGCAGACGTATTCTTTCTCCCATAGGAAAAATTACAGTTGTCAAAACTTTAATAATTGCAAAGCTAAATCATTTTTTTCTTTCATTACCCAACCGGTCTGATGAAATTTTGAAGAAACTAGAAAATACCTTATTCCATTTTATCTGGAATGGCCCTCACAAGATTAAGAAAGAAACAGTTATCAAATACTATATAGAAGGCGGTCTTAGAATGCTCAATATCAAAGCTTTTATAGATTCTTTAAAGATCACTTGGATAAGAAGATTAGTAAATTGTGAAAGCAGATGGTCAACAATTGCCAAGAAATATGTAGATATAGAAAGACTAATGATTTGTGGTAAACATTATTCTGAACTATTGTCATTTACATGCAGTAATAAATTCTGGGCACATGTTTTTGAAGCATTTGCAAAGTTAATGTGTACTCAGTGTATGGGAAAAGAAAGTATAGTCAACTACCCCATTTTCTATAATCACATGCTTTTGATTAGGTCACAGAGTGTTTTCCTAAAATCGTGGTTTAGTGCTGGTATATACTGTATTGGTGATTTGCTTAACAAGAACAACTCAATTATAGGGTTAGAACAGTTGAGAGTAAAATACAATCTTAAAACTGACTTTTTGACTTATAATGGTGTTATATGTGCATTAAAAGCAACAGCAAGAAAATTGGATATAAATTTAAAAGAAGCCGAACTTTTCCGGAAACCCTATAAACCGCCTTATATTTATATCATTATTAAAGACAGTAAAGGTGCCAAACGAATTTAAGAAGCTTTAAATAGAAACAAAATTGAGCCAAAATGAATATACACGTGGAATAATAAATTAACAGCACATATATCGGATAAAAAATGGAAAAACATATTTTTGCTACCATTAAAAATTACTACCGATACAAAAATACAATGGTTTCAAGTACGAGTCATTCATAGACTTTTAGGAGTAAATTCATACCTCATTCAAATGAATTACACGGACGATCCACTTTGTACCTTTTGTAAAAGTAATCAAGAAATGATCGAACATCTGTTTTGGTACTGCCCAATTACCCTAAAGCTGATACAAAATATGTTCGATCTATCCCATTTCAGGGATTTAATTTTGGAAATTATGCTATTTGGATACTCAAATACTATACATATAGCTAATGATCTGGTTCTCATAGTCTTTAAAATGTATATTTTCCAATGCAGAAACTTGAAATTTCTTCCTACTGAGCAAGGTGCAAAGAAATACATATCTTTTAAATATAATCTACTTAGACAGACCGCCATACAAAATAACAAGGAATATATGTTTGAAAAAACATGGCAAAATACCATGCAAATTTTCTAAAATTTTAAAAATACAGTACGTATTCTACCAAGATCTTAAAAGATCACTACAGTGTTACATGTAGAATGTAGACAATAAGAACACAATAAATAAACAACCGGTCTGGCAGCTATATTTCTTGTTGGTTTTTTTTTGTTGTTTTATTTTTGTTTCTACTTTGTTCAATTTGCTAAACTTAATTGGTCCTTGCAGCGACTGTACATATGTGATTACTGTTCTAGCTATAACGCTTAAATGTCTAGGAAAAGAGATCTTAGCCAAAAGACTTGTGCGATTGCTAGTTATGCCTTTGGAATAACCCCAGCCTTACATTGATAACATCTCATTCAAGAATATCGTTATTGTTATATTTTGTTATATGTATGATATCCACTGTTTGTGAATTCGTATGTACTATATGTCAGTTTGTAAGGTGTGGAGGGGGATGGTTCTCCGACCCTCACACATCAAATGGACGGGGGAAATAAACGAGGTCCCTCGCTGCAGGGCCTGAAAGGTAAAAACAAAACAAACAAAAAAGTTTGTTTACCTAGATACTACATCAAATCTAAAGATAATGATTACGCAGAATGTACGGATGTTTGTCAGTTCATTCGTGCCTGGGATACCGGACGACACGGTTATCATTACTTCAGACATAGATCTGATCCCGCTTAGTGGAAAACCGTATGAAAATTTGTCAGCCCATAGGGTGAGGCTCCTGAACGCTTTTTTGTGATAAGGTGAAGCACAATTCCACAAAGTACAGAATGTATTCGATGTCAAATATTGTCGCTACAGTAAAAATATGGAAGAACATTACAGCCAGACATGTGGTAGAGTCAGTTCCTGACATCATACAAACTTTGGCAAAATACTACGATATTCCAGACAAGATTATAAAGGGAAGAGATGGGTGGTATCTGGACCAGCAAGTTGTTAGTATTCTGATAGGAAACTCAAAAGTAGAGCTTGAACAAATCAGACGTATGAAAATAGATAATCACATGCCAACAAGAATAGATCGTATACACCAAGATGACTGGAACTTAGAAAGATTGACAAGACTATAGAAGACGCTCATATGCCTCTTCCAGGATGGGATAAACCGGACAGGGTGAAGCGTCTCACGCATGCGCTCTTTGGAACAAACAACTCGTGGCGAAACTAGACACATATATTGACATGTACAATAGATGATTTACGTGTTACATTGAAATAAATGTAATTTCATATATATTAACCATTTTCTTCATATAAATGCCTTTCCAGGCATTTGCAAACAGAGGAGACTCAGTTCATAGGACTCCTTTAGGGGTCGTCTGATCAGGGTATGCTAAATTAGCTAATGGAATTTGATAGATCTGTTAATTTAGTTTCTACAATGACTGAAATGTTTCGCCTTCCATGTATCATTATAACTATTGTGACTATGAATATTAAGTAGGTATTGAAACTTAGACTAAATATAGAACAGGAAAAGGGTTAAGCTCTTATTCTAATATTTCATCACTACTGGGCCTTTATTCAAATAAACCAGTAGGGTCGAAATATCAGAGTTATGTACATGTATATATTTATCAAGTTTCCTTCATGGAATGTTTTCATTCAATGTATATGGTTGCTTGCACCATAGTCTGCTTTATGTTCTTCATTAAAGTGACATGTACTTTATGATATATAAGTGAGTTCTGTTTTATTGTTAACTAACCTTTTAACTGTGAAATAGTTCGTTACATGATTTTATATATTGGCATATAAACTACGTTTTGGCAATATCAGATGCTAAAGAATCGGATCTGTATTATTTCAAAAGAAAGCAGATCTTGGTCTATGCTTATAAAACGTTTAGTTGAGTTTGAGTTCGTTATCAAGTTTTTGATTGGTCAGGTTTGAGCCAAAGGCTCAAATCTGATCAATCAAAAGCTTGAGAACTCAATTCTGACCAATCAAAAGCTTGAAAACAAAATCAGACATGGTGAAAATATGAAACATTCAACGCCTAAATAGATCTGTTTAGCTACCATCTAATAGATGTTTAAGATTTTCTCTATAGATACTAATTTAACCCTTTCTCGATTCAATATTCAAGTAAGAAATAATGACATCATGAATATTTATTGGCTGAATTTTACAATTTAAACTTTTCAAGGATTTATTTTGCTTTGACAAAAACTATAATCAGATCTATATCGTGTCAAAAGCAACATAGCAGACCCTGATCATACGATTCCTATAGGAACCGTCTTATATGGGGTTGCTCTGTTTGTAAGTACTTGAAAACATTTATTTCTGCATACTACTTCACGGACTATTTTTTATATTTACGCGTTTATAATGAAATATTGAACTCAACATTACAGACATTTCAGAATCAAATTCATATCATTCCATAAGCAAACAGAGTAGACCCTGGTTAGACACTGGGTTGTTTCTGTTTGTAAATGTGTGAAAAGGCGTCTGTACTCACTTTGTAGGGGCGAAATGTTCAATGTATTTGAGTAGGGTGTAACATGTTAAAAGTACAAATATGAGTCATGCATGGAACACCACATACAGAACAAACAGCCGCCCGAACAGCAACACAAGAAAACACAGCAAGTGTACACAACAAGCAAAAGGATAAAGACGCACAAAGACAAAACAAACACATAAGAGAGGGTAGATGGAAATACCGCCTTGTACCGGTCAGTGACAAAAGTCACTTTAAACATGTGTAGGGGCGCCCAACCTCATATCTATTCCATCCCCACCCTAAAAGACAATGTAAATAAATGTATCCCCTCTCCGACTTATCAACAACAACCGCGATGACAAATACAGTGGTAAAGTGCATGTAAAACGAAAACATTTAAGTGAAACAAACTGTATCCACCTATCGCTGGTGTACTACAAACAGAGTAACTGTAGAAAAGTGTTAACCTTTTCGCTGCCAATGCCGGATCTGCGATTACCTATGCAAACAGTTTCGATCCAGAAACTGTTTGTTACTGTTACTATGTTTTTGAAACAAAAATGAAGAAAATCAAAAGAATGAAAATTTGTAGCAGACGACAAAGTTAACAGACGACAGAGTTTGGCAGCGAAAGGGTTAAAGGGTACAACAAAAACGAAATAGTACAGATATCCAACGTCCAACGTCCTCCTCCCGTTTCCGGATTTAAGAGGTCGCTTTCATAGAGTACTAAACTTTTCTTGTCGGCGTACATGCAAAGCTGTAAAATGTAAACTGTAAAATGGCTGACAACCAGACATGCGGTATGTTGTAGTACTATAGGAACATATCCCTTTTTAATGATTTTTTTAACATAATTGATGAACAAAGTGAGAAAATGTTTTTGTCCAATAAGTTTGAACCCACAATCACAAGAAGATGTCAAAAAAGCCTTCCGTGAAACTTCTCGATATTTGGATGATATTTTCAACTGAGATAACCCTTTCTTTGATGTTTTGATTCCCACCACTTACCCAAAGGAACTCAAATTGAATAAAGATAACCTTTTCTACACTTATGCAGTTTTTCTTGATCTAGAGCTTAAAATTGACAATGGAATGATTTCTTCTAAAATTTATTACAAAAGAGACGATATTGTAAATTCACCTCATCTTGACAGAGATGTTCCCCGTGTCCCATCTTACGGGGTTTATATATCTCAACTTATTCGTTTTGCTAGAGCTTGTTCTTCTTTTGACGATTTTAACAGTCGAAATCTCATTTTAACTGAAAAACTGCTAACATATGGATATAGATATCATAAATTAAGAAAACCATTCTCTAAATTTTATTATCGAAATCTTTCACTTAAGTGGCGGTGGTCTAGTGGTAACGCGCTTGACTATCAGTCCGAAAGTCCGGGGTTCAAATCACAGTCCCTACCGGAAACTTCAGAGACGCTTTTCCGTGTCTCCCACCCGCACATCCTCTCCACCCAGGGGTTAAAATGGGTACCTGTGAAGGTCACTCGCCGGTACTGCGGCTGCATGATTGCGCCATATGTTAGCAGTGCTCAATATTGTAGGCGAATGACTCAATAACCAGGGGAGTAAATGTACAGTCGGCTGAGCTGTCATTCGGACTGTAATTAGACTATAACTAGGTGCTTTACTCTTACTTTACTTTACTTATTGGCAATCTCAAGTGTAATCTTAAGGCGCTCCTGCGACACGGTATTTCACATCCTGAATCTTATTATGTCTCCCCCTTTAGAGGAGAGAGACATATTGATGTTGTGCAGAAAGTCTGTCTGTCCGTCTGTCCGTCTGTCTGTGCAGCTAACTCCTCTTACACCATTAAAGGGGTTTCCTTCAAACTTTAACATATGAATCAGCTATATGTGAGGATGGTCATGTGGTTTGGAATCTTGGCTGCAACAATTTTGACAGAAGTTATGGCCCTTTGTATTTTTTCCTTATATAGAATATATAGCGAAAAAATCTTGTGCAGCTAACTCCTCCTACACTATTTGAGGGATTTACTTCAAACTTTTACATATGAACCAGCTATATGTGAGGATGGTCATGTGGTTTTGAATTTTGGCTGCAACAATTTTGACAGAAGTAATGGCCCTTTGTAGTTTTTCCTCATAGCGAAAAAATCATGTGCGCCAACTCGATTTTCCTGCTATAGAATATATAGCGAAAAAATATTGTGCTGTCTGTTAAAATTCTTGTGCAGCTAACTCCTCCTACACCATTAGAGGGATTTCCTTCAAACGTTTACATATGAAACAGCTATATGTGAGGATGGTCATGTGGTTTGGAATTTTGGCTGCAACAATTTTGACAGAAGTTACGGCCCTTTGTATTTTTTCCTTATATAGAATATATAGCGAAAAAATATTGTGCAGCTAACTCTTCCTACACTATTTGAGGGATTTACTTCAACTTTTACATATGAACCAGCTATATGTGAGGATGGTCATGTGGTTTGGAATTTCGGTTGCAACAATTTTGACAGAAGTTATGGCCCTTTGTATTTTTTCCTTATAGAGAAAAAATCTTGTGCGCCAACTCGATTTTCCTTGTATAGAATATATAGCGAAAAAATCTTGTGCAGCTAACTCCTACACTATTTGAGGGATTTACTTCAAACTTTCACATATGAACAAGCTATATGTGTGGATGGTCATGTGGTTTGGAATTTTGGCTGCAACAATTTTGACAGAAGTTATGACCCTTTGGAGTTTTTTTTCCTTATATAGAGTAATAGCGAAAACGTCTTGTGCAGCTAACACCTTCTATACTATGTAAGAGTTTTCATTCAAATTTTTACACATGAACCAGCTATATGTGAGGATGGTCATGTGGATTGGAATATGGGCTGCCACAATTTTGACAGAATTTTGGATTTTTTACAATTATGAAATTTATAGGGAAAACTAGTGTTTTATAGATGTCTACAAAAGTTTACAGATAACCAATCTGTATGTGATGCACAACCAATCTATATGTATCTATGTATCTCTTGGTTACAACGTTCATTCCTCTTATGGGTGCGGGGGCGCGGTACCGGGGGGAGACATGTGTTTTTCTCAAAAACAAACTCTAGTTGTGATATGATTTACAAACTTTGTAAAATTGTTGGAAACCCTATTTTCTCACTTTGTTCATCAAATATATGAAAACATTCATTAAAAAGGGATATGATCCTATAGTACTACAGTATACTGCATGTCTGGTTGTCAACCCTTTTACAGTTGGCAATCACGCTGCCCTCTTTTCTTGTACGCAGGCAAGAAAGACTTAGTACTCTATGCAGACGACCTCATAAATCGGAAACGGAAGGAGGGCGTCGCCTCTTTATACTATCTCGTTTTTGTCGTACCCGTTATTACTTTTCTACAGTTACTCTGTGTGCAGCTCAATTATTGAGTACACTAGCGATAGTTGGATCCAGTTTGTAACAAATTGTTTCACTTAAATATGTTTTCATTTTACATGCAATTTTACACTGTATTTGCCATCGCGGTTGTTGTAGATTAGTCGGAGAAGGGATACGTTTATTTTCACTGTTTGTCTTTTAGGTTGGGGATGGAATTAGTGTGGGGGTGAGCGCCACTAAACCGGTTTAAACCCCCAGTGACATTTATCACTGACAGTTCCAAGGCGGTACTTCCATCTTTCCCTGTGGTTAGTTTGTTACGTCTTTGTGCGTCTATTTGTGTCTTTTATATGCATGTGCATTTACTGTTTTCCGTCGTGGTGCTGTTCGGGCAGCTGTGTGTCTTGTATGTGGTGTTTCTGCATGACTCATACATGTACTCTTTTTTTAAATACCAAACACTTATATGTTCACCGTTGCACCAGAATGCAAAATAGCTAATGGGAGGTTTTCCCATTGTTTTAAACAAAGCAATACATGAAAAGTTGTATAATGAAAGTTTCATATTTTTGGTTGACATTTACCAAAATAGACATGTACGTGTAAAAGCAAGCTGTAGGGCATTCGGATAATAAATCACACTCAGTTTGAATATATTGGGACCTGTAATTTTATTTTCAAAAGTAAACGAAATGGAAATACGAAGTTATCTTGAGATTAATTTTGAGTGAGAACAAAGATATTGTGGGAATTATGAAGTGAGAATAAAGATACATTGGAAGTACATTGATATACAGTAAAACTTTTCTTAACTGGAATTCTAGTCGAGAAGAATTTAGATATTTTTAGGCAGGTGACTGCGTAATGCAGGGCGAAAGTCACACAGAAGGCCACTCTATAAGAATTGAGGTGCCACCTGTCTCCAAGACCGATCTTTATACCAAAATTAACGTCCGGTTTAGAAAGACTTTTACTGTAATTGAACATATGAAGTGAGAACAAATAAGTAAGAACTTTGAAGCAAGAACTCTCTCTCTCTCTCTCTCTCTCTCTCTCTCGTCTCTCTCACTCTCCAAAAATCCTATAACACTCTCAGTGCGCATCCCATAAATTATTGGTAATATTGGTGAACTGTTTTTGCGAGAAGAAAAAATATTTATTTCTCTGTATTTAGAGAGTTTAGAATGAATATTTCGGTCGTTACTGCAGCTTAGTTAACATGGAGCCTGAAAGGGACACAGACTATGGTGCAAATGGGCCGCAGATACATGGAAACGAAGGTGAAAGTGAATATGCAGTTCTTTCACAGAACCGGTTTGACATCAAGAGTGGGAGGGGTAGCGGATGGCAACAAGTAAGACGCACAAAACGCAAGGAAATAAGTTCAGGGAACATCGACGCAGGTTCATTTAGTGGTCTGTCAAGTGATAATAAACTTTTATGCTTATTTGGAAATCTGATTAGAAACTTTGACACACTAACTGAGGTAAAGAAAGACCAGAATAAGTTCTATAGGGTTGCACAGGAGCTACAGATAGGCGTGACTGAACTGCGGGACCGTGTTGACCGTGCTGAACGGGTTGTTGACAAACATTCACAGTATATAAAACTTTTAGCATACCGCTCAATTGACACGGAAGCTAGGTCTAGACGAAATAATATATATTCTGGGGAATTACTGAAAGGGCCAACATGAACATTGGAAATCTTGTATTGAATTTCATTGAAGACACACTAGATATTGACCCGTCCAACATGTGTATTGACCGAGTACATCGTCTCGGCCTACTGACCAAGACAAGAAATAAACATGACCCGAAATGCCCCATTATTGTACGTTTTCTGGATTTCAAAGATACTGAGACTATTATGCGGAATGCATTCGAACTGAAATGGTCCATGTTGGGCATTGATAGGGACTATCCGAAAGAGATAGCAGATGCTCGGCGAGAGCTATACAAATCCCCAGAAGCCGAAACAGCTCGTCAAAATAGACGGAAAGTACAGATTTTCTACCCGGCAAAGCTTGTTGTTGCAGAAAAAAATAGTCAGAGATAAGTTTCCGGACTGGCATAGAATTCTGAGTGAAAGTCGCGTGATCGGAGTTGATTTTGAGAGACTTGAGCATGAAGATGATAGCCTGACTGACGGATCAGGTGACACCAGGGAGGGATGTTCCAAAGGAAATCAAACGCATTTATATAGCGAGGCCACCGAAGTTGATAGCAACAGTGATGCGTTTTCAAGTGACGATTGCGCTTTCACGTTAACACAGAAGTAGAAAAGTCAGATTGACGTTAACAGTGAGAGTGACAGACACGCCCACCGGCAAGTACATAAACAAGGTGAAACGGACGTGTCACATGATCAGTCACGTAATGAAACATCGGCGCACAAGGATGGAACAAACATTAAGAAAACGAGATTACCTGTTCATAAGAACTCCATTTCCAGTCCTGTTAAACAGCATAGGAAGGATAATCCAAAAGCACGGCCCGGAAAAGCCGACACTAAGCAGAGAACTTCAGTGAAACAGTCGGAAAACACTGACACTAATCGCGACGGTTGTTCACGGCACATGTTAGATCCCGGTACACATTCTAAAGATAGATCCGGAATACCCCAGCAGACTGAAAGTAGGGCCGGAACAGACAAAGATAAAATTAGCAACTCGGGTTAGGAATTCGGAGGGGAAATTGACACATTATCTTTTTGTGTGCTAAACATTCAAGGGCTGAAAGGTAAAACCTATGACAAATTAAATAGTGAACCTTTAAAAAATCTTTTTAAAAATAATGACGTACTTTTATTTACTGAATCTTGGTTAAATGATAACATAGACTATAAGGTCGCAGGTTTTACAGCTCATGCCCTACATAGACAATTTAGACATAAAAGAAGCGTCAGGGACAGTGGTGGACTGATTGTTATATTTCCGATAGAATGGGTGGTAAAGTAAGTTGTTTGAAAACAGTTAATGATAATTGCTTGTGGTTGAAATTTGATGGTTAATTAATGGGTTTTGATGACCATTTGCTATTATGTTTATGCTATAATATACCAGCCGGTAGCAGCAGAGAGGCTTTCGCCACTCAAAGTATTTTCGATAATATTCTTGAAGATTTGTTATTCTTTGAAAACAAATACGGTAGCTCATGCCAGTTTCTGATTACTGGAGATTTTAATGCCAGAATAGGTGAAAGACCAGATTTTGTACAGAATGAGTTTTTGGTAGACTTAGATATTTTGCCTGATGATTATGTACAGGACACATTTATAAGCCGCTCGTCTCAAGATAAGACTGTTAATGAAACTGGCATTGAATTACTAGAATTTTGTAAACAAACTGGTTTTAGACTTGTAAATGGTAGACTGTTTGATGATGACGTTTTGGGTAAGTTTACGTGTGTTAAGAATGCAGGTAGAAGCGTGGTAGACTTTGTTATGTGTCGCACTTCACTTTTTGAGTATTTTAGTAGTTTTTCTATTAAGGGTCCAAACATATTGTCGGATCACTGTGTTATACAGTTTTCTCTTTGTAAATCTAGACGGGTAAATAGTAGCAATGAAAGGGAGACAACTCATACCAAAATTATCGATTTTAAGTACAAGTGGGATAATTCAAAAGTCACTGATTATAAGGAGTTATTATCAAATGAAGCTTTTGTGGATGAAATTGATAATATTACATCAGATTTGGATTCAATTCAAATAATGAAGACTTAGACAGAAACTTGGAAAGATTTTTATGTTGTAATGGATGATATATGTGATCCCTTGTTTAGAAAATGTGTTGGTAATGAATGTAAAAATAATTCTTATCTGAGTTGCAAAAATGAACCGTGTTTGATCAAAGCTGTTTTGAAAAAACGTGATGAATTTTATACACATTTGGATCTGTATAGATCAAATCAGACAGAGGAGAACCGCATTAATATGACAACAGTAAGGGCAGCTTATAAGTGTTTAACTCGTAGTAAAAAATCAGAATATAATAAACGCCAGACAAAACAGCTTGAATTAATGAGGTTTAGAAATGCGAAAGAATACTGGAAAATGTTGAAAGGAACAACTTCAGGATTAAAGTCGAAACAGTTAGATGCTGGAAAATTTTCAGACTATTTCAAAGCTGTTAATGACCAGAATTCGGTATTTTTTCAGCCGAATGAGGATGTGTTATCTTTTAATGAAAAATATTTACAAGGAGAGCTCCAAGAAATGTTTTCTGAGCTTAACGTATTTATTTCACAGGACGAAATTTTTAAAGCATGCAAAGATATCAACCTGGAAAATCTGGTGGACCTGATTTAGTTTTAAATGATTTTTTTAAACACGGTATAGATTCACTAATTCCATATATTCATAAACTGTTTAATAAAGTCTTAGATACAGGTTTCCCCCAGATCAATGGACAGAAGGCCATATCGTGCCTTTATTTAAAAAGGGTGATGTAAATGATACAAGTAATTATAGAGGTATATAACATTGCTAAGTACACTAGGGAAACTTTTAACAAGGGTGCTTAACACTAGACTTACTGAATGGGCAGAAAAATACAGCATGTATGTAGAGTCACAGGCCGGATTTAGAAAACACATGGGCACTATAGACAATATATATATCCTAAATGGTGCTATTTCTCATTTATTGAATTAAAACAGAAAACTATTTGTTGCTTTTATAGATTTTAAAAAAGCCTTTGATTATGTTGTGCATGATGTTGTATGGTTCAAACTTTTGAAATATGGAGTTAGAGGGAAAATTCTGAATGTTATAAAATCGATGAACTGTAAACTCAAGTCGAAGGTAAAATATGATAATTCTTAAGTGAAAGCTTCTCTTTGACACTTGGACTCGCTCAGGGTGAGTGTCTCTCACCATTTATGTTCGCAATGTTTTTAAATGATCTGGAAGAGACATATATATTAAAGGGTTTTGAAGGTATAGACATTTACACGATAAAGTTTTGTTTACTTTTATATGCAGACGACATTGTGTTATTCTCTACTACAGAGCATGGATTACAAAAAGGACTAGACATACTTTATGACTATTGTCAAAGATGGAAACTTGTAGTTAATGTAGAAAAAACCAAAATTATGATTTTTAAGAAAGGTGGTATAACACGTAGAGGTACTAAATTTACATATAATAATGTCGACATAGAAATAGTTTCAAAATTGTATTACTTGGGCATAACTTTTACTTGCGGTGGTGCTTTTTCTGAAACAGATTCGGCACTTGCTGGCCAGGCTTTGAAGGCTCTTTTCAAACTCAAGTCACATCTTTATAATTTACAGATATTTCTGTAGCACACAACCTTGAGCTGTTTGACAAGCTTATTCTACCAATACTGACATACGGGAGTGAAGTTTGTGGGTTTTCAAAGGCAGAAAGGCTAGAAAGAGTACATTTAAAGTTTTACAAACAGCTGCTTGGAGTAAAAGGACAAACACAGAACAATTTCATTTATGGAGAATTAGGAAGAACGTCATTGAAAAAGTATAGGTTTGTTTCTGTAATACGTTATTGGCTAAAGATTACACATTGTAATGATACAAAATATGTTAAGTGTGTTTATAATATGATGTTAGATGATCTGCAAAATGGCCTCATAAACCATCATGGTTATCAAAAGTGAAAAATGTATTGGAATCGCTTGGGTTTTATGACATTTGGTTAAACCAAGGTGTAGGGAACTCTAAACTTTTTCTAAATATCTTTAAACAGAGACTTACTGATAACTTTTTTCAAGTTTGGCATGATGAACTTTCCAATTCGTCAAGGACTGATAGCTATCGTTTATTCTCAGATTTTGGTTTTAAATAATATCTAAGCAAAGTCAGTATCACAAAATTTAGAAAAGAATTAACGAGATTAAGAGTTTCATCACACAGACTTGAAATTGAAACAGGACGTTGGCATAAACCACATCCCACGCCACGCCAAGATAGAAAATGTCAGTTATGTAACATCCTTGAAGATGAATTTCACTTTTTGTTGGAATGTCCTCTTTATAACAATCTGCGGAAAATTTACATAAAACAATCATACTGGAGATATGCGAATATGTTCAAATTTATTGATCTTCTTCAATCAAAAAACGAAATTGAGTTAAGAAATTTATCTACGTATGTATATAAATGCTTCAAGTTAAGAAGCGGCACGTTCTTTGATAAAAATTAAACCAATTTGAATTAATGTACATGTATAGTATTATAGTGATTCTTGTGTTGAGCGACCACTGGGTGAAGAAGTGTGGAAATGACTGGGTACGGGTTGTTGCTTGTGTGGGACGAGAACGATGCAGAGCTCGTAAGGGAGCTTTCTGTGCTGATTTTGCATGCATTAAGCGCCCGCCTGAATTTAAATTACAGACAGCTCCGCTAATAGGTGGTCGTTTAATAAATGGTTGGGTGGAACACTAAGAGCAAACAACTACATACATGTATTTGCTCCACCATGTACAATGATAGATATGATTTCATCATTTTCCCCTCGTAAAGACGGGTACTTCTTATTAGCTGATGTTACGAATAATTTCTATTACGTATTAGCATCATATAGTGCATGCCGATGACCATATGTAGTGTATATTTGTATGCTTGTGTACTGTTGGGCCTATGGCCTTATGTATGAATAAACTATCTATTCTATTGACCATTGTAAGATAATTTCTGGAAACATATTCCCCTTTGCTGTGTACATGGTATATAAAGTATAATTTATGTTAAACGTTTGCACAGGAGTCTGCTCTGTTTGCTTATAAAATAATACAGATATGACTCTACAGTTTCTGCCATTCCTATGTTCATGTCCCTTAATAAAAAGTAACCTAATTATTATTCATGATGTCATTATTTCTGACATGAATATTCACGGAATAAAAGGACGATTAAAAGGCACGCTATTGCAATTATCATACAAATAGAACATAAACAACAACGAAAATTGGAAGAACTTGCTTCTATCAAACAATACATTCCCTGCACATGCCTGGTGTACTTTTTATCATATGATATATCTACATCTAATATCCAGGTAGCCCATCATTACCAGACTTTAGTTACTGCTGCTGTTTATTGTGTAAATGGTACATTGACTCTGAGATAGGCACACGAGGCTCAGTTTCAGTATGTTGACTGACTCTCGGGATCAGAGTAAGGAGGCAGGCAACAGAAGATCCTTGTTTTTCGCCGACAGATCACCACGTACCACGGTCTATAGCTCCTCTTGGCTTTCAATCCAGATTCTGAAATAAGATTATGGCCTAGATAAACAAATATGTCCATAAGCATTGTAAAACACTGTAAAATTTATTCTACAAATTGCTTTCACACTGTGCCAAGAGTGAATTTTCTGTTTGACCGAGCCGCGAAAACACATGACAAAAACAACAAAACGACACTTTTCACCATAAGATTTGAAACTGCCATGACATTGCTATGCTCCAAAGCACTTCATGCTGAGGATCCATACCATGGTAGCTTTCAAATAAACAAGAGAGACAATATAGGTATCCAGACTTTTTTTCCACTATTTCATTGATTTCTTACCTCACTTCAAATTTCCGCTGTAAATTTGGCAGATGTAGCCGATACCATTAGTTTCGCATTCTACCCTCTTTTCATGCTGTACACTATTTAGAGGTCATGACCTTTGGGCCCAGTCTATTGAAAACAAGTCACAAAACTCACTTTTGGCACATAACTTCCTGTCTTTTTTGTTATTATCATTAAAACAGCTTTCAAACACAGACAATTACTAGAATTACGGAATTTGAACCGGGGCCAATTCGAATATTTCCCTACTCTACTGTTTACTGCTACCTTAAGGGACCATCAATTTTTTTCCATTCCACTAAAAAGCACTTTTCCCAATAATTTAGGTATATTGAAACAAACATTAACAAAAATAATCACATTTGGACCTTCTTCTGCTTTCCTAGATAGTTTACAAAACATGGGCTTATTGGCCGAATTCACACAATTTAAGGGCAGTTTTCTGGAATTTCACCTTTAACATACAGCATGCTGTGTCTTCATGGTTTGCCTGTTTTTGCATTATTTGCTGTACAAACAATGCCTATAATGTTTGTACATGAATTTTAGACCTGTCAGTCTATGTTGCGTGCCATATATCTCTATAAAACAGACAAATCGGTACTATTTTATGTCGGCAAATGCCATTTTACGCATCAATTTTAATCTTTCCTTAAGTGGATTTTTTCTTTGCATACTAACAGTCTCTTTTCTAGCCCTAAACATACAGCAGAATACATTTCTGTAACATACCATATACTTTTTGACCAGATTTACACACAGTTTGCATTTCTCAGGTTGTGCAAACAAGATTATGTACCAGTCAAAGGGAAATAATCCAGTCAGTACTGTATTTTCATTTTAATAGGCTGCAACTGTCTTTCTCTTTACCTATTTCACACACAGGTATGTTGGTCATGTAATATGATACAAAGAAAACAAGATAAATCCCCCAAAACAATGGCCCCAGCTGCTCTGGCACTGATAAAAGCCCTATTGAGACACATTACAGTGTTTCCAGCACTCATTCTTAGTGAATACCAACTGGAGTATACAGTGCAATTTGGATTTGCCACTTCATTGCTTTACAAGATGTTTCCAAGTGTTAGGGATGGAAAAAAGAGCTGTAATAAGAGCAGAGGAAAGAAATCCACTCAGTTTAAGAAAGGCACGGGCAGTCGCACGGCCCCGAGAAAACAGTCGTTTGCCACGGAATCGACAGTCGAAGACCAGCCAGGTTCATCAGCAACCAGCAACGTGACTCGACTTACGGCACAGGAAGTCCAGGATGTTGAGCATGTAAGAAGATACAAACCTGCAAATGACACTAGCACTGGTGTTAATTACCTTCTTCGGCCAGTGCCCGAAAGAGACGCCAATAATTCTGAAAATCTGGAGGAAAATGTCATCATACAGAAAATAGATGAACTGTACAATAAAATGCTAACATTGCATCCATGCAGAGCTCCAGTCCAAGTAAAACTGGAAAAGAGAATAGGGCTGTGTGTGTTTTTGTCCCTAGAATGCCAACAGTGTAGATTTAAATCGCCTGCTCAGCCAATGTCGGACACGGTGAAAAAGCCCAAGGGACCAGCTGCCGGGACACTGAATGATATGCTGGCTTTGTCTGTTATCAAGTCAAAACTTGGCCTAGAGGATACAAGATCAGTACTGGCCTGCTTAAATATCAACCCGCCTAGCCGTACCACAGTGCAGAAGAAATTAAACTGTATGGGCAGCACTGCAACAAATTTAAATGAAGAGGAAATGGAAAAAAATCAAGCATCACAAAGCTTGCCGGAAAAGAGGAGTCGGCCGACACACAATTTGACGTCGCTTATACAAGCCGGCCACAGGGCGGAGGTGAAAGAGCCACACAGAGCTTTGGCACTTTAATAGAACACACAACCACCAGAAAACTGCAACTTGCAATAACCACTGCAAACAAACACTGTAAGAAAACTAAATGCAGCCATGACAACTGTTCAAAGAATTATCCAAGAGATGCCACAATTGCATCCAGTGAGCGTACACTACTACATCAGTCTCTGCGGAAAGTTGACGCTGCTGGTCATTTGAAAATATCCTCCATAACTACGGATGCGAGTACACAGGCTGCAAAAGCAATACGCGACTACTATGATGACTACGGCAGACCGAGGGCTACTCACTACAAGTGTTTAGTACACCGGTTCAAAGCACTTGAGAAGAGTATACGAAATGCTAAGCTGCATGGAATACCAAAGGCCTGTGATAAGGCAGTATTCCTTAGAAAGTTTGCCTCTTGTATTCGGTCAAGACTTCGCCTTGAATTCAGCAACTTGAGAGCAAAGCGATGCTCGGACCAAAAATTCATTAATGAAAGTCAATCAGCTTCTGAAAACATTCTATGTTGCTTTTCTGGGAACCATCGACACTGTCGCAAAAAATCAACCGTCTGTATCAGTCATCTCAAATGCTTCAGCACCAAATTCCTGCCAGGAGGAAAGCACTTAAGCCTATGTGATGCTGACTATCAAATGCTGCAAAGCAAGATTGGCAGTGTTTTTGATGCCACTGGACTGAAAGAAGTGTGTCGTCTCTACAACACTAACATGTGTGAGAGCCTAAATGCCGCCATATTCAATTACGTCCCAAAGTCTTCCTGTTGGACGAGAAACTTCACAGCCCTATGCCATTCCGCAGTACATTCCCGAGTTTTGGGTCCAGGACATTCAGCTTTAAAAATAGCCAGAGCAGCTGGGATAAGTGTAAACACACACAGCTCCATGTATCGGACACTGACGCAGAAGGACAGACTACGGAAACTGCATGCCCTGCGAAAATCCTCCGCAAATTACAAAAGAAGGCGGTTTTACCTACGAAAGCGACAGGCGAAAGCAACAATATTTAAAGAATCTGTACAGTGCAGAGAATGTTTTTTCGAGCAGTGCGACAGACCACAATTATGGCTGCATGTTTGGTTGTGAACCCTTTTACAGTTGGCAATCACGCTGGCCTCTTTGCATGTACGCCGACAAGAAAGGTTTAGTACTCTATGAAGGCGACCTCTTAAATCCAGAAACGGAAGGAGAACGTCGGATATCTGTACTATTTCATTTTTGTCGTACCCTTTATTACTTTTCTACAGTTACTCTGTTTGCAGCTCAGTCATTGAGTACACTAGCGATAGGTGGATACAGTATGTTCAATTAAATGTTTTTTCGTTATACATGCACTTTACCATTTTATTTGCCGTCGCGATTGTTGTAGATTAGTCGGAGAGGGGATACATTTATTTACACTGTTTTTCGTTTAGGGTGGGGATGGAATAAGTGTGAGGTTGGGCGCCCATAAACCGGTTTAACACCCCCCCCAGTGACTTTTGTCACTGACCGTTCCAAGGCGGTACTTCCATTTTCCTCCTATTGTATGTTTGTTTTGTCTTTGTGCGTCTCTTGTTGTTTTTTCTAGTAATGTACATTTGCTGTTTCCCTGTGTTGTTGTTCGGGCGAGTGTTTGTTCTGTATGTGGTGTTTCCTGCATGACTCATTTTTGTACTTTTAACTTCATAACAGACTGTAAATATGCAACATCAAACCTTGAAAATTCAAATAAATCGCAATATCCAAGTGAACAAAGTTAGTTACCGCAGGCACCAGGCATCTCGAATAACCTCTATGACCGATACATTCACCCTCAGCAGGGCATATCTGCTGCGCATTATTTATCCGAGAAGGCTCGTAAGACAAATGTACTGGATTTATACAAAACTTCCTGTGACACAAGTGTGATACATTATTTTTTGGATCTAGCTGCTTCAGTGTGAACAAGTAATATGGCAATCTGTGAACATGCACTTTTATTCGCTTATTTCTGAGAGAAAACCTGTAAATGCCATCTCCGAATCTGTCGACCGGACCAGTCCATACACAACAACGCTTAATTCTGCAAGATTTATCAGTTATAAACGAAGAAAGTTGCTCAACAATTGCCCGGCTGGGAACGACTGAGAAAAATGCACTAGCCACAGGAAATTATACTGAATCCAGATCTGGAAATACATGAAATGGGGTAAATTTCTATCAAATCTAATTATTTTGGCTATTTTGTATCATTTTGACCAACAGACCCTTATTTCCTTTCATTTCACATACATATTTAAGGCTTTTTTGTGGTAAGGAAATGTTACTCTTCATAACGTTCTGAATTACTTCCCTTGTTTAAATCCTTATTTCAAGAACATAAAACTCAATAAAGCTATAAAAATGTTGATTTTAAACAGTACAAGAATTGGCCTGTCTCACAAATCATCATACAGTAGATTTTCAAGAAGTTAATTTTTCTACAATTTACCCGTAAGGAGGCAGGCAACAGAAGATCCTTGTTTTTCGCCGACAGATCACCACGTACCACGGTCTATAGCTCCTCTTGGCTTTCAATCCAGATTCTGAAATAAGATTATGGCCTAGATAAACAAATATGTCCATAAGCATTGTAAAACACTGTAAAATTTATTCTACAAATTGCTTTCACACTGTGTCAAGAGTGAATTTTCTGTTTGACCGAGCCGCGAAAACACATGACAAAAACAACAAAACGACACTTTTCACCATAAGATTTGAAACTGCCATGACATTGCTATGCTCCAAAGCACTTCATGCTGAGGATCCATACCATGGTAGCTTTCAAATAAACAAGAGAGACAATATAGGTATCCAGACTTTTTTTCCACTATTTCATTGATTTCTTACCTCACTTCAAATTTCCGCTGTAAATTTGGCAGATGTAGCCGATACCATTAGTTTCGCATTCTACCCTCTTTTCATGCTGTACACTATTTAGAGGTCATGACCTTTGGGCCCAGTCTATTGAAAACAAGTCACAAAACTCACTTTTGGCACATAACTTCCTGTCTTTTTTGTTATTATCATTAAAACAGCTTTCAAACAGACAATTACTAGAATTAAGGAATTTGAACCGGGGCCAATTCGAATATTTCCCTACTCTACTGTTTACTGCTACCTTAAGGGACCATCAATTTTTTTCCATTCCACTAAAAAGCACTTTTCCCAATAATTTAGGTATATTGAAACAAACATTAACAAAAATAATCACATTTGGACCTTCTTCTGCTTTCCTAGATAGTTTACAAAACATGGGCTTATTGGCCGAATTCACACAATTTAAGGGCAGTTTTCTGGAATTTCACCTTTAACATACAGCATGCTGTGTCTTCATGGTTTGCCTGGTTTTGCATTATTTGCTGTACAAACAATGCCTATAATGTTTGTACAGGAATTTTAGACCTGTCAGTCTATGTTGCGTGCCATATATCTCTATAAAACAGACAAATCGGTACTATTTTATGTCGGCAAATGCCATTTTACGCATCAATTTTTGTCTTTCCTTAAGTGGATTTTTTCTTTGCATACTAACAGTCTCTTTTCTAGCCCTAAACATACAGCAGAATACATTTCTGTAACATACCATATACTTTTTGACCAGATTTACACACAGTTTGCATTTCTCAGGTTGTGCAAACAAGATTATGTACCAGTCAAAGGGAAATAATCCAGTCAGTACTGTATTTTCATTTTAATAGGCTGAAACTGTCTTTCTCTTTACCTATTTCACACACAGGTATGTTGGTCATGTAATATGATACAAAGAAAACAAGATAAATCCCCCAAAACAATGGCCCCAGCTGCTCTGGCACTGATAAAAGCCCTATTGAGACACATTACAGTGTTTCCAGCACTCATTCTTAGTGAATACCAACTGGAGTATACAGTGCAATTTGGATTTGCCACTTCATTGCTTTACAAGATGTTTCCAAGTGTTAGGGATGGAAAAAAGAGCTGTAATAAGAGCAGAGGAAAGAAATCCACTCAGTTTAAGAAAGGCACGGGCAGTCGCACGGCCCCGAGAAAACAGTCGTTTGCCACGGAATCGACAGTCGAAGACCAGCCAGGTTCATCAGCAACCAGCAAAGTGACTCGACTTACGGCACAGGAAGTCCAGGATGTTGAGCATGTAAGAAGATACAAACTGCAAATGACACTAGCACTGGTGTTAATTACCTTCTTCGGCCAGTGCCCGAAAGAGACGCCAATAATTCTGAAAATCTGGAGGAAAATGTCATCATAAAATTACAGAAAATAGATGAACTGTACAATAAAATGCTAACATTGCATCCATGCAGAGCTCCAGTCCAAGTAAAACTGGAAAAGAGAATAGGGCTGTGTGTGTTTTGTCCCTAGAATGCCAACAGTGTAGATTTAAATCGCCTGCTCAGCCAATGTCGGACACGGTGAAAAAGCCCAAGGGACCAGCTGCCGGGACACTGAATGATAAGCTGGCTTTGTCTGTTATCAAGTCAAAACTTGGCCTGGAGGATACAAGATCAGTACTGGCCTGCTTAAATATCAACCCGCCTAGCCGTACCACAGTGCAGAAGAAATTAAACTGTATGGGCAGCACTGCAACAAATTTAAATGAAGAGGAAATGGAAAAAAATCAAGAATATGTAGCTCGCATCACAAAGCTTGCCGGAAAAGAGGAGTCGGCCGACACACAATTTGACGTCGCTTATACAAGCCGGCCACAGGGCGGAGGTGAAAGAGCCACACAGAGCTTTGGCACTTTAATAGAACACACAACCACCAGAAAACTGCAACTTGCAATAACCACTGCAAACAAACACTGTAAGAAAACTAAATGCAGCCATGACAACTGTTCAAAGAATTATCCAAGAGATGCCACAATTGCATCCAGTGAGCGTACACTACTACATCAGTCTCTGCGGAAAGTTGACGCTGCTGGTCATTTGAAAATATCCTCCATAACTACGGATGCGAGTACACAGGCTGCAAAAGCAATACGCGACTACTATGATGACTACGGCAGACCGAGGGCTACTCACTACAAGTGTTTAGTACACCGGTTCAAAGCACTTGAGAAGAGTATACGAAATGCTAAGCTGCATGGAATACCAAAGGCCTGTGATAAGGCAGTATTCCTTAGAAAGTTTGCCTCTTGTATTCGGTCAAGACTTCGCCTTGAATTCAGCAACTTGAGAGCAAAGCGATGCTCGGACCAAAAATTCATTAATGAAAGTCAATCAGCTTCTGAAAACATTCTATGTTGCTTTTCTGGGAACCATCGACACTGTCGCAAAAAATCAACCGTCTGTATCAGTCATCTCAAATGCTTCAGCACCAAATTCCTGCCAGGAGGAAAGCACTTAAGCCTATGTGATGCTGACTATCAAATGCTGCAAAGCAAGATTGGCAGTGTTTTTGATGCCACTGGACTGAAAGAAGTGTGTCGTCTCTACAACACTAACATGTGTGAGAGCCTAAATGCCGCCATATTCAATTACGCCCCAAAGTCTTCCTGTTGGACGAGAAACTTCACAGCCCTATGCCATTCCGCAG
Organism: Azorinus chamasolen; assembly: GCA_963576725.1. NCBI lineage: Eukaryota > Metazoa > Mollusca > Bivalvia > Cardiida > Solecurtidae > Azorinus > Azorinus chamasolen. The sequence continues at coordinate 13,057,205 of OY755244.1, read as the reverse complement.
TACATTCCCGAGTTTTGGGTCCAGGACATTCAGCTTTAAAAATAGCCAGAGCAGCTGGGATAAGTGTAAACACACACAGCTCCATGTATCGGACACTGATGCAGAAGGACAGACTACGGAAACTGCATGCCCTGCGAAAATCCTCCGCAAATTACAAAAGAAGGCGGTTTTACCTACGAAAGCGACAGGCGAAAGCAACAATATTTAAAGAATCTGTACAGTGCAGAGAATGTTTTTTCGAGCAGTGCGACAGACCACAATTATGGCTGCATGTTTGGTTGTGAACCCTTTTACAGTTGGCAATCACGCTGGCCTCTTTGCATGTACGCCGACAAGAAAGGTTTAGTACTCTATGAAGGCGACCTCTTAAATCCAGAAATGGAAGGAGAACGTCGGATATCTGTACTATTTCATTTTTGTCGTACCCTTTATTACTTTTCTACAGTTACTCTGTTTGCAGCTCAGTCATTTAGTACACTAGCGATAGGTGGATACAGTATGTTCAATTAAATGTTTTTTCGTTATACATGCACTTTACCATTTTATTTGCCGTCGCGATTGTTGTAGATTAGTCGGAGAGGGGATACATTTATTTACACTGTTTTTCGTTTAGGGTGGGGATGGAATAAGTGTGAGGTTGGGCGCCCATAAACCGGTTTAACCCCCCCCCCCCAGTGACTTTTGTCACTGACCGTTCCAAGGCGGTACTTCCATTTTCCTCCTATTGTATGTTTGTTTTGTCTTTGTGCGTCTCTTGTTGTTTTTTCTAGTAATGTACATTTGCTGTTTCCCTGTGTTGTTGTTCGGGCGAGTGTTTGTTCTGTATGTGGTGTTTCCTGCATGACTCATTTTTGTACTTTTAACTTCATAACAGACTGTAAATATGCAACATCAAACCTTGAAAATTCAAATAAATCGCAATATCCAAGTGAACAAAGTTAGTTACTGCAGGCACCAGGCATCTCGAATAACCTCTATGACCGATACATTCACCCTCAGCAGGGCATATCTGCTGCGCATTATTTATCCGAGAAGGCTCGTAAGACAAATGTACTGGATTTATACAAAACTTCCTGTGACACAAGTGTGATACATTATTTTTTGGATCTAGCTGCTTCAGTGTGAACAAGTAATATGGCAATCTGTGAACATGCACTTTTATTCGCTTATTTCTGAGAGAAAACCTGTAAATGCCATATCCGAATCTGTCGACCGGACCAGTCCATACACAACAACGCTTAATTCTACAAGATTTATCAGTTATAAACGAAGAAAGTTGCTCAACAATTGCCCGGCTGGGAACGACTGAGAAAAATGCACTAGCCACAGGAAATTATACTGAATCCAGATCTGGAAATACATGAAATGGGGTAAATTTCTATCAAATCTAATTATTTTGGCTATTTTGTATCATTTTGACCAACAGACCCTTATTTCCTTTCATTTCACATACATATTTAAGGCTTTTTTGTGGTAAGGAAATGTTACTCTTCATAACGTTCTGAATTACTTCCCTTGTTTAAATCCTTATTTCAAGAACATAAAACTCAATAAAGCTATAAAAATGTTGATTTTAAACAGTACAAGAATTGGCCTGTCTCACAAATCATCATACAGTAGATTTTCAAGAAGTTAATTTTTCTACAATTTACCCGTAAGGAGGCAGGCAACAGAAGATCCTTGTTTTTCGCCGACAGATCACCACGTACCACGGTCTATAGCTCCTCTTGTCTTTCAATCCAGATTCTGAAATAAGATTATGGCCTAGATAAACAAATATGTCCATAAGCATTGTAAAACACTGTAAAATTTATTCTACAAATTGCTTTCACACTGTGTCAAGAGTGAATTTTCTGTTTGACCGAGCCGCGAAAACACATGACAAAAACAACAAAACGACACTTTTCACCATAAGATTTGAAACTGCCATGACATTGCTATGCTCCAAAGCACTTCATGCTGAGGATCCATACCATGGTAGCTTTCAAATAAACAAGAGAGACAATATAGGTATCCAGACTTTTTTTCCACTATTTCATTGATTTCTTACCTCACTTCAAATTTCCGCTGTAAATTTGGCAGATGTAGCCGATACCATTAGTTTCGCATTCTACCCTCTTTTCATGCTGTACACTATTTAGAGGTCATGACCTTTGGGCCCAGTCTATTGAAAACAAGTCACAAAACTCACTTTTGGCACATAACTTCCTGTCTTTTTTGTTATTATCATTAAAACAGCTTTCAAACACAGACAATTACTAGAATTACGGAATTTGAACCGGGGCCAATTCGAATATTTCCCTACTCTACTGTTTACTGCTACCTTAAGGGACCATCAATTTTTTTCCATTCCACTAAAAAGCACTTTTCCCAATAATTTAGGTATATTGAAACAAACATTAACAAAAATAATCACATTTGGACCTTCTTCTGCTTTCCTAGATAGTTTACAAAACATGGGCTTATTGGCCGAATTCACACAATTTAAGGGCAGTTTTCTGGAATTTCACCTTTAACATACAGCATGCTGTGTCTTCATGGTTTGCCTGTTTTTGCATTATTTGCTGTACAAACAATGCCTATAATGTTTGTACAGGAATTTTAGACCTGTCAGTCTATGTTGCGTGCCATATATCTCTATAAAACAGACAAATCGGTACTATTTTATGTCGGCAAATGCCATTTTACGCATCAATTTTAATCTTTCCTTAAGTGGATTTTTTCTTTGCATACTAACAGTCTCTTTTCTAGCCCTAAACATACAGCAGAATACATTTCTGTAACATACCATATACTTTTTGACCAGATTTACACACAGTTTGCATTTCTCAGGTTGTGCAAACAAGATTATGTACCAGTCAAAGGGAAATAATCCAGTCAGTACTGTATTTTCATTTTAATAGGCTGAAACTGTCTTTCTCTTTACCTATTTCACACACAGGTATGTTGGTCATGTAATATGATACAAAGAAAACAAGATAAATCCCCCAAAACAATGGCCCCCAGCTGCTCTGGCACTGATAAAAGCCCTATTGAGACACATTACAGTGTTTCCAGCACTCATTCTTAGTGAATACCAACTGGAGTATACAGTGCAATTTGGATTTGCCACTTCATTGCTTTACAAGATGTTTCCAAGTGTTAGGGATGGAAAAAAGAGCTGTAATAAGAGCAGAGGAAAGAAATCCACTCAGTTTAAGAAAGGCACGGGCAGTCGCACGGCCCCGAGAAAACAGTCGTTTGCCACGGAATCGACAGTCGAAGACCAGCCAGGTTCATCAGCAACCAGCAAAGTGACTCGACTTACGGCACAGGAAGTCCAGGATGTTGAGCATGTAAGAAGATACAAACCTGCAAATGACACTAGCACTGGTGTTAATTGCCTTCTTCGGCCAGTGCCCGAAAGAGACGCCAATAATTCTGAAAATCTGGAGGAAAATGTCATCATAAAATTACAGAAAATAGATGAACTGTACAATAAAATGCTAACATTGCATCCATGCAGAGCTCCAGTCCAAGTAAAACTGGAAAAGAGAATAGGGCTGTGTGTGTTTTTGTCCCTAGAATGCCAACAGTGTAGATTTAAATCGCCTGCTCAGCCAATGTCGGACACGGTGAAAAAGCCCAAGGGACCAGCTGCCGGGACACTGAATGATATGCTGGCTTTGTCTGTTATCAAGTCAAAACTTGGCCTGGAGGATACAAGATCAGTACTGGCCTGCTTAAATATCAACCCGCCTAGCCGTACCACAGTGCAGAAGAAATTAAACTGTATGGGCAGCACTGCAACAAATTTAAATGAAGAGGAAATGGAAAAAAAATCAAGAATATGTAGCTCGCATCACAAAGCTTGCCGGAAAAGAGGAGTCGGCCGACACACAATTTGACGTCGCTTATACAAGCCGGCCACAGGGCGGAGGTGAAAGAGCCACACAGAGCTTTGGCACTTTAATAGAACACACAACCACCAGAAAACTGCAACTTGCAATAACCACTGCAAACAAACACTGTAGGAAAACTAAATGCAGCCATGACAACTGTTCAAAGAATTATCCAAGAGATGCCACAATTGCATCCAGTGAGCGTACACTACTACATCAGTCTCTGCGGAAAGTTGACGCTGCTGGTCATTTGAAAATATCCTCAATAACTACGGATGCGAGTACACAGGCTGCAAAAGCAATACGCGACTACTATGATGACTACGGCAGACCGAGGGCTACTCACTACAAGTGTTTAGTACACCGGTTCAAAGCACTTGAGAAGAGTATACGAAATGCTAAGCTGCATGGAATACCAAAGGCCTGTGATAAGGCAGTATTCCTTAGAAAGCTTGCCTCTTGTATTCGGTCATGACTTCGCCTTGAATTCAGCAACTTGAGAGCAAAGCGATGCTCGGACCAAAAATTCATTAATGAAAGTCAATCAGCTTCTGAAAACATTCTATGGTGCTTTTCTGGGAACCATCGACACTGTCGCAAAAAATCAACCGTCTGTATCAGTCATCTCAAATGCTTCAGCACCAAATTCCTGCCAGGAGGAAAGCACTTAAGCCTATGTGATGCTGACTATCAAATGCTGCAAAGCAAGATTGGCAGTGTTTTGATGCCACTGGACTGAAAGAAGTTTGTCGTCTCTACAACACTAACATGTGTGAGAGCCTAAATGCCGCCATATTCAATTACGCCCCAAAGTCTTCCTGTTGGACGAGAAACTTCACAGCCCTATGCCATTCCGCAGTACATTCCCGAGTTTTGGGTCCAGGGCATTCAGCTTTAAAAATAGCCAGAGCAGCTGGGATAAGTGTAAACACACACACAGCTCCATGTATCGGACACTGATGCAGAATGACAGACTACGGAAACTGCATGCCCTGCGAAAATCCTCCGCAAATTACAAAAGAAGGTGGTTTTACCTACGAAAGCGACAGGCGAAAGCAACAATATTTAAAGAATCTGTACAGTGCAGAGAATGATTTTTCGAGCAGTGCGACAGACCACAATTATGGCTGCATGTTTGGTTGTGAACCCTTTTACAGTTGGCAATCACGCTGGCCTCTTTGCATGTACGCCGACAAGAAAGGTTTAGTACTCTATGAAAGCGACCTCTTAAATCCAGAAATGGAAGGAGAACGTCGGATATCTGTACTATTTCATTTTTGTCGTACCCTTTATTACTTTTCTACAGTTACTCTGTTTGCAGCTCAGTCATTGAGTACACTAGCGATAGGTGGATACAGTATGTTCAATTAAATGTTTTTTCGTTATACATGCACTTTACCATTTTATTTGCCGTCGCGGTTGTTGTAGATTAGTCGGAGAGGGGATACGTTTATTTACACTGTTTGTCTTTTAGGGTGGGGATGGAATAAGTGTGAGGTTGGGCGCCCATAAACCGGTTTAACCCCCCAGTGACTTTTGTCACTGACCGTTCCAAGGCGGTACTTCCATTTTCCTCCTATTGTATGTTTGTTTTGTCTTTGTGCGTCTCTTGTTGTTTTTTCTAGTAATGTACATTTGCTGTTTCCCTGTGTTGTTGTTCGGGCGAGTGTTTGTTCTGTATGTGGTGTTTCCTGCATGACTCATTTTTGTACTTTTAACTTCATAACAGACTGTAAATATGCAACATCAAACCTTGAAAATTCAAATAAATCGCAATATCCAAGTGAACAAAGTTAGTTACTGCAGGCACCAGGCATCTCGAATAACCTCTATGACCGATACATTCACCCTCAGCAGGGCATATCTGCTGCGCATTATTTATCCGAGAAGGCTCGTAAGACAAATGTACTGGATTTATACAAAACTTCCTGTGACACAAGTGTGATACATTATTTTTTGGATCTAGCTGCTTCAGTGTGAACAAGTAATATGGCAATCTGTGAACATGCACTTTTATTCGCTTATTTCTGAGAGAAAACCTGTAAATGTCATATCCGAATCTGTCGACCGGACCAGTCCATACACAACAACGCTTAATTATACAAGATTTATCAGTTATAAGCGAAGAAAGTTGCTCAACAATTGCCCGGCTGGGAACGACTGAGAAAAATGCACTAGCCACAGGAAATTATACTGAATCCAGATCTGGAAATACATAAAATGGGGTAAATTTCTATCAAATCTAATTATTTTGGCTATTTTGTATCTTTTTGACCAACAGACCCTTATTTCCTTTCATTTCACATACATATTTAAGGCTTTTTTTGTGGTAAGGAAATGTTACTCTTCATAACGTTCTGAATTACTTCCCTTGTTTAAATCCTTATTTCAAGAACATAAAACTCAATAAAGCTATAAAAATGTTGATTTTAAACAGTACAAGAATTGGCCTGTCTCACAAATCATCATACAGTAGATTTTGAAGAAGTTAATTTTTCTACAATTTACCCTTAAGGGACCATCAATTTTTTTCCATTCCACTAAAAAGCACTTTTCCCAATAATTTAGGTATATTGAAACAAACATTAACAAAAATAATCACATTTGGACCTTCTTCTGCTTTCCTAGATAGTTTACAAAACATGGGCTTATTGGCCGAATTCACACACAATTTAAGGGCAGTTTTCTGGAATTCCACCTTTAACATACAGCATGCTGTGTCTTCATGGTTTGCCTGTTTTTGCATTATTTGCTGTACAAACAATGCCTATAATGTTTGTACAAGAATTTTAGACCTGTCAGTCTATGTTGCGTGCCATATATCTCTATAAAACAGACAAATCGGTACTATTTTGTGTCGGCAAATGCCATTTTACGCATCAATTTTAATCTTTCCTTAAGTGGATTTTTTCTTTGCATACTAACAGTCTCTTTTCTAGCCCTAAACATACAGCAGAATACATTTCTGTAACATACCATATACTTTTTGACCAGATTTACACACAGTTTGCATTTCTCAGGTTGTGCAAACAAGATTATGTACCAGCCAATTCGAATATTTCCCTACTCTACTGTTTACTGCTACCTAACTTGTACGTATGACGGTAGGACTATTTATATATTTTGCTCCCATTCTTAGTTGCTGACGATCAACTGAGCAGTCGACCAGGGTAGTCGGACAAAACTTGTTCTGCTTGAAAACTCATGTGTATACAGGGTGTCCCCAAAAAACGGAACCCGGTATTAAAGTATGCAAGTTATCCCATTTCTGTCAAAATTGCTAACTTAAATTAAAAGTACAAACATGTAGCTTAGTAAAACAACATTTTGCAGTATATGGTAAAAATGTCAGTACTTCTTGTTCTGAAAATTGAATACCGCTTAAGCCGGTGCTAGGGGGCGTGATCAGTGTTGCACTTTCAATTTCTGTTCATGAACAGACTCAATAAAACCGAGTCTGCAATTTTCTCTTTTTGTGTTGCAATTTATGCTCTCGGGGATCACCCCCTTTCAGAATTTAAATTTCGTCCCAACATATTCATTGCTTTTTAAGATATCAGCATTTAAACGAAAGCACCCAAAACGCCGTTTAACCCTTTCCCTCATATAAACGTATTTTCACGCATTTGCAAACAGAGTAGACCCAGATCAGACGGCTCCTAGAGGAGCCGTCTGATCTGGGTCTGCTCTGTTTGCTAATAGAATTTGATAAATCTGTTTCTTTACTTTCTAAAATGTGTACAATGTTCCACGTTCCATATTTCTTTATAACTATTTTGTTAATGAATATTCTGTAGGTATTGAAATTTGGCCTAAATACAGAACAGGTAAAGGGTTAATTAAACAAGATATATGCATGGACTATGCAATGTAGTACCCCCGATACGTAGCGAATACTCGAAAGCTTGTCGGTTGATAACAGTTTCTTATAGAGACAAGGGGTCATGTGCTATGGTTCTCGTTTTTTGTAATTGTACAATATACCCCTTATATATTTCCTCAACCTAAACAGATAATAACAGTTTTGTGTTTAATGTATTTGAGAACTGAGAATTATTTGTATTTATAAAAGTTAATCTGTGCGTGGCAAAATTCAATATCATGTTTAAACGGACGTTAGGTGCATTGATTAAAACCTTTTAAAACCAATGCATATTTTTAAGAGAAATTTGGCAGCAATATGCAAGAACGACTTATCTACAAAACTGTATATTTATATTTTAAAATGTCCGGTTACATTGGTCAAAATACACATTTGAACCAGGGTTCCATTTTGGGGGACACCCTGTTTAAACTAGCTTTCTCTCTATTCTGTATATTCTCATTACTGGTTCGTGTGTTCAAATACTTTATATTATCGTAGAGATTTTGAGAGGCTATTTAATTGCAACCATATTATTTTCTCTTCCACACACTCTCATAGGCTCTAGTTTGTACACAACTCTTATTAATTATTCACGATTTCACATTTATATTTTCTAACATTCACAAGTATAAGTACAGCGATAGAATACGGGATAAAAAAGAAGAACTGTCGTAACCGAAATCCCATTTTCTTACAGCCTTATCAGGCTAAGATACGAGGAGCCTAGAATTAACAAATCACAGTAAACACTTTATACACATTTATGTCAGCCTTAATTGGGTAGTTCCAGCGTTGAGACTATCATAGGCCGCGTGGGCTTTACCAGTGCACTGTGATGCTGTTCACTGTTTATAAAGAGTAAAATGTGTCTAATGGAATAAACCACGGTTATCCATCCTTTAATAGCAAACTGTAATTTGAAAACAAATGTGGGATGATATATACACCTCACTGTCTGTGTGCAACGGTTTCCAAAGTATAAAAAATGCCTAAAATGAATTTAAATTACTAGTACCAATTGTAACTGCAATCACCAAATCAGAATATTTATTATATATTAAATCATATTTCAGTTACTGTTTTGAAATACATGGGATAATGGTTTATTTAAAAAAAAAACACGCAACAGTTAACACTATATAAATAGTTATATAAACTTTTTGCCGTGTTTGGTGAGTTAAAATACATGCTAACTCGAGTTGATAATTGCACAGCATTCATACGAGATGCTCGACATTCTTGTATATTTATATAAGCACAGGACTCGGCAGGGAATGTGTCTGTGTAGGCTGGAACACCAAACAGTATAGGTGTATATATTGGCAACGGTTTATACTTGCGTATCCAGTATACATGTATAACCAGAAAACCACTCTTAAACAAATTAAACCATGCGATGCATATATATACAGAATGTCCTGAATACTCCATTCATATTCATTTGTCATGAAAACATATACAGTAACACCCCTCTTAACCGGAAATTTAATTATGAAGATTGTATAATATTATGTTTATGCAGGTGACTGCTTAATAGTGGCTATTATACAGAGTGAAGGTCATGCAGAAAGCTCATTTGTGAGCTTTCCGCGTGACCTTCAACCTGCATTAAGCTGCCACCTGCCTTACAGACCGGATTCAATACTAAACTGAACGTCCTGTATAGAGACGTTTTACAGAAACAACACACAACTATTAGCAATGTTGAATCTAGCGACCTCTTCTTTATCAGCATATTTTTATAATAGTTCACTGACATGAAAATACATAGTCAATATATACAAAAGTTTACAATACTATGCATGACTTGCCAGCTAAATGTCGATTGTCTTTTTACTCCCCTCTCGTCTCTCTTTCCAGTGCTCTAATAACGTGCTAGTTCTTCAAGCGTTCATTTCACCGGTTTATTTTCGCAAACTTAATAACCACGGGCTCTAAGCATTTAGGCTCTCTGTGGGGGCTGACCGACTGTATGCCTGTAAAAGCAAGGCACAGCATTCAGAAAAGTTCCATAGGAAACACAAGTGGATGCGTCAGCTACGACAAAATGCATTCAGTGAAGTGCACATGCGTAGGGGCCAACTATGATTAATAACAACAGTAAACAATGTTAGTAGGCGTGTTAGTAGTGAAAGAATAACAGAACGGGACCAGATAGTTTTATGTTATTATGGAGGACAATGTGTATGTATCATACAGCCGACCTGACTGACGCTCACCATACGCTAGGCACACGCTGAAGACGCTAGCGTGTCGGTAAAGGTACGCTGCTTATAGGCCAAATACGCTTCGCCTACGGTGAAATGAAGGCGGTCAATAAAGCTAGCATATGGATAGCGTATCAGCAACGTAATTATAACGTACCTATAACAAATGACTGATCAATTTAATGTATTTATGGCTATTCATACGCTACTCATGCGCTCACATACGCTTAGCATACGTTGCTCATATGCTCGTAATACTATACGCTACTTATACGCTGATATACACTACACTGATGCTGACATACGTTGACACACGATCGTATATGCTTCTCATGCGCTGCATATACGCCAGATATACGGTACGCATACGCTATTCATGCGCTACTAATACGTTCATCGAAGATAGTGGTTGAAAATTCGGATATATACAGTCAATAAGTGGTGCGTATGACTAGCTTTTCGACAATCTCCATACGCTACCCATACGTTCCTCTCATACGCTGTAGTGTGACAGGGCCATAAGCAGCATCAAAATAGGTGTATCTAAAACAAATGTATAATACCGAGTGTAAATACTGTATCTGAATATCAAATCCCTGTCATGGTCAGTGTTACAAACTCTCACTGTGCACGTCATATATTAATGCTGAAGACTAATGTCATAATGCTCATATGAGTTTAATCATTGTGGTTTTTCACGGGACTCCCTAAAACGAATGACGAATGAAAATGGAATGACGAATGACAGGTAGTATTTTTACAATGACTGGTCCCTTCTCATTCAGTGTGTTAGTCCCCCACCGGTTACCGGTTGGGGGACTATAGGTTTGCCCGATTCCGTCTGTCCGTCCGTCCGTCTGTCCGTCCGTCCGTCTGTCTATCCGTCTGTCACGCTTCGTGTCCGGGCCATATCTCCTAAAACGTTATGCCAAATTCATTATAACTTCACACATTGAAGAAGCATGATGAGGGCTAGTGTCATGCACAAGGACCATAACTCTGTGACTCCCTAAAACGAATGACGAATGAAAATGGAATGACGAATGACAGGTAGTATTTTTACAATGACTGGTCCCTTGTCATTCAGTCAGAAATGGAATGACAATGTTGTAAGGTGGAATGACAGTTATTATAGGCGAAATGACATACTTTTGAGACATTGTAGCCCCCAAATGACCCTTTGGAAATGGAATGACACTACATCAGGTGGAATGACAGTGCTTATAGGCGGAACGACATACCTCTGAGACTTTGTATCCCCCATTTGAACTTTTGGAAATGGAATGACACTGTTGTAAGGTAGAATGACATTTATTATAGGCGGGATGACATACTTTTGAGACGTTTTAGCCCCGATATGACCTTTTTGAAATGGAATGACACTGTTGTAAGGTAGAATGACATTTATTATAGGCGGGATGACATACTTTTGAGACGTTTTAGCCCCGATATGACCTTTTTGAAATGGAATGACACTGTTGTAAGGTGGAATGACAGTTATTATAGGTGGAATGAAATACTTCTGAAACCTTGTAGCCCCGATATGACCTTTGGGAAATGGAATGGCACTGTTGTAAGGTAAAATGACAGTTATTATAGATGACATTACAGATGTTTGAGACATTGTAGCCCCCATATCTCCTTTGGGAAATAGAATGACACTACTTAAGGTGGAATGACAGTGCTTATAGGTGGAATGACATACTTCTGAGACTTTGTAGCCCCCATTTGACCTTTTGGAAATGGAATGACACTGTTGTAAGGTAGAATGACACTTATTATAGGCAAAATGACATACTTTGGAGACATTGTAGCCCCCATATGACCTCTTGGAAATGGAATGACACTATTTAAGGTGGAATGACCGTGCTTATAGGTGGAATGACACACTTCTGAGACTTTGTAGCGCCAATATGACATTTGGGAAACTGAATGACACTGTTGTAAGGTTGAATGACAGTAGTTATAGGTGGAATGACATATCTTTCAAACATTGCAGCCCCCATATGACATTTGGGAAATGGGATGACACCGTTGTAAGGTGGATTGACTGTTATTATAGACAGAATGACATACTTTTTAGACATTGTAGCAACCATATGACCTTTTTGAAATGGAATGACACTATTTGAGGTGCAATGACAGTTATTATAGATGGAATGACATACTTTTGAGACATTGTAGCCCACTTATGACCTTTTGGAAATGGAATGACACTATTTAAGGTGGAATGTCAGTGCTTATATGTGGAATGACATACTTCTGAGACATTGTAGCCCCCATATGTCATTTGGGAAATAGAATGACACTGTTGTAAGGAGGAATAACAGTTATTATAGGCGGAATGACATACTTTTGAGACATTGTAGCCCCCATATGACCTTTTTGAAATGGAATGACACTACTTATGGTGAAATGACAGTGCTTATAGGTAAAATGGCATACTTATGAGACTTTGTAGCCCCCATTTGACCTTTATGAAATGGAATGACACCGTTGTAAGAGTAGAATGACACTTATTATAGACGGAATGACATACTTTGCAGACATTGTAGTCACCATATAACCTTTTGGAAATGGAATGACAGTGTTTTAAGGTGGAATGACAGTTATTATAGGTGGAATGACATACCTTTGAGACATGGTAGCCCCCATATGGCATTAGAGAAATGGAATGACACTATTTATGGTGGAATGACAGTGCATATAGGTGGAATGACATACTTCTGAGACTTTGTAGCGCCAATATGACATTTTGGAAACTGAATGACACTGTTGTAAGGTGGAATGACATACCTATGAAACATTGTAGCCCCCATCTGACATTTGGGATATGGAATGACACCGTTGTAAGGTTGAATGACAGTTATTATAGACAGAATGATATAATTATGAGACATTGTAGCCCCCATATGACCTTTTGGAATTGGAATGACACTATTTGATGTGGAATGACAGTTATTATAGGTGGAATGACATACTTTTGAGACTTTGTAGCCCCCTTATGACCTTTTGGAAATAGAATGACACTATCTAAGGTGGAATGACAGTGCTTATAGGTGGAATGACATACTTCTGAGGCTTTTTAGCCACGTTATGACCTTTTTGAAATGGAATGACACTGTTGTAAGGTGGAATAACAGTTATTATAGACAGAATGACATACTTTTTAGACATTGTAGCAACCATATGACCTTTTTGAAATGGAATGACACTATTTGAGGTGCAATGACAGTTATTATAGATGGAATGACATACTTTTGAGACATTGTAGCCAACTTATGACCTTTTGGAAATGGAATGACACTATTTAAGGTGGAATGTCAGTGCTTATAGGTGGAATGACATACTTCTGAGACATTGTAGCCCCCATATGTCATTTGGGAAATAGAATGACACGGTTGTAAGGAGGAATAACAGTTATTATAGGCGGAATGACATACTTTTGAGACATTGTAGCCCCCATATGACCTTTTTTTAAAATGGAATGACACTACTTATGGTGAAATGACAGTGCTTATAGGTAAAATGGCATACTTATGAGACTTTGTAGCCCCCATTTGACCTTTATGAAATGGAATGACACCGTTGTAAGAGTAGAATGACACTTATTATAGACGGAATGACATACTTTGCAGACATTGTAGTCACCATATAACCTTTTGGAAATGGAATGACAGTGTTTTAAGGTGGAATGACAGTTATTATAGGTGGAATGACATACCTTTGAGACATGGTAGCCCCCATATGGCATTAGAGAAATGGAATGACACTATTTATGGTGGAATGACAGTGCATATAGGTGGAATGACATACTTCTGAGACTTTGTAGCGCCAATTTGACATTTTGGAAACTGAATGACACTGTTGTAAGGTGGAATGACATACCTATGAAACATTGTATTCCCCATATGACATTTGGGATATGGAATGACACCGTTGTAAGGTTGAATGACAGTTATTATAGACAGAATGATATAATTATGAGACATTGTAGCCCCCATATGACCTTTTGGAATTGGAATGACACTATTTGATGTGGAATGACAGTTATTATAGGTGGAATGACATACTTTTGAGACTTTGTAGCCCCCTTATGACCTTTTGGAAATAGAATGACACTATCTAAGGTGGAATGACAGTGCTTATAGGTGGAATGACATACTTCTGAGGCTTTTTAGCCACGATATGACCTTTTTGAAATGGAATGACACTGTTGTAAGGTGGAATAACAGTTATTATAGATGGAATGACATGCTTTTGAAACATAGTAGACCCCATATGACATTTTGGAAACTGAATGACACTTGTAAGGTGGAATGACAGTTATTATAGGCGGAATGACATACGTTTGAGACATTGTAGTCAACATATGACCTTTTGGAAATGGAATGACACTGTTGTAAGGTGGAATGACAGTTATTATAGATGGAATGACATACCTTTGAGACATAGTAGCCCCCATATGACCTCTTGGAAATGGAACGACACTATTTAAGGTGGAATGACAGTGCTAATAGGTGGAATGACATACTTCTGAGACTTTGTATCGCCAGTATGACATTTGAGAAAGTGAATAACACTGTTGTAAGGTTGAATGGCAGTAGTTATAGGTGGAATGACATATCGTTGAAACATTGTAGCCCCCATATGGCATTTGGGAAATGGAATGACACCGTTGTAAGGTGGAATGACAGTTATTATAGGCGGAATGACATACGTTTGAGACATTGTAGCCTCCATTTGACCTTTTGGAAATGGAATGACACTATTTATGGTGGAATGACTGCTTATAGGTGGAATGACATACTTCTGAGACTTTGTAGTCACCATATGACCTTTTGGAAATGGAATGACACTGTTGTAAGGTAGAATGACAGTAGTTATAGGTGGAATGACATATCTATGAAACATAGTAAGCCCATATGACATTTGGGAATGGAATGACACCGTTGTAAGGTGGAATGACAGTTAATATAGACAGAATGACATACTTTTGAGACATTGTAGCACCCATGACCTTTTGGAATTGGAATGACACTATTTGAGGTGGTATGACAGTTATTATAGGTGAAATGACATACGTTTGAGATTTTATAGCCCCCTTATGACCTTTTGGAAACGGAATGACACTATTTGAGGTGGAATGACAGTGCTTGTAGGTGGAATGACATACTTCTGAAACTTTTTAGCCCCGATATGACCTTTTTGAAACTGAATGACACTGTTGTAAGGTGGAATGACAATAGTTATAGGCGGAATGACATACTTATGAGACATTGTAGTCACCATATGACCTTTTGGAAATGGAATGGCACTGTTGTAAGATGGAATGACAGTTATTATAAGTGGAATGACATATCTTTGAGACATTGTAGCCGACATATGACCTTTTGGAAATGGAATGACACTGTTGTAAGGTGGAATGACAGGTATTATAGGCGGAATGACATACTTTTGAGACATTGTAGTCACTATATGACCTTTTGGAAATGGAATGACACTGTTGTAAGGTAGAATGACAGTAGTTATAGGTGGAATGACATACCTTTTAGACATAGTAGCCCCCATATGACCTCTTGGAAATGGAATGACACTATTTAAGGTGGAATGACAGTGCTTATAGGTGGAATGACATACTTCTGAGACTTTGTAGCGCCAATATGACATTTGGGAAACTGAATGACACTGTTGTAAGGTTGAATGACAGTAGTTATAGGTGGAACGACATATCCTTGAAACATTGTAGCCCCCATATGACATTTGGGAAATGGATTGACACCGTTGTAAGGTGGAATGACAGTTATTATAAACGGAATGATATACTTTTGAGACATTGTAGCCGACATATGACCTTTTGGAAACTGAATGACACTGTTGTAAGGTGGAATGACAGTTATTATAGGCGGAATGACATACTTTTGAGACATTGTAGTCAACATATGACCTTTTGGAAATGGAATGACACTGTTGTAAGGTGGAATGACAGTTATTAAAGATAGAATGACAAACATTTGAGACATTGTAGTCACCATATGACCTTTTGGAAATGGCATGGCACTGTTGTAGGGTGGAATGACAGTTATTATAGGTAGAATGACATATCTTTGAGACATTGTAGCCCCCATTGAACCTCTTGGAAATGGAATGACACTGTTATAAGGTGGAATGACAGTTATTTTAGGTGGAATGACATACTTTTGAAAAAATAGTAGCCCCATATGACCTTTTGGAAATGAAATGACACTATTTAAGGTGGAATGACAGTGCTTATAGGTAGAATGACATACTTCTGAAACTTTGTAGCCCCGATATGACAATTGGTAAACTGAATGACACTGTTGTAAGGTAGAATGGCAGTAGTTATAGGTGGAACGACATATCTTTGAAACATTGTAGCCCCCATATGTCATTTTGTAAATGGAATGACACTGTTTTAAGGTGGAATGCCATTTTTTATAGACGCAATGACATACTTTTGAGACAGTGTAGCCCCCATATGACCTTTTGGAAATGGGATGACACTATTCGAGGTGGAATGACATACTTTTGAGACCTTGTAGCCCCCTTATGACCTTTTGGAAATGGAATGACACTACTTAAGGTGGAATGACACTGCTTATAGATGGAATGACATACGTTTGAGACTTTTTAGCCCCGATATGACCTTTATAAAATGGAATGACCCTGTGTCATTCCATTTGCCAAATGTTATATCGAGGCTACACCTATAATAACTGTCATTCCACCTCACAACAGTGTCATTTTATTTCTTAAAGGTCATATGTGGGTTACATATCTCATTCCACCTATAACAACCTGTCATTCCACCTTACAACATTGTCATTCTATTTCCCAAAGGTCATATCGGGGCTACAGGGTCTCAGAAGTATGTTATACCACCTATAATATAAGCACTGTCATTCCATCCTAAATAGTGTCATTCCATTTCCAAAATGTTATATGGCGGTTATAATGTCTTAAAAGTATGTCATTCCAACTGTAATAACTGTCATATCTAGATTACAACAGTGTCATTCCATTTCCAAAAGGTCAAATGGGGGCTACACCAACTCAGAGGTATGTCATTCCACCTTTAACCACTGTCATTCCACCTTAAATAGTGTCATTCCATTTCCAAAAGGTCATAAGGTGGCTAAAATGTCTCACAAGTATGTCATAACGCCTATAATCACTGTCAGTCCAGCTTACAACAGTGCCATTCCATTTCCCAAATGTTATATGGGGGCTACAATCTCTCCAAAATATGTCATTCCACCTATCAAAACTGTCATTCCACCTTACAACAATGTCATTCCATTTCCCAAATGTGATATGGGGGCTACATTGTCTCAAAGATATTTCATTCCATCTGTAATAACTGTCATTCCACCTTACAACAATGTCATTCAATTTTCCAAAGGTCAAATGGGGGCTAAATATTCTCAGAAGTATGTCATCCCACATATAGGCACTGTCATTCCTCCTTAAATAGTGTAATTCCATTTACAAAAGGTCATATGTGGGCTACAATGTGTCAAAAGAATGTCATTCCGCCTATAATAACTGTCAATATATCATACAACAATGTCATTCCATTTCCCAAATGTCATATGGGGCTTTATTCCATTTCAAAAAGTTCATATCGGGGCTAAAAAGTCTCAGACATATGTCATTCCACCTATAAGCACTGTCATTCCACCTTAAGTAGTGTCATTCCATTTTCAAAAGGCGATATTGGGACTACAATGTCACAAACTTATCTCATTTCGTCTATAATAACTGCCATTCCACCTTACAAAAGTGTCATTCCATTTCCCAAAGGTCATATCGGGGCTACAAAGTCTCAAACGTATGTCATTCCACCTATAAGCAATGTCATTCCGCCTTAAATTGTGTCATTCCATTTCCAAATGGTAATATGGCGGTTACAATGTCTCAAAAGTATGTCATTCGGCCTATAATAACTGTCATTCTACATTACAACAGTGTCATTCCTTTCCAAAAGGTCAAATTGGGACTACAAAGTCTCAGAAGTGTCATTTCACCTATAACAACTTTCATTCCATCTTATGTGGTGTCATTCCATTTCCAAAAGTTCATATGGGAGCTACAATGTCTCAAAAGTATGTCATTCCGTCTATAATAACTGTCATTCCACCTTACAACAGAGTCATTCCATTAACCAATGGACATATGGGGGCTACAATGTTTCAAAGATATGTCATTCCATAAGTTTCAGAAGTATGTCATTCCACCTATAAGCACTGTCATTTCACCTTGATTAGTGTCATTCCATTTCCAAAAGGTTATAAGGGGGCTACAATGTCGCAAAAGTATATCATTCCACCTATAATAACTGTCATTCCACCTCAAATAGTGTCATTCCATATCCAAAAGGTCATATGGGGGTTACAATGTCTCAAAAGTATGTCATTCCGTTTATAATAACTGTCATTCCAACTTACAACAGTGTCATTCCATTTCCCAAATGTCATATGGGGCTACAATGTTTCAAAGATATGTTATTCCACCTATAAATACTGTCATTCTACCTTACAACAGTGTCATTCCATATCCCAAATGTCATGCCGGGACTACAAAGTCTCAGAAGTATGTCATTCCACCTATAAGCACTGTCATTTAACCTTAAAAATGTCAATCCATTTCCAAAAGGTCATAAGTGGGCTACAAAGTCTCAAAAGTATGTCATTCCATCTATAATAACTGTCATTCCACCATACAACAATGTCATTCCATTTCCCAAAAGGTCAAATGGGGGCTACAAAGTCTCAGAAGTATGTCATTCCTTCTATAAGCAATGTCATTTCACCTAAAGTAGTGTCATTCCATTTCCAAAAGGTCATATAGGGGCTACAATGTCTCAAAAGTATGTCATTCGGCCTATAATAACTGTCATTCCACCTTACAACAGTGGCATTCCATTTCCCAAAGTTAATATGGGGGCTACAATATCCCAAAAATATGTAAATATATCTATAATAATTGTCATTCCACCTTACAACAGTTATTCCCTTTCAAAAAGTTCATATCGTGGCTAAAAAGTCTCAGAGGTATGTCATTCCACCTATAAGCACTGTCATTCCACCTTAAATAGTGCCATTCCATTTCCAAAAGGTAAGGGGGCTACATTGTCTCAAAAGTATGTCATTCCACCTATAATAACTATCATTCCACCACAAATAGTGTCATTCCATATCCAAAAGGTCATATGGGGGGCTACAATGTTTTAAAAGTATGGCATTCCGTCTATAATAACTGTCATTCCAACTTACAACAGTGTAATTCCATTTGCCAATTATCATATTGGGCTACAATGTTTCAATGTTATGTTATTCTACCTATAACTACTATCATTTTACTTTACATCAGTGTCATTCCATTTCCCAAATGTCATACCGGGGCTACAAAGACTCAGAGGTATGTCATTCCACCTATAAGAACTGTCATTCCACCTTAACAAGTGTCATTCCATTTCCAAAATGTCATTAACTGGCTACAATGTCTCAAACGTATGTCATTCCATCTATACTAACTGTCATTCAACCTTACAACAGAGTCATTCCATTTACCAAAGGACATAATGGGCTACAATGTTTCAACAATATGTCATTCAATCTACAATAACTGTCATTCCACCTTACAACAGTGTCATTCATTTCAAAAATGTCAGATCGTGGCTAAAAGTCTCAGAGGTATGTCATTCCATCTATAAGCACTGTCATTCGACCTTAAATAGTCGTCATCATTCCATTTCCAAAAGGTCATAAGGGGGCTACAATGTCGCAAAAGTATGTCATTCCACCTATAATAACTGTCATTCCACCTCAATAGTTTCATTCCATTTCCAAGAAGTCATAATGGGGGCTACAATGTCTCAAAGTATGTCATTCCGTCTATAACACCTGTCATTCCTTTTTACAACAGTGTCATTCCATTTCCCAAATGTCATATGGGGGCTACAATGATTCAAAGATATGTCATTCTACCTATATACTGTCATTCAACCTTTCAACAGTGTCATTCCATTTCCCACTTGTCATATCGGGGATACAAAGTCTCAGAAGTATGTCATTCCACCAATAAGTACTTTCATTCCACCTTAAATAGTGTCATTCCATTTCCCAAAGGTCATATGGGGCTACTATATCTCAAAGGTATGTCATTCCACCTATAATAACTGTCATTCTACCTTACAACAGTGTCATTCCATTTCCAACAGGTCAAATGTGGGCTACAAAGTCTCAGACGTATGTCATTCCACCTATAAGCACTGTCATTCCACCTTAAGTAGTGTCATTCCATTTTCTAAAGATCATATCGGGACTACAATGTCTCAAAAGTATGTCATTCCGCCTATTACTGTCATTCAAGCTTACAGCAGAGTCATTCCATTTACCAAAGGACATATGGGGGCCACAATGTTTCAAAAATATGTCATTCCATCTATAATAACTGTCATTCCACATTACAACAATGTCATTCCATTTCAAAAATGTCATATCGTGACTAAAAGTCTCAGAAGTATGTCATTACACCTATAAGCACTGTCATTCCACCGTAAATAGTGTCATTCCATTTCCAAAAGGTCATAAAGTGGCAACAATGTAAAAAAAAAAGTATGTCATTCCACCTATAATAACTGTCATTCCACCTTACAACAGTGTCTTTCCATTTCCCAAATGTCATTTGGGGGCTACAATGTTTCAAAGATATGTCATTCCACCTATGACAACTGTCATTCTTCCTAACAACAGTGCCATTCCATTTCCCACTTGTTATATCGGGGTTAGAAAGTCTCAGAAGTATGTCATTCCACCAACAAGCACTTTCATTCCACCTTAAATAACGTCATTCCATTTCCAAAAGGTCATAAAGTGGCTACAATCTAACAAAAGTATGTCATTCCACCTATAAGCACTGTCATTCGACCTTTAATAGTGTCATTCCATTTCCAAAATGTCATAAGGGGGCTACAATGTCGCAAAAGTATGTCATTCTACCTATAATAACTGTCATTCCACATCAAATAGTTTCATTCCATTTCCAAGAAGTCATAATGGGGGCTGCAATGTCTCAAAGTATGTCATTCCGTCTATAATAACTGTCCTTCCACCTTACAGCAGTATCATTACATTTCCTAAATGTCATATGGGGGCTACAATGTTTCAAAGATATGTCATTCCACCTATAACTACTGTCATTCTACCTTACAACAGTGTCATTCCATTTCCAACTTGTCATATCGGGGCTACAAAGTCTCAGAAGTATGTCATTCCACCAATAAGCTCTTTCATTCCAACTTAAATAGTGTCATTCCATTTCCAAAAGGTCATATGGGGCTACTATATCTCAAAGGTATGTCACTCCACCTATAAGCACTGTCATTCAAACTTAAATAGTGTCATTCCATTTCCAAAAGGTCATATAGCGGCTACAATATCTCAAAAGTATGTCATTCCACCTACATGTATAAGCACTGTCATTCCACCTTAAGTAGTGTCATTCCATTTCCTAAAGATCATATCGGGACTACAATGTCTTAAAAGTATGTCATTCCGCCTATAATAACTGTCATTCCACCTTACAACAGTGTCATTCCATTTCACAAATCTCATATGGGGGCTACAATGTTTCAAAGATATGCCATTCCACCTATAATAACTGTCATTCCACCTTACAACAGTGTCATTCCATTTCCCAAAGGTCATATTGGTGCTACAAATTCTCAGAAGTATGTCATTCTACCTATAAGCACTGTCATTCCACCTTAAATAGTGCCATTCCATTTCCAAAAGGTCATATGGTGGCTACTATATCTCAAAAGTATGTCATTCTACCTATAATAACTGTCATTCTACCTTACAACAGTGTCATTCCATTTCCCAAAGGTCATATCGGGGCTACAAAGTATCAGACGTATGTCATTCCACCTATAAGCACTGTCATTCCACCTTAAGTACAAATTCAAAAATCCCATGTGCACAGCAACTCATGCTGATCAACATTCCTGTGAAGTTTGGTGACTCTAGCCCTAGTGGTTTCAGAGATATGCAGAGCACTAAGTAAAGTTTGTCTAATTTTAAGTCATCAGGGGCAGTAACTCCAAAGTAAACAGTGGAGACAATTAAAAAACCCAAGAGCAAAACAGATCATGCTCGTGAGCAATCCTGTGAAGTTTGGTGTCTCTAGCCCTACTAGTTTCAGAGATACGCGCGACACAAAGTTTGTATAAATTTTAGTGTTCATATCAGGGGCTATAACTCCTAATAGGTCCACAACAACTCATGCTGGTGAACATTCCTGTGAAGTTTGGTGACTCTAGTACTAGCGGTTTCAGAGATACGCACGACACAAAGTTTTTCTAATGTTAAGTCATCAGGGGCAATAACTCCAAAGTTATTAGGGGGAGACAATTCAAAAAACCCAGGTGCACAACAACTCATGCAGGTGAACATTCCTGTGACGTTTGGTGACTCTAGCCCAACTGGTTTCAGAGATACACGCGACTGTCATTCCACCTTAAATAGTGTCATTCCATTTCCAAAAGATCATAAGGGGGGCTACAATGTCTCAAAAGCCTATAATAACTGTCATTCCACCTTACAACAGTGTCATTCCATTTCCAAAAGGTCATATGGCGACTACAATGGCTCAAAAGTATGTCATTCTATCTATAACCATTGTCATTCCATCTTATAACAAACTGAATGACAAGGGACCAGTCATTGTAAAAATACTACCTGTCATTCGTCATTCCATTTTCATTCGTCATTCGTTTTAGGGAGTCCCGTTTTTCACTTAAATGGTGCAAGTTCCTTGACTTTTGCTAGCGGCGAATTAGTGATTATGTATGCAAAAAGTTTGCTTGTAGACTGTAGAGGAACTCGACGTCTCACCAGGGTCCATATTTTATTTCATCTTTTTTAGAGGATGGGTTAAAGCATTATTTCGAACAATTTAGAAGAAAAATAAAAACTAAACTACGACGAAGAAAGATGAAGCAGGAGAAGACGAAAGAAGAAAAACAAATTAAATAAAAAGTCGGAGGAAGAAGAAGACGACAGTAGAAAAATACGAGGACGAAAGACAACGAAACAGACGAAAGGGAAAAGAAAAAGAATCTCCCAGATGTTACCGTTATACCTTCACGTAAGACATCATTAATTTCTTGATTATGAGTTGTATAATGAACCAGGGACATTTTACCACGAGGGTAGCTATAGAATCATTCAAACAAACACTTGAGATCATGAACAGACAGCTTCTTGAAGAAACTATCTAAGATAGTCTGGCCCTACTCTGTTTGCAAATGCAGATATATATATATAATTCCACAAGTAAACAGAGCAGACCCTGATCAGGCGACTCCTAGAGGAGACGTCTGATCTGGGTCTACTCTATTTGCAAATACGTACAATGCGTCAAATTGTGGGATAGATTTCTGACATGTCATGTGATTCTGTGCCATTTATAATCAACTGTAATCTAAGAGTAGAAGCAATATTAACCCTTCACTTGCTGTTCACGTCAATATACCTACCTGTAAATAGTGAAGACCCAGATGAGACAGCTCCTGCACGAGCTGTCTCATCAGGGTCTGCACTATTTACAAATTGATTGTGCAACCAGTGCATTCCATAGCAGTGATTGCGCAGCGAAATACGTGTACACAGTGAAGATATATGTTATTATACAACAGGGCATGGGTAAAGAAGGAGATATGTATTTTAAAATTCAGCAAGAGAAGGGATAAGTGTAAATATGAAAACGGTATGACACAAGTAAATACAGTAGAGCCTGTTTTAAGCGGCCATTTATTCATTGATCATAGGAGCTTCCTGTATTACTTTTGTCCTGCATTAAGCAATCACCTGCTTTACCCGTAATTAGACCTCTTCTTGATGACCGCTTACGTAAGACAGGGTTTCCTGTATACAGAAGACCTCTCTATAACGGCCAATAAATTGTGTTAATTAGTTGGTATTTAGTGCAGGTGACAGCTTAAAGCAAGTTGAAAGTGAAACAAAACGCTACAATAGGATCGTTCTATTTCACTTTCACTTTACTTTAAGCAGCCACCTGCATTAAACATAAAATACTTGTGATTCAATGGACGTTATAGAGAGGTTTTACTGTAACAACGTTTTTAATAGATTACATGAAAAGGTTTAGGATTTATGCTGTACATGTAAACCCTTTCAATTCCGAATGGTCAAAGTGGAATAGTCCATCACTTTTTAAAGGCAGGGCTCATTCAGTATGAAAGGGTGCACGCTTGTGAAAGAATTGTGGATGACAAACAATATTGACCCTCAAGGGGCACTCTGATCCGGATCTACACTGTTTGCAAATGACATCCAACTCTAATTCACTAGAGACCATGTAAAATTAATTGTAAACGTAACAATTTCATCGTTGAAAGCGATGCACGTGGATTGCTGTAATAAGTGAATCTGGTTGTTCTCTTGTCTTCGTTATAAAACAAATCAGCTGGGATGTGTTTTATTTCCTAAATCATGATTTTGATTATACACACACTCTTAATCACGATTGCTATGATATTAAAACAATTTGATATGACATGTATTAAACATGGCCGTTCATCTCATAAAAAAGAAAATACTCATAGGGTGTGCCCGGCAATTCTTCGAGTACCAGAGTAGATCAGCTAGTAATAATAAAATAGCGACAATAACAAAAACTAAAGCTAAAACTATAAAATATAAAAATAAAAAATATAATAATGATAAATAAATAAAATAATAGATCTAATAAAGGCATTCCTTGATGAACTCCTACCGATTTTGACAAACATTGTTAACTCCTCTTTAGACACTGCCTGCGTTCCAAAACGTTTCAAGAGGTCAGACCCCTTTTAAAGAAACCTAATCTCGATTCAAATGAACTTGGAAATTATAGTTCTGTATCAAATCTGCCATTTGTCTCCAAAGTGTTAGAAAAAGTGGTTGACAAACGCATTGAGTCCCACCTGACCTCAACAATCTACATGAGCAGTTTCAGTCAGCATACCGAAAGCATCATTCAACAGAGACTGCTCTTCTGAAAGTTCAAAACGATATCCTTCAATCCCTAGATAAAAACGAAATTGCAATTCTGGTGATGCTTGACTTATCGGCTGCATTTGATACTATCGATCACGAAACGTTGTTGAAACGCCTAGAAAAAGACTTCAGAATCATTGGAAAACCTCTTGAGTGGATTACCTCTTATCTAAATGACCGCTATCAAATAGTGTCAGTAGATGGGGAATTGTCCACTCCAGTTAACATGAGATATAGCGTGCAACAGGGATCCGTCCTAGGACCAAAACATTACATCATGTACACAAAACCTGTCGGCTCAATCTGCAAAACCCATGGGCTAAACCACCATTTTTATGCCGATGACTCACAGTTATACCTATCCTTTAAGCCCAATGATATTTCCTGTCAACAAGAAGCTTTATCACGAGTTGAGAACTGTCTCAAAGAACTAGTCTCTTGGATGCACCAGAGCATGCTGAAGCTCAATACTGACAAAACTGAGGTCATCCCGTTTCATACAAAAAACACGGAAGTACCTGAAGAGATCCATGTGCAAGTAGGACCCTTTAAATCAGGCCATCTTTGTGTATAAAGAACCTCGGTGCATGGCTCGATTCACAAATGGATATGACATCACATATCAATTCCGTGTGTAGGTCTAGTTATGCACAGCTCCGACGAATAGGCCACATAAGAAAGTACAGTACAGGCCCCGCGGACTTTTTGTTTTCCGTTTTGCCAGCGCGGACAAAATAAATTCAGCGCGGGTTTCCAGTGCAGACAATTTTTATGGATCATCGCGGACAAAATCTGTGTCCACCGAGGACCGAAATTTGCCCTACGGGATATTACCGCCGCGGAACCATCGCAGTCCGTGCTGATACCAGCGTGGATGCGAGGCTTCATCGCGAACACTACCTTTATGACTGGTAGTCGTTTAGATGTAAATTATTTAGATAAGATATACAAAAGCTTACATATACATGTACGTACACATGTGCATTTTTTCAATTGAAGAAACACATATTGAATACTGTCAGATTTTAAATTCAAAATTAAATTAGATAACATATGTGAATAGATAGCCTTCACCCAAAACCCGAGACTGAAACGCGTTCTTTCTGCTAAAACTACAATTTATAGTCAGATTTTAACGATTTCCACACTGTAAATGCTCGAGAAAAAGAAATAGATACAAAATACCAGCAGTAATTATTTTCACAATCTGATTTTCAGAAAAAGCGTAGCGCAGAGATTATACATGTCGGGAGCATTCGGTCATATTTGTTTCGACCCCACACGCGTATTAAAGTGGGTGGAGAGATGTGTCTTGGGGAAAACCATTACTTGTTTATTTCTTGAAATACTTCTTTTTGAAACCTTAACCCTTTACTCCAAAGTTTGTGTTCAATACTGAAGACAGATGTTTGCTTAAAACAGACTGAATGGGACCATTTTGCTTTACTCTCAACTAGTCTGCTTTAAGCTACCGTCTGCTGCGATATAGAACATGTATGGAGTGGAACTATCTTTTGAGAGTAGGAATAGATTGAATGCGTTAAAATGAGTAGATATGGAGTAAAGGGTTGAACTTGGGTCTCATTC
Source organism: Azorinus chamasolen (assembly GCA_963576725.1). Taxonomy (NCBI): domain Eukaryota; kingdom Metazoa; phylum Mollusca; class Bivalvia; order Cardiida; family Solecurtidae; genus Azorinus; species Azorinus chamasolen. The sequence continues at coordinate 13,030,579 of OY755244.1, read as the reverse complement.
GAAGAAGAGATGCTAACAGTTGATTAAATAATGATTTAAGTTCGAAACGCATCTACACTAATAATCTATACTGTTACAGCTATTCTTGTTTGATCGACCATTCAGTGCAGCTACAATATATCAGAATTTAGATGAAAACTATTGTAGCTTACTGTATTATTTTGAAACGGCGCAAAGCAGTCGCCTGCATCAATCAAAAAGCTGTATAAAACAGCAACCAGAAATAACAGATATCCAAATATTGGTATTTCGTTGTCTTTCAAATGAGTTCAAAGCTACGACCGTACTGTTATTCATTTAATTCATATTAACCCTTTTCATGCTAGTAGCATATATTGACCCAATTTAAAAACAGTGCAGACCCAGATCAGACATCTCTCAGAGGCTGTATAATCAGGGTGTGCACTGGTTTCTTATAGGATCTATCAAACATGAATTGGCATTCGTCCTGGGGAAATTATTCCTGTATTCATTATCAATATAAACGTTGAGATGATAGATATTCATAGAGGGCATTTATATATGAAAACTCAGCGGAAGAAGGGTTAAAGGAATATCTATCTAACACAAAAGTACAATTCACGTAGTTAATTCATATCTGCGGGCACGCGAAAGAGAGGGAGGGAGGGAGAGAGACAGAGAGACAGAGACAGACAGAGACAGAGCGACAGAGACAGACAGACAGAGAGACAGACAGACAGACAGAGACAAAGAGATGGACAGAGAGACAGACAGAGAGAAAGAGAGAGAGAAGCATACTGACAGACGATGCGTCACAAGCTTATATGTATAGTATACAGTGAGGATCGAGAGAGAGAGAGAGAGAGAGAGAGAGAGAGAGAGAGAGAAAGAGAGAGAGAGAGAGAGAGAGAGAGAGAGAAGGGTGGGAGAGGGGAGCAATGTTAACTATTGGTAATTGACACGCCTATAGATGACAGTTGATTGGATTATGTCTTTTTCAATGGATTGGTCTTAAAGGTACTGAAGCATCCCAGCCAGCACACCTATATCGGGCCGATGTCGGCCTATAAGCGTAATGACGGCAACAATTCTCGACATCGGCATGACGACGGGCCGATATCATTCCCACGCTATAATATGAGCAAAATATTTTAAACTTAAAATTACCATGTACCCATATCAAACCGACGAAGTACCGATAAAAAGTTTGACACTTGTATTAAAAAAATATGTCAGATAACATACGACGTCGGCCCGATGTTGTGCCGACCTAGTTTCTCTTAAGAAGACGTACGTCGGGCTGATGCTGGGCCGATGTCACGTTAAGACGATCAGGAACGGACTCAGCGTATCAAAGAAAATAACTTTATAAATTTACTGAACAATATTAATTTCCATGAGAAAAATAAGTAATTATTTTTTATTTTGCTAGCCATTATTAGAATAATTTTTTAAAGCTTGGCAAAAAAATAAATAATATTCGCTGCGGTCTTTTGGAGTTCGTCTGCAAAAGAAGTTGGATTGAGCAACTAAACACTGGGTATGTAGAAACTTTTCCTGTTTTTGTATGATAATAGATATATTTAAGATATGATCAGATGCTATTTTTATTTAGAAAATGTATATAGATTCTAATTTTAAAATATCTCATTTAAAAGACTTGGCTAAAGACCATAATATGCTTTCTTGAATATACTCTGTAACCGGTTTTCGCGAATTAGTGATATTTAACTTGACGTTGCCTTCTGTTTTCATGGATGAAATTTCTCTGGATTATTTTTTACAATCAAGATTATGAATATCATAAATGACTAGATCTAGATATTTTATTAATTTTTGCTTCATATGTTTAGAAAAAAGGTTTCAGGACTTGGAAAATACTGTGTCTATGCAGATTATGTCTATGTCGTATAGCCTATACTCCCGGACCAAAACCAAATCGGACAGGGTCAAATCAGACCCCTATATATTGAAAAGAATGTCCCATATGATTTGTTATTGATATGACCTAGTGGCAACTGACAAAATAAATAGATAGATCTACCTAAATTCGGACAAATAAGAATAGTGTCATGCATTGATTAATCCTTTCCCTCTTCTACCTTTATTCCAAATTCCAATACCTACTATATATTCATTAACATAATAGTTCAAATTTATATGAAATATGGAATGTGGAACATTGTAGCCCTTTAATTAGAAAGTAAAGAAACAAATCTAGCAAATTCCATTTGCAAACATAGCAGACCCTGATTGGACGGATCCTATAGGAGCCCTCTGATCTGGGACTACCCTGTTTGCAAAAGCGTGAAAACACGTTTATAATTTATGAACTTGGAAAGGTTGTTACAAAATATGTTAATTAAAAATTGATCTTCTTTTACAGTAATCACTAATGGATATCTGTAAGTGTTTAGGCGGGGCCCATGTAATTTGGGTATTTGGGGTCTGTACGTGGCACAAATCTTGTAATGCGAACTAGATCTACTTCTATATTTCTTTATACCAATTGACATCAAACTTTGCATTTGCATTTTATAATCAAGTATGTGTAAAATTGTTCCATTAATCTCAATATATTGTTGTTTTCTTTCAGGCAAATACATTTCCCATCTTCTGATGATGAAGATACATCAACTACAATCTCTCTAAGTTACCTAAACCACCCAAACCAGTTTTTACTTCAGCCCAAGTGTTACCAGTGAGTAACACCGTGCAGCCGTCAATGAGCACACCAACACCAGATCCACTCTCACCAAGACATACCAGTACTCAGCCTTCGACACCAACGGAATTTATCCATGGTAAATATATGACAAATCCAAATGTAATGTAATTAAGAGACTTTAGAAGAGAGTTTTGTACCGGTGAGGGTGGGGGGGGGATGGGGGGTTAAAAAGTTGTGCATTATCAGGACGTCTTTATAATTGCAACCTTACTAAAATCCAGTTTAGAATAACATTTTGATAATCCCATCGAGTAGAAAATTGTACCTACTCTAGATCTAGGGCAACCATCGTCCTGCTGGGAATGGAATACTAAATTTAAGTAAAGGAATTCATTTATTTAAATGCCTTATTTGTCTTTATGTGTTTAATCAATTTCCAAGAAAAACAACTTATATACACAAAACAATTTTAATGTGGTCCTTTGAAGAAGATTAGATTTAACAAACGACATTCATACAGAAATAAGCGTCAAATTTCAACCAATCAGCATTGTTTGTGACACATGTACTATTAATACCCCCTGAATCGAGGTTCTGGGCCAGAAAGGTTTTGCCCTTAGTTTTGCCCTTAACCCTTTCGCTGCCAATGCCGGATCTGTGATTACCTATGCAAACAGTTTGGATCCAGATGAGACGCTGAGTAACTCGGCGTCTCATCAGGATCCAAACAGTTTAACTATCCATCAGGATCCAAACTGTTACTATGTTTTTGAAACAAAAATTAAGAAAATCAAAAGAATGAAAATTTATAGCAGACGACAAAGTTAGCAGACAACAGGGTTTGGCAGCGAAAGGGTTAATGTATGTTTGTCTGTCCATCTTTTGCTATCTGTCTGTGGCTGTGCTGCTATCCAGGGGCATATATGAATCACAAACATATTTGCTTGAGGTAAAACAGAAGGCGGTATGAAGCTGCTATATGTATTTTTAACCCTTCATAAATATTCATGATAGAAATGATGATGGTATTAGTATTAATTAGGCTAATTATTAAAATGGCATACAAACACATGAAATTTTCACCAAAGTACAAACTGTAGAATCAGATCTATATTAATATATCATATTCAAACAGAGTAGAGCCTGATCAGACGGGTCGGTTCCTATAGGAGCCGTCTGATCTTGGTCTGCTCTGTTTGGAAAGGCTTAGAAAGGAATATCTATGGAGTATATGGTTAAATAACTGCATACTTATGGAAATATATTGGTTCAAGTACATTGAGATAATGTACATGTATTTTGTTTTGATTTTTAGCCAGGGACATATAAGGCTGATCACAGTTCTTGAGAAAATCAGGGGGACACAGGTGAAACAACAGGGCAAGCTTGTTTATAAGGAGTTGCAGGGAATGTCAAACAGCCTGCATGTATGACCAGAAATGTCCAAGGGAAGTTTGCCTGAGGAAGTATCCAGTTTGCTTCCACTGAACAGCCATGATGATCTCAAACCCCTAGAAAACCTTTTAGCTGATAAGCAGATGTTTTCTTCTCTGAATGAATGAATGAATGAATGAAATGAATGAATGAATGAATGAATGAATGAATGAAAGACTTTATTTAACGAGGGTGGCTCAATTAGTCATAATGTCTAATCTACCTTGAGGCCCTCAAACAAAAGCATTTTATACAAAATACAAAACAGTAAAAACACAGATATATGAGCTAATATATAATTTGGGCAGATTTCTTGTCCTTTAGGTTTTAAACAAAGCACAAGAATTGTTTAAAGAAAGTACCTCATAGAATGTGTATATATGAAGGAAATCTAGTAAAACAGTGATAAAAAAATGAATTTGAGGAATTGATTGAGCCGCTAGTTCCCAATTTTGGTACCAATTTATAGGTAAAGGTCATGTCCCAAATCTAAATTAATACATTTAGATCTCTATTTCAATGAGAGAAAATGTTGTTTTCAAAACAATAATGGTGAATATAATAAATATAAACATTTAACTGCATTGAAAAGAGAAAATATAGTCAATAAATAACATTTATGGCACTCGAAATACAGTTTGAACTTTGTCCCTCAGACCTACGTCATTGCAGTAACAATGTTATAATATGGTGGAGTTCTACCATTAAAGCACACATTCAAGGGAGACAAATACCCTCTAGAAGAAGATTGTTCACCACAAAATGGTTGCCATCATGTTATAAGCATGGTGTGAAAACAGTTTCAAAAAACAAGATTATTCAAGTTAAGTATGTGAGTGAGTATTTTTGAAATCTGTCATTTAAGTAACACATATTACAGAGATGCTTTAAATCATATTTTGCATTTTAAAGTGCATATAGGTTATAATTATAAATGTTTATGTTATAAACATATCAAAGTATGGCTAGATCAGAGATTAGCACCAAAAGTTGAGGTAAATAAGAGAATGCTTCATTGCAATAACAGTCATTGCAGTTACACTCATTTTGTGACTGCAATGACAGGATTTGTTATTGCAATGACAATACAGCATTGCATTGTTATTATCTTTATAATTTTCATTTCAGTTGGAATTATTCAACATAAATATGCAAGTAAATATGCATAATAAATTAAAATGTGCATGTTTGTCGAAAATTTATGTAAGATGGGATTTTTAAAGAAATTTGTTATTGCAATGACAGGATGTGTTATTGTGATGACATTTCTAGTTCTTTTAAATTATCTTCATTATTTTTGTTATTTTACTACAAGAATAGCACTGCAGATATATGCATGTAAGGTAAATATATGGAATAAATACAGTTTTCTCTTTCTCAAAGTCAGTTTGAAGGCTGGATATTGTAAGACATTGTGTATTAATACTTTCCCTAATATAAATGCATTCTTATGCACCTGCAAACAGAGTAGACCCAGTGTCTGCTCTGTTTGCTAAAGGAATTAGACAGATCTGTTTAAAAATGGCTACAGTGTTCCACTTTCCATATTTCACTACAACTAATTTGTCCATGAATATTTAGTAGGTATTGAAATTTGTAATAAACAGAGAATAGGGAAAGGGTTAAATAACAATTATTGTCGTTGAGCTATGATGGACATTAATAGGTCTTTGGATTAACCCTTTCCCTGTCCTATATTTATTCGAAATTCCAATACCTACTGAATATTTATGGACCAAATAATTATAATGAAATATGGAAAGTGGAACATTGGAGTCATTTTAGAAAGTAAAGAAACAGATCTATCAAATTCTATTAGCAAACAGAGTAGACTCTGACCAAACAGCTCCTCTAGGAGCTGTCTGATCAAGGTCTACTCTGTTTGCAAATGTGTGAAAACATGTTTATATGAGAAAAGGGTTAAGCAAGTAGTGTATAAATGTACAGCCTGTCAATTCTAATTAGGAGCTTGGATATTTTTGATCAGTCACATATCATTTGAACCCATATTAACCATGATGACCAATAGATATTCCAATCCAGTCCTGAAGCTATAGCTACATTGAAGATCTAACATGGGGTGTCATTTCATAACAACTTTTAATAAACAAGTTCAAGAAAATGTTATTAAGCAAGCCTCTGGCTGAGTTGAATAAAAGTTGATATGAAGTGATAATGGGTGTTAATTTCTTTTATCACACACATCTTAAAAAAGAGCTCCAAAGTTTTAAATAAAAAAATGCTGTATTTTTCAACATTGTATGATGTTGTGCCATACTGTTTTTAATTACATCACATCATTTATATATGTAAAATGGTTAATATCATAAATATGTGTTGGCTTTATCAACTCAAAAACAAGTGAAGTAATGTGATAAAACACTTTAAAGTTTAAAGGAGTTTAATAACAAGCTTATAAAATTTCAAGACATCTAAGACTTTACATAAGTGTTATTCTTTAATGTAAGGGAGCTTCCAGATCAGGGTCAACTTCGATTAAAATGCTTTGCTCTCTATACCCCAATAAAAAGTATATTAATTAAATATGTACAGCTGGCAGAGTTTTACCAGAATACTCACGAGTGAAAGGGTTCAATTGAAAGATAATTAAGGGTTATCCAAATTGCCTGATATGCTGTTTTTAGACTCAAATGCTATTAATGAACCTTCTGGAAAGGAGCATTTTCTGAATAGAAGGGAAATATCTAGATATATTGTAGTATTGAAACCATTGTGATAAAAAGAGCTTATGCTCTATTTATCACAACTGTTTCAAAATGTGACTTTTAAAGGTAGTTAAAAGCCATCTGTTTGTATAAACTGTCTGTCTTATCGCAGTCATAACTTTTAACTGAAGAAACAAAAATATCTTACTTTTTTAGAAAATGACTTTGTTGAGGACACTATAATAAAAGTGGTCAACATCCTCTATAAACTGTAGCATGAGAAGGGTTGAAAACAAAAATGCTGAACATTGGTTCACATAATTATGCCAGGATTATTTTCAAATCATGCCCTAGATCAAGCATTATCTTGCAACTCATGTGTGCTTTGGGTCTACCCTGCTAGCCATGTAATGCATTGTAAATAGTTTCTTTGTTTGCTTTATTCTCAGCTATCAAAAATTATTCTATTATTTAAAATAAATAAATTTAAATTTAAAAGTCAGTTTAAGGCAACTGTGAAATGTAATGTGCATTGTTGTTGTTCATAAATTTATTATCTGTAACCCTTCCCCTCATTATAAAACATTAACACCCCTCACAACAGAAAAGATCCAGATCAGACATGTTCCTCTAGAATCTGCCTGATCAGGGTTTGCTCAATTTGCTTATTGAAATATTATGGATCAGACCATCTCTTTGACTCTGGTAGTTAATTCCTTTGTTTTATGTAGCGCAATGAAAATTGATAAAATATTCACAGTGGGCAGAGGTTATTTTAAATATTCATGAGGGAAAGTATGAATTTGCAAAGAACAATAATGTGGGGGCATTTAAGTCTGGGATAGGGTTGATTTTAGCAGCATAAGATTATGCAAGTCATTGCAATAACAAAAAAAATGTCATTGCAGTCACACTGGAATCTTTTTTCAATGTTCATTAAAAAAAAATTGTAAAATTACTTGGTTATAGTTTAGAATTGAAATTGCTGAACGTGCTGTTAACAATATGTGTGTTATTTTAGCAATTTGCAAATTAAAGACAGCAAAAATAAATTTTGTTGTCAGTTTGTCATTGCAGTTACAATAAGTGTCTTTGCAATAACGAGAGTGTCATTGATATAACATGGGTAAAGAATGATGACAAAAAAGCTGAAACATGTTGAAATATTTGAATAATTCATGATTTGTTGATAATTATGGCATTATTCTAGGTTAAGCAAGTGTAAAGCACTATACAAAGCCAATAATGATCATAACACTAATTGTAATGTTTGTTATTGTATTGGTTTTATCGCATCATGCAATGATTCAAAATTTCTCATTAATATCTATGGAAAAAAAGGTTTTTATATGTTCATCTATTCAAATATGGCATATATAAGAGATATAATGCAAAAAGTTATTTTCAATTAACCACATGCTTTTATAGCCATTGTTTTCATTTTCGTTACTGCAATGACATGTGCTTGAGGGTCATCGTCATAAAGTCATATAAATTTTTAAAGATGAATAAATTTAGGGTGCATTTTACATTTTTAGTGTCACTTAAACAACAAAGTACCTGGAAATGACCAAAAATTTCAAGGGGAAACACCTTTGATTTTTCAAAAAATTAATTTCAAAATCTGCCCAAATTATATATTGGCTCATATACGCACAAGAAATCAATGTTCAGAAACAAACTCATTGCTCGCTAAGTAATGTTGGGTCTGTATAATTAAAAATTGTTGTCTGCTTCAATTTGTAGATATATTCTTCAAGGACACGCATTTGGATCCTTATAAAACGTCGAGTAACTTGGCGTCTTATCTGGATCCAATCTGTTTTCATAGTTTTGATTTGCCCCTAGCATCCAAATAGTAAGTATAAAGCTGGATCTAACTTAACTGTAACACACATGAAATGCATAAATGACATTTGACCCCGATTCAGGTGGATGAATGCACGCGCTATTAAAACCACATATTTGTGACGTCATTTACCCACGCTGTCATTACTATAATACGAGAAAATATTTTTGCTCAGTTTTAGTTAAAATAAAATGTCATCTGCTTCAAAATTACAAAAAAAAATGCAGTTAGCGTGTAAACTAATTGAACCTGATGAGGCGTTGAGTTATTCAACGTCTCATCCAAACTGTATGAACAAGGTTTATTACGAATTGAATAAATGAATAAAAAGCTTGAGAGAAACCCAATTAATCTAAATTATTGAATGAATGCTAAAATACTTAATTGAATAAGGGTAGCTCGATTAGCCTAATGGCTCCTGGGCCTTGTTAATAAGTACATTTCATACATTTATATGCAAAAAATAACAATCACAGAACATAATAAGTAATGTGTCCATTGCAGATATTACGGTAAACCATTTCAATAACGCAAATGAAATCAGCATAACTATATACACTACATAAACAAAGTTCCAAATAGAACTGAACCAAGCGTGAAACTTCTGTGGGAAGTTTCCTACCTGGATCCGCTTCACTTGCGCCCTTTATCTATGAATGGATGAAACACTTTATTTTACGAGGGTAGCTCGGTTAGCAAAAAAAAATCCAACCTAATTTACCCCCGAGGCCCTCAAAATAAGTACATTTCATACAATATGACAACTCTAAACAAATAAAGAGCATATTAAAAGGGCATATTTAAATAACAGTGTATTAATTATATGTGTACAGTACCCTTTTCTAAAATATCTTTTCGTAAAAACAGAGAAGTCCCTAATCAGAAACTCCTGCATGAAGTGTCTGATATGGGTTTGCTCTATCTGTTATCTACAGATAATTAGTTTTCAGGAATAATTTCAAGTCATGAATAATTAGTGTAATAAGAAGAGCAATGAGCACATATAATATAAACAAGATCTGGAACAGTTTTACAACAACACGAATGACAAAAGCATGTTTTTGGCGTTCTAACTCTTTCTTCTGTCTTAATATACAAACAGTGTAGATCCAGATCTTACAATCTTAAAAGCTGTAAAAATGGATAACACACCAGTTGATATGATGGAATGTACAATATTATTGAGATAATACGGTAATTCATTATTTCACATAAATTTAATAAAACGGTTAAAAATACACCGTGGAAAACTACAGCTCAACAGACATATTGAAAAATTATATTATTAGAATTTATATCAAACTTTCAAATAGAGTTTATCCAGATCAAACTTTCTAAAAGGAACTTTCAACTTGGATCTGCTCTATTTTTTGGGAATTAGAACTCACGTTCGTTATGTTAAAATATATAACATGCTTATATTTGCCATTGAATAATAAAATAAACATAGGTCAAAGACTCCTGTGGGAGCTCTAAGATAGTAATATATACTGTTTTGAATTATGTAGACACAATCACATTAATTAATGGCGAACTTTAAACTGAACTTGATAAAATTACATATTTAATACTGGTAATACAATAACCATTATACTGCATGTTACATGTTATCTTATCGTTGAGATCTCCACCAGCGAATAAAGTTAACAGTAAAACTATCAATATTTTTCATGGTTCTTATTGTTTCTGGTATTTTATTCCATATTGAAGGTCCTGAGTATGATATACTTTGTTTAAAAAGTTCTAATTTTGGGCGAGGTATTTTATAATTTATTGAACTTGATGATCGTAAACTGTTGTAAATTTTCGTTTCGTTTTCAAACATGTTGTTAATATAAGTCGGAACTAATCCTTTAGATACCTTATACATAAACTTGGCCTTCTGCAAAATAACCTTGTCAGAAAAAGTCAGACAGTTCATTTTCTCTAATGATTGAGACACAGATACGTAATCTGTACCGAATATAATTTTGCAGGCTCTTGTTTGTAATGAAAATAATCTATGGGTACTGTTTGTATTTGAACTTCCCCAAACAATGTTGCAAAAGTCTAAATGAGGTTGAATGTAGGCATTATAAAATATGATTCTAGAATGAAGTGGAATATACCATTTGATTCTAGATAATAACCATATATTTGTTGAAAGTTTTCTTCTTACTTTATTAATATGGTCATCCCATTTAAGATTTTCATTGAGACTTACTCCCAATAATTTTTCTCCCCTGGATAACTTCAGAACAACATTTTTGAAAGTCAAAGACAGAGAACTATTTGTAAGCCGTGCCCTTTTATGAGGAGTAGTAATCAATAGTACTTTGGTTTTATCAGTATTGAGAATCATTCCATTTGAGTTGCACCATGTTTCAAGATTGTTTAAACAGGTTTGAAGGTTTCTTTCTACAGTTTCCAATGAGTAATGTATATCATGTATAGTAGTGTCATCTGCATACATGTCAATTTTACTTATTTCTGCTGAGAGTGAAAGAGGCAAATCGTTTATAAAAACTAAAAACATTAGTGGGCCGAGGATAGAGCCTTGAGGCACACCACATGATATGTTCTGTTCTGAAGATGTAACTCCGTTTAGAGAAACAGTTTGTTTTCTACTTAACAAGTATGATTTAAACCAGTCTAAAGAACGTTTTGAACATTTGTAAATGCTTAATTTTTGTAAAAGAATATTATGATCAACCAAATCGAATGCTTTTTTAAAGTCCACCATAACTACCCCTACAATATACCCATCATTGATTGCTTTTAGCCATTTGTCTATAATATGTACAAGGGCGGTTTCGCAGCTATGATTTTTTCTGAACCCACTTTGAGTTTGAATGATAAGCTTATAATGATTAAGGTAATTTATAAAACTATCATGAACATGTTTCTCTAGTATCTTGGATAAAGTAGGAAGTATAGAGATAGGCCTGTAGTTATTTACATCTTGTTTAGACCCTGATTTGAATAATGGAGTGACCTTTGCAGATTTCCAAGTCTCAGGGAATACACTTTGTGATATAGTAAGATTGAGTATGTGATGAATTACTGGGTAAATTAAGTTAGCTGATAGTTTTAAAATCCGTGGACCAATTTCATCGAGGCCAGTTGACTTAGAAATATTTATATTCAAAAGCATATTGTTTACCTTTTCTTTGCCAACATTTGGAATATTAAAGAACATAGGGCCTGGCACATGGCTGTTAACAAATGTTTTAACATCAGTAAAATCGGAAGAAGGAATTGGTTCTTTCAATTTGGCTGCAATATTTGTGAAAAATGTGTTAAACTCATCTGACATCAGTTCAGGTTCAGTTATATCAATACCACCTACAGAAAGGCTATTAACAAAACACTTATCCTGCTTAGGTGACCTGAATTCTTTGAATAATTTCCAAATAGAAGATGGGTTCTTTTGTCCTTCAGAAATTTTCTTTTCATATGATTTTTTCTTTGCATTATGAATTAAATTGGATACTCAATTTCTGTATAATTTATAGTTTGTTTCATCATTTCTCAATTTTAATTTATCTCTTTCTTTCATAGCATCAAGAATCTCTCCAGTTAACCAGTCAGGCTGTTTAGTCCTTTTAACCCTATGATGAAGCAGGGGTACATGTTTATCAATAACAGAAGAAAATTTTACCATAAATGATTTCAACGCCTTGTTGACATCTGTAATAAGCATTACATCATTGAAGTCTATGTTTCCTAAATCTTCAAGAAAATCATTCTCGTTAAAATATTTAAAAGATCTGTATTTTATAGCATGGTGCTTCGATTTTTTGTATTTATGGTTCATTTTCCTTGAACAAAAAATTGGATAATGGTCACTTATACTTAACCTTGGAACTGATGTCCAAATAATATTCTGAGAGTTATCTGAATAAATATGATCGATTAAAGTTTTTGAAGCACCATAAACACGTGTTGGGTTAGATACTAGTTGAGAGAGTCCAAGAGACGATGTTAATCCATTCATCTTTTATACGACTATTCATGATATCTTTGTTGAAGTCACCAAGAACCAAAATTTCTTTATCTTCAAGTTGAGCTATTTCTAAATTATCATCAAAAGATGTTTTCCAAGATGAGAGCGAGTTCGGGTGTCTATACAATATGCAAATTAGAAAGGATTTTGAATTTATACTTTTTATTTCCAGCCAGATACTTTCTAAATCAGAACTCTCCAAATCATTTCTACGAGTACAATTTATGTTATCCCGAACATATATAAGTATCCCTCCACCTTTATCCTGTATTCTATCCTTACGAATGGGGAATTGAAAACCATTTATTGCAAAACTTTCCGTAGGATGATTTTGGTTGATTTTTGTTTCTGTAATACCAAAAATATCTATTTTATTCGAATTTAGTATTAACTGTAGCTCATCAAATTTGGTTCGTAACCCTTGAATATTCAAATGACCAATTATCATACCATTTGTACATAGTCCTAAGTTTTGAGCAGAAATATTCATACTAGTATTAATTAAATCAGCATTAGAACCTGAAACATTTCTGCAAATACATGGTTCATATTTACAAATTAAACATGAAGTAGAACTCTGAATTAGACATTTAGAAATGGCATCATTGCCGAATCCCTATACATATTTCCAGCAGTGTTGCTGTTTGTGTCCAGAGAATCCACATGACCAACAGTTGACTGGCGAACGATGCCGACATTGGGCAGTTTCATGGTTTATTTCTCCACATTTAGTACATTGTTGGGATTTTCTTGAAATGACAGTTCTCTCTTTCAAAAACTGTCTCCTGTTTGTTATGAAAACAACATTGTCAAAGTTGTGAACAATGTGTATGGTCCTGTCTATTGTTCCATGAATGCGTTTTACTCCTGACTGTGAAGGATGGATTGAGTCAGTGTGGGTAAAATATCTCTCACACACTGATCCATTGGTGTCATGAAAGGCACTGAATATGTCTATCACCTTAATACCATGATGGCAGGAAATTCTATCAATCACAGCATTTACTGTTGATACATCAATGTCTCCTCTCGGTGCAATTTTTGACAGGTACACTTTAAGATTTAGATTGGATGCTTTCAGTTTAGAAACAAACTGGTCGTACTCTTCCTCAATAATTTCAATATCTCTGTTATTTGCTACATCATTTCCTCCTATATAGACTACAACACTGTCAAAAAATTTCATATTGAATACTAGTAACTGGGCATCCACAGTCAGAGATTTTATAGTTGCACCGGGTACTGCGTGCTTATGTACATTATTATTCAGCCCCTTTGGGTTAACCTTGCTTAAAATTGAACTTCCCATCAATAAGATATTCTTTGTAATCTGGTAAGAATAATTAATTATATCAATACCCCAACAATCTTTGTAAGATTTCCAAAGCAAAAACAGTATTCTGAGTAGGACAGAAAGGGTCAGGTAGAAACTAGCAAGTATCTGTGTACAAAATTACTACCCAATATGCAAACAATGCACTGAAAAGTAGTCAATTTGTGTAAAAAAGGTGAAACAAAAACTCGTCAAGTCAAACCTCATTGCAATACATGGATTTGTTCCCTTTAAATATGACTATTCATTTCCCCCGAGATAAATCTCGGGATGAATATTTCAACCTGTCGCTATATATATAGATAACGGGCAATATTCAACGGTGACAAAGATCTAGATATAAGTTGTTTGATTTCGCTCGTGTTTTGGATTTTGAAGGATTAATGAAACTGAAAAGATGTACATTTTTCTCATACTTTACCTTGTCTTAACCCTTTCCTCCGTAGCTTATTTTCAGTATTGAATACAGATGGTTGCTTGAAGCAGACTGAAAGTAAAGCAGAATGCTCCTTTAGTATTCTGCTTTACTTTTAAGTCTGCTTTAAATTTCTATCTGCTAGTATATAGGAAATATTTCTTATGTTGCATATTCATGACTGTATAAAGCAGAACTTTTTTTCTTTACTGGGGGAATAACTTAAATGTGTTAAAATGAGTATCTATGGAGTAAAGGGTTAAGGCTCGAAATACTATTTAAGATATCTTTATCTTACACATGTTTAAGATCATTCAATTATGATCTGACACTAGTTGTCACGAGATCAACATTTCTCAAATTCGTTTAGAAAAAGGGTTATTTAACTCGCCAAATTTTGTTTTTTCAAAATTTTAAGAACTGTTTATTTCAGAAAACAACTTGTGACAAAACCTGTATTTATGGTACATCTATATCATAATATACTATAATCGGTGTAAGGCGGGTGCCCAGGTATCAGCAGGTAATTGCCAAAGAGCTACCTGGGTACAAAATTTATACCCTTTTCAATCCTTATTCTACAGATAATGTTCTGTTGAAAAGGTGTTGTAAAATATTTACTGTTTAACCCTTTCCTCCATAGCCAAAGTACAAATCTCCTCAATATTCAACTGGTTTAAGGTAGGTTTCTGCTAGAGCAAGATAAAAGTAAACTAGGAAGCTCCTTAAATAGGACCTTTCTGTTTCACTGTCATCTTGCTTTAAGCTACCACTTGTAATCAAAACCTTCAATGAATGTTCATAGTGATGGCTGATTTGAATTTTTTGTCTATTTTCAGAGGCAATTAGGAGATGCAGAGGGGAGGTAACGAATGTTGAATTGGAGGTGACTGTACGTGAACGGCTACGTACTGCAAGCGACATAGTTGGCGGTAGGAAGAGGAGAGCGGCAGCAAGCTGTCAGAGTGAAAACCGTGAATTGATTCTATAATAGGACTGGAATAGACACTTTGTAGCAAATTTAGGGACATTAGGGTATTTGTTTTCAGATAAATTTATTCTGTATTTGAGCATTTGAATGTATAACAGATTTAGACTTACTTGGGATATTTTGACTATCGCACGGTCTTGTCTTGCCTTGTGACACATGGCCAGTCAGTGCTAATCACATGACGTAGGTCGGTCACATTACTCGAGGAGTTATGTACATTTAAATCTCCTTAGGTTCTATATCCTTGAGTCATGTGACCTACCTAGGTTATGTGATTCACACTGATTGACCATCCGTCACACTTGTCCTATGCAAACAGTGTAGACCCTTATCAGTGGTCTCCTTAAGAATCCCTCTGATCAGGGTCTGCACTGTTTGTGGTTTTAAACTATTTAAACTATATTTTACAGTCAAGCCTGTCTTAAGCGACCATGCTACGAGGAAGCCTAGCGATCATTAAAGACAGGTGACTGCTTAATGCAGGTCGAAAGCATTATTTTCGATCTGCATTCAGAAGTCACCTATCTTAGAAACTTCAAGATGACTTCTGTTTCTTTTTGATGGTTGTTTAAAACAGGTTTGACTGTATAAAACAACCCTAAATAGTAAAAAAAAATATTGGAAATTGGAATTGTTTATATGAAGTTTCAGGGGTACATGAATTAATAAATGGATGAGACTTACTTTGGATTTACTAGGTTTTTTTTATTTCATTTTTAAAAATATGGAACACACATTTGATGAAATTTTGTTGTAGGAGTGTCTATTTAACATGATTGCAGATCTGTACTTCAAGATAGCACTTGTACAACCTTGGCCAGAATTCAAAATGAGGTTTCAACATTATTTTGACATCCAGCCAGTGTCATGCCGATGTCTTGTGTCTTCTTAACCCTTTACTCCATAACATGTTTTCAGTATTGAAGACAGATGGTTGCTCAAAGCAGGATGTAAGTAAGGCATACTACTCCTTTAGGAGCATTCTACCTTACTTTCAGCCTGCTTTAAAAGTACAAAAATGAGTCATGCAGGAAACACCACATACAGAACAAACACTCGCCCGAACAGCAACACAAGGAAACAGCAAATGTACATAGGTAGAAAAAACAACAAGAGACGCACAAAGACAAAACAAACATACAATAGGAGGAAGATGGAAGTACCGCCTTGGAACGGTCAGTGACAAAAGTCACCGGGGGTTTAAACCGGTTTATGGGCGCCCAACCTCACCCTTATTCCATCCCCATCCTAAAAGACAAACAGTGTAAATAAACGTATCCCCTCTCCGACTAATCTACAACAACCGCGACAGCAAATACAGTGGTAAAGTGCATGTATAACAAAAAAACATTTTATTGAAAATACTGTATCCACCTATCGTTATTGTACTCAATGATTGAGCTGCAAACAGAGTAACTGTAGAAAAGTAATAAAGGGTACGACAAAAATGAAATAGTACAGATATCCGACGTTCTCCTTCCATTTCTGGATTTAAGAGGTCGCCTTCATAGAGTACTAAACCTTTCTTGTCGGCGTACATGCAAAGAGGCCAGCGTGATTGCCAACTGTAAAAGGGTTCACAACCAAACATGCAGTATGTTGTAGTAATACAGGATCATATCCCTTTTTAATGAATTGTTTTATATATTTGATGAACAAAGTGAGAAAATGGGTATGTCCAATAATTTTACGAAGTTTGTAAATCACATCACCATAAAATTCCGGATGTGAAATACCGTGTCGCAAAAGTACCTTGAGATTACATTTGTACTTGCCAATAAGCGAGAGATTTCGATAGTAAAATTTAGAGAAAGTTTTTCTTAGTTTATGGTATCTATATCCTTGTTTAAGCAGTTTATCAGTTAAAATGAGATTTCGACTGTTAAAATCGTCAATAGATGAACAAGCTCTAGCAAAACGCATAAGTTGAGATATATAAACCCCGTAAGATGGAGCACGGGGAACATCCCCGTCAAGATGAGGAAAATTTACAATATTAAAATCAAAATCATCTCTTTTGTCATATATTTTAGAAGAAATCATTCCATTATTAATTTTAAGGTCTAGGTCAAGAAACGCTGCATAATTGTCGGACGGGTTAGCTTTATTCAATTTGAGTTCTTTAGGATAAATTGTAGGAATCAGAGCATCAAAGAAAGGGTTATCTAAGTTAAAAATATCATCCAAATATCGACAAGTTTCATTGAAGGCTTTTATAACATCTTCTTGTGTTTGAGGATTCAAACTCAACATGAAATCTCTCTCATAGCAGTACAAAAACAAATCTGCGACAAGTGGTGCACAATTCGTACCCATGGGAATACCAATTACCTGACGGTATATAGCATTCCCATAACGTACAAATATGTTATCCAAAAGAAAGGTTAGTGCTTCGCAAACTTCTGAGCAAGTCCAATTGGTGTAATATTTCATTTGCTCGTCAGTAAAGAAAGCTTTTTCAGCATTACATGCCAAGAATGATGTTCTTTCTCGGGCAAATACTTTCTGGATCAAGTTAGTAAGCTTATCCTTAATTAAAATATGAGGAAGAGTTGTGTACAGAGTAGAAAAATCGTACGTGCTTACAGTGGATGCAAGATACCTTTTGTTCTTAAGTTTGTTTAAGACTTCTGAAGAGTTCTTAATAGACCAGAAGAGATTTATTCCAGAATTTTCATAAGTCTTATCACAGTAAAATTTTACATGTTCCTTTACCTTCGTTAAACAAGAAGTCAAAAGTATAGACAATTTAGTAGTTGTACATGAACTAGAATTTGCAATGAAACGCGCTTTATATGGTTTTTTATGTAGTTTTGGTAACCAATACATAGTAGGAAGTTTATGTTGTGTAATTTTAATATCGGTTCCAAATTGTTCACACTTTTTGACATGGTCTGAAATGATGGTCTTTTCGTCAGTGGTAACTGAAATGTATGACTTGGTATTAATAATTTCCTGTTTCAAGACATCGATATAATGTAATCGTCAAATAATAATCACATTATTTGATGCCTTATCAGCAGGAACAAAAACGTATTTTGAATGGAAATCCTGTAAACCCTTTTTAAGATGTCTAAATGAAGTTCTAGGTTTAGGTGGAAGAAGGTGTTTATTAGAGCTGTAAAAGGAAATGCGTTTATCTATTATATCAAAAATTAGTTTTTTCCAACAAGAAAGGGCATTAGACTCAACATGTTCTCTTCGACACCATTTAATACTAAAATTTTGTAAAGCCTCCGCAATCTGAACTCGAAAAGAGTTAAAATCTATCAAGGATGGTATTCTATATTTGGGACCTTTATTCAAAAGAGATCGTAGACGTTTATAGCTGCATCATCTGCTAGAATATGGAAATATTTCTTGTTGTGCATATTCATGACTGTATGTTTTCTTGAGTGGAGGAATAGATTATATGTCTTATAATGTGCATCTATGGAGTAAAGGTTAAAGAACCCGTTTGCCCAAAATCATGTGTTTCTGATCGGCTGTAGATATCTGATATCTGATTGCAAACATTGGTCCGATGTCGACCCGCTTCTCGTTTGCAACGCGTTTTGACGTTGGCCCGATGTAAGGTTTGATGTCGGCCCGATATCGTTTGAATGTCATTTTGTCATCGGCTGTAGATCATTTTAATGTCGGGCCGACGTCAGAACTTATATCGGGCCGACGGCAAAACGTGTTGCAAAAGAGAAGCGGTTCGACATCGGGCCGCCTTAAAATCCGACGTTGGACCGATATTGGAAACAATATCGGCCCAATGTCGGCCCGATTGCAGCGTGCTGCCTGGGATACAGACGATGCCTAACAAGCTTATATGTGCAGTATACAGTGAGGGACTTAGAGAGAGAGAGAGAGAGAGAGGGGGGGAGAGAGAGAGAAGAGAGAGAGGAGAGGGAGGAAGAGAAAAGAGAGGAGAGAGAAGCATACAGAAAGTCGATGCGTCACAAACTTATATGTACAGTATACAGTGAGGGACGAGAGAGAGTGAGGGAGAGAGAGAAAGAGAGAGAGAGAGTGAGAGACAGACAGACAGACAGAGACAGACAGACATACAGACAGACATACAGATAGAGAAGCATACCGACGATGCCTTACAAGCTTATATGTGCAGTATACAGTGAGGGACTTAGAGAGAGAGGAGAGAGAGAGAGAGAGAGAGAGAGAAGCATACAGACAGTCGATGCGTCACAAACTTATTTGTGCAGTATACAGTGAGGAATTCTAGAGAGAGGAGAGAGAGAGAGAGAGAGAGAGAGAGAGAGAGAGAGGGGGGAAGGGAGCAATGTTAATTGTTGGTGATTGGCACGCCTATAGGTGACAGTTGATTTGGTTATGTCTTTTTCAATGGATGGGTCTTAAAGGTACTGAACCAATGAATTGTAACATCTTGATAGTCGCAAAAGAGCGGAAATACCCGATAAGACTTTCCTTAAAGTTGTCGGAACTTTATTGATGATCATAAATCAATGACCCCCTGCGCTGAAACACCAGGGTAGTTTCCGTACATTGTAGAGCACCCAAAGCTATCATTGTTTTAATGTATGACCAAAAGCTTTAACACTTATTATACTGAATTATCGTCCGTTTCAAAGAAAAAACAGAAAAGTCAGCCATATTTGATCCTAATCCTAATGATATACATGTACTTATATTTCCTGTACCTTTCTTACAATTAGAGGTATTTGCAAACGTGACTTTGCGTGATTTGGTACAATGGCCGCGAGATGTTGCATGATTTGTCTAAGTTTCTTATTTATGTTATCATAGGTATTTGCCTACAATACACTTTTTGCCGACTATGTAACAAGAAGAAATGTCGACACGACATCAAACCGGGTTTTCCTTCACTATTAACTGGTAATTTCTAAGTTCAAAGGGGCATAACTCCAAGAACAAGAAATGTGTCACAGTACGTGACAAATGCCCCCAAAGCAAAGCACTGACAATATGCATTTTGTAAGCAGGCCTGCAATATGCAACTGCAAAATGAAAGTAAAGATTGCATAGTAAGACCACAATTTGAACACAAGTTACTCCAAATGACAATTTTTTTCATATTTGAGGTCAAAGGTCAAGGTCATGGCCACATGACCTACAAAAAGTATGCAACATTGAACTCATACACCATATTTAGTAATCCTAGGTGATTTTTGTAAATGAAGTCAAAGGTCAAGGTCATGGTCACACTGACCTATAAATAGTATGCGACATTCTGCTATCCCAAGATCTACTCACAAACCATATTTGGTGATCCTAGCTGAAGTAGTATAGAAGATATGCTCCGGACAAGCCTTTTTTTAAAATGAGGTCAAAGGTCAAGGTCATGGTCACATTAACCTATAACTAGTATGTGATCCCAAGACGAACTCACACACCACATTTGGTGATCCTAGCTGATTCAGTGTAGGAGGTAAGCTCAAGACAATTTTGTTTTGTAAATGAAGCCCAAGGTCAAGGTCACATTGACCTATAAATAGTATGCGACACTCTGCCATCCTAAGATGTACTCACACACACCATATTTGGTGATCTTAGCTGAAGTAGTGTAAGAGATGCTCCGGACAGGCTTTTTTGTAAATGAGGTCAAGGTCACATTAACCTAAAAGTAGTATGCAACACTCCGCCATCCCAAGACGAACTCACATGCCATATTTGGCGATCCTAGCTGATTCGGTATAGGAGGTATGCTTCGGACGAAATTTCTTTTGTAAATAAAGGCCAAGGTCAAGGTCACATTGACCTATAAATAGTATGTGACACTCTGCCATCCCAAGATGTACTCAAACACCATATTTGGTGATCATAGTTGAAGTAATGTAGGAGACATTTTCCGGACAATATGTTTTTGTAAATCAGGCCAAAGGTCAAGGTCACAATGACCTATAAATAGTATGCGACACTCCGCCGTCCCAAGATGTACTCACACATCATATTTGGTGATCCTAGCTGAAGTAGTGAGGACAAGCTTTTTTTGTAACTGAGGTCAAAGGTCAAAGTCACATTGACCTAAAAATAGTATGCAACATCCACCATCCCAAGATGAACTCCCACACCATATTTGGTGTTCCTAGCTGATTCTGTATAGGAGGTATTCTCCGGACAAGTATTTTTGTAAATAAAGCCCAAATTCAAGGTCACATTGACCTATAAATAGTATGCGACACTCAGCCATCCCAAAATGTACTCACACCACATTTGGTGATTCTAGCTGAAGTAGTGTAGGAGATATGCTTCGGACAAGCTTTTTTCGCAAATGAGGTCAAAGTTCAAGGTCCAGGTCATATTGACCTAAAAATAGTATGTGACACTCCGCCAACCAAAGATGAACTCACACACCATATTTGTTGATCCTAGCTGATTCCGTATAGGAGGTATGGTCCAGACAAGTGTTTTTATAAATAAAGCCCAAAGTCAAGGTCACATTGACCTATAAATAGTATGCGACACTCCGCCATCCCAAAATGTACTTACACACCACATTTGGTGATCCTAGCTGAGGAAGTGTAGCAAGCTTTTTTGCATATGAGGTCAAAGTTCAAGGTCAAGGTCACATTGACCTAAAAATAGTACGTGACACTCTGCCAACCCAAGATGAACTCACACATCATATTTGGTGATCCTAGCTGATTCCGTATAGGAGGTATGCTCCGGACAAGTTTTTCTTGTAAACAAAGCCCAAAGTCAAGGTCACATTGGCCTATAAATAGTATACGACACTCCGCCATCCCAAAATGTACTCACACGCCACATATGGTGATCCTAGTTGAAGTAGTGCTGGAGATATGCTTCGGACAAGGTTTTCTTTTGCAAATGAGGTCAAAGTTCAAGGCCAAGGTCACATTGACCTAAAAATAGTACATGATACTCCGCCAACCCAAGTTGAACTCACACACCATATTTGGTGAACCTAGCTGATTCCGTATAGGAGGTATGCTCCGGACAAGTTTTTCTTGTAAATGAAGCCCAAGGTCAAGGTCAAGGTCACATTGACCTATAAATAGTACGCGACACTCCGCCATCCCAAGATGTACTCTCACACCATATTTGGTGATCCTAGCCAAAGTAGTGTAGGAGATATGCTCTGGACAAGCAAAATCTGTTAATCCGGTTAAAAATATACACGATTTTGAACTTTGACCTCTAAGTATGACCTTTACCTTTCAGCTATTGACATGTTTTTTTCATGCGACACGCCGTACCATCTAGAGGAACATTTATGCCAAGTGATTTCACAATCCATCCGTGGAGTTCTGACGGACGCACATATGAACTGACACATTTTTAAGTTCAAAGGGGCATAACTCCAATATTAGTGAAGTCAGAGTTATGGACCTTGTGCATGACACTTCCTCTTATCATGATCTTTCTACAGTACAAGTCCCGCGGACTTTTTGTTTTCCGCGGCCCATCGCAATTTTATCCAACGCGGACAAGGGTTTTTTTTGTCCGCGCTGATATGCGGTCTTCCGCAATCCAGCGCGGGTTGTGATGGGTCCGCGATGGTGTCTCACCAGGGGCACTCGTCGCCGGGCGCGATCGTTATCACCGCAGGTCGCGATGGTGTCATCGTGGACCACGGTGTACCACTGCGGATCGCGCTGGACCTTACCTGGATTGATATTTATATCCTTGATTAATTTTCACAGCCTATCTTTCACTTTACATGTACATACAAATATATACATCCATATTGTGCAAAATTGATATGAAATGTATGAAATAAAACACTCGAGAAATGGTTCGTTGAGACTAATTCCAAACCGAAACTGTTCTGCTTTCGGCAAACACAAATTAATACATCCATTATTTTTGGCGCGTTTGATTGTACTGGAATATAACCTGGCCATGAATTGTCTGATTCGTTTCTGCAAAATATGGGTGCGATATTCTAGTATGCTTTCTATTTCAATTATTTGTTGTTCAAAACGTAAGATTTTTTATATTGTGTGTATGTTTTGTGTTTAACGGGTGTTCCACCCGTTAAACACAAAACACATACACACAATAAGTTACTAGGTTGAATAAGTTGTATCAAGTTTGCATACGTTTGTGCACATTGTTAGTGAATTCATCTTTATTTCGATTCTATGTTTTAGGTTCCGATTCTAATTCCTAATCGATTTTGTTTTCAGTTTCACATCAGTCTAAATTTTAATTATCAGAAATCTACTGGAAACGACAAACAAAACCTATTGATTCTGTTATGAGAATAGTCTTCACTGGTCTTCTTATGATTCCTGTATAGATCTATATAAATATTGTGCTGGCAGACAAAATAATTGAGGGATTTTATTTACTAAATACATCTAATGTCAATTCAGCCAGGTGAGTTGTAAAGTTAGAAGTTATCTCCATTATTTAGTCTTGGTTCGGCAGCTTAAAATGTACGTTTTAACCAGTTTCAATAGTCATTCGAATAATACTTGTATGGTTGTTTTATTACGCTTATGCTTAATATTTTACTGTGTAAAAATCTACCTGTGTACATGGTTTGTCTTTCTGCTTGATGCACATGTACTGCATATTTAGATGTTGTTCAATCGATTCACTGACATGATGCACCTGTATCCTATGGATGAAAAAAGGTAATCCATTTTTTCTAAAAACGTAGATATAGGTGTAAATCAGTTTTGGTTCTGGTTTGATAATGAGATATTGGGCGTCTGTTCTGGATCTAAACTGTTGTTAATGTCATGGCAACCGAATTCTGGGAGTGAAGGGGCATACGAATTAAATTTAATCAATGTTATTAAAGAAGCGTACATGTACGTGATTTATCTTAACCTCAAACCACGGACCTCGTACACCCACATTCTTTCGTTAAACGGATATGTCTAAACCATAGTGTCGCCTGCTTAAATTCCATGACCAATTCCTTATTTGGAAATAGGTCACAATTTTCCGATTGTAAGTTGTATTTACTATTAAACCCTTCCATGTCAAACTTAAAAACTCTAATGTTTGCAAACAGTTTGGATCCTGATCAGACGCCGTGTCTGATAAGGATCCAAACCATTTAACACTCATATTAAAGTTTCTTAAGACCCATTCCTCCATACATGTAGGCTCTATTTGGATCCAACCTCTTTGAATAAATCTACCGAAAAGGAGTATTAAGTAGATGAAATTATTGTTTTTAGAATTTTGTAATTTGAACCCATTGTGATAAATAGAGCATATGCTCCTATACATGTAGGAGCAAATGCTCTTTTTATCACATTGGTTTCAACAGGTGACTTTTACAGAGGCGTAGAAATGAGTATTTATGGAGGAAAGGGTTAAGTAAAAACTATCATAAAATTCCAAGTTTTAATAAAGAAAAGTAGATGAAACATTTAAGCAGACAATGATTTGGCAGTGACTATGTTAGACGGATTAATACGTCATAATGACAGTGAATGGGTTTATAGCATACAGTAAACCTCTCCATAACGGCCCTCTGCACAGCAAACACCTCCTTTCAACAACACTTTAAATGAATCCCCAAAACGTACAGTGGAACCTCTCCACGTCGATACAAATAAAATGTCTGTTTTAAGGCAGTTGGCAGATTAATGCAGGATAAAAGTACTTTTGTCCTGCATTAAGCAGCCACCTGTATTCAAAAGATCCCATGTGTTCCTTACTGGGTTGTCTCTTGAGAGTGATTTGCCATGAAACTCCGATGAGCAACAACCTCTCTACAACGACAATACAGAAGTTCATATCCCACAGAGTGTTGCTTTGCAGAGGTTATACTGTAGCTATCATTTATTAATAAATACGTACAGCAAAATATGTCTCTCATACGCCAACTTTCTTTCTTTTTAAAAGGATATTTCTTAATTTAAATGCCAATTGCTAGTTTTAAAGTAAGCCGGTGGTCTAATATTCGATGCGTTAAAAATGTAACTGCCCCTGATAATAACAAAATTACAGCAAACCCTTATAAAACGAACCCTGTGACCATACCGAGAAAATGACCTGATTATAGAGGTTCTCAACCCGGTATAGCGAAGTAAAATAACAATTCAAAACAGTTGAATTGGCTGTCATTTAAAAAAGGTGGCAACTAACCACAGGATACATGTAACTCCAATATCGGTTTAGAAAGATTATCGGTTGAGGGGCGATTGTTAACAACCATTCTTAAAAAATGTTGATTTGACGTTTGTTTAAAACAGATGACAGCTAATTGCAGAATTGAAGTAATTTAGAAAGCTCCTTACTCTTTCTGCATTACCGATTTCTTGTGTAATCAACCATCTGTTTTTAGAATAATGTAGGTATTTTCTTTTTATCCTTTGCGAGCAAGTAGAGCAAGTAAAACAAAATAAAAATTAAAGGGGACAAGTGTCAGCCATGTCAAAAATATCGGGGGCAAATGTCCGCCCAAGCCAAAACAGTAGGTGGCAAATGTCCCATGCCCAAATAGGAGGACAAATGTCCTAGAGGGAAAATGTCCGTATACCGAAGGGTAGATACAACAATAAGCTTGAATATATCGGCCTTCGGGAACGCCCTATAAATTTCCAGCTGAACTTTGGAAAAAATATCCCATGATCTGGCTTTTTTTAAATGGGAGACATTCTTATTTATTGGTTGGACATGCTTGATATGCCGAATAGGGGTACACTCTTCAAAAGCTCCTCATACAAAAGAAAGCCCCTCACTACAAAAAGCCCTCGATCAAAAGCCCCTCACTAAAATGGCCAAGGCTTACATAAGCCCCTCACTAATTTTGTTAATTAATCATTATACTCCAAATATTTGGACAAAGTAGACCAAAATCAAAATTACAGCTATCTGATCTGGATCTACCCTGTTTGCTGAATGACAAGTTTATAAAGATTCATCAAGTAAGGTAATTAGCACACTCTATACTTATAAAAGTAAACATAGTATATCACAATGAGGATATTCCTTATATTTATTTCAAACAGGGTAGACCCAAATCAAATATAAAGCTATATGATCTGGTTCAACCATGTTTGCTTTGTGACAGTTAATATAGATTCAATAGCTATGAATGATGCAATATTAACCATATTGTTTATAAATTATTATGATATTACCCCAATTAACTTAAACACAAACTGTTTCCATTTTCTAATTCCTTAACTTCCTTAAATTTCAAACAGAGTAGACCAAATTAAAATACTGAGCTATCTGATCTGAATCTACCCTATTTTCTCAATGACAAGCTTATAAAGATCCGTTAAGTAAGGTAACTAGCACACTCCTTTTAAAAGTACACTTAAAAAAACACATAAAGTTAGTTCAATTAATGTTAGTATTGTTTTTTGTGAGGGGCTTTTGTAAACCTTGACCATTTTGGTGAGGGGCTTTTGCAAGAGGGGCTTTTGTAGTGAGGGGCTTATGTATGAGGAGCTTTTGTAGTGAGGGGCTATTGTGATACGCACGTCGTATAATTTAGATCAACAGTATTTAGAATTTTAAATCTCTTTTTGTTTTAATAAGATCTAGATATTAAGATGTGCATGTACAGTCTCACGGCGTTCATTTATGTGTTGTAAAATGTCTTCTTTCTGGCTACTGTAAAGTACCGTATCAGATCTAGTAAAAGTATTTTAGAATAGATCTAGATCATATCAATCTAAACTGTCTTTAGAACTAGAATTCGCAATAATCTAACTGTTTTAAATCGTTAGGGTTTAATTATGCTTAGCCATAGATCTAATTAGTCAAAGCATAGTTATCTTCTATTTTTCGGGAAGCTGTTTAACAAATCATAACTTTAGACAATTTGCACATTCTTAGGTAGTTCGGTTTCATTACACGCATTCCTGTTACGTAATCATTAATAACTTTGTTGACAGTGTGTGATAGACGGCAGTTGTGTGGCCCCCTGCTGAGAAATTAGGGGATTTACTGACCATCTGGCACCTTTGATCGTTACTATTTTCTTATGTCTAGCTAGTAAATTACAGTATATTTAGGTAATATAATAATATAGACTCCAACTGTCTAACACAATTAATTTTCAGTATTTAAAACAAATAGTTTGTATTGTTAAATGCGGGAAATAAAAGTACTGACATTTGAAAACTGTAGACCCAGACAAGATGGCTCAAAAAGCAACCATCTGACCAGGGTCTTCACTGTTTATTATTCAAAATCATATAGCTAATTCAGGTCTTATATAATGAATGGAATATACAGTTAAACAATGACGGGCCATTCCACCTTAAAATACAAAACTTTCTCTAATATAAACGTGTTTTCAAGCATTTGCAAACAGCGTAGTCCCATATATACGCATGATCTAGGTCTGCTCAGTTTATTTATGGAATTGTAATAGGCCCGACTCTACAGTTTCTACCAGCATCAAAACAATCTTGTCTACAATTGCCATTTAAAACATTAGCTTATAAATATTCATGATATCATTATTTCTTACATGAATACTGAACAGGGAAAGGGTTAATCAGCACAAAGTGACAGAATAACAAGAATGTTTTCATAGTTATACAATTCATAAAAATATGTTTATTTATTTAAAACTCTTAAATGATAAGACTCAGATCAGATTTCTCAAATAGAAGCTGTTTGACCAGGGCTCTGCTCTGTTTGCTTATCCCTTCACCATATATAAACAGTTTCCATGCCATTGCAAACAGAGTAGACCAAGATCTGAAGGCGCCTATTGGAGCCGTATGATCGGGACCAGCTCTGTTTATTATGAAATTATATCAGATCTGACTCTACATTTTCTACCAGTACCAAGAAAAGTCATGGACCGTGTACCTACACCATTATAAAAATCAACTTATAAATATTATGGTGTCATCTTTTCTGACATAAATATTCAACAGGGAAATGGTTGAAAACCACCGACAACCAAACTTTAGGTTACGAATTCAGCTAAAGATCCGGCAACAGAAGTAAAAATTCTGAGAGCATCGACGCTTTTCACGTGCTTGCAAACGGCTACGATGGCTCTTATAGAAACCGTCTGATCAGGGTATTCTCTGTTTGCTTATGAATTTATGTTGGATCTAACTCTATAGTTTTGTTCCAATACCTAAACAGCCCCAGTACATATGCTATTTTAAAAATAAATTTAATAAATATTCATGATATCGGTATTTCGGTTTACGGACATTTGTCCCCCGGACACTTGCCCCCGGACCGTTGCCCCCATTCTTCTGTTTGTTTTCAACGAAATAAAGCAATGCTTACTTCATTTATTTTGCAGACTACATTTTTGAAGCGGACGATAATTCAGTATAATGAGGGTCAAATGTTTTGGTCATACATTAAAACAATGATCGCTTTGCGTGCTCTACAATGTATGGAAACTACCCTGGTGTTTCAGCGCAGGGGGTCAGTGATTTATGATCATCATTGTGTTAATTATTTGGTCATCAATAAAGTTCCGACAACTTTAAAGAAAGTCTTATCGGGTATTTCCGCTCTTTTGCGACTATCAAGATGTCACAGCTCATTGGTTCAGTATCATTAAGACCCACCCATTGAAAAGGACAATCCAATCAACTTTCACCTATAGGCGTGTCAATCACCAATAATTGATATTGCGCTTCATAATTGATGAGCGGCCATCTATATTTCCCACAATATTAAATATAGAATGAATGGGTATTTTGTATCCAAAATTTCTTCATATTGTACTTTAACCCTTTCCCTCATATGAACGTGTTTTCACGCAATTGCAAACAGAGAAGACCGAGATCAGACGGCTCTTAGAGGAGCCGTCTGATCAGGGTCTGCTCTGTTTGCTAATAGAATTTGATAGATATATTTCTTTGCTTTGTAAAATAGCTGCAATGTTCCCCCTTCCATATTTCATTTGTAACTATTTTTGTCCATGAATATTCAGTAGGTATTGGAAAAGGGAAAGGGTTAAATAAAACAATCTCTATAAGCTTGAAATTGATGTCGGTGAGGGTTTGACTTTCGGTTTAAAACAAGTCAATGTTATTTTACATGGAAGTATTATGCTATCAGACCGGGACAATGCCTTATAGACCAGTTATATTGAGTTTTTTCTGTTGTTGTCGTGGAGACATAGCATGCTACGAGCACCTGTGAATCAATACAGGGGCACTGTATTAAAATGAAATATTTATCATATTTTAGACTTTGTTATTGTCTGATATATAATTAATAAGCTCATAATATATTTCCTCACCGTTCTTGTCCCTCTCTCTGTACAATTGTTGTTGTTTCTAAGAAGTCCTCTCACCCAAGTAAACATTTGCAATGATACGCAATCACAAGGCCAAAAAGGACGTCAAATTCTCTCTCTCTCTCTCTCTCTCTCTCTCTCTCTCTCTCTCTCTCCCTCTCTCTCTCTCTCTCCCTCTCCCTGTGTCTGTCTGTCTGTCTGTGTCTGTGTGTGTGTGTGTCTCTCTCTCTCTGTCTCTCTCTGTCTCTCTGTCTCTGTCTCTCTGTATGTCTGTCTGTCTCTCTCTCCTCTCTCTCTCTCTCTCTCCCTCTCACTCACTCTCTCCGTTCGTCTCTTCCACCTGTTTCTCTCCCTCTCTGACTGTCTGTCTCTGTCTCTATCTGTCTGTCTCTCTCTGTGTCTCTCTCTGTATGTCTGTCTCTCTCTGTGTCTCTTTCTGTCTCTCTTTATGACTATCTATCATATAAACTTTTATATTGGTAATGGATACAGTAATAGTTTCCCCAGGACGAATGGCAATTTATGCTTGACAGATCCTATAAGAAACCAATGCACACCCTGATCATACAGCCTCTAAGAGCTGTCTGATCTGGGTCTGAACTGTTTTTAAATTGCGTCAATATATGCTACTAGTATGAAAAGGGTTAATATGACTTAAATGAATAAACATTACGATCGCAGCTTTGAACTCATCTGAAAGACAACGACATACCAATATTTGGCTATCTGTTATTTCAGGTGGCTGTTTTACAGAGTATTGATTTATGCAGGCGACTGCTTTGCGCCGTTTCAAAATAAATTATAATACAATAAGCTACAATAGTTTTCATCTTAATTCTGATATCAACTTAAATATTGTAGCTGCACTACATGGTCGGTCAAACAAGAATAGCTGTAACAGTATAGATTATTAGTGTAGATGCGTAGTATTAGTGTATTAGTGTAAATGCGTTTCGAACTTAATAATTATTTAATCAACTGTTTGCATCTCTTCTTCGAATGATACCCCAGTTCAACCCTTTACTCCATATGTGCTCATTATAGTGCGCTAATCTATTCCTGCACTCAAAAATAGTTCCACTTGATACATTCATGAATATGCGCCATAAGAAATATTTCTATATCACAGTAGACGGTAGCTTAAAGCAGGCTGAGAAAAACGCAAAATGGTCCCATTCAGCAGGGTTTAAGCAAACAATTGTCATCAATACTGAACAGAAACTATGGAGTAAAGTGTTAAGGTTTCAAAAAGAAGTATTTCAAGAAGTAAACAAATAATGGTTTTTCCCGAGATACAACTCTCCACCCTTTTACCCTTTCCCTCATATAAACGTGTGTTCACGCATTTGCTAAGAGAATAGACCTAGATCAGAACGCTCCTAGAGAAACCGTCTGATCAGGGTCTACTCACTTTGCTAATAGAATTTGATATATCTGTTTATTTGCATTCCTAAAATGTCTACAATGCTCCGCCTTCCATAATTCATTATCACTATTTTGTCCATGAATATTCAGTAGGTACATTTGTATTGAAACTTGGGACAAATATAGAACAGGGAAATGGTTAATACGCGCGTGGGGTCGAAACAAACATGACCGAGTGCTCCTGACATCTGTAATCTCTGCGCTACGCTTTTTCTGAAAATCAGATTGTAAAAAACATTGCTGCTGATATTTTGTATCAATTTCTTTTTCTCGAGCATTTACAGTCTGGTAATCGTTAAAATCTGACTATAAATTGTAGTTTAAACAGAAAGAAACCGTTTCAGTCTCGGGTTTTGGGTGAAGGCTATCTATTTACGTATGCTATCTAATCTCATTTTGAATTCTAGATCCGACATTATATTCAGTATGTGTTTCTTCAGTGGAAAAAAATGCACATGTGTATTTATATATACATGTAAGCTTTTGTATAAAACTTAGCTAAATAATTTATACCTAAATCGGTTAAACGACTGCCAGTCATAAAGGTAGTGTCCGCGGTGATGCCTCGCAATCCACGCTGATATCAGCACGGACAGCGATGGCTCCGCGGCGGTAATATCCCGTAGGGTAAATTTCGGTCCGTGGTGGACACAGAATTTGTCCGCGATGATCCATAAAAATTGTCCGTGCTGGAAACCCGCGCTCAATTAATTAAAAACAAAAAGTCCGCGGGGCCTGTACTGTGTGTATGAAGTTTCAATCAAATGGCATCAGCCATATAGGCGTTATCGTCAGGACAAAACTGGCAGCCGCCCGCCGTACATCACCGTTTCAATAACCGGAGTTTTCCGTGGAAAACCCGGTAAAAATAACAACGGTTAAACATGCCAACCGGTGGAGTTGAAAACAGATATAGAGATATATACTGTATGTATATGTCTCTGACAGATATAAACTTTTCAAAGCATGGGTACAGCACAGTACAAAATTAAAATAAAAAAGTTAAATATTTGTACTATACGAATGTAGGTAAAAATGCCACAGGTAAATATGCCATAGGTAAAAATGCCTTAGGTAAAAATGCCACAGGTAAAGTGGTAAAAATGCCTTAGGTAATAATGCCAGAGGTAAAAATGCCATACGTAAAAAAAGGTATAAAAAATTGTAAT
This sequence comes from Azorinus chamasolen, assembly GCA_963576725.1. NCBI lineage: Eukaryota > Metazoa > Mollusca > Bivalvia > Cardiida > Solecurtidae > Azorinus > Azorinus chamasolen. The sequence continues at coordinate 12,998,531 of OY755244.1, read as the reverse complement.
AACAAATATTTTTGAATTTATAAAAGGAAAACTGTATAGTGTGAAAATATTTAGTGAAATAGCATATAATAATCAGATTGGTATCTTGAATATTATAAACAAAATTAGTATTTTGGACTCCAACCGAAATTCAAAATATTGATTTTTTTTATTTTGTTTAATAATATCTTTAAACCATTTAAATATTATGAGTTATGAGTGGTGATGACAATTAACATTTTATCCCGCCTTTTCTCGCACTAGCAAACAGAGAAGACCCAGATCAGACAGCTCCTATAGGAACTGTCTGGTCAGGATCTGCTGTGTTTGTTTGCATATTGAAACTGATCAATTAATAACAAATATAAACTGCATGTGTTAAAGGGTCATATCTAAAGGGTATAATACAAACGTACACGCATTTCTAAAGATGTGTACCATATTTCCTATCACAGGATACTATACTGCAAACCATGACAAAAAAAGTTATTTGTTGCAAATTTATATAAATTTAAAATCATAAGGCCTGAAATTCAACTCAGAATTAAGAGTTGACACCGTAATACACATACAAATTTGCTGGGACCCTTTACTCCGTGAATATTCTTGTAAGAAATACTGATATCATGAATATTTATTAAATAAATTTGTTATAATAGCATATTTACTGAGGATGTTTTGGTATTGGAAAAAATGTAGAGTCAGGTCCAACATAAATTCATAAGCAAACAGAGAATACCCTGATCATACGGTTCCTATAGGAGCCATCTGATCCGGGTCTATTCTGTTTGCAAGCACGTGAAAAAGCGTCGATGCTTTCAGAATTTTTACTTCTGTTGCCGGGTCATGTCAGGTATACATTTTTAGCTAAATTCGTAACCTTAATGTTGGTTGTCGGTAGTTTTCAACCCTTTCCCTGTTGAATATTTATGTCAGAAAAGATGACATCATACTATTTATTAGTTGATTTTCATAATGGTATAGGTACACGGTACATCACTTTTCGTACTGGTAGAAAATGTAGAGTCAGATCTGATATACTTTCATAAGCAAACAGGGTGGGTCCCGATCATACGGCTCCAATAGGCGCATCCAAATCTTGGTGTACATGTACGCTGTTTGCAAAGGCATGGACATATATATGTTTATATTATTATGGTAAAGGGATAAGCAAACATATTTTTTATGAATTGTATAACTATAAAAACATTCTTGTAATTCTGTTACTTTGTGATGATTAACCTTTTCCCTGTTCAGTATTCAGGTAAGAAATAATGATATCATGAATATTTATAAGCTAATGTTTTAAATGGCATTTGTAGACAAGATAGTTTTGGTGTTGATATGAAATGTATAGTAGAGTCGGGCCTATTACAATTCTATTAACAGAGCAGACTCCTATAGGAATCGTATGATCTGGGTCTGCGCTGTTTGCAAATGCACGAAAACACGTTTATATTAGAGAAAGGGTTATATTTTAAGGTGGAATGGCCCGTCATTTTATACCTGTATATTCCTTTCATTATATATGATTTAAATTTGCTATATGATTTTGAATAATAAACAGGGAAGACCCTGGTCAGAGCATTGCTTTTCGAGCTATCCTGTCTGGGTCTACAGCTTTCAACAGCTAGGAAAATGGTAACGATCAAAGGTGCCAGATGGTCAGTAAATCCCCTAATTTCTCAGCAGGGGACAAGGGCCAGTGATCACACGACTGTCATCTATCAAACACTGTCTTATCAACAAAGTTATGAATTATTACGTAACAGGAATGATTCTACTGAAACAGTAAGTACTACCAAACAATGTAAAGTTGTGATTTGTTAAACAGCTTCCCGAAAAATAGAAGATAACTATGTTTTGACTAATTAGATCTATCGCTAAGCATAATTAAACCCCAACGATTTAGATCTATTTAAAAAGTTAGATTATTGTGAATTCTAGTTCGATAGTTTAGACTGATATGATCTAGATCTATTCTAAAATACTTTTACTAGATCTGCTACGGTACTGTACAGTATCCAGAAAGACATTTTACAACACACAAATGAACGCCATGAGACTGCATATCTTAATATCTAGGTTTTATTAAAATAAAATGAGAATTAAAATTTTAAATACTGTTGATCTAAATTATTCGACATATCGGTGTACGCAAAGAATGCCACTGGAAAAAATGCCACCAGAAAAAAATGCCACTGTAAAATATGCTACTTGGAAAAATGTCACCGTTAAGTGAAAAAATGCCACTGGAATAAATGTCAATGGAAAAATGCCAATTTTTTTTTTTCGTTATTTATTTTTTAAAAAAAATAAATCGTAGAGTTAAAACAAGACAAATCTGTTTTACAAACTTTCATTGTAAATCATTTCAAGCACACATATCCTAAATATAGTACAAACACACTAACAAAACTAAAATGATGTCGTCTATTTACATTGTACACAGTGTATATCCAGATCATGAGGTTCACAATGAAGCCTTATGGTTTGGATCTACACTGTTTGTCTGTTTGACGAACAAATCCTCAATATAGTACAACACACTAACAGCACTTATCACCCATAAAATTAGTTCGTCTATTAACATTTTACACAGTGTAGATCCATATCATGAGGTTCACAGTGGAGCCTTATAGTTTGGATCTACACCCTTTGTCTATTCGATGAACATATATGTCTGTCTGTCGTTTGTCAGTCTGCATGTCTCTCTGTATGTCTGTCTGTCTGTCTCCTTCTGTTTGTCTCTGTCTCTTTGACTGTATATGTCTCTGTCTCTCTGTGTCCCTCCCTCTCTCTCTGTTTGTCTGTGTGTGGCTGTGTGTCTGTGTCTCTGTGTGTCTGTCTGTGTGTCTGTCTATGTCTGTGTGTTTGTCTGTCTCTCTTTGTCTGCCTCTCTCTCTCTCACTCTCTCTCTCTCTGTCATTCTCTCTCTCTCTCTCTCTCTCTCTCTCTCAATTTACTTATTGTATTACAAAATGAATTAAGGACCTTTAATGCAATAGAACCAGAGTTGTTTTATATTAAATAAATTATGGAATATTTCACTCGGGCATTGTAAAGCAGTGTATATTCTAGTTCTTGTTTGATTATTAAGTCGTTAAAGTAACGCTCCCGCGAACTTAGTGGTCCATTGTGTGATCTTTATAATAAATCTCTACCAGAAGGGGTATTCCCTTCTTCTTGGAAGGAAGCAAATGTTTGTGCAGTGCTTAAGAAAGGCGATCCCTCTCTAGTAAATAATTATCGCCCTATCTCTCTTTTAAGTAATTTAGATAAAGTCCTTGAGAGGATAGTCTTCAAGCGTGTTTATAACTTTCTTCTTGACAAACATTTCCTTACACCTTTACAATCTGGTTTTGTCCCTGGAGACTCAACAGTTAATCAGATGACATTTATGTACAACACATTCTGTAAGGCTTTGGATGAAGGGAAAGAGATAAGAACTGTTTTCTTCGACATAAGCAAAGCATTCGATCGCGTTTGGCACAAGGGACTCCTAACTAAATTAAATGCAGCTGGCATAACTGGGTCACTGCTAAAGTGGTTTTCGAAATATCTTTCAAATAGAAGACAGCGTGTCATTATTCCTGGTGTCAAATCAGACTGGTTACCCATCCAAGCTGGTGTCCCACAATGCTCCATTTTGGGTCCATTATTATTTCTTATTTACATAAATGATATAACCAAAGATATCCAATCAAACATTAGACTATTTGCTGATGACACTAGTCTTTACCTTATCGTTGAGCATCCACACACCGCCACAGTTACTCTAAATTCTGATATTGAAAAGATTACAGAATGGGCTAAAGCTTGGCTGGTTACATTTAACCCAACAAAGACTGAATCTTTCGTTATGTCACGGAAAAGGCATAAAGCAAATCACCCTCCATTAGTAATGATGCAAGGGCATATAAAAGAGGTTGATTTCCATAAACATCTAGGAATATTTCTATCTAACGATGGTAACTGGCACAAACTAATCGAACAAATAAAAGCGAAGGCCTGGAACAGACTAAATGCAATGCGCAAATTAAAGTTTTTGTTAGATCGAAAAACACTGGAGACTATCTATTTTAGTTTCATCAGACCTTTACTTGAGTATGCCGATGTTATTTGGGGAAACTGCTCTCGATATGAAAAAGAAGAACCCGATAAAATTCAAAATGAAGCAGCAAGAATTGTCACTGGGTCAACAAAACTTGTTTCGTTAATAAACCTGTATAAAGAAACTGGATGGGAATCTTTAGAATCAAGAAGGGAGAAACATAGGTTAATACTCTTTTACAAAATGGTAAACGGATTATCACCTGCGTATCTCTCATCTTTAATCCCACCTACCGTTGCTGATTCATCTGTATACAATCTAAGAAATTCTAGAGACATTTAGGTGCCTTTCTGTCGCACTCAGCTTTATGCCAGATCCTTTCTTCCTTCAACTGTTGTCGCCTGTTATGCACTTTCCCCAAGTACACGAAATTCCGAATCCATCGCTTCCTTTAAGAATAGTCTTAACGGAAAAAACACACCGAAACCACCGGCGTATTATTATATTGGTAACAGAGAAGCACAAATATACCATACGCGGCTGCGAACTAACTGTAGCTCTTTAAACCTTACATTTTTTCAAAAAAACATTGTTGACTCACCTCTTTGTCATTGTGGCGAAATTGAAAGCACAGAACACTATTTCTTTACATGTCCCTCATATCGACAATCCCGTGCAACTTTAATGAATGATATAAACCCTATTCTAACAGCTACAACCAAGTTATTTCTCTACGGCAATGAAACTATGTCATATGACATAAATGTATTGATATTTTCAGCTGTACAGAAGTACTTTGTTGGCACAAAAAGGTTTAAGTCTTAACATACATGCACAACAAACAGCGTGTCGATCTATTCAGTCTGCTCAATAAAAATAACCAAAGTACTTGATTTGCAACTCTCGTCCACCCCTTCTCCCGACTACCCCATTTCCATCCTTCCTAACTGTTCTCCTGATTCTAGTCTATTGACACTTTAGGCTGTATATTATAGTCTTACGGTACTGTATGTATATGTTGAGATTATTGTGTATTTTGTTAACGACTGCATCAATTAAATGTACCATACCATATGAGGAGAAGAACTCAATAAGCTTTTAGCATTCGTTCTAATCCTGTTGATATCATGATTAATGTATACTTTTTCAAATAAAATATGTTTAAACTAATGCAATAGAACCAGAGTTGTTTTATATTAAATAAATTATGGAATATTTCACTCGGGCATTGTAAAGCAGTGTATATTCTAGTTCTTGTTTGATTATTAAGTTGCTAAAGTAACGCACCATAAATCTAAGTTTTCCGCCCATACTTATGACACTGATAACAATCTTAATAGTTAGACGTAGATCTTAATAGTTCGAAGTAGACATATTAAAATGAAACATTCAATACAGATGCAGTGAGTCGTATTACATTTATGTACTCGTACATGTACTTGTTATATCCATGTGGATGATAGATACATAGATAACAAACATGTAACCTGCTATAACCTTACTGACCCATATTGAAACACAACAGAACATTTCAACATAGTGCACATGCGTTTGTTTGAACGCATGTGGCTGTGAATTCAAACCGAAGTCTGATCCAGAATTCGATGGCAGCAAGTATATGTAACAGATCCAGTAACTTTGTTGATCACTTCTAACATTCCAGGTTGTCATAATTCTATTTACCCTTTACCTGAAGAATATTTATATATTTTCACGTAATAGTTTAGAAAGGTTTACATTTACTCTACGTATGCTGGTTGCAAAACCATGATAACAGATATGATCCATATTAGACGCCAAGTTAGACGAAGTTTCTTCAGTATCCAAATACACGTCATTGAAGAACTGAAGTAGGCAACGTCTTATGGTCACTTTAGACGCAAAATTACTTAGCGTGCAAAGAGGTAATTCTACAAATTTGGTGTATTGCTTTGATCAGTTTTAATTACGCATAGGTCCGCTCGCCGATTATGTATAACACTATCAGTTTTGGTTGTATAGAACTAAAGCAATATTTATTGGCATTCTTGAATCCTGATGAGACGCTGAGTAATATGATCTGGGTATACACTGTTTGCACAGGCGCAGAAAGTCGTGTTTATGGAATAAATATATATAAAACAAATATGAAATAATGAATGTTAATTAAATTATTTTAATGCACATGGAAACAGGAATTGTTGGCCATGGCAGACCTTGGTCTCTTCTGTTTGCATAGGGGTAGAAAGGCGTATTCATGGAATACAGGTTCTGCTCTGTGTCTTCTCTGTTTCTAGTACGAGAAAATGCGGAATTATGAGGGAAAGGGTTAACGTTTTATATACATAACTGGTGATAATACTGATAGTTGTTCGAAATAAAACAACACCTAAATATATCTATATTTCTAGCTTATATTATAGCTACATATATATATATATATATATATATATCAGACGAACAGTCAACTCGTCGAATTGATTATAGAGCAAAATATATCCTTACCCATACTCACCGCAAAACATACTGATAGATAGTTTAAGAACTTGTTTCTAACAATGTTACAGTGGGTGTGGAGGTTATTGTGTGGCTAGATCTAGGTAAATATAGTAAAACTTTTAATTCCAACCCATAAATCAGTATCAGTATCAGAACAATTATAGTTCCGTAAGTTGAGGTTCAGAATAATACAAATACATACAGCGAGAAATATATTTATCGACGCAAATCGAAATAATATATCGAACGCACAAGTAACACGCGGTTGCTCTTTGATTATACCATACCTTTTTATGTAAGGGTGATTCTGATTGGATAAAGGCCCGTGGTTTGGCGTTGCGATTCGGCATGTAGCGTACGGACGGTCCATAACTCTCGAAAAGCGCATGCTGCGGTTTAGAAAGCGCATAATGCAGTTTGTAAAGCACGTGAGGCGCTTTAGAAAGCCCACAATGCGCTTTGTAAACCGCATGATGCGCTTTTGGAAAGTTATGAACCACTTCGTATGCCATACATCGCAGTCCACGACGATACCATCGCGACCATCGGTGATAACGATCGAACCCGGCGACGAGTGCCCCTGGTGAGACACCTTCGCCGACCCATCACAACCCGCGACGGACTGCGGAAGACCGCATATTAGCGCGGACAAAAAAAAAACTTGTCCGCGTTGGATAAAATTGCGATGGACCGCGGAAACAAAACGTCCGCGGGGCTTGTACTGTACCTCTCACCTGCTGCTACCAAGACTTTGGTGAACTCTCTGGTTACATCGAAAATAGACTACTGCAACACATTGCTGCATGGAATATCAAACAAAACATTGAAGAAACTTCAAAGAGTGCTAAACACAGCAGCTCGCATCATAACCAGGACTTCTCGATATGATCATATCACGCCGGTTTTGAAGGAACTTCACTAGCTTCCAGTTCAACATCGGATTGAATTCAAAAGTCTGACACTTACGTATAAAGCCATGCACAATGAATCCGCCAAGTACATTGTCGACATGCTTGACGTGTACAGACCCCGCAGAGAATTAAGATCAGCTAGTAGTTCTTTGACGTTGGTTGTACCAAAAAGTCGTAAGGTAAAATACGGTGAGAGAAGTTTCATGCATGCAGCTCCGAAACTCTGGAATGCTCTACCATCAGGCATTAGAGATGCAAGCTCACTGGTATGTTTCAAAAGATCTCTGAAAACGCATTTCTTCAACATATGTTATTAGGGCAGTTTAGAAAACGTAGCTACTAATTGTCGGTTATCATAACTGCTGCATTAGCCGCAGCGTGTTGATCCTGCCACTCGCTTATGACTGTGGGACTATTTTAAACCCTTTTTTCAAACATAATGCTCCACAAATATAGAAGAAATAATTAGATAAACGAACAAAAAAGATATCATCCATAATTTTTATGGACTTCTAGGGAATCCCCTTGCTGTTGTACGTGCGGGTGTTGTGTCAGCCGGATTCCGCTGTCCAAAAGTTGGATTCCGAGGGAGTGCTGTTGTCAAACGGGGCATCCCTATATGCTTGGTACCTCTGGTAACTCCAGTTCCAATGCCGAAGGGACCACCGTAATGAAACAGGGCATCCCTATTCCCACTGGTACATTGGGAGTCTTGCTGGCATGACTTGCTGCCCTGTCCTCAACCAGTGCCAGGGATTCCTGTTAAGCTAACCCAGTTTCCTTATTTTTGCTTACCAGTGAACTGGGTCGTGTAATATATGGGCAGTGGGCAGGTTAGGCATGTACGGTCCGATGCAGCATCGCATGTCTCAGTCAGTCTCGAGTTGTCCGATATGATTCCTTTCCATTGCAGCCGGTGGGATATGTTGTAGGAACAGTATACGGAATACCCTCTTTAGTTTTACTTTGGCTGGGCTTTTAGGGTTCCCATAATAGGACATTTTACTCTGTAATTAAATTTCGGATATACCCTGTTACAACTCCGTTAAAATACGGAGTATCCCTTATGTGTTCCCGCATTGCCATGGCGGGTCGAATAGTGTTTGACTGGGGGGGGGGGGGGGCGTATATTACAATTGTTTATTTGTATTACTTAGTTTATATGCATGAACTTCGAATTGATCTGTTCTGTTACCCTATTTTCCTGCAATATTTATGTGCAGTGTTGTATGCCAAACAATGTACCCAATTATGTTGGGTCTGGGTCAAAACTGTGTGACGTACCGGCACTGTGCATAGAATGTTACATTCAAATTTTGTTTTTTATGACGTGAGTGCGTTGACACAATATAATAGAGCATAATATGACACAGACAGATAAACTTACGGAAGGGATGAAATTGGTTTACCTATGTTCTAAATAAGTTCTTTTTTTATTATTATTCTTATCTATATATAAGTATTCAGTTGAGAAATTATTATTTACTTCGAGAGCATATAGAAATGTAACTGTTACTTCAACTGTTACCTTCCATAACCATTTCTAGAATGGTTTGAAATTGTGTTTCCTCTGTTGTTAGTGTGAGTTCCGCCATTTCGATTATGATTAGATTTTAATCGAGGTCAGAGCTTGATTAGTCTGATTAAAGAACATGTTCGTGATTCGATAAAAAACGACCGAATCACAATCGCGATCTGTAATCCGGATTCAGATTTGCGATAATAAAACACACCCCTGGGGACCAACTGTTTGAAAATTCAGAATTAGCCTCCCTTTTGAGTGGACGTATGAATGAGACTTTACTGTGCCGTAGTCTCCTTTTGAGTGGTCGTATGAATGAGACTTTAGTACTGTGCCTTTATAAAACTGAGCTAATAAATAGTCATAGTGTCATTATTCTTTGCAGGAAAATATTGGGTAAATGGTTAAATTCAACACTCAAGAGCTGATTTGTGACAACTCTCACAGACATTTTGAATCCAGATAATTAGACAGCTCTACCATTCAACAGTATCCGAGACAGAGTAACCCTGCTTCTCATCAGAATCCACACTGTTCGGCACTGTAATCATGTTCATTAAAAAACTCACATACTTTAAAGTATAGCCGGCTACGGGCGGTTCTGTAATCATTATGTAAACAGTTTGGACCCAGATGAGAGACCAGGTAACTCGGCGTTAGTGTCTAGATACTGTGTTATGTTCTGCTATACGTCTAAACGAAAGTTACTTGCGAAATCGTAGTAAGAGGACAGTGTCTATAGCTGGGGTATTTTTTCGGCATTTTTAAGTTTAACCCTATCCCTGTTGAATATTCATGTAAGAAAGAATGACATCATGAATATTTATTAGCTGATTTTTTATAATGGTATGTGTACATACAGTGTATATATAGCGTTTTGGTACTGGTAGAAACTGTAAAGTGCGATAAAAAAAATATAGTAAATATAAGCAAACTGTGCAGACCTTGACCAGACGGCTCCGCCAGGAGCCATCTAATATGAGTCTTCTGTATTTGGAAAGGGTGTTAAAATGCGTTTGAATGAAGGAAGTGGTTAAGTTGTTGTAGATTTTATGTTAAATCTACGTTTAAAAAGAGCCTTTATGATTTGAAATGTGTGCATAACGCTTCATGGTTTTGAGAATCCACATTCCGAAACGCCTTGGCATAGACCGCTTTCACGTCAATATACCTACCTGTAAATAGTGCAGACCCTGATGAGACAGCTCCTGCACAAGTTGATTGTGCAACCAGTGCACTCCGCAGCAGTGATTGCACAGCGAAATACTTGTACACAGTGAAGATATATATAATCATACAACAGGGCATGGGTAAAGAAGGAGAAATAAATTTTAAAATTCAGCAAGAGAAGGGTTAACATTCGCACTGCATTAGCTACCAGGTATCGTATCCCTTTATTCCATGAGTTAACCCTTCGCTTGCTGAATTTTAAAATACATTTCTTCTTTACCCATGCCCTGTTGTATAATTACATATATCTTCACTGTGGTCAAGTATTTCGCTGTGCAATCTGCTGTGGAGTGCATTGGTTGCACAATCAACTTGTAAATAGTGCAGACCCTGATGAGACAGCTCCTGCAGGAGCTGTCTCATCTGGGTCTTCACTATTTACAGGTAGGTATATTGACGTGATTAGCAAGCGAAGGGTTATATGCAAGAAACAATTTATATATAAATATTAATTAGCTTAATATCTATAATAACACAGAAACAAGAAAACGTTTGACCTTCGTAAAATTGCAGAACACCAGGTGTATATATACTATTTCCACAAACAAAACAGACCCTGATCAATAGCCGTCTGATCTGGGTTTGATCTGTTTGCAAAGGCGTACAAAGGCGTAAAAAGTTGAATTTGAATCTAAGCAGTGAATGACTAAACCTTAACCCTTACAGTGCGGGACCCGAGTCACTAATGTTCTTTGCAAACAGTGTAGACCCAGATGAGAGGGCCCCTAGGGGAGCCCTCTCATCAGGGTCTGCACTGTTTGTTAGGTTACACTTTTCTTTAGAAAACATCCCTAAATATTCACCATAAGCTTGACCTATTTGAATTTTGGAATATCTCGTTTAAAAATTCAGCGTTGTAAGGGTTTATCCAACGGATACGCCTGTTTTAACCCAGATCCGACAGCTCCTATAGGTCAGGTCCTGCTCTGTTGGCCTTTGCCATAATATAGACATGTTTCTATAGTTTCTGTCACGATAAAATTCCATTCTTCATAGTGTCATTATAGAATTTCATTTAATCAATATTTATTATGTCATAATTTCGTACACGAATATTAATGGAGTAGATTAAAGACCCAGAATCAGACAAAGTGTTCGTTATAGAGAGGTTTTACTGTATTTACTCAGTGTCATCTGAGGTGGTCTGTTATATGACATGCGGGCGATAGTTTGCAGAGCAACATATAAAGGTGCGTATTCAAATACTAAATTCCCCATTTCTCAACCAAACCCTATGAGGTGACTACTCTTTAGATTCACATCGAAGAGACGTCACACTATAGGCTTTGGCTAAGAAGTAAAGTAAAGGCATAATTCTTGAACACGTTTTAACCCTTCGCTTTCCATTCGCGTCAATATACCTACCTGTAAATAGTGAAGACCCAGATGAGACAGCTCCTGCAGGAGCTGTCTCATCAGGGTCTGCACTATTTACAAGTTGATTGTGCAACCAGTGCACTCCACAGCAGTGATTGCACAGCGAAATACTTATACACAGTAAAGGTATATGTTATTATACAACAGGGCATGGGTAAAGAAGGAGAAATGTATTTCAAAATTCAGCAAGAGAAGGGTTAATTTACGCACCTTATCAGAACCTCTGCGGTTTGGGACTACATTATTTTCGAATTCCAAACAAAACATTGGATTCTGTTGACGCGGTTAAACTTAAAGCTTAGCCTGATATGAAACTAAGTGAAAATGACGCTTTCTTAAAACCCCGATCTTTTAAGATGTTTCACTTGCTTATGATTCCTTCAAGCCTTTGGGAAAAATATTGATCGAGTGACAAACAGCTTGGATCCTGATGAGATGCCGAGTTACTCGGCATCTTATCTGGATCTAAGCTGTTTGAAAATACCAGTTCGGCTGCACTTAGCAGACAATGCTTATAATGGTACATTGTATCATCAACGAATGTATGGTGATCTGACAGTAGGTTGTTGTTCTCTTTGATTGACGACACCATTAAAGCAGTCATACTGGAGATTGTTTTTGAAGAAGATTTCAGTTTACACTTCTCTCCTGGTAGTGATATGCCTCGAACTAATTTCAACATACAGTAACTGTCAGTCAATTTGCGTGACTGACACACGTGTAATACGCAACCAATTGCAAAATACGGTCTGGTTTGATTTTTCTGCCTTATTTTAGAAAATATATTTCCCTAGAGATGAGTTCCGCTTTCCATTTTGCATTATGTTAATTTGAAAACAAAATCACACGGCCAATTTTATTGAACAGAAAATACAGTAAAATCCCTCTGAACGGCCACTTTATGAGTAAACATGGATTCTTTAAAAGCAGATGGTTGCTTAACCCTTTCCTTCAAATAAACGCATTTTCACGCATTTACAAACAGAGTAGACCGAGATCAAACGGCTCCTATAGGATCCGTCTGATCAGGGTCTGCTCTGTTTGCTAAGTAAATTTGTTAGATATATATGTTCCTTTAGTTTCTAAAAAGGCTACAATGTTTCACCTTCCATATTTCATCATAACTATTTTGTCTATGAATATTCAGTAGGTATTGAAATTTGGAATAAATATAGAACATGGAAAGGGTTAACGTAGGATGAAAGTGACGCTGAAAACTCCTGCAATAACTTTCTCCATTACGTTTACCTTGCATTAAGCTACCACCTGCCATTAAGACACAGACTTAAACCTCTTTTTTTTTGGTGGTTGCATTAGATGAGCTTTATTGTAGAATTTTTCGCCGTCAAAAGTGAGGTGATTGTATTTGTCGGACACATAGTTATTATGTTTGCTAGAGGACTAACTCGTGCTAGAGTTAGCTATTTCGAGCGCTTAACTTAGTATCTCGATTGCCAACGAAACTGAGACAAACTGTAATTCTTTGAGGTTATCTCCAACGACATAATACAGGGTGTCCCAAAAAACGGAACCCTGAAACAAATGTGTATTTTAACCAATATAATCGGATGTATAAAATGTAAATATTTACTTTTGTGGATATGTCATTTATGCACATTTCTGCCAAATTTCTTTTAAAAATATGCATTGGTTTTAAAGATATGAGTATTTTAATGAATGCACCTAAAATCTGTTTTAACATGATATGCGTACATTGCACAGTCCATGCCTGCGTTGAGCCTCAAATTTCTTACGTACGCATTCTTCTCACCGTAATAAGAACGCGCGCGAAATATTCTCACCGTGAGAAAAATGCGCGTGCAATATTCTCATTGAGAGAAAAATGCGCACACATTTTTCTCATTATTCTGCTTGGAAAAATGCGCGCGAGTGTTCGCCCGGGGCTGTAGGTACGAACGCATTTTTCTCAAGATAATTATTGATTGTTATATTCTTTTAGTATGTTAATGCTGTGAACAGGTCTGAAAATGGCCTTGAGATATGAATCCCTCTAGAACTCCTCTAATGCGACCGCATAAATAGAGAATAATAGGTTAGTGCCGTAGATGGGACGCCTTTATCCGAGGAGGGGAGAAAACGTTGAGGCGAGGCTTGCCGAGCCTCAACTGTTTTCTCTCCGAGTCGGATAAAGGCGTCCCATCTACGGCACTAACCTATTATTCGATTTATCCAGTCAGTTTAGTTAAATATCTTTTTTCATAGACTCATATTTAACATAACACTCTTGAAATAATTTACATTGAAAATGCGGTTTTTCGATCAACGGATCCCTCCCTTTTCATTTCCATTTAGACGTAAATAGATCTAATGAGCTACCGCAGAGGAAAATAGTTTCGATACTTGCATTACAAGAGGGGAAAACGTGGTTGAATTTGAAAAATAAGATGATTTGAATCGAGGGTCGATAAGTTACTTCAAACAGACATGGTTATATTCCCTGGTCAAATTCGAGTTCCGTAGTCTCGGTTTCTATTTTTAGATAGACATAACGTCACTCATAAATCGATGGAACTGAACGGGCTATATTTAGGTATATGACTATCACCGCCCCTGTAAGAGCTTATCAATCAAATTATCATGAGAGTGAAAAGAAAACATTTAGTATTTATCTGTCAATCTTTGCTTCCAGGGTTGATTTTATCAAAAACGCGTTTCGCTAGCGGTGGATTAAATTAATAAAACTGAAAAATCAACGTCACTTTTTATGTGGCCTCAGTGGCGTAATCAGTAAGGACGACGTCTTTAGAGTGATTAGAATTGGTTTTTGTATGATCAGGCGCGGGTTCGAATCCAGCTATAGCCAATTATTTTTATTTTTTGTCATTTGAATAATTTTTTAGGTGAATTTCCTGTTAGATCTATTTCGTCAACATGATTTTTATGCATATTTACAAAAAATTAAAATAGTTCCATGGTTATAGAATCATTACGCCTATCTACTAACCTAATAAACCTTCTACTACCGGAAGTAACCTAATAAACCTAAGTTTATCTGCACCCCCTTTATTATGTCACTAGAGAAGCCTGGTGACTGGATAAAAGAGATATAGTTCTGGTAGGTAGAGGCAGATGACCTAGAGGAGCTTTCTGCATTACTTTTGGCCTGCATTAAGCAACCACCTGCTTATAACGACTTCCATGTTTAGTCATTCAGTGGTCGCATAAGAGGGGTTTTACTGTATGGTAAAATTGATATATTGGAGCCAATTAGCGAAAGCACACGGTTGATTTTAAAAGCGGCTTCGGGCCTATCAGTGTATTATAGAATTGCATCAAGTTTGATTTGTGTTCTGCAGGGGTATATTTTCCGTTTAGTTTTATTCAAATTAATGGTATTTTGAAAGCTTGTTGAATCTAATGAACGTTTCTCTTTAAGTATGGAAATCCTGTGTAGGTAAATAGACGATCGTTTTCAATATTCTTCTTGGAAGTATCGATCTGTATCATACAAACAGACATAACTGATCCTTTTCATAAGAAAACCTCATATTTCCAATGGACAGGATAACGTGGTGTTTAATTATCCAATTCGACCCCACCCCGTACGAAACCAACTGTTATTCTTACATTGTAGAATTAGATCAGCTGCCAGTCTTTAAAATAAACCATACCTGAATATGTTCTGCTGACTTGTGTGAATTAAAACAAAATCAGGAATCATATTCTTTATGAGTTTGACTCAGACTTAACCCGTTCCGTCATATAAACGCATTTTACGCATTTGCAAACAGAATAGACCCAGATCGGATAGCTCCTACAGGAGCCGTCTGATCAGGATCTGCTCTGTTTGCTAATGGAATTTGATAGACATGTTTCTTAGTTTCTACAATGGATACAATATTCCACCTTCTATATTATTTAATCATAACAATTCTGCATGAATATTCAGTAGGTATTGAAATTTGGAATAAATATAAAACAGGGAAACGGTTAAAAGCTGCAAATGAAGGTGTTATTGTAAGCTCGCCATTATTAAATTCATTTGTCTAATAATATGATACTTATGAGGCGAATAAAACAACATTTACACATTTAGTGTATTTTAGGTAGGTGAACTTAAAGAAATATATAACTTTGGAGATTTTGAGTCTGAGTCTGAAAGTTAGAATCAAAATATTAGTGAATACGGGTCCTGAATTCATATACTGTTGTCACAAAAGTCCGCAAAACAGATAGGGAAAATAATATTTGAAGGAATATTCATATAGAAATAATGACATTAATACTTATTAGATGAATTTTCATAATGACATGCAGGATAGTTTGAAATTGGTAGAAACTGTATTCAATGTTAGCACGCGCTTTGGTCTGCGCGTGAATGACGTAATATTTGCTTGCGAATAATCGGGAAATACGTGTTGAATTAAATAAAAATAATCTAAGAATACCTTTCTCTTACAATTTACTAAGAGAGATTCTTAGCGAAAAAGCTAGAACATTCTAAAATCTTAGTCAAAAGCGAAGATAAAATTTCTAACTGCTAAATACTTAGAAGGTTTCGGAATACGACCCCAGATCTTTATTTTTCAAAGGTGAACTAATAAGTCAGAGGTTTGTTTTCCTTGGTTCCTTTGAATAGCAATACTTATAAAACAAAGAATTAATCAATAATACAAATTTGTACACAATTAAATGCACAGTACATATATATAAAAATACATGTAGATTTACACAATCGTAAAACAAAAAACAAAAGTGAAATCAAATTAACTATTGCTAAGTTCAATATTGAAATGTTACTCGTTCAAAGATCTTACAAGAACTCCCTCGTGGTCACACATATTCCCGTCACTCTCTCAGGCTTCCAGATCATTCCATTCCAAGAAAAAAAGGTTATACATAGAACAGATATCAATCACTGACTGGCTAACCAACACAGACCTGTTGGTCAGCCCCTCATACCTTGCTCCCATATGGGCTCCTACAGTTTCAAAGAATCTTTATTAGCTAATTAATTATTCTCATTTACACTGTTCTCACTCTCTCCCAACTTCCTGTACTTTCATCCATCCATCCATTAAGTAAAATACTGTTCGGGCGCTGATCACATTATTATTATACAACACTATTGCTGTTAAACCAGCAAACAAAATGACATTTTAATAGCATAATTGATATTGTCCAACCGGTATCATAGATATTGAACACAATTACAATTACAATTAGTCCAGACCTAAACGCGGTTTGCAAACTACCGACTTCATCGGGGATGTCAGATTACATCCACCTACTGCAAGAACAATGGCTAAATGATACTTGTATCACACTGGAATAGTGACCGGTCATTATAAGTTATAACACAATATCACAGTGTGATCTAGGAGAGGTAAACATTTGTGTATCGATGAATGTATATTTGCGTTTGTATTCCTCTCATTAAGTCAACAAGGATGCGACAAAATGGCACAAAACAACAAGTTTAATGTTAACAAGTTATTAAATTTTAAATATACAAGGGATATACAAATAAAATTTCATTTGTTAAAACAAGCCAGATTTTAATCAAAATAACAAAGGGCAATAACTCCAAAAATACTCAAAACAGAGTTATGGACCTTGTGCACTGCACTTGTGGTCAATGTGTTCTATCTGTATATGAAGTTTGAAGTTAATAGCTTTTATACTTTGAAATGTGTAATCCGGAAAAGCCAGATTTGAGAAAAATAACAAAGGGCAATAACTCCAAAAATACTGAAGACAGAGTTACAAACCTTATGCACTGCACTTGCGGTCAATGCGATCTATCTGTATATGAAGTTTGAATTCAACAGCTTTTATACTTTGGAAGTTATGATCCGGACAAGCCGGACGGACGGACAGACGGACGGACATGGTGACTCCAGTATACCCCACTTCGTTTGTGGGGGTATAATAATAAAGGTGAAAACTCATTACAAACCTCTGCTTAAGACTGCTTATCTGAGGATTTTTCATTTTCAAGCGCATGCGAAATTTTCTTTTCACTATAAAGAGAAAATGAGTTTGATCTAGTAAGGAAATTGCGTTCCGATACTCGGTCCCACCATATGGTCCGAACGCAATCTTTTCACGTTTGTGAGAATAATGCGCGCGCGTTCTTCTTACGGTGAGAACAATGCGTACGTAAGAACTTTGAGGCTCAACATGCCTATATCAAGTTAAAAATGGAGTTTGGGATGCTTTCATTTAAATGGTGATATCTTAAAAACCATTGCATATGTTTAGACAAAATTTAGATAATATATGACAAAATGTTGTCAAACCTTAATCTCGGGTTCCTGTTTTTTGGGACATCCTGTACTGTTGGATTGCAGGAAAATTGTGTGTCGAGTTGAAAACGGCAAAGAGCTCCCAGCCGTCGGAGAGGTAGCAGCATGCTCGATCATTCTGTCTCCTCTGTTTTTAAACATTGACTGTTTATATGTATCCATCGTAACTTATTACTACTTCCACTAAACCTAAAAACACATCGTCGCCATAATTACCACACTCATAATTACTAATATCACTAATCACCACCACCATCACTGTCATATAAAAAGATGATGACGATGAGGATAAGGATTGTTATAAGGAGGTGGCGGCGGCGGTGGTGGTGGTGGTGTCGGTGGTGATGATGATGATGGTGGTGGTGATGATGACGACGCATCGACAACGACGACGATGATGATGATGACACTGTATTAATTAAAATCGGAAGAACATCATGTTTGCAATAAATAGTACACATTAACTCCGACGACTTGCATCAAACGTTAGCTGTCAGTACCTTATAGTAACCAGTTGCTACCAGTATGTGTTGTTACTCTTTATAACAAATTGATAATTTCCCCCTATATTGAATGTCTGTATCTGACAAAATCAGTTTAAAGTACACACAACTTAAATTTACACAGCGTTTAATCAGATAAGTAATACGCAGAAACACGCGTTCGATTGTAATTATCTTTAAGAAATGATGAATGCTATACGTTGAATGCTATACTCTGTCTCTCTGTCTGACTGTCTCTCTCTCTCTCTCTCTTTCTCTCTCTCCCTCTGTCTCTGTCTCTCTGTCTCTGTCGGTTTGTTTGTTTGTCTGTCTGTCTCCCTCTCTCTCTGTCCCTCTGTCTGTCTCTCCCTGTCTATCTCTGTCTCTATCTGTCTCTCTGTGTCTCTCTGTGTCTGTGTCTCTATCTCTCTGTCTCTGTATGTTTCTCTCTCTGTCTCTGGTTCTTCTTTGTCTCTCTCTCTCTGTCTATCTGTTTCTGTCTCTCACCGTCTCTCTGTGGATATCTCTTTCTCTGTCTCCCTCTGTCAATGTCTGTCTCAGTCTCTGTTTCTGTCTGTCTGTCTGTCTTTCTGTCTGTCTTTCTATCTGTCTCTCTCTCTCTCTGTATCTCTCTCTGTTTCACTCACTCTCTCTCTGTATGTTTGCCTGTCTGTATGTCTCTCTCTGTCTCTCTCTATTTCTCTCTCTGTCTGTCTCTCTGCCTCTGTCTGTCTGTCTGTCTGTCTCTCTCTCTGTGTCTCTGTGTCTGTGTGTGTGTGTGTGTGTCTCTCTCTCTCTCTCTCTCTCTCTCTCTCTCTCTCTCTCTCTCTCTCTCTCTCTCTCTCTCTCTCTCAGACTTCGATTTAAACAACAGTCACATGCTTTCAAAACACGCATGGTTATAAATACAGTACATTTAGTTGCAATAGAGAGGTTTCTACAGTATAGTAACATATCGATTATTCGAATTTTCTGTATGGAGGAATTTTGACTCTTTTAAGCAGGTGGCTGCCACTTGTCTTGAAGATCGATAATAATAAGTATGTTAGTGTTCGACTAATCGAGGTTTTACAGTATGATTATACAGATTAGTGAGTTTATATTCGGTTATATATTTATCTCTATACCTATAATTCACATGGAGTTGACAAGTAAACTAATTAAATTCATTTCAATATGTCTAGATCTAACTATTAAGATTGTTATCAGTGTCATGTTGAACCGCAAATTTCACACCACCCATTTTTCGCACGTGTGAAAAATGGGTTGACGCATTTTTC
This sequence comes from Azorinus chamasolen, assembly GCA_963576725.1. Classification (NCBI taxonomy): domain Eukaryota; kingdom Metazoa; phylum Mollusca; class Bivalvia; order Cardiida; family Solecurtidae; genus Azorinus; species Azorinus chamasolen. The sequence goes on along the minus strand of OY755244.1, from coordinate 12,978,949 downwards.
ACACGCGTGAAATTTGCGGCCCCATTTTTTGCACATGTGAAAAATTGGGCCCCATTTTTCACAAAACCCTGCTGTGAAAATTTCGGACCCCCTTTAACCCCCTTTTCTGAAGACCTACTAATACCAACGCATTTTTCACAGATATGTCAATAGATGGTTTAGCTATTGTTGACATTCTTATGCACGAGAGATCTTAAACAGCCATCAGGACATTGAATTAGTATCGGATAGGGTAGCTTTGTCCCAGAATTATGTTTATGACAGTAATGTCCCCTGAGTCGACTCTCGTTATCTCGAGATATGCCGAAATCCACGAAAGTCCCTGCAAACTGAGCTGTTATTTGAATTGCAAGCAATTCAGATCCAGACCAGATGCAGAGCGACTCGGCGTCTGGTCTGTATATAAACTGATTGGGATTCTAATTTCATTTTCAACAATGCAAATGATGCATGTGTATTTGACCAAAAAGAATTTTTTAAAAAGTAATGTAGTACCCGTGTATTGTGTGTAGAAAGATCATTTATCTTGGAGTTCTTTAAAGTCGAACTTATATTGATTGTCGCAAAGTGTTCAAGCTAATGAGTGCCGACTGTACTTTAGTATACATGTATATACTTTATCTAATTACCGAGTTTAAAACCGACGTAGATAAGAATGTTTTGTAAATATACATATATAAAATATGACGGGGCACTGAGAATAAACTGAGAATGAAATGACAGCGCATTGAGAGTATACTGAAATGAAAACAAGGTTAAATTAGAGTAAACTGACAGTCTACGGTAGAATAGCTTTTAGTTATATGTCTATGGTTTCTTCAATCTACCCAAAAGAACTGTCTTTAAACAAAGCTAATCAATCTGACATTAATGCTTCATTTTTAGATTTGAATCTTTCAATTACAAATGATAAAGTTTCGTCCAAAGTATACGATAAAAGAGAAGATTTTAATTTTAAAATTGTTAATTATCCTTTTCTAGATGGGGATGTGCCACGTTCTACATCTTATGGGGTTTATATTTCTCAACTTATTAGGTTTGCCCGAGCCTGTTCTTTGCTTGAAGATTTTAACAGACGTAATTTAGTTATAACTGATAAACTTCTTAAGCAAGGTTACAGATATCACAAACTTCGGAAAACTTTTTCTAAATTTTATTATCGAAATTTACCTCTCATTAGTAAATATAATTGCAATCTACGTACGTTACTGCGACAAGGCATTTCTCAACCAGAATTTTATGGGGATGTTATCTACAAACTTAGGAAAAGTCGGGGTCATATCCATTTTCATGATTTGTTTATTGGACGCATTAAAACATTTAAAAAGAAAGGTTATGATCCTATTATATTGCAACACACTGCATGTTTGGTTATCGACCCTTTTACAGTCGGTAGCTACGCTTCCCTCTTTGCTTGCGCGATGACAGGCCGAGGGTAGTACTCTATGATGGTATACTCTTAAACTTGGATACAGGAGGAGCTTACCAGACTCATGTATTACTTTTTCCCTGTCGTGCCCTTAACGGCTTACCTGCAGGTGCTCTGACTTCAGCAAAGTCATTGAGTACATATTTGACGGATTGTCACAGTTATTATGCTATGTTTTACATGTTGTCCTGTGTTCACCGTCGTCTATGTTGTGGGTAAGTCCAGCGGGGATACCTTTATTTACAATATTTGTAAAGCTAGGGTGACTTTGAGAGAAGTGTGAGGTTAGGACGTCCGTAAACCGGTTTAAACCCCCAGTGGTGTTTTTGCTGCTGACCGTGCCAAGGCGGTACTCTCTTTGTCACCCTTCCTTTTGTTTGCCTTGCGTCTTTGTGCTTGTTGTTTGTTCATGTTGTGGAACGTTTGTCCCTGTTTCTTGTGTGTATTTTGGTGTTTTCTGTGTTCATTTCGTGTGTGTGTGTGTGTGTGTGCGTTTGGGTGTGTGGTTGTGTGTGTGTGTGTCATGCTGTCTATCGGTGTTTTGGTGGTGGTTGCGTATTGCATGTGGCTTTGCCTGCTTGACTTTACTACTTTTCCATTACTAATGAATTAATGAAGATGATATTTTTTGTAATGCTGTCTTGTGGCGAAATAAATCAATCAATCAATCAATATTAATATGATTATCATTATTATATTTTATTATTATTATTATTATTATTATTATTATTATTATTATTATTATTATTATCATTATTATTATTATCATCATCATTATTATCATTATTATTATAAATGATAATAAAAACAAAACAATGTAATAAATATGATATTTTCCATCATTGGATTGTCAGGTTACTGTCAGTTCACTCTCAGTGATGTGTCAAATTACTTTCAGTAAACTCTCATTGTACTGTCAGACTAACGCCAGGTAACTGGCAGTACGTGAGGGTGACAACTTTAAACAACGTTCCTTGTGTTATTGTTTCGGTGCCAGATAAGCACAACGATACAGATAGGCAGTACGCATATATTTATAGAAGGTCACAAAAGTTCATGACGCTTTGTGCGAAAAAAAACCAAAGCCAATTTTTGGCCCATTTTTAAACCTTTGGGCGCCAAATTTTTACGTGTCGTGTCTATTGACATTAGATCTAATAAATAATGCTATTTGTTTGATGCTGCAAATGTATGGTGCGCCACAACACGAGCAGAAGTAGCAGGGGTAGCGTGCGTTATTTCAGGGCCGAAAAAACCCGTGTCTGAGCCGATTTTGGCTGCTGATAAAACGCCCATTTATATACCATCATACTTGCCTACTTTACAGACTGGAATGCAGTCATTGTAACCCTAACCATTCAAACAATTTGCTTCAGATAGATCCAAGTTATGGAACGCCAAATTCGCCAATACGTTTTATTACGCTACAGGAGTCGAAAGGATATAAGGATTTTCATTGGTGCAATTACACTGTTGTGTCGTAAACCACCGAATAGTATAATTTCGATTTCTCAACAAACGAGTCGAACGATAATATGACTGGCGTAACCCTTGGGCATGTATTGTCGCCGATGCCGACAACTTCGGTACATACTGTCGCCGGCGACAATATGTGCCGCTTGTTTCGGCATATATTGTTGCCGGCGACGATATGTACACCGTCGACAACATGTGCTGCTACACCCGCGATATTGAATATCTGGGATATTTTGTCCCGATTGGCTGCTAGTCTGTCACCTTCGTCGTTAAAGCCGTTTGACATATTGTCGCCAAAAATACCCTAAAAAGCACCTAGATAACCTTCGTTACATATTGTCGCCGGCGACAATTTGTGCAGTTCAGCATTAATATGTGCCGAAAACTTCGAGACATATTAACGCCGGCGACAATATGTTCCATCTGTTTCAGCAGAGATGGTCGCCGGCGACAATACATGTATGTACAGCGGCGACAATATGTGCCGCAACACGGGGACATCACATGCAGACAAAATCATAATGTATATCAAATATGTAGACGCTAAAGGATTAACAAGAAACTCCAAATACGTTTAACCCACGTGACCCATAATTATATTTTAATCAAGTAAGGATGTAGAGCAAGCACCCAAATCAACTTCTGAGTTTTACTACAAATCTGGCATTTCGATTCCTGCGACCTTGATCTATAACCGAAATGACGAAAGAAATTGGTCAACTTCAATATATTCTCAAGTGTGAAAAATGCGTCGCGTGTTTTGAAGTGAATAATTGAGCACATCTTCTCGACGCATTTTTCACATACGTGAAAAATGCGTCAGGCTTTGAAGGGGGGTATAGGAGCAAAACGCATTTTTCACAAATTATGTGAAAAATGGGGCCGCAAATTTCACACGTGTGAAAAATGGGTGGCGTGAAATTTGCGGTTCAACAGTGTCATAAGTATGGGCGGAAAACTTAGAGTTCTGATGCGTTACTTTAACGACAATGCCTAAACTACATTCAACAAATTATACATGCATAATATTCGGGTGCACGGCTCCTATATGAGTCGTCTGCTCTGGGTCTACTATGCAAATGCGTTTAAAAGCGTTTATGTAGGGGAAAGGGTTAAGGATAAGTTATCAATCACGAAAGCGACATACATGCATCGACTATCAGTTTTGGAACGTTAACACACAACACAACGTGTCTGATCAAGGTCTGCACTACTGTTTGCTATGCAAATTTCCTCATCACATCTTGCAACATATAATCATATGTCAGATGTAGGCCACACCATTTGCTCTTAATCTTCATCGTTTGCAAAGTATATGTACAGTAAAACATCTCTATAACTGTCACTAATTTGTGTTAATTAATTGATATTTAGGGCAGGTGGTTGCTTAAAGCAACCACCTGCCTTTAACACAAAATAGTTGATGTAATTTAGTGGTCGTTATAGAGAGGTTTTACTGTACTAAAGCAGTTTATTTTATATTACAACATACGTTTATATAAAGTTGATAATGCATTCAGTATGTAAAGCGCACATATTAAATTAAAGTTGATAGGATGATGAACATGATATCAAGATCACCGTCATCACTATCGTCGAAATCATCATGTCTGTCGTCAGCAACATCATCATCATCATCACCATCACCGTCATCATCGTCGTCATCATCATCATCATCATCATCATCATCATCATCTGGTATATATAATATTGATGATAATTATAATGTTGATAATGATATAATGATAATGAAGATAATGATAATAACGATACCTATTTATCTATCTTAACTTTTCTTATCTTGTCTAATCTTAGCCTGTCTTATCTTAGTTTTCCGAATTCTTAAAGGGGATGTCCCTACATTTGACGCGTTCCATAAACACTTAAAATGTACAAAACTCATTTGTTTATATGCTGAAAAGTAGTATATCGCAAAAAACCCCATCCAATTACCGTTTATAATGACAAAACATCCATGTGTTTGATATCGCCGATCCCGGTTTTACTCCCCGATGTTTCAGTTTTATTCGGGTTGGGTTTTAGTTTCGTAACTGTTCGCCCTATTCGCGATTCTCCGACCACTTCCGAGAAAGCTATTACGTAAACAATGGAGGGATCGGGTGATCATCGGCAAAACGCGGAAGAATTTAACGGAAAAGGCCGATAATATTGTGTTGTAGAACAAAAATTACCAGTATTGATGAAATCGGTTTATTTGTAACACAGGGGCATTTTTCGATATAAGTTCAAATTGGGAACCTTCATAATAATGATAGAGCATAACAAATACCAAGTTTTATGATACTATTGAAAATATGCGATCATTGTAGGGACTTCCTCTTTAATGCAGATCTAAAGTAATGCTGAAAGCCCCTTTAGGAGCTTTCAACATTACTTTTGACATGCATTAAGTTGTCATATGTGTTTCTAGATATGCGTAGTGGTATATTTAGAACAATTCTGCATTGAAATTATGGAAGGACCGAACTTTTACTTCGATTTATCCCGAAGTTCGAGTTATAGAAGTTCAATTATATTCTATATCATAAGCAAACAGAGCAGACCCTGACCAGACGGTCCTTATATGGGTCTACTCTGTTTGCAATGGTGTAGAAAGGCGTATTTATGGAGTAAAGGGTTAAATAAGCGTGATCTGTTGGAATTGAAGTATTTCACATTTAAACGTTTTGCCGGAATTTTCGAGTTTTGGAAATAAATTACTAAGTGTATACCAATGGTGACTCGGCGTCTAATCAGGATCCAAGCTGTTTGACACTCGGTCAATTGTTTCTCAAATCTTCAAAGAATCGGAATTCATTGAAAACATCAGCTGATCAGCATGAGAATTAAAGCCGTACAATATGAAATTGATCATGGGATTGAGATCAAAGTAGACCAACTCTCAAAATCATTCTAACAATTCTTTATAAACCTATAGTCATTAAAGTTTCTAAGTGAAATTGATCAAATCTGTATTATGGGCTCATTCAATTTTATTTGAAGGAGTGCTTCTGCTCTAAATCATTTTACCAATGTTGCCTTTATATTAGAAATATTATGTGAAGTAAACAATGCAGACCCGGTAAAGTCCTTCAGAGTCCCTGAGAGTCCTTCAGGAGAACAGTTAAGTCTTGCTAACGCGCCATACATAAAACACGTCATTTATCTTCATATCACCCCTATTGCAAAATGGTACACTCCACTATTATTTTACATACATTTGCAAAGCAATAGCTGATCGAATTAGCAATTAGGATATGCATTTTCGGTGTTTCCATCCGTGTTACCTCATGGAAAAGAGAGGTATTTAGAATGTCAGTTACTAAAGTCCAGTTTGTCCTGAAATATAATTCTCGATTCAAATCGAGTGAGTGAAAAGCACAATACTGTAAACACTCGATACTTCGAAATTTTAGAAATACGTGTACTTCAATACATGTACTTCAATACTTCAATTTCAAATGCATGCCATTTTAGGCAATTGGCTGCTTAATGCACGGTGAAAGTCGTGCACAAAGCTCCTCGATGAGCTTTCTGTATTACTTTTATCCTGCATTGACATTAATCTGCCAACTGTCTTAACCCATTCCCTCATAGGCTATTTTTAGATACAACCTCTTTGAATAAATCTACCGAAAAGGAGCATTAGCTAAAGAAAAGGGAACTTTTAGAATTTTGTAGTTTGAAACCATTGTGATAAATAGAGCATTTGTTCCTATAGGAACAAATGCTTTATTTATCACAATGGTTTCACAAAGTGACTTTTACAGAGTCGTCAAAAGTCTTCAATATGAGGGACTGGGTTAAAGATCAATAATGATACGTATTTAGTGTTCGAATAATCGAGATTGTACAGTAATTGATATTCAGAGAAAGAGGGTTAAAATTGAATTACAGTAACCTCTCTAAACCGGACATATAAATATCGGTCTTGGAGACAGGTGGCAGCTTTAAAATGCAGGATGACAGTCATGCAAAAAACTCCTAGAGAGCTTTCTGGATGACTTTCACCCTGCATTAAGCAGCCACCTGCTTGAACGTATCTCAATTCTTCTTTACTAGAATTATTTTGTACAAGACTGGGACATACCATTGAAGAGTAGTTCTGCTTTAAATATGTATATGAAATCAAAATACATCAGTTTGAATGTGAGCAATGTATAGATGTATTGCCAAGAAGTTGAAGATTTAATTTCTGTAGAATTAGATTGCCATGCCATTCTTTGCGTGTTTAAACCGATAAATACTCAAGAGACCGAATTCCCCGAGAGTTAAGATATTGTTTGACAGGTTTGTAGCGTAACTCTATTGATATTTGTGACGGATATCATTTCATATCTATTTGTCCACGCTACAATAACGTTAGAAAAGAATATTTTATGAGCAAATATTACATAAGACCGTCTGAATACAGAGTCCCGACCAAACAACAGGACAACATTAGGTTATATTTGCACAGTGTATGTTTACCCTTTATTCCATGAATAGTCATGTAAGAACTATTTTATAATGGTATATGAACACATAATTTGTTAACAGTTTTTGCCATAGCAGAAACTGTAGAATCTGATCTATAAAGGCCTGATTCAAGAATAATTCAAGCCGTCTGATCTGGGTCTACTCTATTTACAAAGGTAAGAAAGAGCGTCTATATGGAGTAATGGTTAAAAGAAGCTCTCTTTACCAGAAATGGAATTTTGAAGGAAGATAAATTATCATTGTTTCCGCAGTACAAATGTGCTGCGTAATTCAAATGATACCAGAGACATAAACTTACATTATAATTATGTCACTGATGATACCACCATTTTCTACATTATTTGTTCGTAAATGCAATTGTATTTTCCCGTGTCATAGACTATCAGAAACTATCTACAAGTTATTAAACCATTAACCGGATGTGAAAAAATAATGTCTGCTCAAATTTGGATCCGGTGCAATTTTGACTTCTGAAACGAAAAAACTTTTGAAAACAAGTACTGACCGAATGTCAAACAGCTTGGATCCTGATCACTGACAGAGTGTCAAACAGCTTGGATCCTGATGAAACGCCGAGCTACTCGGTGTCTCATTTGGGTCCAAGCCGTGTGTAAATATGGAAGTAAAGTCGCGCTAAGCAGGATAAAGATTAATCTTCGAATGGTGAAATTTTCTTAACCCTTTCCCTGTTCTATGTTTGTTTCAAATTTCAATTTAACGGGTTAATGTTTTACCATTTAGGTTGAAAGGATATCATTCGCGGAAGTGTTTTGAATGACAAACAGGGCAGACATCCCACCCCAATCAGATTGTTTCTCTATAGAAGCCATATAATCTGGATCTACATTGTTTGTAAATATCGATAGAATGCTAGGAGAGTGTGTTTATTAGGACCATGGTTACGATTTGGGTCCATTTGGCTCAAATCTGACCAATCAAAAGCTTGAGAACTCAAATCTGACCAATCAAAGGCTTGAGAACGAACTCAGACTCAACTAAAAAGCTTTATAAGCATGAGCATTGTTTGATTTATGTTGATTTTAACAGATTGTGCATTCAGGTTTGGCATATCAAATGGTGGTTACATTATATTTGAATAATAATGGTCGGTATGATAGATTTCGTATTCACGGTAGGCTAGTCAAACTCTCGGGTTTATTAAATTTTTAACAAACATGGTCGACAGGATATATTTCGTATACACGGTATGCTAGTCAAGCACTTCAAGTGGTGTATTAAATTTTTACTAACCCTTTCAACCCCGGACATGTATGTACTCTCATTTGCAAACGGTGTAGACACAGATCATATGGCTCCTAGAGGAGTCATCTGATCAGGATATGCACTGTTTGTCGTTCAAAATCCTCCAGCAAGCAAGTTCAAACCTTTCATACTATGTGGACTCTATAGTTAATTACTGATGGGATATTCCGTTCTAATAATTCAGGGTTGAAAGGCTTAAACCCCTTGCTCCATGAATATTCTTGTAAGAAATAACGACATCATGAATATTAGTTAGATTTAAATTTTATAATAGCACGTGAATACATGAATGCTTAGCCATGGCAGAAACTAAAGAAACAGATCTATATTATATCATAAGCAAACTGAGCAGACCCTGATCAGATGGCTCCCTTAGAAGCCGTCTGATTTGGGTCTTCTCTGTTTGCAAATGCGTAGAAAGGCGTATTTACGGAGAAAAGGGTTCAATGGTTGATATGAAATACCAGCTGATTTAATCATTGTCATGCTGCGTTCGACCCGAATGTCATTTGCAAACAGTTTGTGCATCCGAATGAGACAGTCCTAGTAACAAGGGGTTTAACACACCATTCTTGTCAAGGGTTTACCCTTTCCCTGATCTATTTTTATTCCAAATTTCGATAAATGTTCATGAACAAAATAGTTGTAATGAAATATCGAAGGTGGAACATTGTAGCAATTTTAGAAACAAAAGAAACAGATATTTCACATTCCATACGCAAACAGAGCAAACCCTGATCAGTCGGCTCCTATGGTAGCCGTCTGATCTGGGTCTTCTCTGTTTGCAGACGTGCGAAAACACGCTTATATGAAGGAAAGGATATTAAATACATGTATACCTTAAAGTGCGGCAAATGAGTATACATGTATGTATATAAGACGTTTGCAAACCCAGACCAAGGGGTCCCTAAAGAAGCCTTTAATCAGGGTTTGCAATGTTTGTCATAAAACCAGTTTCTTCAATTCCTATACAATTTTTGTTTAACCCATTCCCTCATATTGACGATTTTTGACGACTCTGTAAAAGTCACTTTGTGAAAACATTGTGATAAATAGAGCATTTGCTCCTATAGGAGCAAATGCTCTATTTATCACAATTGTTTCAAACTACAAAATTCTAAAATTTTCATTTTCTCTAGGTAATGCTCTCTTTCGGTATGTTTATTCAATGAGGTTGTATCTTGAAAGTGAAACACTGCTCACGCCCCCTAGCACCGGCTTAAGCGGTATTCAATTTTCAGAACAAGAAGTACTGAAATTCATGATCTCGAAGGAACAGAAGGTATAACAACACTGAGAAGAGTTTACCTGTGTAAGCCTTAGATCATTCTAAAACTGTTTTAAAAGGGTGGCCCAGAACCCCCACTCCCTATACTACTAATACAGTGGCTATATCAAACGGCATAAATACATTCGCTCTGCTATTGTTTTAATTTAGATTTACATATTTCCGAACATTTATCAATATTGTGAGGAAAGTTGTAATTGTTAACTTATATTATTAAATGCAAAAATAGGATTTTCATTAGACTTTTTCAAATATTATTTCGTTTCTTCAAAAATGGTAATTATGGTGATTTTCTTTCTATTCGGCAATTCCCGGTGATCCCAAATGAACAGCCAAAATGATGAAAGTTGTATGTGCAGTTTACCGAAAACAATTCGCTGCCCCTAGATCTATGCACAATTTAGGTAGGAAGTTCAAATTTTTGGAACCGTTTGTAGATTATTATGCGCGATTGGCACGCATTGGTTCTATTATTCTATGCGGGATCTTTGGATAATATGCATGAATCGCGCATCCTAGACTAGACACCGGAAATAGTCTGTGACTCTGCACAAAAATGTTTAAACAAACCCTTTGTCTGTAAGAGTTCTACATCTGCATTATCCACCCTGATGCATGATATCACATTCAATATACACTTGTTGTGTGGCTATTTACATGTAGTAGTATATTTCAAATACTGAAGATTTGGAGAATCAGATTTCATGATTTTTTTTATTTTGCAAATTTTAAACACAAATTTACAACTCTGCAGTCTATGTATGTTTAAAAGTAGCAAGTTAGTCAAGAAACATATTTATAAGTGGATGTACTTTAAACAGGAAATTAACTAAATCTAAATTCAGCTGTTCTGCTAATTATGTATTCAAACTTTTGTTTTTATTAGGGGATGTACATGAAGGTTGTGGTAGTGGTCTAGTGGATCTATCAGGCATAACATGCTCCTAGATTCCTGTCTAAAAACCTCTTAACATACTGAAAAATAGTTATAAAAATCAAAGTACATGTTAAGAGTCATGCAGGAAACACCGCATACAAAAAACACACCCGCCCAAACAGCACCACAATAAACAGTAAAATGTACATGTATATAAAAGACACAAAGAGACACACAAAGGCAAAAAAACATACAATAGGGGGAAGATGGAAGTACCGCCTTGGAACGGTCAGTGATAAAAATCACTGGGGGGGGGGGGGTTAAACCGGTTATTGGGCGCCCAACCTCACACTTATTCCATCCCCACCCTAAAAGACAAATAGTGTAAATAAATGTATCCCCTCTCCGACTCAGCTACAACAATCGCGATGGCAAATACAGTGCATGGTAAAGTGCATGTAAAACGAAAACATATTTACGTGAAGTAACTGTATCCACCTATCGCTAGTGTACTCAATGATTGAGCTGCAAACAGAGTAACTGTAGAGAAGTAATAAAGGGTACGACAAAAACGAGATTTTACAATTATCCGACGTCCTCCTTCCGTTTCCGGATTTAAGAGGTCGCCTTCATAGAGTACTAAATCTTTCTTGTCGGCGTACATGAAAAGAGGCCAGCGTGATTGCCAACTGTAAAAGGGCTAACAAACAGACATGCAGTATGTTGTAGTACCATAAGATCATATCCCTTTTTAATGAATTTTTAATGTATTTAGTGAACAAAATCAGAAAATGTGTATGTCCAATAATTTTACGAAGTTTGTATATCACATCACCATCAAATTCAGGATGTGAAACACCGTGTAGCAGAAATGCATTAAGATTACATTTGTACTTGCCAATAAGTGATCGATTTCGATAATAAAATTTAGAGAATATTTTTCTTAGTTTATGATATCTATAACCTTGCTTAAGTAGTTTTTCAGTTAAAATGAGATTTCGATTGTTAAAATCGTCAACGGAAGAACAAGCTCTAGCGAAACGAATAAGTTGAGATATATAAACCCCGTAAGATGGTGCACGGGGAACATCTCCATCAAGGTTAGGGAAATTTACAATATTAAAATCAAAATCATGTCTTTTGTCATAATTTTGGAAGAAATTATTCCATTGTCAATTTTAAGGTCTAGATCGAGAAAAGCCGCACAAGTGTCGGAAGGGTTAGCTTTATTCAATTTGAGTTCTTTTTGGGTAAATTTGGGTTATCTAAATTGAAAATATCATCCAAATATCGAGAGGTATCATTGAAGGCATTTATGACATCTTCTTGTGATTGTGGGTTCATTTAGGATGGGGATGGAATAAGGGTGAGGTTGGGCGCCCATAAACCGGTTTAAACCCCCGGTGACTTTTGTCACTGACCGTTCCAAGGCGGTACTTCCATCTTCCTCCTATTGTATGTTTGTTTTGTCTTTGTGCGTCTCTTGTTGTTTTTTCTACCCATGTATATTTGCTGTTTCCTTGTGTTGCTGTTCGGGCGAGTGTTTGTTCTGTATGTGGTATTTCCTGCATGACTCATTTTTGTACTTTCAAACTCAACATGAAATCTCTGTCATAGCAGTACAAAAACAAATCTGCGACAAGTGGTGCACAATTCGTACCCATAGGAATACCAATTACCTGATGGTATATAGCATTCCTATAACATACAAATATGTTATCCAGAAGGTAGGTTAGTGATTCACAAACTTCTAAGCAAGACCAATTAGTGTAATATTTCATCGGCTTGTCAGTAAAGAAAGCTTTTTCAGCATTACAAGCGAGAAATGATGTTTTTTCTCTGGCAAAAACTTTCTGGATTAAGCTTGTAAGTTTATCTTTAATTAGATCATGGGGAAGGGTTGTGTACAAAGTAGAAAAATCGTATGTGCTTACAGCGGATGCAAGAAACCTTTTGTTCTTAAGTTTGTTTAACACTTCTGAGGAGTTTTTAATAGACCAAAAGAGATTTATACCAGAATTTTCATAAGTCTTAGCACAATAGTCTAAGTAAGCTTCTGCTCCAAACTGCCAATTTCCATAAATGCTCTCAGTGTAGTTTAATGGAAAAACACCTCCCTGGCTTAGTCATAGAGGGGGTCTAGGTTCAAATCCTAGCACTGCCTATTGGAAATGTTTTTTGGAGTCAGTAAGTGCTATAGACAACCATTAAACAGAAAACAATAATTGTCCCAAACTAATTTTATGATACTATATGCACGTTATGTGTCAATTGCTTTAGCAGGGTGACAGATAGGGATTATGTTTTGTATGGCATCTTTTTGTTTGGTCACATTTCTGCTGGCAACGCTTATGTTGTAATTTCTAACTTTCGTGCCCATGTGTATCTCAAAATAGATAAAATATTAACTAATTTAAACTGGATCTTGATTCATGTACAGGGGGTTTATATAGCTAATATTAGAACTTTACACAGTTATTTGGCAGGGTGTACGGGCTGGTATGACCGGGTTAGATCCCGTATTTCCTGAGGCGTTAGCCGAAGGAAATACGTGGCCTAACCCGGTCATACCAGCCCGTACACCCTGCCAAATTACCGTGTAACGAATTTATTACCAGTCAGAGGTCCGATTTACCTAATTAAGAAACGATCAACTCTTATTTTTGCTGACATTAGATCTCTAATTACATGACGACATGACAAGGAAAACATGACGTCATCACAGAGAAAATATAACGTCGTCTCAGAGCAATTTCGTAAGAGGAATTCAAACTTCACTTGTAAACATTTGAGTTTAAACGGTTACACGTTGTACTGATAAGTTGATAGTGTCAAATTGAGGAACGTATGAGGAACAGTTTTTTTACGTTTACTATCGATTATTTGGTCGTTATCCATCCAGAATTATAGGAGTAAGGACGATATGAAATTTCGAATCGACGCTAAAAACAAAAACAAACCGAATGACGTCACGCGTCAAATTTGAATTTTGTATTCTCCGTGGAAGCCGCTGAATGCGATACTGTACACCCCGGCAGTTTTTGGCAAACTGACCAATCAAATTCCAAGGATTTGCTCTGACTGGTAATAATTGAGTTTACCTTGTATGCATTAATTATCAACATTTCATTGTCAACCAATATCAACTCATCCTCTCATTTCAAAATTGCACACACAAACATGATACGACGTATGTACGAGTTTTCAATACTACATGTAATTGTTAATTTACTTTAACAGTGAGTGTCCTGATTTTGTCTGGCCTGCTTGTGGTCAGCTCAACAGTTGCCAAAGTGGCAGTTGTGTATGTGCATGCATATGTCTGTCCGTTTGTCCATTTGATTTTGTCACAGCCATACCATTATTTTGCATGTCTCCATATAATTTGGACCATATCACAAGTAGACAGTGTTTCAGGTACAAAGACATTGACTCTAGCATCACACATTTTGAAATGTATCCCAGATTTAAATTTGTTCATTCAATGGGCCAAATTTTATTTCATGTATGGCTTAATTAGTTGCTAGTAGATAGTGTGATTTTTGTGTAATTTTGTAGGAATAATCGGTGCCATGTTTAACCCTTTCCCTGATGAATATTCATGCAGGAAATAATGACTTCATGAATACTAATAAGATTATTTTTTTTATAATGGTATATAACACATGACATTTCGGCTCAGGCAGAAGATGAAGAATCAGATTTATATTACATCATAAGCAACAGAGCAAACCCTGACCGGCTCCTACATTTAGACCTCATCACCTATTGCCTTAGAAGAACACTGGACACTATAATAATTATTATTATTATCATCATCATCATCATCATCATCATCATCATCATTTTATGTAGGAGTCATCTGGTCTGGATCTAGTCTGTTTGCAGATGATTAAAACACGTTCATATGAAGAAAAGGGTTAATTTGACACGCATCTTAAGCACATTAGACAGTTTACCATGAACGAGATTGTAAACTCTTGTTTTGAATTATCTTTAATGTTTCCTGTACTAAGTAAGGCTTGAAATGCACCTACTCGTACTTTCTTTAAATTCTTTATTTATATTTTTACTTCATTGCTCACAGACAGTACAAATTTCTGTGCTCACATCATGTCACATGTAAAAATGTCGATGGTCGATTCCCGTTAGAGGAAGTGCCTTAGTTATATTAGTTTTCTAATACGAGTACGCTCCCTTCACATTTGTTGACTTACAATTTTACACCGGAAATGACCGATATATTTATGCGCATGCGTACCCTTTCGACTTGCATATTTTACGGGACTTGCAGATTTTACCGTACAATTGTAGACGTGACTTCGCTCTACATTCGTACAGGTTTATTTGACTTTGCACTACACTCATACTGGTTTGTGTTACTTCCCGCTACATTCATACTGATTTGCGTGTATACATTCGTTCTACATTCGTACTGGTTTGCGTAACTCCAAACTACATTCGCATTGGTTTGTGTGAATGTGCACTACATTCGTATTGGTTCATGTGACTCCAAACTACATTCATACTAGGTCATGTGACTCCAAACTACATTCGTACTGTTTCGTGTGACTTCGCTCTACATTCGTACTGGTTCGTGTGACTCCGGACGTCATTCGTACTGGTTTGTGTGACTTCACACTACATCTATTGTACTGGTTCGTGTGACTTTGCTCTAGATTCGCACTGATTTATGCGACTTCACATTACATTCATTCTTGTTTTTGTTACTTTGCACTACATTTGTACTGGTACCGCACCCGGGTTTCTCTGTAATCCTTTCCCCTCTTTCTGGGGCGTCCAGTTAGCCCATAGTGAGCAGAAACGGACGTTAATCAACAAAACAAACAAACAAACATTTGTACTGGTTCATATGACTTCACACTACATTTGTACTGGTTCATATGACTTCGCACTACATTTGTACTGGTTCATATGACTTCGCACTACATTTGTACTGGTACCTGTGACTTCGCACTACCTTTGTACTGGTACCTGTGACTTCGCAGTACATTTGTACTGGATCATGCGACTTCTACATCTACTAGTTCACATTAAATTTTGCAATATTCTTGTGGTATTTTCGAAGAACGTCCGTGACCGCTCGATTCGTTATACTTATTGCATCATCTGTACAGTTTAAGTACAACTGCGACAGGGCAGTACCGAATGTCTCTGTAGTTGTTCACGGATATGCTCATTCGTCATACTTTGCGACCATTTGTGTTTTGATTTGGACAAACAATTAGACCCCGACTATTGATTAATACGGTTATTCTGTATCTTCTAGAAATCTAAACTGTTCGACACCTGGAGTGCGATCTAGTACATGTAGAGAGCGAGTGGGTGGGGTTAACCCTTTCCATAAGTGATATCTAGGTAAGAAATAATGACCGTATGCATATCAATTATATGAGTTTTATAATGACATGACAGAAACTATAGAATCAGATAATGTATACTTCAATAAGCACACATATACGTGTATGATAAATTGGCTTCTATAGGAGCTGGGTCTACCCTGTTTGCAAAAGCACGAAATGCGTATCTGTGAGGCAATGAGTTGATAGATAATTAACTATGTGCATGTAAGGTAACTGCCGTCTGCTAAAATTGTCTTCTGTTACAGTTTTCAAAGTAAGCTTTTCTTCAATTTCTTTTTAAAACAATACAGCTAGCATATCAGACACTTTAAATCATGTTGAGACATCGAGTTACATAGATTCGCCGCTAGTTTGTGTCTGGAAATGAGGCAGTCAATGATTTGCAGGCGACAATTCGACATTTTGTAGACGACAATTCGACAATAGGCAGACGACAGTCAGTGTGCCCATGAATCCTAGATGATGCTTTTAATGATGTTTTCGCACTTAATGTTACTATTGAATGAAGAGAGAGGTAAACTATACCTTTGTGTCTCGTACCAAACTGAGCACAGAACACAGAAAACAGGCAGTTTATATAGGGGAGAGAACAATAAAGAACCAGACTTGCACAAGGTAAGCATGCAAATACAGCGAGTTACACTCTGTATAGCAGGCAAACCATGTGCAAAGGGAATTTACCAGAGTTAAGCAATTAAAATGACAAAGAGAGACAAGACTGAGTGAAGTATACAAATACCTGGCAGTTACATGTATATAAAATGAGCAAATCATGCAGGTACTTGTAAGAGTACAGTCATTTCTGCCACACACCCCCCGTCCCAAGACCTGATGTATAAAACATCAGTAACAATTTCAAACTATGGCAGAAATGAAAGTTTACAATAATAAATATATACTAAATGTAACTATGTATCATGAACCAAGACTTAATATTTTGAAATCCAGCAAGAAAAAATGCATAATATAAAGAAAACATCCACAATACCAATACCCCAGAAAATACAGAAATACACCCACCCCACTGAATAATGTTACTTAGTGTCTTTGCTTTTTAGTTTTGAATATAACTTCCCCAGTCTCTTCCACAACTTCCTGGTCCCTACACACGATTTGGTCCCTCACTAAAAGTTCTCCAGGTGTTGCCACTTGCTTCCTTTTGTTTGAAATCTTTTCTCTAAAGTCCATTCTGAATGGGAGGACCCCTCCTGGATTTATGAAACACATATTGGCCACGGACTGGCCCACAACCTCAGGGTTAGGTACATTATGTACCTTTCGCTGGTGGCGTATGGCGGCATCCCGTCTATAGAAAAGAGTTTGGCAGCCGAAACATGGGAACTGCTGGATAGTTTCCGCATGCTTCTGCTGCCAATGCCGGTTGAACGAAGAAAACGAGTTGTATAGTGATGTCCCACAAGCAAAAACTGGACATGCTGACGGCTCGTTAGGCCAGTATGGCCTTTGAGACTGCATGAAGTCGCCCATCTCCCTGTCTATTCCATCCAGGATATCCATGTTTGCTAAAACAAATTTCAAAAGAAAAGAGAGATAAAAGTATAGCTTACTAGAGAAAGAAAAAGAAAGAAAATAATCCTTGACCAGTGATATTCTGGACCGGGACAGTAAAGTTTCCCAGAATAAACCCCATTGTAGGAAACACATTCCTAGGCTCCATAAACCGGTTTAAACCCCCGGTGACTTTTGTCACTGACCGTTCCAAGGCGGTACTTCCATCTTCCTCCTATTGAATGTTTGTTTTGTCTTTGTGCGTCTCTTGTTGTTTTTTCTACCCATGTACATTTGCTGTTTCCTTGTGTTGCTGTTCTGGCGAGTGTTTGTTCTGTATGTGGTATTTCCTGCATGACTCATTTTTGTACTTTTAGAACAAGAAGTCAAAATAACTGGACGGCTCAGCAACGTTTTGGAATTATAGTCCACTTAACAAATGCATGTTGCCAGTAAACAGTTAAATTTTCTAGTTAAAAGACACTGCCCATATCAGGAGTCAAAAACAATAGTCTAAAATTTTATAGCCCTAGAAACCACACAAATTCATCTCTTTTAGGAACACATGCTTAAAGAAATGTAATAATTAGAGTATCCCCTTTTAACCAAAATAACCCATTATTACAGATAAACAAAATCATGCCCTTTAAATAAAAAATAGAAGTAAGAAGCAAAAGAGAAAGATGTGAAAGTGTGTTACAGTTTGCAAAGGTGTTCACTGTATCATTGCTCGAAGAGAATATCAATTTCAATTTTAGAGTTACAGCATGGAGTGCAAGTAATTTGTTTGCTTTTAAACAATTGAGACCCATACTAACTCTACCATGTTTTCCAAATAACATGCCTAAAATATATTTCTAGATTAAAGTTTGAAAAAATAACAACTATTTTCGTCTGAGTCAAACAACATAGCAAGTGACAAAAATATAGATATTTACAACTGTTTAATAAAAATGAATACTCAATTTAAATCAGAAGGCATAGAACAAAAGTAGAGATAATCTCTTGTACTTTTATCTGCCATAAATTTAAATTAGAAAACAGACATATAAACGGCATACCATATAACAACTTGTTATAGCTTTGCCAAATATGTGAATCGTATAAAGTTTCATAACAATTCACTACTTATGCAGCTTCCTTAAGATGCAAATTGTGAACAAATGCCGTATTCATGTGCTAGTCATGAACATGATACTTTGAAATGCACCCACATTTATAGTCATAAACATTTAGGAGCCTCAATGTTAACTGATAACATTGGACACAATTAAATGCACACATAAAATGAAAAATAATACATTAAATGGAAATGCATTTAAACTATATACACAGGTTCATTATAACCCTACACAGTTACTGAGATACTGAAAAATGCATTAACTGAAAATGCATTTAAGCTATTTACACAGGTTCTATATAATTCTACACAGCTACTGAGAAACCGTGTTTACCAATACAGCTCATGTAACATATCTGTTCAAATGATTGAAAACTGAAGGCATTATGGTGAGTATATGTTCTTTGGCTTAACAGTTCTGCCAGTTCTAGTTATATATGGGGAAGGTTCAGGGTGTGCTATATACGGGGAAGGTGTAGGGCGTGCAATGTTGCTTCCAGAGTCTGGTTGACCAGTATTACTAGTTCCTGAAGGTTCTACTGAACCAAGATCATCCGAGCTAGTATTTTCCTGACTCTCTCTACCTTCATAAGGTTTAAGGTGGTCCACATGTACAACTAAACTTTTGTTGGTGACTGAGTGCATTATTTTGTATGTTACATCAGTTAGTTTTTCTAGGATTCTGTATGGACCTGTCCATCCTAATCCTAATTTAACATTAGAAAGAGGAGGATACCATCTCCAAACCTTATCGTCTAACTGATAGTTTCTTTCCTTTAGACCTTTGTCATATGAATTCTTCTGTCTTGTTGCTGCTTGCTTGAGGGACTTACAAGCAACATTAAATGATGATTCTATTGACTGCTTTAACCATTCTACATATAAAGATGGACATACATCATCCTCATGATCAGGGCAGTTGCCAAACATGACATCAATAGGTAACCTAGATTCCCTACCAAGCATTAATAGATTTGGACTGCACTTTGTACTGTCATGACAAGTCGATCTGTAAGCCATCATGACATATGGAAGATGGTCATCCCAATCATTTCTGTTTTCATTCACAAAAATGGACAGCATTTGCTGCAAGGTTCTGTTATGCCTCTCAATCATTCCATCTGATTTTGGATTGTATGGTGTTGTTCTAGTTTTTTCAATGCCTAATAATCTGCACATCTCAGAGAAGAGGTTAGATTCAAACTCCCTTCCTTGATCTGAGTGGATTATACGAGGCACTCCAAATCTGCAGATATATTCAGTTACGAGCTTGTCAGCCACTGATAATGCAGTATGATCTACCAATGCATAAGCTTCTGTCCATTTTGTGAAATAGTCCCCAACAACAAGAATATATTCATTTCCGTCATTAGTGACAGGCAAAGGGCCAAGAATGTCTAAAGCTATTCTGTCTAATGGCTGAGTAGACACATTCTGTTTTAAAGGAGATTTACCAAGACCAGGCCCTGGTTTCCGTCTTGCACAACTGGTACAAGTTCGGCACCAGAGTTTGACATCTGCAGACATATTTGGCCAGTAAAATCTACGTTTTAAGGCAGTTAAAGTGCGGTCTCTACCTAAATGTCCTGCAATGCGAGCGTCATGTAATTGTTGAAGAATAACTGTTTTGATTGAGTTTGGTACAATTAACAGCTTGACTGGGTTTTGATCATTAGATGAAGGAATAGTTTCTCTGTAGAGAACCCCTTCCTGCACCGACAAAGATTCCCAAAGACTCCAAAGTGTTCTAACATCTGAAGAATAGGATTCTATATTCTGACGTGGTGGTTTTGTCAAGAATTTGCTTTTCAGATCTAAAATGACACTTATTGCTGGGTCTTGCAATTGCGAATCTTTTAAGTGTTGCAGAGAAAACGAATCTACCCAGTTTGAGAAATCAGAGTGTACATGTATGTTGGGACTTTGTGACAGATCTGCAGCTGCATGTCTTGAGATTGGGTTGCAATTCTGTAGTGTGTTTACAGGCGTGTTCTGTTTTAAACCATCTAATTCATTAAACCTACTACTGTCAGAAACTGAAGTGCCAGGCAAGTTATTGCCTTTGTGGCTTAAACCATTTTCATGCAATTCAGAGCTGGAATTGCCAGGCAAATATTTGCCTTTCTGGCCTTCACCAGTACCTTGAGAACCACTACAACAACACTGAACGGAACATTCTGGGCAATCTGGTCTTTTACATTTGCGTTTCCTGAACGGGATGCGGGACATTGCATCAGCATTTTCATGCAATTTACCCGGCCTATGCTGTATGGAAAAGTCATATGTTTCCAAAACTGTAAGCCATCTTGCCAACATTCCCTCTGGATCCTTAAAATTTCTTAACCAGATGAGAGAGGCATGGTCTGTTCTGACAAGAAACTTCCGACCCCAAAGGTAATGTCTAAATTGCTTGACAAAAGTTACAACAGCAAGTAATTCTATGAAAGTTGTACAGTATTTTTGCTGAGACTTATTAAGGGTCTTGCTTGCATATGCTATGACACGTTCAGAACCACTCTGAACCTGCGATAACACTGCACCGATGCCTGTTTGACTGCCATCAGTGTCCAAAATAAACATTTCGTCCCTCTCTGGATAGGCAAGTACTGGGGCAGATGTTAAGATATCTTTCAGTTTTTGGAAACTCTTTTCACATTTATCATCCCATTTGAATTTATGCTTCTTCTGCGTAAGTTGAGTAATAGGAAATGCAACACTAGAACAATTTGGTATGAATTTCCTGTAATAATTTATGAGACCTAAGAATCTTTGAACCTCGGTTTTGTTTGTTGGTGTCGGCCAATTTTGTACGGCCAGAACTTTATCTTGATCACATGCTATTCCTTTTTCGGAGACCACGTGACCTAACTACTTAACCTCAGTTTGGAATAAATGACATTTGCTGGGTTTCAATTTCAAATTTGCCTCCTTGAGTCTTGCTAAAACTTGTCTGAGATTTTCCAAAGTCTGTTCAAAGGTAGAGCCAAAAACTATTATATCATCTAAATAACACAGACATTTTTCCCATTGCAAACCGTGTAGGACTCGTTCAACAAGCCGCTCAAAACTAGCAGGCGCGTTGCTTAGGCCAAAGGGCATGACCTTGAAATGAAAAAGACCCCGGTGGGTACTGAAAGCGGTGTATTTTTTGGAACTGTCAGCCATTTTTATTTGCCAGTAACCACTTGTCATATCCAAAGTACAAAAGTATTTTGAACCAGACAAAGAATCGAGTGATTCACCTATAAGAGGTAGAGGATATGCATCTTTCTTAGTCACAGCATTTACACGCCGAAAATCAATGCAAAAGCGAACTGATCCATCCTTTTTAGTTACTAAAACTATTGGCGAGGACCAGGGACTTGAACTAGGTTCTATGATATTTCGATCAAGCATTTTCTCAAGTTCTTTGTCTACTATTTCTTTTTGAGCTATGGGTATTCTCCGGGGAGGTAATTTAATAGGCTTTGTTTCTCCTACATCAATCTCATGCTCAACAAGGTTGGTTTGTCCAACAATGCCAGAATCATCTGTGAAAGAATCTTTATATTCTAAGAGCAGACTTTCTAAATTCTTTAACTGACTGTGACTCAGATTTTCAGAAGCTTTATCTAATAGTGGCTGTAAATGTTTTGGCAATTTACCACTTTCTGAAATTTTCTCTTCTTTATTGCACGGAGTCAGGCTTTCAATGTTTTCAATAGGCTGTAGATTAGCTACTGCTGTGTTTTTGTGAAATTTGACATTCTTGTCACTTACATTAATAAGAGAGATGGCAACCTTTTCATTGTGTGTGCTTATTACAGATTTAGCCATAAGTAACCCCTTTCTGTTAATCAGTTTGTATGGTTCTACCAGACCCTCAGTTTTATGAAAATTTCCATCCAAATACCCTTCTATAACTGCTTCTGAACCAGATGGAATTCGGACTGTGCTGGAGACTTTGATTCGAGCTACTGCATGACTATCCTTTCTAACTAATTTTATCTTGTGCTTCCCTATTTGCATGGTGGCTTTTCCAAATTTTATGCTTGCATCAAAATCTTCTAAGAAATCATTTCCAATTACAGCCTCTATGTCATTCAAATTTGCAATCAAAACAGTGTACTCAAATTCCTGATTATCGATTTCAAAAGAAAGTTTCAATTTGCCTTGAACCTTAATGTCACCTCCATTCGCAGCAGTTAAAGTGTTTTGTGCAGCCTCAAGTGTCAAAGGGTCTATACCAAGTTTGGTGCAAACTGTATTGGAAATTATAGTGGCCGCAGAACCAGAGTCTACCAGAGCATGACATATGACATTGTTTACCGTCATTTTGGCATACAAACAAGTTCTCTGGTTTATGGGACTTAAAGCGATGCGTGTGTGCCCATTCTGTGATTGATTTTGTGCTTCAGAGGCTGGGTCTTCGGGCGTAAGATCAGCCTTCACAAGTTTCCCGTCCGATCCTTCTTTCTAAGAGGACAGTGTGTTGCAATGTGACCTAATTCATGACACTGATAACATTCAACCTTTGAAAAATCCCTATCCCTGCTGTTACTTCTACTTCTTGGGCGTTTTATAGCTTCTGCTAGGCTACTGAAGCCTTTTTCAATAAGTTTTGCCAAGTCTTCTATCTGAATGTCTGACCTTGACCTAGATGAGTGACTCTCATGTGTGGTGTTTTGTTTCCGAGAATCATCTGATAAATTTTTCAAAGCTAGAAGTTGTATGTCTTCATCCTCGAAATGAGGTTTTCTGAGTATTCCCTGTGACCCTTCAAAAGCTTCGAACTCTACTGCATAAGCTATAGCTGAGTGAATTGACATTGGGTGTCTATACTGAACATGACTGCGTATCTCAGGCCTCAATAGACCATTAATGTATTGGTCTATAACATAGATCTCCCTAGCATCTGAGTGTATTTCTGGAAATGCTAAGAGGCAAAGTCTTTGTAAGACATAACCATAGTCAGACACAGACTCCTGTCTCTTTTGCTTCCTGTTTCTAAACTCACATCTGTAAGCAGTGACACGTTCAGCAGGACTGAACCTTCTACCAAGTGCTTCTTTCAAATGAGTGTAAGAATGTATTTGCTCAAGCTTTAGGTCACTCAGTAACCTTTGAGCTTGTCCCTTAAGACTCATAGCTAACTGCTGGGCCTTTTCTAAGTCATTCCACCTATTCCAGGTAGCAACATTTTCAAAGTGAATGATATAATCTCTCCAGTCCGCAGATTTACCATCAAATTTATCAGGTTCTTTTTCTTTCCTCCTAAATGAGTTAAATTGAGAATATGATGGATCCATTGTATAATTGGTGGGGTATTGAGGTTGTGCATAGTTAGGATGCTGACTCTGTGTGCTGTTATGACTTTGTATTTCTGGCATGACAGGAAAATTATTTCCTTTTGGCCCTTTAGAATTGTGAGTGTGAGTAGGATGCACACTGTGTATGTCATTATGACTGTATGGTTCTGGCCTGGAAGGAAAAATATTTCCTTTTGGCTCTTGTGAATTGTAAGTGTGTTTGTAAGTAGGATGCAGAGAGTGTGTGTCATTATGACTGTATGGTTCAGTTCTAAACCTAGCAGGTAAAGGTGTATCTTCATACGGGTATGTTTCAGAATATCTGTCTGTATTATAACTGTGTAAAGGTGTTGAATGATGAACAGTTTTGAAGTCAGACTCGCTTAAGTTTGGATGTACAGGCGAGTGAACAGTGTTAAGTTTTGTATCTTCAGTTTGAGTAGGCGCAAACTTTTTGAACAACCCTTGACTATCATGCGTATTACTGTGTTGGTATGATTGCTGCCTATCCTTGTATCTGTGTGTGTAAAAGTTTGAATCGTCTGTTTGGGTCTGTTGAAAGGGCTCAACCCTTTTGGACCGCTCTTGACTATAACTGTAATGATAAGGTTGTTGCCTATCTTTAATTCTATGTGAGGCTGAATCATTACTAGTACTAGCATAGTAACTTTTTGGACAGCCCTCACTGTCTGTATGTCTATCAAAGGAATTTATTGAATGCCCAACATGTGTGCTATGGTCAGAATATGGGGCACTTGGTTTACAGCTGGTGTCAGGACGCATGCTTTTTGTGGGATTAAAAGTGTCCTGCTTGTAAGACGCATTGTAATCTGCCTTTTGTCTAGTATGGTATGTAGCATAAGGGTTTTGTTTCATGTATGAAAATCTATTTTGAGTTTCATTTTCAAACATCTCTTTTTGTTTAGGCAAAAATTTGTAAGATTGTGAATTGATATATGAATTGTCATTTTCAAAACTATCAAAATCCTGGAATCTCTCACTCTCAATACTGGGGTCATTACTCTTGCTTTTAATTGCTAAGTCTACAGGGTTCTGAAATGACACATGCTTTGAACTACTCATTGAGCATTGCTGTGGTGATGAAGCAGGGTTAACAGATTCCTGTATCTTTTCATCAATAGCACTAAAAGGAAGCCAGTAAGCTTGTCCCATAGTTGCATATTTTGACTCCATCTTTCCAAAATTACTTTAAGTGTTAAGTCACGGCACCAAAATGTAACCGGACTAAAATGTAACTGGATTGGTCACGGCACCAAAATGTAACCGGATTGGTCTGAATACAGAGTTTTCACAGAAAGCTCTGCATTCAGCCGGTTTAACCCAGGTTCGATTTTATGTTAAAGCATTTGTACACAGAGGGAAAACATGCAATACAGAGACTAGATTTTCAGTTTAGAACTTTAATATTTAGAAGTTAATTCCTTAAATACTCTATGCAAACTATAACTGAGAGAGAGAGAGTGAGGGAAAGAAAAGGGACAGCAAGGAGAATAGTAAGCGTTGAGGAAAGGTGGCCAGCTGGAGAAGAGAGAGGTAAACTATACCTTTGTGTCTCGTACCAAACTGAGCACAGAACACAGAAAACAGGCAGTTTATATAGGGGAGAGAACAATAAAGAACCAGACTTGCACAAGGTAAGCATGCAAATACAGCGAGTTACACTCTGTATAGCAGGCAAACCATGTGCAAAGGGAATTTACCAGAGTTAAGCAATTAAAATGACAAAGAGAGACAAGACTGAGTGAAGTATACAAATACCTGGCAGTTACATGTATATAAAATGAGCAAATCATGCAGGTACTTGTAAGAGTACAGTCATTTCTGCCACACAGTAAACCCCTCAAACCGGACGTTTCAATTTAGTATAAATATCGGCCTTGGAGACAGGTGACAGCTTAATGCAGGGCGAAAGTCATGCAGAAATCTCCTCTAGGAGCTATCTGAACGACTTTTCCGGTTCCGGTTCCGGTTTATGGAGAGACTGTTTCAAAACACGGATAAAAATAATTTTTTAAAACTGACTTCCAGTGTCATTTTAACTTCGGAGATACCGTAAGATACGGTCTAAACAGACAGCAGACATAGTGATATATAAATCTTGAGACTTTAATTGTGATAAATGTGTTTTTTTTTAAACTTTTCTTACAAATGCTTTGTGAGAAGGAGGTCTATTTATAGACGGACCGGTTTTTTGAAAACCTGGATTTTCTATTTATAGCGCAGTGCCAGGTGCTCGTCTTACGCATTGCTGTTCACTGTCATCTAAACGGTCCCGGGTCAACTTGGCCTCGGGTAAACTCGGCCCCTGAGTCAAGTCGGCCTCGGGTCAAGTCGGCCGGGTCAACTCGGCCTGGGTCAAGTCGGCCCGCAAATATTATTTCAGAATTACATTTTTATGTTATTTTTTTTTTTGAATTACTTTAATATTTTGTTTCCTAGAGATATCCGATACTACAATGAACATATAAGGAAACTTCTGAGTAACAGATAAGAATGCGTACCATGGTCAGTTTAGATTCATCTAAACGCTATATGCATCAGCTGACCTGGACTTCCTGTTTAATGTAAACATGTGTGAGATGAAGACTGTGGTGGGTTTACTAAGCCTGTTTTACTGTATCCAGCTTCAAACAGTACAGAAACAGACTGAAACCTCTTTGCCAGTAAGAAACAATGATATATTACTTTCACATGACGGACACCAACCTTATGCAAACAGATACTACTTCATATCGATAACCCCCTTTTCGCCGTTCATGTGCGAAAACCATTTCAGCATAGAGACTTATGTTGCAGAAAAAAACAATTACTGTCTGTGCAAAGCCATAGACATTGATGCGATGACATCAATTTATTATCACATCAGGCACCGTAGAAATAAATTACATGTGAAGAAACGTCGCTTCGTCCATCTCTCGCTCATTATTCTGGCGGGAGATGTAGCCATGAATCCCGGACCAGTAAGAAATCCCTGTGGACAGTGTGGAAAGGCAGTTGCTAGGACACACAGGGCTATAATATGCGATCAGTGCCAATCATGGGTCCATATCAAATGTGGTAATGTAACTCCGTCTCAATACCAACACCTATCGTGCTCTGACGACACATGGATCTGTACCAAATGTAATATCAGACTCAACACTGTTTTCAATTTTTCTGATTCATTTTTTCAAATCCAGGATGTGGAACATATGGTGCAACCCTCCACTCATGGGATCGATCAGAATGAATGTAATAACTACCAACATATTAATGACAGTTATATTCACCCCCCGGATCCTGAGGAAGATTGGGGTAGAATACCATCAGTGTCAGAAAGCATAAACAGTACACCAAACTTTTCAACCCTTAATATTACAGACTCTAGTATGACATCAACTACCAGTGAAAAGCATTATGATGTATTCAATGAACTAAATAACTTAAGGCAGCAGAATAGGAAAAGACCAATCA
The DNA here is from genome assembly GCA_963576725.1 of Azorinus chamasolen. Lineage (NCBI taxonomy): Eukaryota > Metazoa > Mollusca > Bivalvia > Cardiida > Solecurtidae > Azorinus > Azorinus chamasolen. The sequence goes on along the minus strand of OY755244.1, from coordinate 12,951,362 downwards.
TTTGTTATTTGAATATCAATAGTATTCGGTATAAGTTTGATGAACTTCGACAAGTACTTGATGAAAAATTAGTTGACTTACTAATCGTATCGGAAAGATAGATAATAGTTTCAATGATAATCTTTTTTCAGTTCAAGGCTACAAGACAGAGAGAAGAGACAGGGATGCCTTTGGTGGAGGTCTAATGACATTTGTGCGGTCGGACCTGCCGTTCAAAAGAATTAAGAATCTTGAAAGCGAAAAGGTAGAATCAATATGTTTTGAGTTATCAATGACCCGACGCAAATGGTGCATCCTTGGCTCTTATAGACCACAATCACTTAATAATAAGGTTTTTGAGGACGATATGACCAAAGTTCTTGATAATATATTTATTAAATATGATCATTGTCTGTGTATAGGTGATTTTAACTATGATCTGCTAAAAGATGACAAATGCCAGACTCTTAAAAATGTATGTGACAGTTTTAACCTTGTAAATCTTGTGCGGAAACCTACTTGCTTCACTAAGCATGGGGACCCGACAGTCGGACACTTTTAGATATAATCTTAACCAACTCAAAATCTTTACTCTGTAATGTTTTAAATTTTAATTGTGGACTTAGTGACTGTCATAATTTAATTGTTATTTCTCTTAAAGAGTATTGCAGTCCTGTCAGCAAGAGGAGAGTGACTTTCAGAAGTTATAAGGACTTTCGCGAGGCAGAGTTTGTGGATGACCTCTCTCAGGTACCTTTCCATGTCGCTCATACTTTCGACGACATGGATGATGTATATTGGGCTCATGAGACACTCCTGAGGGAGGTCATCGACAGGCATGCACTGCTGAGAACTAAAACCCCGAAAGTTAACCCTCCTCTGTATATGAATGCCAATTATCGGAAACTGATATATAGAACTAAACAAGCCTGAAATGCATACAATAAGAATAAAACAATGAGAAATTGGGATGTTTATAGACAACTTCGAAATCTGAAAACCAAAGTAAAAAGGGAATCGATATCTGTTTACTTCCAGGAAAGGTGTGGTGGAGGGCCAAAGTCGAAAGATTTTTGGCCAACCATCAAACCTTTCCTGTCACAAAAAACTACTGCTAAAAGTGACGGTAACATCATACTTAAAATGGGAAATACACTTGTTTCAGATCAAACAAAAGTCTGTGAAACTATGAATAAGTTTTATGTAAATATAGCAAGAAACATTGGGATTGATAACAATTTGCCTGTAGATAGCGAGCACCCAAGCATTAGTAAGATAGTAGAAATTGCTCCAGATCATTCATTTGAATTTAGGCCTATAGGGGAATCTGAAGTCATAAAATGTGTCAACAAATTAAACGGTAAGAAAGCTACAGGTGTAGATGCCATTCCTCCAAAAATAGTTAAGGCTGCAGCTCCAGCTATCTCCAGACACATTGCAAGGTTGGCCAATGACATGAGAAGCAAAGAGCAGTTTCCTACCCAACTTAAGAAAGCTCAAGTAACACCAATTTTCAAAAAAGATGACCCTTTCACTGAAAAAAACTATCGGCCTGTCAGCATTTTACCAACCTTTTCCAAAATTTATGAACGTCTTTTTAGCGACCAACTAACAGAACATTTTAACACTATATTTCACAACTATCTATCTGCTTTTAGAGCCTCTTTTGGGTGTCAGACTGCTCTGCTCCGTATCATTGAGGATTGGAAGGATGTCTTGGACAAAAACATGTATGTTGGAGCCGTTCTGATGGATTTGCCAAAGGCATTTGACTGTATCCCCCATGATTTGTTATTGACCAAGCTCCAGGCTTATGGTGTTTCAGCCCAGGCCTGTAATTTATTACATAGCTACCTCTCAGGTCGTCAGCAGAGAGTAAAGCTAGGTGACTCTTTCAGCTCCTGGCAAAATATTATCAAAGGGGTACCCCAGGGATCTATTATGGGGCCTCTTATTTTTAACATTTTCATAAATGACATCTTTTATTTTGTACAAAATTCTACACTTTACAACTATGCTGACGACAACACCTTATCTTTCTGTTGTAAAAATGCGGAGACACTGAAGTCAACATTGGAGCTGGATTGTCACACTCTGATAGACTGGTTCAAATTTAACCAAATGCAAGCAAACCCAGATAAATTTCAGGCCATAGCCGTTGGCAAAAACTCTTTCGGCAAACTAAAAAGCTTCAGTATAGCAAACAGTTCTATTCAGTGTGAAGAAACAGTTAAACTTTTAGGCATAGAAATTGACTTTTTACTAAATTTCAATGAATAGATCACCAAAATCTGCCAGAGGGTGGCAAGACAGCTAAATGTGCTTCAGCGTCTCAGCAAGTTTTTAAATACTGAGAATAGACTTTTGGTTTTAAATCCTTTATTAGGTCAAATTTTAATTATTGTCCAATCATCTGGCATTTCTGTAGCAAATCTAGTACAGAAAAACTGGAAAAACTCCAACATAGGGGCCTGAAAATTGTTTTTAATGACTATACTAGCCCATACCAAGACCTGTTAAATAGAGTGGATCTACCAACACTGCATTTAGGGAGGCTTCGTACCATTGCTACAGAAACATTCAAATGTATCAATGATATGTCACCTATCTATATCAGAGATTTAGTTAAACTTAAACAATCTTCTTATACTTTCAGGTACGAAAATACAGTTCAGGTACCGACAGTTCGGACCACGACATATGGTCGGAGATCCTTCTAGGCTGGGTCCTAGTAGTGGTTACCGTAGCATCCCCCCTAGACTTTTTTTCATGGGTACCAAATTGTTCGTTGGGGTCCTTAGAACACATTTTGAGCATGCCCCCAAAAATAAGTTTGTCCCAGCTATGTTTTATTTAACGGTTTCCATGGTAACCCGAGGTAATTTTCGAAACTACCTTGGTTCAGAAAATGCGCCATAACTTTGTTTTTAGAAGCAATAGAAGGACAAAACAAGTACCAAAGTAAAGCAGAGACATATAGCTTGAATGATTTTATTAATATTCATAAATGCATTCTTATGAATATTAATGAGGAAGTAAAAAATGTGATTTTGTTTAGAAAAAAGGAGTTTGTTGTTTAGTCTGAGAGGCTTATTAATGCACAGAAATTATTGAATTTAGGTTTAAGTTGTTCGTTGGAGTCCACATTTTGAGTATTTCCCCAAATAATTTTGTCCCATCTATATTTTATTAAACGGTTTCCATGGTAACCCGAGGTAAATTCCGAAACATTCTTGGTTCAGTAAATGTGTAATAACTTTGCTTTTAGAGGTAATAGAAGGACAAAACAAGTACCAAAGTAAAGCAGAGACATATAGCTTGAATATGGTATATGATTTAATTAATATTCATAAATGCATTCTTATGAATATTCATGAGAATGTAAAAAAAATGCGTTTTTTAGAAAAAGGAGCTTGTTGGTTAGTCTGATAGGCTTATTAATGCACACAAATTATTGAATTCAGATTTAAATTGTTTGTTTGGTTCATCAGAACACATTTTGAGCATTCCCCCAAAGCAATTTTGTCCCATCTATGTTTTATTGAACGGTTTCCATGGTAACGCGAGGAGGTAAATTTCGAAACATCATTGGTTCAGAAAATGCATAATAACTTTGCTTTTAGAGGCAATAGAAGGACAAAACAAAAACCAAAGTAAAGCAGAGACATATATCTTGATTATGACATATAATTTTAATAATATTCATATATGATTGCTTATGAATATTAATGAGGAAGTATAAAAATCCGCTTTTTTTAGAAAAATGAGTGTTTTGTTTAGTCTTAGAGGCCTATTAATGCACAAAAATTATTGAATTCAGGTTTAAATTGTTCGTTGGGGTCCGCAGCACACCACTTGAGCATTCCCCAAAATAATTGTGTCCAAGCTATGTTTTTAACGGTTTCCATGGTAACCCGAGGTAAATTTCGAAACATTCATGGTTAAACAAATGCGTCATAACTTTGCTTTTAGAGGCGAAAGAAGGACAAAACAAGAACCTGAATAAAGCAAAGACATATATCTTGAATATGATATGTAATTTAACTAATGTTCGCAAATGTTTTCTTATGAATATTAATGAGGAAGTAAAACAATCCGATTTTTGTTTAGAAAAAAGAGTTTATTGTTTAGTCTGAGATGCCTATTAATAAACAAGAGTTATTGAATTCATATTTGAATGTTTTCATGTGAAGGAAAATAAACCATCTTTGTTTCAGGTAATATTTCTATAAAGCATGCATATTTCAGCTTATTTGCATATAATGTACGTATATGAATAAGCATTTTTCTATGAACATTGAATTTAGTATTATTTTGAGTATACGGTAAAATCTCGATTATTCGAATTTTCTTTATAGAAGCATTAAGACCCTTTTAGGCAGGTGACTTCTAAATGCATGGTGCAAGTCATGCAGAAAGCTGCACTAGGAGCTTTCTGCATGACTTTCACCATACATTAAGCTGTCACCTGTCTAAAATATCGATAATAATACGTACGTCAATGATAATACGTCAATGTTTGAAGCGAATCCCATCTGTTGGATGCAACTGCCGGTGCTAAAGAAGTGAATGAGAGAGAGAGAGAGAGAGAGAGAGAGAGAGAGAGAGAGAGAAAGAGAGAGAGAGAGAGAGAGAGAGAGAGAGAGAGAGAGAGAGAGAGAGAGAGAGAGGGCCTAATGCCCGCCCCTGGGGCTGTCGGAAACAAGTGAGGGGATCTGATAAAACATCCCAGGTCGATTTTCATTTGAAACCAGAGGCCTAAGAGAAACCCAGGGAACCCTTGTCCGTAAGAGTTTTGCGGAAATGATCCACCCAGTTGCCGGGCTGGCACAAAAATCTTCGTCCAGGTCAGGCAAACGGGAAAGAAGTCCCGTGGAAGGAGAAAGAGACTCCCTAGACTTAATTAGGTTAAGGAGGTCCACTTTTTCGACTGACACTAGCACGGAAGAGGATAGAGGACCCCTGTGAATAGGATTCGGGGGTCTAGGGCAGACAGAGGGTGGGATGATTCTAAAACAATCTTCACACGCATTCTCAATAGAAAATATTGATGTTCAGGAGTCATAATGGACAACGTGTCTTCCTGCTCTCCCTCAGAATCCGCCCTGGTGAACGCCATGGATGGCAGCACCCGGGAAGAGTGGGACCCGCCACAGACATAGAAGTGTGGACTGTGGGTTCACATGAGAGCTATTCTCCCTCTAGGTGAAGCTTGCTGGTTCCCAGAATGAGTGTCGGCTATCGAAAGCGACCAGCCGGCGAATCTGAGGAGGCAGAGCGATGTCTTCGCATAGAAGAGTAATGGTAAGACCTCGATCTGCGATTTGAGCGGTGCGAGTGCCGGTTCCCATTAGAAGAATAAGAAGGTTTTTACGCCTCCTACGGGGTGGATGGGATGGGGGCTGGGGAGTCCGAGGTGTACTCAGAAGATGAAGAGTAATTGCAGGGTCTAGACGACCAAGAACGTCTAGACTTAGCCAGAGCAGCTTCCTGTTGACTGGTAGATTTACCGGTCCACTTCGGTATCCTGGTCCAAAGGACCAGACCGGGCCACTGGAGGACCGTTTGAGAGCAAACTTAGGACACCGGGCCAAAGAATACACAGTGACATCTTTGGGCGGGGGCCCGGTAGACCGGTCTGCTGGTGATGTCATGAAACGGAAGCACTAACGCCAGGACACCAGGGACCGGGCCTAGATTCAGCGGGACCAGGCAAAACTCTTCACACAACAAGCGGACCGGGAGACCTGGCAACAATAGTACCTGGGACCAGAACAAAGGGTACCATTCAAGTGATAAACGGGGAACCCGCGCCCGGGCCAGCAGTTGGGTGCCGATCTGCAACTAACAATTGGGGAATTGACTGCACCACAGGGGCTGTTGACGAAAGAGATTTTTAAGAAGATGCAGGCTTCTTCTGAGCTTTAGAGGACAGTGATTTGTCTGTTGCGAGGGAGTCGCTGACCAAAGAGAAGAATACTTCTTCAGTCGGGCAGCAAGCCCCCACTACTCCCCTGTCCAGAGGGATGAAACTGGACAGGGAGCTGACGCGGAGCATCCGCAGCAGGCCAGACACACTTAATGAGTTGTCCAGCCTTTCGCGAAATGCTCGCAAGAAGCCTTGCGTTGCTCTGGCATGCTGTGATAAATAATCAAGCAAATGCATTAGACATCGCGAGTAAGTTAGAAGTCACGCAAGGCTAATATGGGTAAACATAAGCTGATGATTACAGTCGAAATGCTATATATTTTCTATTGCATTGCAAAACACCCATAACAGTAATATTCTTCATAAAACATGCATGAGGCTCAATTCCTCTGCTGTAATTTCTTACAAGAAATGTGTTGTTCACATACATGTATATTGCAATATAATAGAAAAACTTACTTTCCTACAACAGTTTACATTCTCATTAATATTCATGATTTTGAAATAATATTCATTATCTACATAATTATTTACATGAACATCAATATCGCTGTTTCAGTCAGTATCAAGCTCTATACTGGTTAACTAAAATAATCTCAGATAAAAAGAACAGCTCATTCAAGCGTGTTTATTATACATCTCATTAATATTCATAAATATGCATTAATATTCAAGAACCCAAAGTTATGACCCTCTGCTCTTGTCAATGTTTGTTCTGGTATTTTACGTAAAATAAGTAATAGAAAAGATAGTACACTAGAAACAATGCTAAATATAGGGCTTATGATAAATTGCTTATTCATTTACGCACGTTATATGCAAATTAGCTTAAATATACATGTTTTAGAAATATTACATGAACCAAAGATGTTTTCCTTTATTTGTATGTTGATATTAAAACATTTAAATCTGAATTCAATAACTATTTGTAGATTATTAGGCCTCTCAGACTAAAAACAAACTCGTCAAACTAAAAACGCATTTTTTACTTCCCCATTAATATTCATAAGAATGCATTATAAGAATGCATTATATGTATTAATAGAATTACATATCGTATTCAAGCTATATGTCTCTACTTTACGTTGGTTCTTGTTTTGTCCTTCTATTGTCTCTAAAAGCAAAGTTATGAAGCATTTTCTTAATCAAGATAGTTTCGAAATTTACCTCGGGTTACCACGGCAACCGCTTAATAAAACATAGCCGGGGCACAATTATTTTGGGAGAATGCTCAAAAAGTGTTCTGATGACCCCAACGTACAATTTAAACCTGAATTCAATAATTTCTGTGCATTAATATGCCTCTAAGACTAAACAAAAAACTCATTTTTCTAAAAAAGCGGATTTTTATACTTCCTCATTAATATTCATAAGCAATCATATATGAATATTATTAAAATTATATATCATAATGAAGATATATGTCTCTGCTTTACTTTGGTTTTTGTTCTGTCCTTCTATTGCCTCTAAAAGCAAAGTTATTATGCTTTTTCTGAACCAATGATGTTTCGAAATTTACCTCCTCGCGTTACCATGGAAACCGTTCAATAAAACATAGATGGGACAAACATGCTTTGGGGGAATGCTCAAAATGTGTTCTGATGAACCAAACAAACAATTTAAACCTGAATTCAATAATTTGTGTGCATTAATAAGCATATCAGACTAAACAACAAGCTTCATTTTCTAAAAAACTCATCTTTTTTTACATTCTCATGAATATTCATAAGAATGCATTTATGAATATTAATTAACTCATATACCATATTCAAGCTATATGTCTCTGCTTTACTTTGGTACTTGTATTGTCCTTCTATTACCTCTAAAAGCAAAGTTATTACGCATTTTCTGAACCAAGGATGTTTCGGAATTTACCTCGGGTTACCATGGAAACCGTTTAATAAAACATAGATGGGACAAAATTATTTGGGGAAATACTCAAAATGTGTTCTGAGGACTCCAACGAACAACTTAAACCTAAATTCAATAATTTCTGTGCATTAATAAGCCTCTCAGACTAAACAACAAACTCCTTTTTTTCTAAAAAAAATCACATTTTTACTTCCTCATTAATATTCATAAGAATGCATTTATGAATATTAATAAAATCATATATCATATTCAAGCTATATGTCTCTGCTTTACTTTGGTACTTGTTTTGTCCTTCTATTGCTTCTAAAAACAAAGTTATGGCGCATTTTCTGAACCAAGGTAGTTTCGAAAATTGCCTCGGGTTACCATGGAAACCGTTAAATAAAACATAGCTGGGACAAACTTATTTTTGGGGGCATGCTCAAAATGTGTTCTAAGGACCCCAACGAACAATCTGGTACCCATGAAAAAAAGTCTAGGGGGGGATGCTACGGTAACCACTACTAGGACCCAGCCTATTCCGCTTCGAGTCAGCACGGGTGTGGAACGGCCTCCCGAATCACCTCAGAAAAACATTAGACTTTAGAGAGTTCGGGAGGTTGATCCGCACCTGGACTAGACCTAGCTGTGGCTGTGCCATATGCCGTGGTTAGTCTGTCTTATATTAATGTTTCTTTTATTTGCTACTGCCAAGTGTTTGCATGTTTTTTATTATTTCTGTAAATGTGCTGTGTTTTTTCCCAATCTCACTGTGGCCTGCCTTACCTCTCTCTACAAATGATTTTCTCTCTAAGGTTAACAGGTTTTTTCGCATCTACCTGCTCTGACTTAAGAAGTAATTAACATGGCGCCACAGTGGTCTTGAGAAAAATGCCTTTTTGCTTACTTTTCTTTTCTTTTTGCTTGTGTATGTTGAATGCTGCTTCTTGCCGCTGTCAAGAGCTTGCTTGCTTTTTATGTTGTAATTTTGCTGTGATTTTTTCCCCACATATCTTAATCTATTATTTATATGCAAACCCTTCTTTTTACAGCCTGTTTTACTCTTGTTTAAATTATACTTATGTTTGTCGGAAAATAGCTGTTACAGCTAATGTTTATTGTTATATGGTATCCGACGTAAAATAAATCTTCTTGTATCTTGTATCTTGACTTTCACTCTACATTAAGCATACACCTGCCTAAACTATTTATTTTTTTCTCTAGTATAATTCCGGTTTAGAGGGGTTATACTATATATGTATTACAATAAAGATGTCCCTGCAGACATTAAATGACTATGTTCTGCGGAAATAAAATCTATGATAAAAGGTAGAGATGAAAATCTCCATTAGTGAGAGGCATTTCAGGATAGGCCTAATATAGATCTAGCTGATAGGTATTCGTTTTGGTGTGTGAAAATTATTTCATCGAGTGAACGCCGAATATTGATATTTTCACGACTCCATTGTTCACTCGATGAAATAAATTTGAAACATACATTTTAAACAATATTTGTCAGAGAATTTTACCTGATAACGTCATTATGCATGCATTATTTACGCCAGTGTGTTGTCGGAAAATCACTCAAAATAATCTAGCGCCACAAAAACAGTGACGTCACACGGTGAATAAAATCAATTAAATTTATTGATTCAGAGTAAACCCTTATCGCTCTGTAAAAATATTGTCACCTCAAGGTCTGATGTGGTGCTATGTTTCACTTCTTCCGGCTCGCTCAATATTTTGAGACTATTGACAGATTAGTTCATGGCGAGACGTTTCAAGCAAACGCAAATCGAAGTCGATCATAACAGGATGTCCCTTTACAGTGAATCCCTTCTAAACAGGACGTTAAATTAAGGATACAGTTAAACCTCTCTGTAACGACCACTAAATTGTGTTAATTAGTTGGTATTTAGGACAGGTGGCTGCTTCAAGCAAGATGAAAGTAAAACAGAACGCTCCTATAGGAGCGTTCTGTTTTACTTTAACCTTGCTTTAAGCAGTCATCTGGCTTTAACACTAATCTTTGATGTAATTTAGTGGCTGTTATAGAGAGGTTTTTCTGTAAATATCGGTCTTGGAGACACCGACACAGATGGCAGGTGGCAGCTCATTGCAGTGTAAACGTCATACAGAAAGCTCCTAGATGAGCTTTCTGTCTGACTTTCACCCTGCATTAAGCAGCCACCTGCCTAAAAGTATCTAAATTCTTCTCTACTAGAATTCCTGTTTAGAGGGGTTCTCTTCCCGACGTCACGACATTGGGTTTGGTTGACACAAAAGCTTTTAAAAGAATTTGAAATATGTCCTATACATTTAGCTTTGTTTACAATAATCGATTATTAACCGGCCATCAATCGGTTTCATCAAATCAATAATCTCCAATTCTCAACACCAGTAACTAGACGACTGTATTGAAGCAGACGACATTTTCGAGTCTGTAAACGACACAGCTGATGGTCAGTCAAAAAGTCTACGGTTTTACGGTCTAATGGCGTTTACTGGAATGATTGGTGAATAATATATAAACAAAGGCATTCTTTTTATTTCATTTGACGATCGTAAATAAAGAAGGCGCCAAAATGTCTTTTTGTTTACTTTCTCTGCGTGTACGAGACAGTCAATTTGATATTGTAGCATAATTTGAATGATGGCCTATACGAGGTGTATTCTTGCAGCAGTAAAAGAAAGTTAGTATCTGGCTATGTGAGTCTATTAACCCTATTCCGTTAATCGCGACATCACTAGCATTTGCAACATAGCTTAACCGTTTACTTCATCAATACGCTTTTCTACACCTTCGCAAACAGAGTAGACCCAGATCAGACGGCTCCTATTGGAGCCCTCTAATCAGGGTCTTCTCTGTTTGCATATAAAAATATATAGACATGATTCTACGGTTTCTGCGGTTTCTGCCATTGCCAAACTTTCCTGTTTTCACGTGCCATGATAACAAATAATCTAATAAGTATTCATGACGTCATTATTTCTTACATTAATATTCATGTCATCTAATGGTCATCCGTTATCATGCTAACCGCGACCTCATCCGCATCTGCAAACCGCTTGAATCTAGATGAGATAACGAGTAACTCGGCGTCTCATCAGGATCCAAGCTGTTTGACTCTCGGTCAATAGTTTCTAAAGCCTTTCGCTGCCATTGCCGGTGTAACGAAGGAAGTAAAGTGACCCCCATAGAATACTGACCCCCCCCCCCCCCCCCGGTCAGTATTTTTTAAAAAATAGTGACCCCCGGTCATAGTATTTTGACCCCCCGGTCATAATATTACGACCCCTGCACACGAAGAAAACTGACCCCTTACGAAGAATTGCGACCCCCCATAGAATAGTGACTCCCTGTCTTTGTTTCAACAAAACATACGCACGCACGCACGCACGCACACACACACAACACGCATGTACATAAACAATTACACACACGAACGCAAGTACGCACACATACCGGTACACATATGAACGCACGCACGCACATATACCGATACTTACATATACACTTCGAAACACTCTCATACATGCAAGCACACAAACACTCACGCACACACTCACACGCACGTAGGAACACATGTATATATGAAGAGATCACTCAATGAATTGTAAAATGTTGTATTGACTTCTATCTGACACTTTACAAAACGTAAATAGCTGTTAAAATTTCAATAATCTTAGTTCTAACTTAAAATTTCATGGATGGAACATTGTGTCAGTCACTGTAAAACTAAACAAAACTTCATTTGGCAGTGGATTTTTGTATGGTCAATGCTGTGTGCAATGCCATATATCATATCCATATTTTGAATACATTTGTAATTTATCACCTATTGAAATTAATTGAAATAAGTCTCATCGAAGTGAGGCAACATAAGTGTTCGACATCATGCCTTTTGAATTATTTTAGCGAAGTTGGAAATAATTTTTTGTTGTTGTTGTTGTTGTGTTTGCTTCGTCTACCACCACCACCACCGTCACTACTACTACTACTACTACTACTACTACTACTACTACCACTATAATACCGCTACTACTACAACTACCACTACTACAACTACTACTACTACTACTATTAATCCCACAACTACACATACTACTCCTCCTACTACTACTCCTATACCTCCTCCTATTACCTACCTACCTTCACACATACCCAATATAAAACCCCACCCACCCAAAACCCAGCCACCCACTCAAGCACAAACCCAACCACCCACAAACCCATCCACCTACTACTACCGCTGCTGCTGCTACAACTGCTACTATTACTATTCCTACTTCCTAGTACTACTTCTGCTATTGCCTACTACATTCCACCTATACTACTTCCACTACCTATACTACTGCTACTACTACATATACTACTACTATTTTAAATACTACTATCTACCTACCTACCTACCCTACCCTATCCTACCCTACCTACCTACCTAGTGACCGCACAGTCATAGCATTTTGAGCCCTTTCTATCACTGACCAATGTGCACAACGTTCATTAGAACAAATGTATTATTTAGAAAAGGGGCACTTTTACTGAAGAATATCGACCCTGGTCAATATTCTTAAAAAAGGGCAACCCCCGGTCATAGTGCTTTTTAATCTATCTCCAGTATAATTTAAACTTTACTCGAAAAAATAACCTTGGTCATTATTATTATAGATGAAGTGACCCCCGGTCATAGCAATTTGAGCAGCGTTTATTATATCATGACTAAAGCGCGCACTGCTAATTGAACCCAAGTATTTTGTTCATAGGGGTCACATTTTCTGAAAGAATATCGACCCCCGGTCAGTATCTTATAAAAAAATATCGACCCCCGGTCATAGTGCTTTGACACACGTTTGTGATATGTTGATCAACTCCCGCGAACTTAATCTACCGCCAGTATAATTTAGGAAAGAGTTTAACTTTACTCGATTTTATTTAACGTTGGTCATAATTCTTACAGATGTAGTGACCCCCGGTCATAGCAATTTCAGCCGTGTTTATACTGTAATGACTAAAGCGCAATCCTAATTGAACCCAAGTATTGCGTGCATAGGGGGTCACATTTTCTGAAGAATATCGACCCCCGGTCAGTATTTTTTTAATCTACCTCCTGTATAATTTAAAGAAAGGGTTTAACTTTACTCGTAAACTATTTAACTTTGGTCATAATTACAGATGTCATGATCCCCGGTCAGAGCAATTTCAGCCCTGTTTGTCATATCATGGCTAATGCGCGCCTTGCTAACTGAACCCAAGTATTTTGTACACAGGGGGTCACATTTTCTGAAGAATATCGACCCCCGGTCAGTATTTTTTAAAAAATAGCGACCCCCGGTCATAGTACTTTGACACACGTTCATGATATGTTGACCAACTCCTGCCAACTTAATCTACCTCTGGTATAATTTCAGACAGAATTTAACTTTACTCGATTTTATTTAACCTGTGTCATAATTCTTACAGATGTAGTGACCCCCGGTCATAGCAATGTCAGCCGTGTTTATCCTGTAATGACTAAAGCGTGCAATACTGATTGAACCCAAGTATTTTGTGCATAGGGGGTCACATTTTCTGAAGAATATCGACCCCCGGTCAGTATTTTTTAAAAAATAGCGATCCCCTGTCATAGTAATTTGACACACGTTCATGATATGTTGACCAACTCCTGCCAACTTAATCTACCTCTGGTATAATTTAAGACAGAATTTAACGTTACTCGATTTTATTTAACCTGTGTCATAATTCTTACAGATGTAGTGACCCCGGTCATAGCAATTTCAGCCGTGTTTATTCTGTAATGACTAAAGCGCGCAATACTGATTGAACCTAAGTATTTTGGGCATAGGGGGTTACATTTTCTGAAGAATATCGACCCCCGGTCAGTATTTTTTAAAAAATAGCGACCCCCGGTCATAGTGCTTTGACACACGTTCATGATATGTTGAACTGTTCCCGCGACTTTAATCTACCTCCTGTATAATTTAAAGAAAGGGTTTAACTTTACTCGTAAACTATTTAACTTTGGTCATAATTACAGATGTCATGATCCCCGGTCAATGCAATTTCAGCCCTGTTTGTCATATCATGGCTAATGCGCGCCTTGCTAACTGAACCCAAGTATTTTGTACACAGGGGGTCACATTTTCTGAAGAATATCGACCCCCGGTCAGTATTTTTTAAAAAATAGCGACCCGGTCATAGAACTTTGACACACGTTCATGATATGTTGACCAACTCTTCTATCTGACACTTTACAAAACGTAAATAGCTGTTAAAATTTCAATAATCTTAGTTCTAACTTAAAATTTCATGGATGGAACATTGTGTCAGTCACTGTAAAACTAAACAAAACTTCATTTGGCAGTGGATTTTTGTATGGTCAATGCTGTGTGCAATACCATATAGCATATCCATATTTTGAATACATTTGTAATTTATCACCTATTGAAATTAATTGAAATAAGTCTCATCGAAGTGAGGCAACATAAGTGTTCGACATCATGCCTTTTGAATTATTTTAGCGAAGTTGGAAATAATTTTTTGTTGTTGTTGTTGTTGTGTTTGCTTCGTCTACCACCACCACCACCGTCACTACTACTACTACTACTACTACTACTACTACTACTACTACCACTATAATACCGCTACTACTACAACTACCACTACTACAACTACTACTACTACTACTATTAATCCCACAACTACACATACTACTCCTCCTACTACTACTCCTATACCTCCTCCTATTACCTACCTACCTTCACACATACCCAATATAAAACCCCACCCACCCAAAACCCAGCCACCCACTCAAGCACAAACCCAACCACCCACAAACCCATCCACCTACTACTACCGCTGCTGCTGCTACAACTGCTACTATTACTATTCCTACTTCCTAGTACTACTTCTGCTATTGCCTACTACATTCCACCTATACTACTTCCACTACCTATACTACTGCTACTACTACATATACTACTACTATTTTAAATACTACTATCTACCTACCTACCTACCCTACCCTATCCTACCCTACCTACCTACCTAGTGACCGCACAGTCATAGCATTTTGAGCCCTTTCTATCACTGACCAATGTGCACAACGTTCATTAGAACAAATGTATTATTTAGAAAAGGGGCACTTTTACTGAAGAATATCGACCCTGGTCAATATTCTTAAAAAAGGGCAACCCCCGGTCATAGTGCTTTTTAATCTATCTCCAGTATAATTTAAACTTTACTCGAAAAAATAACCTTGGTCATTATTATTATAGATGAAGTGACCCCCGGTCATAGCAATTTGAGCAGCGTTTATTATATCATGACTAAAGCGCGCACTGCTAATTGAACCCAAGTATTTTGTTCATAGGGGTCACATTTTCTGAAAGAATATCGACCCCCGGTCAGTATCTTATAAAAAAATATCGACCCCCGGTCATAGTGCTTTGACACACGTTTGTGATATGTTGATCAACTCCCGCGAACTTAATCTACCGCCAGTATAATTTAGGAAAGAGTTTAACTTTACTCGATTTTATTTAACGTTGGTCATAATTCTTACAGATGTAGTGACCCCCGGTCATAGCAATTTCAGCCGTGTTTATACTGTAATGACTAAAGCGCAATCCTAATTGAACCCAAGTATTGCGTGCATAGGGGGTCACATTTTCTGAAGAATATCGACCCCCGGTCAGTATTTTTTTAATCTACCTCCTGTATAATTTAAAGAAAGGGTTTAACTTTACTCGTAAACTATTTAACTTTGGTCATAATTACAGATGTCATGATCCCCGGTCAGAGCAATTTCAGCCCTGTTTGTCATATCATGGCTAATGCGCGCCTTGCTAACTGAACCCAAGTATTTTGTACACAGGGGGTCACATTTTCTGAAGAATATCGACCCCCGGTCAGTATTTTTTAAAAAAATAGCGACCCCCGGTCATAGTACTTTGACACACGTTCATGATATGTTGACCAACTCCTGCCAACTTAATCTACCTCTGGTATAATTTCAGACAGAATTTAACTTTACTCGATTTTATTTAACCTGTGTCATAATTCTTACAGATGTAGTGACCCCCGGTCATAGCAATGTCAGCCGTGTTTATCCTGTAATGACTAAAGCGTGCAATACTGATTGAACCCAAGTATTTTGTGCATAGGGGGTCACATTTTCTGAAGAATATCGACCCCCGGTCAGTATTTTTTAAAAAATAGCGATCCCCTGTCATAGTAATTTGACACACGTTCATGATATGTTGACCAACTCCTGCCAACTTAATCTACCTCTGGTATAATTTAAGACAGAATTTAACGTTACTCGATTTTATTTAACCTGTGTCATAATTCTTACAGATGTAGTGACCCCGGTCATAGCAATTTCAGCCGTGTTTATTCTGTAATGACTAAAGCGCGCAATACTGATTGAACCTAAGTATTTTGGGCATAGGGGGTTACATTTTCTGAAGAATATCGACCCCCGGTCAGTATTTTTTAAAAAATAGCGACCCCCGGTCATAGTGCTTTGACACACGTTCATGATATGTTGAACTGTTCCCGCGACTTTAATCTACCTCCTGTATAATTTAAAGAAAGGGTTTAACTTTACTCGTAAACTATTTAACTTTGGTCATAATTACAGATGTCATGATCCCCGGTCAATGCAATTTCAGCCCTGTTTGTCATATCATGGCTAATGCGCGCCTTGCTAACTGAACCCAAGTATTTTGTACACAGGGGGTCACATTTTCTGAAGAATATCGACCCCCGGTCAGTATTTTTTAAAAAATAGCGACCCGGTCATAGAACTTTGACACACGTTCATGATATGTTGACCAACTCTTCTATCTGACACTTTACAAAACGTAAATAGCTGTTAAAATTTCAATAATCTTAGTTCTAACTTAAAATTTCATGGATGGAACATTGTGTCAGTCACTGTAAAACTAAACAAAACTTCATTTGGCAGTGGATTTTTGTATGGTCAATGCTGTGTGCAATACCATATAGCATATCCATATTTTGAATACATTTGTAATTTATCACCTATTGAAATTAATTGAAATAAGTCTCATCGAAGTGAGGCAACATAAGTGTTCGACATCATGCCTTTTGAATTATTTTAGCGAAGTTGGAAATAATTTTTTGTTGTTGTTGTTGTTGTGTTTGCTTCGTCTACCACCACCACCACCGTCACTACTACTACTACTACTACTACTACTACTACTACTACTACCACTATAATACCGCTACTACTACAACTACCACTACTACAACTACTACTACTACTACTATTAATCCCACAACTACACATACTACTCCTCCTACTACTACTCCTATACCTCCTCCTATTACCTACCTACCTTCACACATACCCAATATAAAACCCCACCCACCCAAAACCCAGCCACCCACTCAAGCACAAACCCAACCACCCACAAACCCATCCACCTACTACTACCGCTGCTGCTGCTACAACTGCTACTATTACTATTCCTACTTCCTAGTACTACTTCTGCTATTGCCTACTACATTCCACCTATACTACTTCCACTACCTATACTACTGCTACTACTACATATACTACTACTATTTTAAATACTACTATCTACCTACCTACCTACCCTACCCTATCCTACCCTACCTACCTACCTAGTGACCGCACAGTCATAGCATTTTGAGCCCTTTCTATCACTGACCAATGTGCACAACGTTCATTAGAACAAATGTATTATTTAGAAAAGGGGCACTTTTACTGAAGAATATCGACCCTGGTCAATATTCTTAAAAAAGGGCAACCCCCGGTCATAGTGCTTTTTAATCTATCTCCAGTATAATTTAAACTTTACTCGAAAAAATAACCTTGGTCATTATTATTATAGATGAAGTGACCCCCGGTCATAGCAATTTGAGCAGCGTTTATTATATCATGACTAAAGCGCGCACTGCTAATTGAACCCAAGTATTTTGTTCATAGGGGTCACATTTTCTGAAAGAATATCGACCCCCGGTCAGTATCTTATAAAAAAATATCGACCCCCGGTCATAGTGCTTTGACACACGTTTGTGATATGTTGATCAACTCCCGCGAACTTAATCTACCGCCAGTATAATTTAGGAAAGAGTTTAACTTTACTCGATTTTATTTAACGTTGGTCATAATTCTTACAGATGTAGTGACCCCCGGTCATAGCAATTTCAGCCGTGTTTATACTGTAATGACTAAAGCGCAATCCTAATTGAACCCAAGTATTGCGTGCATAGGGGGTCACATTTTCTGAAGAATATCGACCCCCGGTCAGTATTTTTTTAATCTACCTCCTGTATAATTTAAAGAAAGGGTTTAACTTTACTCGTAAACTATTTAACTTTGGTCATAATTACAGATGTCATGATCCCCGGTCAGAGCAATTTCAGCCCTGTTTGTCATATCATGGCTAATGCGCGCCTTGCTAACTGAACCCAAGTATTTTGTACACAGGGGGTCACATTTTCTGAAGAATATCGACCCCCGGTCAGTATTTTTTAAAAAATAGCGACCCCCGGTCATAGTACTTTGACACACGTTCATGATATGTTGACCAACTCCTGCCAACTTAATCTACCTCTGGTATAATTTCAGACAGAATTTAACTTTACTCGATTTTATTTAACCTGTGTCATAATTCTTACAGATGTAGTGACCCCCGGTCATAGCAATGTCAGCCGTGTTTATCCTGTAATGACTAAAGCGTGCAATACTGATTGAACCCAAGTATTTTGTGCATAGGGGGTCACATTTTCTGAAGAATATCGACCCCCGGTCAGTATTTTTTAAAAAATAGCGATCCCCTGTCATAGTAATTTGACACACGTTCATGATATGTTGACCAACTCCTGCCAACTTAATCTACCTCTGGTATAATTTAAGACAGAATTTAACGTTACTCGATTTTATTTAACCTGTGTCATAATTCTTACAGATGTAGTGACCCCGGTCATAGCAATTTCAGCCGTGTTTATTCTGTAATGACTAAAGCGCGCAATACTGATTGAACCTAAGTATTTTGGGCATAGGGGGTTACATTTTCTGAAGAATATCGACCCCCGGTCAGTATTTTTTAAAAAATAGCGACCCCCGGTCATAGTGCTTTGACACACGTTCATGATATGTTGAACTGTTCCCGCGACTTTAATCTACCTCCTGTATAATTTAAAGAAAGGGTTTAACTTTACTCGTAAACTATTTAACTTTGGTCATAATTACAGATGTCATGATCCCCGGTCAATGCAATTTCAGCCCTGTTTGTCATATCATGGCTAATGCGCGCCTTGCTAACTGAACCCAAGTATTTTGTACACAGGGGGTCACATTTTCTGAAGAATATCGACCCCCGGTCAGTATTTTTTAAAAAATAGCGACCCGGTCATAGAACTTTGACACACGTTCATGATATGTTGACCAACTCCTGCCAACTTAATCTACCTCTGGTATAATTTCAGACAGAATTTAACTTTACTCGATTTTATTTAACCTGTGTCATAATTCTTACAGATGTAGTAACCCCCGGTCATAGCAATTTCAGCCGTGTTTATCCTGTAATGACTAAAGCGCGCAGTACTGATTGAACCCAAGTATTTTGTGCATAGGGGGTCACATTTTCTGAAGAAGACAGAATTTAACTTTACTCGATTTTATTTAACCTTTGTCATAATTCTTACAGATGTAGTGACCCCCGGTCATAGCAATTTCAGCCGTGTTTATCCTGTAATGACTAAAGCGCGCAATATTGATTGAACCCAAGTATTTTGTGCATAGGGGGTCACATTTTCTGAAGAATATCGACCGCCCGCTCAGTTTTTTTTAAAACATAGCCACGCCCGGTCATAGTGCTTTGACACACGTTCGTGATATGTTGAACAGTTACCTCGAACTTAATCTACTTCCAGTTTATTTTAAAGAAAGGGTTTAACTTTACTCGTAAACTATTTAACCATGGTCATAATTCTTACAGATGTAGTGACACCCGGTTATAGCAAGTTCAGCCGAATTTATCCTACCATGACTAAAGCGCGCAATACTAATTGAACCCAAGTATTTTGTACACAGGGGGTCACATTTTCTGAAGAATATCGACCCCCGGTCAGTATGTTTTAAAAAATAGCGACCCCGGTCATAGTACGTTGACACACGTTCATGATATGTTGACCAACTCCTGCCAACTTAATCTACCTCTGGTATAATTTAAGACAGAATTTAACTTTACTCGATTTTATTTGACCGTTGTCATGATTCTTACAGATGTAGTGACCCCCGGTCATAGCAATTTCAGCCGTGTTTATCCTGTAATGACTAAAGCGCGCAATATTGATTGAACCCAAGTATTTTGTGCATAGGGGGTCACATTTTCTGAAGAATATCGACCGCCCGCTCAGTATTTTTTAAAACATAGCCACGCCCGGTCATAGTGCTTTGACACACGTTCATGATATGTTGAACAGTTACCTCGAACTTAATCTACTTCCAGTTTATTTTAAAGAAAGGGTTTAACTTTACTCGTAAACTATTTAACCATGGTCATAATTCTTACAGATGTAGTGACACCCGGTTATAGCAAGTTCAGCCGAATTTATCCTACAATGACTAAAGCGCGCAATACTAATTGAACCCAAGTATTTTGTACGTAGGGGGTCACATTTTCTGAAGAATATCGACTCCCGGTCAGTAGTTTTAAAAAATAGCGACACTCGGTCGTAGTGCTTTGACACATGTTTATGATTAGTTGAACAGTTCCCGCGAACGTTATCTATCTCCAGTATGAATTAAAGCAAGTGCTTAACTTTACTCGTAAACTATATTTTGTATTGTGTACATAGGGGGTCACATTACCTGAAGAATATCGACCCCCGGTCAGTATTTTTTAAAAATAACTCGTTTAACTCCCCCCTACCCTAACACACACATACCCACCCACCCGATGCTGCAGCGACAGCAACAAAAACAAAGCTGCAGCCACAGCAGTATTAGGTATTCAAGTATTTGCAATGGTTACTAATGTGTAAGTAATAGTTGGGGCGGGGGTCAATATTTTATAGATATCGCGGAGAGGGTCGCTATTTTTCAGAGGGGAGTCGATATTTTTCAGAAAGGGGGTCGATTTTTCTGAAGAATAGTGACCGGGGGGTCAGTATTCTATGGGGGTCACTTTACTTCGTTACACCGGATCTGTGATTACCTATGCAAACAGTTTGGATCCAGATGAGACGCCGAGTAACTCGGCGTCTCATCAGGATCCAAACTGTTTGTTACTGTTACAATTTTTGAAACAAAAATACGAAAAAATGAAAAATGAAAATTGTAGCAGACGACAAAGTTTGCAGGCGACAAAAGTTGGCAGCGAAAGGGTTAATATTATGATCGGTTCGGAAGTAGTCTACATTACACTAAATCAAACTTTGAGCAGGCGTTGTGTTTTATACTGAAAAATGTTAACCGTAACCCTTTCCCTGTTCTATATTTAGGCCAATTTTCAGTACCTACTGAATATTCATTAACAAAATTGTTATAAGGAATTATTATTGAAGGTGGAACATTGTAGACATTTTAGAAAGTAAAGAAACAGATCTATCAAATTCTAATAGCAAACAGAGTAGACCCTGATCAGACGGCTCCTCTAGGAGCCGTCTGATCTGGGTATACTCTGTTTGCAAATACGTGAAAACACGTTTGAATGAGGGAAAGGGTTGCGGTACTTTTTGCCAATGACATTTTGTTTTACAGACTCAAGCTTCCCGTTATGGGCGTGGTTTCTGCTGTCTGCATCTTTTATTTAAACTTTATTTCCATAAATCCGCCTTTCTGAGCCTTTGAAAACAGATAGATCCAGATCGGACGGCTCCTATATATAAGAGCCGTTTGACCAGGGTCTGCTCTGTTTGCTTATGATATAATATAGATACGATTCTACAATAACTGCCATGGCCAAAAAAACTGTGTCCGTGTGCTATTGTGACATTTGATTAATCTAATTAATATTCATAGTGTCATTATTTGTTACATGAATATTCACTGAGGAAAGGGTTAAGCCCCTGTCGCATATGTCATACGACGGGTCTACGACAGAAATGTAAAGTTTAAAACAGTGTACGATAGGTACTACATGTATGGGTGTGTCGTGTGAAATTCGGATGTCTTGCGACGAAAACGGTTTTGATTTTTGTCGTAGAGTTTTGTTCAAAACAAATCCAGCACCGTATATAAGAGAACTACTGTCGATAACCAATCCATGTTTCGTGTCTAGGAGTGCACAGTAACCTACACAGTTGCCCGATATAAGCC
Organism: Azorinus chamasolen; assembly: GCA_963576725.1. Taxonomy (NCBI): domain Eukaryota; kingdom Metazoa; phylum Mollusca; class Bivalvia; order Cardiida; family Solecurtidae; genus Azorinus; species Azorinus chamasolen. The sequence goes on along the minus strand of OY755244.1, from coordinate 12,929,282 downwards.
ATGTACATCGATTTGTTCAGCACACATAGCAGACCCTGATCAGAGGACTACTTCGGAAGCCTTCACTGTTTGCCTTTATCCTTTTTACCCTTTCCCGCATTTGCAAACAGGGTAGACTCAGATCAGACGGCTGCTATAGGAGCCGTCTGATCAGGGTCTACTCTGTTTGCTGATGAAATAAAACAAGCCCGACTCTACAGTTTCTACCAATACCGGAACAACCCTGCCTACAAATGCCATTTTAAAAACTCTTTTTTGCAATTTGTGATGAGCTACACAAACAGTTAACCCTTTCCCTGGTATATGTTTAATTCAACTTTCAATACCTTCTGAATATTCATGGACAAAATAGTTCAAATGAAATATGAAAGGTGGAAAATTACAGCCATTTCAGAAAGTAAGAAACAGTTCTTTCAAATTCCGTTAACAGACAGAGCAGACCCTGGTCAGACGAGGCTGAAAAGAAAAGAAAAGGCCTATCTTATGAAAATACAGTCAAAACCTCTCTGTTACGGCCACTAAATTGTGTTAATCAGTTGGTATTTAGGGCAGGTGTCGCTTCAAACAAGGTTAAAGCAAAACAGAACGTTCATATAGGAGCCTTCGGCTTTACTTTGTAAACTGTATTGTGTGGAAAATGGAAAGTATGTTCGTTAATAGAAAATAACTACGATTTCACAGCAGCCTTTCTCCCATTTCGTTTCAAAGACAAAAGCAGGGTGTCAAACAGTTTCGATCCAAAATCAGGGTGTCAAACAGTTTGGATCCAGTCTATTTCCAGATCCGCCCGCACCAGGCTTAAGGTTAATGATATGTTCTTTGTACGATATCAGAAATGATTATTTACTATAACGTCTGAGGTTGGAAACATTGTTCATACAACATCTGTCTGTGTTGTGTGCGTGTGTGCATGCACCCGTGTGTACGTGCGTGCGTGCGTGCGTGCGTGTGCGCGCGTGTGTGAGTTGTTACCAAATCATGCTCCTTCAGAACCGTAGATAAGGTCCAAATCCGAATATTTCACCTATCGTACCCTATCGTACCCTATCGTACCCTATCATTAGAATCGCCTCTCCGATAGCAGCAAGACAGGGGTCTCGGCGTCTGAAATGAATTTAAACTGTTAGATACTCTGAAACTGTTTTTAAAAAGAAATGGGAGATAAACGCGGACAATGCTTAGAATGCAGACGCAATTACGCATGCTCCCTATATGCTTTGGGTTGCAAATGGCCCCCTTTTAAACCTTAATATCCCAGATTACACAGATCCTGAAGGAGCTGTCTGATCTGGACCACCCTGTTTGCATATGGATTTATATAAACTGATTCTAAACGTTCTGGTATGGCCAAACAAAACCTCCCTTGATTATGTACCAATACAAAGATGTAGTTAATGGATATTCATGAGCTGGTAGATTATTGTATAATTATTCATGAAATAAACTATCATTGTCTTACTTCATTTACCAACCGACCTTCCAGCTTAATACAGTAATGGGTTAAATTGCTACGCTAGAATTCTCAAAGTTCCGTTACTCGTCAAAACTGAAATCAGTTGTCATGCTTATAAAACGTTTTAGTTGAGTCTGAGTTCGTTCTCAAGTTTTTGATTGGTCAGATTTGAGCCTTTGGCTCAAATCTGACCAATCAAACGTTTGAGAACAATCTCAGACTCAACTAAAAAGATTTATAAGCATGGACCCTGAGTGACAAACCATTCGGATCCTAATGAGGCGCCAAGTTACTGGGCGTCTCATCTTGATCTAACCTACATGCTAGCTCAAGGGTTATCTGGAATATTCACAAGCGTGCAAATAGTTTATATATCTAAGTGAGAATCTGTGATGCAATCGATCTTATTTCTTAGCATATTAAGGTACATTTTCGCAGAAATTTCATATGCTGTTGAAAACTATTTCAGTGGACAGTGGACAGTGGTCCTCGGTCATGGGTCAGGGCCGCAAATGTTGCCCTACAATACCGTCCGGTGGGCATAATGCAGAAGAATGCTTTTCCACATATGATCACCCCTCGTACAGTATTAAAACGCCTCCAAAGCGACAACGTTACGAATAAACATAGCTTTTAAAAGCAGACGGTAGCTTAGTGCAGGACGAAAGTAATGCCGAAAGCTCTGGGAGCACTGTTATATTCTGTAACTACATAAAAATTGAAACTCGTGCTGTTATGTCCTCACCAGAATGGATACATATAATGCGATGTCTTGCTCGTACATACATGCAAACATGTGTACATACATATGTATTTTGCATAAGTGAAATTAGTTCAAATTACTTTAAAAACGTACATAGCTTCAATATCTTTGTATCTAGGGTCAAAAAACGTTGAATCTTAATCCCTTCCATAATGAATAAATTTGCATAAATTGATCACTTAATGAATAGTCATTAACTGATTGTGTATGAGGTAAAACTTTAAAAGGGAAATGTTAGCTTAGACAAAAACTGTTGGATTAAATCTATATAATTGCATACGCAAATAGAGCAGACCCTGATCTGACGGCCCCTATAGGAGCCGTCTAATGTGGGTCTACTCTGTTTGCAAATGCATAAAAAGGCGTTTATTTGAAGGAAACGGTTAGTTTAGATTTGTCCATGCCAATGGACGGATTAATATCCCTTTAAAAATTTGCATACTCTTAAACAGTACTCAAACCGCGAGATCTTAATTATTTTCCTGCTATGTCCGGCCTTACTAGTATTTGCAGACAGCTTGGATCCAGATTAGACGCCGAGTAACTCGACGTCTCATCAGGATCCACACTGGTTTACTTTCGGTCAATAGTTTCTCAAAAGTTTTACAGTCAAGGGACATAATTATTAGTCACTTTCAAAATGTCCGCCAATTGAAACAGTAATGGAACTAAAATAGAAATTGAATCATTAAAAATAAATGTTTTCCTCAATATTGTGTTAGATGTCCTTTCATATTTATTACTTCCCTTATTCGATCCGGAATTGTGTCATAGAGGCTCTGACATATTGTATAGGGATATTTTCCCAGCTACGGGTAAATTCGCTGGTCAGCTGTTCACGGGACTGGATATATGCGGCATGGGATTTTAAATTTCGTTTTATATAAAGTCAAATATTTTCAATTATATTCAAATCAGGGGAGTATGCCGGCCATTGTGTGGTGTCAATATGGTTCTCTGTCAAATGATTTGCACTAAATTGGCTCTGTGAACAAGGGTGTTGTCATCTTGGAACATGTAACTTTCATTTCCAAAATGTCTGGCAATTACAGGCCATAAATTATTATCTAAAATTTGTATACATGTATATGTCTGAGCATTTATATTTCCACCTACAGCAGTCAAAGTTCCAACTCCGCCAAAACATACACACCCCCAGACCATTACACTGACTAAATGCAGATTGTTCTTTTCGTCGTCCTTTCTCCAAATAAAGATATTGTTTCTTTTAATTCCCCCTTTTTTCTGTTTTATATAATTATATTGGTTAATTTCTGTTATTCCGTAAACATATGTGTATCTACTGAAAAATAAAATAGTTCTATGGTTATAGAATCATTATGGCTACTAACTCAGAGACATGTATGTTATATGTCTCTGACTAACCTAATAAACCTTCTACTACCGGAAGTAACCCAATGCAGGGTCTGGCCCACTTGGAGGTGCTTGCTAGATATCTAAACCAATGTTTTGACAGGCATTTCTATTTTCTAGTGACTTAGATATTCATGAGGCAGCAAGATGAGTAAAATGTATTGTTTTTTTATATGTGATTTGTCAATATGTGCCTAAGTTTATTTATGATACATATATTTTAGTTTCATGTCAGTTATGTTCAGTAATACATATTTTAGTATGTATTGATGTGTTATCCGAGACGGTTAATGATTGGTTAATAAAATATGTTATATATTCTATTCTAATAAACCTAAGTTTATCCATGCAGGCGCATACGTCACAAGCGAATTCCAATACACAGAATACATTTTTTTCAAAGAAAGGGCCTACACGTATGTCAGACAAATCATTTTCCGTAACTTTATATTATTTAAAAGCATTTTATCTCCTAGGCAGTGGCTCTTGAGTTGATAGACATCGTCTTCGCACTATACTTATAGCACGCATACTATTTGAATGTAGATCTACAATAGTTATTTATAGAAACCCATTTACGATCGGTTGCCAAACTCTTGTCAAATGGCGTCTGTATATAGCAGCTGTTTGATAAGAAACTACTGCAGACCTCTGTTTGGCTTCTTTATAAAGGAAGCCAACTTGTATCATGAAAAACTAGAATCATTCTATTTTCTGTTCGATTGACATCCAAATCTAAAAATAGACGAACTATCGTGCTATTCAACAAAACGGAAGGAGTAGGTCGAAATATGAATAAACATGTGTCTTTAACCTTTTACTCCATAAATATTCATGTAAGAAATAATGACATCATGAATATTAATTAGATTGATATTTAAAGGATGTGTTTGTGAAACACTATGCCCTGCCCTATTTGACCTTTGACCCTGAAGGATGACCTTTACACGTCACCCTCAAAATGTGCAGCCTCATGAGATATACATGTATGCCAAATATCAAGTCTCTATCTCTACTAGTTTAAAAGTTATGGCTTATATTAAAGTCGGTAATTAATTGACCTATATATTTGACCTCTGACCTTGAGGGATAGCATTGACCTTGACATGTCACCCCTCAAAATGTGCGGCTTTATGAGATTATCGGATACATATGCATGTTTAATATCAAGTATGGTGAGAAATATACATGCAAACAGACAGACAGACAGGGCAAAAACAATATGCCCCTCCAGATCTGATCGGGGGGGGGGGGGGCATAATATTGGCACATAGACACAGAAATATTTCGGCCGTGGAAGAAACTGTAGTTCTATCATATCTATATAATTTCACAATCAAACAGAGCAGACCCTGATCAGACAGGAGCCGTCTGATTTAGGTCTAGCCTACTCTGTTTGCATATGCGTAGAAAGACATATTTATGGAATAATATTTACCTTATGAAACTTCATGTAAGAAATATTGACATCATGCATATCTATTAGCTGAATACAAATGTACTGGTAATTATAACAGTACATTAACACAGGATGTTTGGATTTGACATAACCCGTTATAATTTCATAAGCAAACAGAACAGACCCAGGTCAGGAGGCTCGCCATCTGTATCCATGCTTATAAAGCTTTTAGTTGAGTCTGAGTTCGTTCTCAAGCTTCTGATTGGTCAGATTTGAGTTCTCAAGCTTTTGATTGGTCAGATTTGAGCCAAAGGCCAAAGGCTCAAATCTGACCAATCAAAAACTTGAGAACGAACCCAGACTCAACTAAAAGTTTTATAAGCATGGACCCTGATCTGGATCTGCTTTGTTGGCAAAAGCTTGAAAGGCATATAACGATGGAGTAAAGCGTTAATACTGAAGACTTGTAAAGCAATTGCATGTCAAATGCTGCCTGAAACTTTGAAAGCATTTCCAACAAACAGGAGCTTAACCTTTTACTCCATAAATATGCATTTCCGCATTTGCAGACAGAGTATACACAGATCAGATGGTTCATGAATACAGGAGCCGTCTGATCAGGGTCTGCTCTGTTTGCGTATGATATTAAAAAAAATGATTCTACAGATACTGGCATGTCCAAAACTTACTGGATTCATGTGCTATTATAACTAATTAATAATCATGGTGTCATTATTGCTTGCATGAATATTCATGGAGTAAAGGGTTTAAACCTTTACTCCATGAATATGCATGTAAGAAATAATGAAATCATAAATATTAATTAGATTAATTACGGGGATTATAACTGCATATGGACACATGACGTATTGGCCATAACAGAATTTGTGGAATTATATCTACATGTATAGGCTACTATTTCATAAGCAAACAGGGAAGACACATATCAAATGACTCCTATAGGAGCTGTCTTATCTGTGTCTACCCTGTTTACAAAGGTGAAGAAATGCGTATTTATTGAGTAGGGTTAAGATCCTGTTTGCAATATTGAATAGTTAACCCTGTCTCTCATATAAACACGTTTCCATACATTTGCAAACAGAGAAGACCCATATCAGATGAAACTACAAAACACAGGTGCCGTTACGAGTGAAAAGTGGCGTTGTATACAGTGTCTGTACAGAACGTTGGGATGTATTTTATTACTTATTAACCCTTCGCTTGCTATTCGCGTCAATATACCTACCTATAAATAGTGAAGACCCAGATGAGACAGCTCCTGCAGGAGCTGTCTCATCAGGGTCTGCACTATTTACAATTTGCTTGTGCAACCAGTGCACTCCACAGCAGTGACTGCACAGCGATATACTTGTACACAGTGAAGATATATGTAATTATACAACAAGGCATGGGTAAAGAAGGAGAAATTTATTTTAAAATTCAGCAAGCGAAGGGTTAATACAGGTAAGAAAACGGAACCATTACATCCAGAGACATGTACATACAAATGTATGTATATGTCTCTGTTACATCTAAATAGGTTTTGCTACTTTTTATATTAATCACTTACAGTTTAGTGTCCTTCTCCGCAATGCTTGTTGTGTATAAAACAATTGCCCGATTCCATGAATATTAGGAATTAGGCCTGCCTCAGTGGTGGCCAGTTATTCTATAGAAACATTGTGAACATTTACAAATCCTCTCCTTTGTTTGTCTAGTGAGGACTATTAGGGCTACCATGGCTCTCTTGTTTGGTTTATTTGTCAGATTTTATTAGTCATTTTATGCTTACGAGTGGTTGATCTTTGATCACAGTTGTATGATACTTAGCCTTTAATTTCATACTAACCGATTGGCCTTATGCTCAGCATCGGAGTCTGGGGGCATGGCTAGATGAGTAGGTACTTTGGACTTTGGGTATGTCTACAAGCATCTTATTTGATTGTATTTTTGCTAAGCCAAGGGAATTAACTCATACTTAAATAAGTTTGGAACTTGTACGAGTTACTTCCCTTTGACCGTCATACTGTCTTATGAGAACTACTGACATTCTAATCTGTGATAAGATGGGCTCAGTGCATTTTCCATAATAAATTATATTTTGCTGTTTAATGAAACTATATGTGATATCTATTTAAAATACTTTTCTATTTTTACAGGTTTCTATTTTATAGGTTGTTTGTTTACGCGTATTGTTACTGGATAATCTGATTATGTCGGACAATAGCTTCAAAGCTAGTGTTTATGTGTTGATGTAAACCGACTATAAATAAAGATTATCTTATCTAAAGGGGCCGTCACACCATAACGTTCTGGTCAACGTTCTCTGAACATTTCAATCGTTCAATTTTTTAGCGTTCTAGAGTGAGGATGACACATCTGGCGTGTGATAAACGAGTACCTAACGCATGACTAGCGTGTGTCTTACGCGCGAGAAGCGTGTAACAGCGACCAAGTAAGATACCCCTGAAAACCATTAGCGTGTGCTAATGTGCCACTGGCGCACAGCGAACGGTATGTGAACGTTAGACCAGCGTGTTGAGCGTGTGACTAACGTGTGAATAACGATAGAATAGCGTTTTGACGTTCGTTTGACTTTAGTCACACGCTGCGTGCGCTAGGGGACCGTTCAGCGGTCGATGACAGGTCGCCAGTGAGTCGTTCACTGCAAAGCAAACGATTAGTAACAACCAAGTAACGCTAGAGTAACGACTGACTAACGATACCCGAACGCGTGCAACGCTCATCGAACGTTAGTAAAACGTTACATTAACGTTCTTAAACGTTCTTCAGCGTTTAAAACTAAACGTTGGAGAACGCTGGTCTCAGTGAGAACTTTTGTGCAAGTTCAAAACTTTTTTCCCGGACCAGCGTTCTCCGCCGATTCCCGGCGATCACCGACGTTCACTAGCGTTCACGTGTAAGCGTTCACACAACGCTCTTCTGGCGCTATCCCAGCGACCATGGGCGACTACCAACGTTTCCTCAAACGCCAGAGAACGCTGACCAGAACGTTATGGTGTGACGGGCCCATTACCTATCCACCAACCTACCGATCGAGTCAGGTTAAAAGATAACATAACGACGTGCTACACGTTAACCTGCTACTCTAGTTTTTCGGGTTAAACCTAGTAAGTCAGTCGAACTTGCTCTCTATTTCGTAGAAGATTGCTGAGGTGTTCCGAGTGTCTCAAACGGTGTAGTACGGACTAAACGGTGTTAGCACAACAATGGCTCCAGGAGATGAATCAACTGCAAAGAAACTGAAAGTAGAAGACGGTGAATGGGTTTTCAGTGAATTTAGAAAAAATGACGGGTTAAAACAGAGTGTAAAGAAAGAGATGGATAAGTTTTCATTTCCAAACATTTCGCTGTGTTTACTTCAAATTGTTGGCTGTGACGCAGACGAGTCAATTTCATTTTCTAAAGCTTATTGCCAGACTAGACGGTGTACAAATGATTCTGACAAAGATAAAAGACAGATATTTAGTTTAAAAAGTGTATTTCAGTATGGCATGAAGATATTAAACACATATCTTGACGATGAATCGTATTTACCAACCGATGCTGGTGCAAGGCTTGCACTAAAAAAGTTTGTTTCATTCGTACTGAGTCGTGAAGGTAAGTTCAAAATTAGTCCACACATGTGTACAGTAATATTGAGGTACTTTCGGTTTTGACGATATGTTGGAGACTAGTTAAAAATATATTTATTTAAGCACTAGCTCTAAATTACTGTCAAGTTAGAAATCTGTATGTGCCACCTGCTGAGTGCTGATTAAATTAAGGCTAGACAGACAGTTTTGATAAAGCAAGACAGATGGGCAAGACAACAAGGAATCTGAATCTGAATGATATGTCACCTGATACCAATACTGGCTTACATGTGACGGGGAGAGTGTGCATTTAAACGCTCTGAGGAGTGAGTCTTTGTCTGAAGGATTTAGCAGTGTCAGCTGTGACTATGCTGTCACTGAGTTTATTCCAGTCCATCCAGGGTTGGCAAAATGCCGGCATTTATGAGTATTTACCATGCCGGCGGTAAATACCGGGATTTACTGGCGTTTACTGGCACTTACTGGCATTTACTGGCATTTACTGGTATTTTGAATTGTCCAGGGGCTTAGCACATATTTAAACCATCCTAATGTGCTTTATTAGTTCTCTAATCATATATACAAGTTTTGCCTTATGTATTTGAGGTGTAAACAACCCAAAAAATAAAATAAAAGGTGTAATTAGGGCCCTGCTTGGAAATGCAGGAGCCCTATAGGAATCACAATTTCTGTCCATCCTTCCAACACTTTTGATGTGACATGATAACTCAACAGTACTTCACATATTGGTTTCATATTAAGGCATATGCTAAGTATCATCAGAGGAAAACACCTATAGTTTTTGGGTTGAATCTGATCACTATGTCTAAAATTATCTGCCTTTGATTACAGGGCTCTCTCCCTCTCTGTAACTGAGTCAGTTTTCTAGTTTAAGCTGAATTTTGAATGAACCAAGTTTCATGAAAATCAAAAGACTGGCAGTCAGTTGTAGAGAACTGAGTAACAGATAAGAGAAACAATACCGGCCTCCTAACCCACTGCAAATTACTGTCAGGTCAGCTCTCAAAACAACAGTTTTGACACCTCTACTGGCCACTATGGTAATTGTTGTAAAAACATACACACTTTTCATTTAAGAGATACACACAATGAACCATGAAGTGTCAAACACAATATGGACAATTTGGAGGGGGCAATGATTCAGGTTAAACCAATCAAACTGCAGTATCAGACAAAGGAGTTGGTCTGTTGTACTGATGATTTTAACATATTATACCAGCAGAATCATGCCATTATTTAAATTTAGAGCTATACAGGACTTTTCTGATATTAACCAGATGAAACTCCTAGATAATATGTATAAGCCATCGGATGAGTACACTTGGCAGGCATGAAACAGTTTAAACCCTCAGTATAATGATGGTCAGAAATCAATAAATAAACTTATCAATATTCCACTAACCAGCAATTTAAAACAGCCTTTATAAAAACAATAAACTTCAAAGAAATAATATATATTCCACCTTTTCTGGAGTATTTGCCAGTAAATGCCAGTACTGGCCATTTTGGGAGTATTTACCGGACCGGTAAGTACCGGTATTTACCAGCGGTATTTACCGCCCCCGATATTTACCGCCCAACCCTGAGTCCATCTGTCTTGCTTTATCAAAACTGTCTGTCTAGCCTTAATTTAATCAGCATTCAGCAGGTGGCACATACAGATTTCTAACTTGACAGTAATTTAGAGCTAGTGCTTAAATAAATATATTTAATTTGATCACAAGGTGTCATCCTTCTGATAGAAGGTGACATAAGTACACCTGAATATGTTTATAGATCTAGAGTTATAGGTTGGTAGATCTAGATCTGTATTTCATAATCAAATCTTGATAGATCTGTTGTATAGCGCCAAAAGTGTCCATTGTCCATTTCAATAAACTTTGTCACTGAATCTGAATCAAGATTTTATTTAATTTCGAGGGACACTGAACTTGAACACCTATGCTAAATATCTCCCAATGACATGCATTAAAAAGGAAGAAACTGCTGAAAACGCATTTTCTACATGCTAATTCGATCAGCTGTTTCTTTGAAAATGGGCATCCGGCATCGCATGTATAGATAGTGGAACGTACCATTTCAATAGGGATGAATTGCTTACTGAAATGAAAATAAATGACGTAATTTCGTGTGTGACATCAACTGTTAAGAGGTATGATTATACCGATTGGAAAGAATATTCCACTCACATCATTTGTCAGCCATTTCCAATATGAAATGAACATTAGGCCTGAATCTTTATTTAAAGATGGATTTATGGGAATCTTGGACTCAGATTTCCTGAAAAATAATGACACAAGTGGTTTAAATTTGATCTCAATCCAGTAAGAAATGAAAAAAACCTTGATCCAAATTCATTGACAAAGTTTATTGAAATGGACAGTAGATCTACAGCAGTGATTGTCATTTTCTGAATAATTATCAACTGTCAAAATGTCACCTGATGCCTCTCTACACTGTAATTTGCATAAATAAAAGTATGTGACAAATTATTACAGTTTTGAAATCAGGTTCCATGCTTATGGGGTCTCATCTTGATACTAACTGTTTTTATATGTACATAAATTATGTAGATCTAGCCCAACAGCTTGAAAAAAAGTTTAAAGCTCTGCTTTCATAGTTGGTTTTACTGTTCTAGATACATGTTGTTATGATTTTATCCCATTACTCCATGAATATTAATAACGTCATGAATATTAGATGATTTTTTTCTATAATGCCACATGAATACAGAAATGTTGGCCATTGCAGAAACTATAGAATCATACCTATTACCTAAATTATTCCATAAACAAATATCTAACAAACCCTGGTCAGACGGCTCCTGTCTTAGTCTACTCTATTTGCAGAGGTGTAGAAAGGTGTATATTTGGAGTAATAGGTTAGTCATATGAAGTTGCATGTATTTAGAAAAGGGCAAGCCCCTATTAATAAAACTGGTGAGGCTGAACAATAAATTATCATTTCACACTGCATAATACCATAGCTGGAACTATACATTTGCAACAGTCTTCACTCTTCAGAAGCAATTGGATTAACTCTTTCACTGGCATATATTGTTGTCAGAAAAATTATTGTTTGTTTAATTTTCTCCCATTTCTCCAATTTTCTTTCAAAAAGTATTACCACGGTACTTAACAAACAGTTTGGATCATAATGAGACACAGTCACTCAGTTTCTTTCTGGATCCAAACTATTTGCATATAGATCATCACAGATGTGACATTGGCAGTGAAATAGTTAATGTTCAATAATATAACCTATAGATGGTGTTTTTATTCCAGAAACTGAAAAACATCTAAAGAGTGCTCAGCGCAGAAACTTTACCGAATCTGAATGGTGTGCTATTATTGCACATCACTATCTCTCCAAACTTGCTGTTTGTTCCCACTATATCTTGGACAGCCACTATAGTCCAAAGACAAGCCTTTGTCCATGTGGATGCCATGAAAAAATAGAGGGCCAATATGGAAATACAAGCATAGGTAGTATGAATTTATGCTGTAATTCAGAGCAACAGATAAAGATGCATACTCAAATACTAAATTCGTCATTTTTGCACCAAACCCTATGTTGTGACCACTCTTCAGAATCTTCTCTTTGAGGCGATTATAACAAGTGGTCGCAGCATAGGGTTTGGTGGAGAAATAAAGAAGTTATTCTTGAATATATTTTAATGTATGCATCTTATCTGGAGCTCTGCTGTAGCTGATCCAATTATTGTTGCCTATACCTCTTGCAAATGTAATGATGTATTTTGAACCCCATTGAAAAGTGACTTCCGATCATTTTTCATCATTGTAGATTGGCTCCTTACCAACAAGTATTGACCCCCTTTTGTAATTTTGCTGTATTCTCCCTTATCAATAATCCCACTCTTATAAACACCTCCTTACTTTAAGGGTGAAACTAACAATCAACTAGAAAACTGACTCGGTCAGAGAGGGCCCTTTTGTTGAATATGGCATTTTTGATAAATCAAGGGCAGATAACTCTGGACATGGTGATCTCATTCAACCCCAAAACTATAGGTGTCATCCTCTCATAATACTAAGCATATGCTCTTAATATGAACCAAATATGTGAAGTACTGATTGAGTTATTGCATCACATAAAGTGTTGACAAAAGTTGATGGCATTTTTGATGAATCAAGGGCAGATAACTCTAGACATAGTGATCTGATTCAACCCAAAAACTATAGGTGTCTTCCTCTGATGATACTAAGCATATGCCCCTAATATGAAACCAATATGTGAAGTACTCTTCTTTGAGTTATTACATCACATCAAAACTGTTGACGGAAGTTTATAGCATTTTTGAATAATCAAGGTCAGGTAACTCTAGACATAGAGAACCGATTCAACCCAAAAACTATAGGTGTCTTCCTCTGATGATCCTAAGCATATCAGTATGTGAATTACTGTTTGAGTTATCGCGTCACATCAAAATTGTTGACAGCATTTTTGAAGATTCAAGGGCAGATAACTCTAGACATAGTGATCAGATTCAACCCAAAAACTATAGGCGTCTTCCTCTGATGATACTAAGCATATGCCCTTAATATGAAACCGATATGTTAATTACTCTTTGAGTTATCACGTCACATCAAAATTGTTGACAGCATTTTTGAAGATTCAAGGGCAGATGACTCTAGACATAGTGTTCAGATTCAACCCAAAAACTATAGGCGTCTTCCTCTGATGATACTAAGCCTATGCCTTTAATATGAAACCAATATGTGAATTACTATTTGAGTTATCGCGTCACATCAAAATTGTTGACGGACGGACGGACAGAAAATGTGATTCCTATAGGGCTCCTGCATTTTCAATGCAGGGCCCTAATAAGACAACTTAAAACCTTATTATGATAATCGTTAAATAAAGTAATATAGGTTTTGTGGTGTGCGGTGGTCTAGTGGTAACACGCTTGACTACCAATGCAGAAGTCTGGGGTTCAAATCCCGGTCCCTCCCGGAAATTTCAGAGACGCTTTTCAGTGTCTCCCACCGCACCTCCTCTCCACCCAGGGGTTGAAATGGGTACCTGTGAGGGTCACTAGCCAGTACTGCAACTGCATGATTGCGCCATATGTTAGCAGTGCTCAATATTGTTGGTGAATGACTCTATGACCAGGGGGAGTAAATGTACAGTCGGCTCAGCGATCCTTCAGACTGAAAGTAGACTATCACTAGGTACTTTACTTTTTTTTTTACTTTACTTTTTCAAAATACAGGTGGTATCTTATTCAGACTGAAAGCAATGTGGAAAGCTCCTCTAGGATTCTGCATTAAGCAACCACCTGTGTATAAAATGCAAGAAGCTCCTTTTAAAAAAAAAGTTTAATGCCTCAAGGAGCATTTATTGTCAAAATGACTCATTCAAAATATTATAAAATAACTATTTATACTCATGAATCATAGCACTAACCAGATATTTTAAATTATTATTATAACAGGTCTGATTTCAATAGTTGTGGCATTCAACACATGTTGCTTTATAGTTGTGAAATCAAAATGTTAGACGAATTTCTGAATTTAACTTAACTTTTTATGTCTCTCAGACATTACTTAACAAACTAGTGAAACTACTGTGTAGTTGTCAGTAATTTATGTTTGACATGATCATTAACTTAAAATACTCACAGGAACTGGCTTTGACCATTCATCCTAATTGCATTTCCTTAATTATGTGCAAACAGTCAAATTGGGGAACAAAATGACTAACAGATTAATTAGGGAACAAAGTGACTAACAGATGAATTATTATAAAAGAATATACAGTAAAAGCCTGCTAATGCGACCACCTAAAAGAGGTATAATTCTGGGTGCTAGATGCAGGTGGTAGTTTAATGCAGGACAAAAGTAATGCAGAAAGCTCCTAGAGGAGCTTTCTGCATTACTTTTGCCCCACATTAAGCAACCACCTGCTTATAAAGCCATCCATGTTTATTCATTAAGTGGTCGCGTTAGAGGAGTTCTACTGTAATCATGACTTGTCCGAGCTACTGGTAGCTACAGTGATACAACAACTGAAATATGCCCAGTATGTATGTATGTACATTGTATATATGTTCAGTTACAGTGTATTTTGAACCTTCACCTGATAGAAACGCCTTTGGAGAGTAGATTGGATCAGACGGTTCTTGTTGTGTCTTCACTGCTTGCTCATGCAATTTTATAGATCTGATTCTACAGTCTCTGCCATGGATAAATATTTCCTGAATGATTGCCCATAAGATGTGTTTGATCAGGATTTACCCTGTCTGTCATGAGAAATATGTAACCTTATTTACAGCAGTCATTTAAAGTTCAAAGTAGATTGTTTAATGTAGTGTCAACCCTTTTTTCCCATATAAATGCCTTTTCATGCCTTTGCAAACAGAGTAGACCTGGATCAAACAGCTCCAATAGGAGCCTTCTGATCAGGGTCTGCTCTGGTTGCTTATGAATCATAATTGATGTGATTCTACAGGATCTATGAATACCAAAACATCCTGTGTACATAATTTTATGCCAGGATAAAAAAAATCAGCTAATACATATTCATGATGTCATTATTATCCCCTGCCAAAGGCAAAAGATAAATACATGTAGTAATTACTAGTTTATGCGTTTTGTGTGTGTGTCCCGGAGTCATATCTAAGAAATGGTTTGGAGTTTTACTTTGAAAATGTTTAGTATCATACAGAAATGTGGGTCTGCAAATATCACTGACATTGACCTAGGAACATTAGAGTTATGACCCATTGTTTGTGAAAAAATGTAACTTTTTTCTGTCCAGTGCCATTTCTCAGAAACTGTTTTTCTATGAAACTGTCTAAATGTTAACCCTGCGCTTGCTAATCACGTCAATATACCTACCTGTAAATAGTGAAGACCCAGATGAGACAGCTCCTGCAGGAGCTGTCTCATCAGGGTCTGCACTATTTACAAATTGATTGTGCAACCAGTGCACTCCGCAGCAGTCATTGCACAGCGAAATACTTGTACACAGTGAAGATATATGTAAATATACAACAGGGCATGGGTAAAGAAGAAGAAATGTATTTTAAAATTCAGCAAGCGAAGGGTTAAGTGGCATAAGGACATGTGGTCCTGGAAGTATCACTTGTATTAATCGTGGGAAACCAGTTAGTTACAGTTTTTTCTTTGCCAAAAACCTAACCTTTTTCTCAATACATGTATAACTTGAATATAACAGAATATAAATTCTGAGGCCAGCAATTATTTGGCATGGGATATCGATTCAGCAAATTTGTTCGTTTCTTGTGTGAATATTTAACAATTGTTTATAAATTTCAGGACATTTAGATGGCTAGATGCCCGGCATGGAAATCTGGATATACTGATGGGGCAGATTATCCCAACAATTGTTTGGCATGGGATATCAATTAAATAAATTTGCTCACTTCCTGAAAGTATTACTTGCATTAATCATGGAACACCAGAGTTACGGTCTTTTCTTTGCCAAAAATCTTCTCTGTATGGTCAATGACTCAGTTGAATACTGAGTCCAGCAATTGTTTGGCATGGGATATCAATTTTGAAAGTGAATTTGCTCGTTTCTTACATGAATATTTAACAATTGTTTTTAAATTTCAGGACATTTAGATGCCTGGCATGGAAATCTAGATATACTGATGGGGCAGGTCATCCCAGTTGCAGTTCCAGATGGCAATGGTGAAAAAAATGATGCTGAAATTGAACTTGAGGAGTGTAGTTTCAAAACAACTGGAAGAAATCAGTTAATAGCCCAGACCATTGTGTTTGCTTTTCTACAAATGCAACACCATCCAGAATTTGACCACTTCCTTATTCCTGCCCTTGGTATTTCAAATGCAGACTTGAATTGTTTCATGTATGATGTAAAGCATGATATTCTTCTTGAATGCTTTCCTCAGCGGCTATTTGGAGATGACCTGAAGTTGTCAACAGTACTAGTAACATGGCTTATTTTGAACTACCAGTTCTTGTGTTCAGGTGTCACAGAAGAAATGTTGGAACTGAATTATAAGTCAAATTTTCAAAAACTTGCTGGTGAAAAACTTGATATATATCAGCACAAATTACATTATGACTGCAGTTTACCACAAGCATTTGATGAAGAACCCTGGTATCAATTATCAGAAGTGCAGTTTAAAGTTGAAGGAAAACCTGCTGAACAACGTGGCTCACGCATGGAAAAACTTTTATCTGGAATCCCTCTATGAATACATGTATACATTTTGTACTGCATTTAACCCTTTCCCTGATGGATATTCATGTAAGAAATAATGAAACATAAATATGTATTAGGTAAATGTTTATAATTGCATATATATACACATTAATTTTTGGTATTGGTAGAAATTATAGTCAGATCTATTGTGATTCATAAATAAAAGAGCAGACCTTAATCGGGGTTTACTCTGTTTGCAAAGGCATGAAAAAGCATTTGTGTGAAGGAAAGGGTCAGCTGAGAGAAAACTCCCAACAAATTTCTGGTTGTCAGAAATGTATTAGCCTTTTCTCTCATATAAACACCTTTTCAAGCATTTGCAAACAGAGTAGACCCAGATCTGACAGCTCCTATAGGATCCGTCTCAGAGTCTGCTCGTGATTGATTTTGACATGATAAAAATCTGATTCTACAGTTTTTGTCAAAGAAAAAATTCCCCTTGAAAGATTACATTATAAAAACTCACCTAATAAATAATCATGATGGCATTATTTCTTGCACAATGTTTAGAGCAGGGATAGGGTTAATAATTCACTTGAGCCCCAAGTGCTCATGGTCATCTTTTGTTATGGCCCTGAGTTTGTCATCCATCATCATGTTTCTTCAACATTTTCTTTAACCCTTTCCTTCATATAAACACCTTTGCAAACATAGTAGATTCAGAGCAGATTAACTCTTTGCACACTAGCGGCAAAACTGTGATTACCTATGCAAACAGTTTGGATCCAGATGAGACGCAGCATAATGCAGCATCTCATCAGGATCTAAACTGTTTGTCATCTTCAAGAATTGAAGCAGACGACAATTGTTGCAGACAAAAACTTACTTAGCGTGCAAAGAGTTAACTGTCAGATCAGAGTTTGCTCTGTTTGCATATTGAGGGCTTGGTGCAAAACTATTCTAACTCCTTCACTTTGTGAATAGTTTTGCACCAAGCCCTCGATATGGAGTTTTATATGAATAGATTCTGCCAAGGTAAAAATAAATTCTGTGTTTATGTACCATTATGAAAATTCAGCTAATAGATCTTCTTTAACCCTTTCCTCCATATGCTATTTTTAGACCCAATCTCTTTGAATGAATCTACCCAAAAGGAGTATTTACTAGAGAAAAGTACAATTTTAGCATTTTGTAGTTTGAAACCGTTGATAAATAGAGCATTTGCTCCTGTAGGAGCAAATGCTCTATTTATCACAATGCTTTCACAAAGTGACTTTTACAGAGGCGTAGAAAGGCGTATTTATGGAGGAAATAGTTAAGTACATGTAAAATGTTATTCTTTCTTGTAACATAAATATTGAACAAGTAAAGGGTTAAATGACATCACTGCCTAAAGTGTTGACAGTGTTTGACCAAACTTTATCATTTGGGATGTTGTTCAAAGAATTGGAATTCATGCCAAACTGTTGTTTGTTTACTTTGTATATAGCATCATTTAGTTGGTCTTTACTATGTTAAGTTAAATTAAAACAGACCTTGCCTTGGAGTCCCTAAGTTTTATATCGACTTTATACAAACAAAGACCCTGATCAGACAGATTGCTCCTGTAGGAGCTGTCCGATCAGGATCTGCAGTTTGCCTGTGAAATAGTATAGATCCGATACTAGATTTTACCATATTCAAAAATTCCTGTGATTATTGGCTATTATAAAAACTCTGTCAATGAATATTAATGAAGTCTTGTATAAAGATTGATAAGGTATATTGTTATACTGGCAAAATTTAAAAATATGTTAAAACAAGATGTGTTTGTGAAGCACTATGCCCCGCCAAATTTGATCTTTGACCTTGAAGGATGACCTTGACATGTGACCCTCAAAATGTGCAGCTTCATGAGATACACATGCATGCCAAATGTCATGTCTCTATCTCTACTGGTTCAAAAGTTATGGCCAATGCTTGTCAGCGACCTTTGACCCTGAAAGATGACCTTGACTTTGACATGTCACCACTCAAATTGTGCAGTTTCATGAGATACACATGCATGTCAAATATCAAGTCTATCTCTACTGGTTCAAAAGTTATGGCCAATGTTAAAGTCGGTGATTTGACCTATATATTTGACCTCTTACCTTGACCTCTGACCTCAAAATGTGCATCTTTACGAGATACATATGCATGCCAAATATCAAGTCTCTATCTGTACTTGCTCAAAAGTTATGCCCAATGTTAAAATTGCTGACAAACAAACAGACAGGGCAAAACAATATGCCCCCCCCCCCCCCCGATCAGATCTGGGGGGCATAAAAAATCCATGATGAGGACCAAATCTCATGTGATATGTAGAAGTAGTTTGTGCCAGAAATCTTAGTATTTCTAAACCAACAGACAGATCAATTGACTTCATATATAAGCTGTTAAAAACTTGGTATGCATGAATACCATGGGGTACAGTTGTACATGAAAGTTTTCTTTCACCTTTCTCCAGGCTCTTTTCACGCATTTGCAAACAGAGAAGACCCAGATATTGAATAGGGAAAGGGTTACTGCCCTTGAACTTGGATGCTTTGGTTTACTATTTGATGGGGTACCTGTTAGCTAAGTAGATCTACAGTTTTGAACAGATTTTGATGAAATTTTATATACATGGTCTCTACAAAGTGTAAATGTGCATGCCATACATGTAATTGATTTCAGTATTTACAATTATTATAGGAGTCATCTGCTCTTAACCCATTCCTTCATAGGCTATTTTTAGACCCAATCTCTATGAATGAATCTACCCAAAAGGAACATTTACTAGAGACAAGAGGGCCAGAATGGCCCCGACATCGCTCACCAGGCAATCAGAGGAGAAGATGTTCAAAGTTTTCACTATATGTTTCTAGAGAAAACTAGCCACCCCTGGGGCGGGCCAATTTTGATCCAAGGGGCATAATTTATACAACTTTTGTAGAGGACCTGAACATGATGCTATGTGCCAAATATGAAAGCTGAGAACCTTCCAGTTTCTGAGGAAAATATTTTCAAATTTGACACTATATTTTTCTATTGCGAACTGGCTACCCCTGGGGCGGGGCCAATTTTGAGCCCGGGGGCATAATTTATATAACTTTTGTAGAGGACTTGAACATGATGTTATGTGTCAAATATGAAAGCTGAGAACCTTCCAGTTTCTGAGGAGAAGATTTTCAAAGTTGTCACTATATGTTTCTATTGAGACATGGCTACCCCTGGGGCGGGGCCAATTTTGACCCCTGGGGCATAATTTATATAACTTTTGTAGAGGACCTGAATATGATCCCATGTGGCAAATATGAAAGCTAAGAACCCTGTAGATTTAGAGGAGAAGATTTTCAAAGTTTCCACTATATGTTTAGAACTATTGAAAACTGGCCACCCCTGGGGCGGGGTCAATTTTGACCCCAGGGGCATAATTTATATAACATTTGTAGAGGACCTGAACATGATGCTATGTGCCAAATATGAAAGCTGAGAACCTTCCAGTTTCAGAGGAGAAGATTTTCAAAGTTTCACTATATGTTTCTATTGAAAACTGACCACCCCTGGGGCGGGGCCAATTTTGACCCCAGGGGCATAATTTATATAACTTTTGTAGAGGACCTGAACATGATGCTATGTGCCAAATATGAAAGCTGAGAACGCTGTAGATTCAGAAGAAAAGATTTTCAAAGTTGTCACTATATGTTTCTATTCAAAACTGGCTACCCCTGGGGCGGGGCCAATTTTGACCCCAGGGGCATAATTTATATAACTTTTGTAGAGGACCTGAACATGATGCTATGTGCCAAATATGAAAGCTGAGAACGCTGTAGATTCAGAGGAGAAGATTTTCAAAGTTGTCACTATATGTTTCCATTGAAATCTGGCTACCCCTGGGGCGGGGCCAATTTTGACCCCAGGGCCAAAATTTATATAACTTTTGTTGAGGACCTGAACATGATGCTATGTGCCAAATATGAAAGCTGAGAATGCTGTAGATTCAGAGGAGAAGATTTTCAAAGTTGTCACTAAATGTTTCTATTGAAATCTGGCTACCCCTGGGGCGGGGCCAATTTTGACCCCAGGGGCATAATTTATATAACTTTTGTAGAGGACCTGAACATGATGCTGTGTGCCAAATATGAAAGCTGAGAACCCTGTAGATTCAGAGGAGAAGATTTTCAAAGTTTTACTATATATTTCAATAGAAAACAAGGCACCCCTGGGGCGGGGCCAATTTTGACCCCAGGGGCAAAATTTATATAACTTTTGTAGAGGACCTAAAGATGATGCTATGTACCAAAGATGAAAGCTGAGAACCCTGTAGATTCAGAGGAGAAGATTTTTAAAGGTTCAAATTGTTGACGCCCGACGACGGACATCAAGCGATCACAAAAGCTCACCCTGAGCACAAAAGTGCTCTGGTGAGCTAAAAATAAAAAATGTTAGGCTTGTGTAGTATTGAAACCATTGTGATAAAATGCTCTATTTATCACAATGGTTTCCAGAAGTGATCTGCTCTAAATTACCATCAGTGTCAATGGGGCGTAAAACATAATTCATTCATTCACGAAGTGACTAATACAGAGGCATAGCAAGGCGTATCTATGGAGGAAGGGGTTAAACCAAATTTGTTCCTAGGCTGTAAACTTTGTTGAGCAAACTTCTTCCACAATTTACCAGATTTCAATGAATACGCATGATCTCTATGAAGTGTATGTGTGCCTAACATAATGGTTTGCACACAAAAGTAATCCGCCCTCTGACCTGGACCAAATGTGTTCCTAACCTGTAAAGTTTGTGGAGCAAACTATTTTAACCCTTTCACTGTTCTATATTTATTTCAAATTTCAATTCCTACTGAATATTCATGGTCAAAGTAATTATAATGAAATATGGAAGGTAGAACATTGCAACCAGTTTAGACAGAACAGAAAAAGATCTTTCAAATTCCATTAGCAAACAGAACCGGCCCTGATCAGGCTTGGAGCCGTCTTATCTGGGTCTACTCTGCAAATGCGTGAAAATGTGTTTATATGAAGGAAAGGGTTAAATCTTTTTATGATGGCATATGCACATAGGATTTTATAGTTTGTTAGAGACTGTAGTCAGGTTATTATAATAGCAGACCCTGAACGGACAGTTCCTACAGATGCCATTTAATCTGGGTCTACTCTGCTTGCAAAGGAGTGAAAAAGAGTATATGAGGGAAAGGGTTAATGGATTTCAATGAAAGACTACTAGGGTTTCGAAAAACAGAGAACAAGTTAGTTAAATATTTATTATCAGACCACAGTTGAGTCATCTTACAATATTACTAATACCATATATACATGTAAAATACTGTCCATCTCGTAGGCCAATATATTGTCACCTGACCATTCCAAGATTAAAAATAAACTCGTCAAATTTGCAACATTCAGTCTGCTGACAAATACCTCACCAAAATCACTGACACAATGACAAATATCATTTGAGATTCTTTCTGATAAAAGGAGTCTTATTGCGTCACAGTGTAGACCCTGATCAGACTCCATGTCAGAGGCCTGGCAGCTGGTCTGACTCATGACAATGCAATAATAAGATCCCTTTTTTCCAAAGAATAACGCATTTGGATAAACTTGGACAGAATCTGTTCTCTTTTACAAATATGGGTGACACAAAGTGAACAAGCTATGTCATGTAAAATTTTGTAAATAGCAATTAGATAGCAGGCACAGTATTGAACTGTTTGCAACTGGATTTATAACAGACAGAAATGACATGAAAAGAATGCCAAGGATAGATGTATAAAGCTCATACAATTTAGTCAAAATTAGGAGAAAAGGTACAACATTGCAAATACATAAAGGCAGTGTATACCAAGATTATTTGCTGCTATCACAGTGCAACATCTGAGCATGATCAATCTTGTAAGGAGTTAGATAATACAACAAACACAAATAAGTATCAGTGCTGAGTTGACCCTGTGAAAGCAGGACAAGCATGCACTGTTTGTCATTCAAAATTCTTATAGCAAACAGAGCAGACCCTGATCAGACGGCTCCTCTAGGAGCCGTCTGATCTGGGTCTACTCTGTTTGCAAATGTGTGAAAACACGTAAACATGAGGGAAAGGGTTAAGCCTTTCATACTGAGTGGTCTCTTTACTTAACACTGTTGGGCAGACCCTCTCTGAAAAAATTCAGCATTGAAAGGGTTAAACCCGTATCCTGCTTTAAATCCCTGATCTGATGTTCCTACTCCGATTCGTTCCAGCTTTAACCCATTCCCTCATAGGTTATTTTTAGATCCAACCTCTTCGAATAAATGTACCAAAAAGGAGCATTTACTAAAGAAAATATTTTTTTAGAACTGTGTGTAGTTTTAAAACCAGTGATAAATAGAGCATTTGCTCCTATGGAGCAATTTATCGCCGATTTAAGAACGCAGGTCAATATGAGGGAATGGGTTAAGAAACTATTACCCATGTGTCAAACAGCCTCCATCCTAGTGAGACGCCAAGTTGCTTGGGCAGTTTGCAAATTACAGTTAAGTAGTACGTGGAGCAGGATAAGGGTTCATCAGATGTCGCATCTCCAATGTAGACATGATATCACATGGTATACAGTGCAACTGATCAGGTTCTACACTCAAATGCATAACCTTATTGTCACAGTGATTCAGATTGGTCTGAAACTTTCCTCATCATCCAGCTCGGAGTTAACCCTATGCCACCTTAACTCATTCTCTCCTAGGCTATTTTTAGACCCAACCTCTTTGAATAAATCTATTGAAAAGGAGCATTAACTATAGAAAAGGAGAGTTTTAGAATTGTGTAGTCTTGAAACCATTGTGATAAATAGAGCATTTGCTCCATAGGAGCAAATGCTCTATTTATCACAATGGTTTCAAAATGTGAATTTTATAGAGGCGCAAAAAAGCGTCACTAGGGGGTTATGTGTTAAGCCCACCTTATTACGTCCTTGCAAACAGTAGACCGAGACAAGGAGCTGTCCGATCTGTGACTGCTGTTTGATTACAGATCTAATGTTCTACTGTTTACCATGGCAATACATTTCCCTAAATTACATTTTTATAACCATAAATAAATTATTCACAATGGTGGAGTCTAGCATGAATATTCATTAAATAAACAGTTGTGTACCCATCACCTCATGAATATTCATGAAAGAAATAAAATAAATATTGACACATAAATATAAATTACATAAAGATCTTTTTTTTACAGTGGCATGAGAAAACAGGAAGTTTTGGCTATTGCAGAAACTGTATACAGTAAAACCTCTCTATAACAGCCACTAAATTGTGTTAATTAGTTGGTATTTAGGGCAGGTGGCTGTTTAAAGCAAGGTGAAAGTAAAACAATGCTCCTATTGGAGCGTTCTGTTTTACTTTCACCTTGCTTTAAGCAGTCACCTGCATTTAACACAAATTACTTAATGTCATTTAGTGGCCGTTATAGAGAAGTTTTACTGTAATTCCTCAAGCAAGCGGAGCAGACCCTTATCAGATGCATCCTAAAGGAGTATTTTGATATGGGTCTTTTCTGTTTGCAAAAAAGTGACAAGGCGTCTCTACTAGGTAAAGGATTAAATGGGGCTGCGATTTAAGTTTTCAGAATGATCATTAAACTGTGAATAAGCATAATATGATGTTACTTAAAGTATTAGAACATCTTTATTTGCTACAAATTAATGTACAAGCCAACAAAAGAAAACAACAAACTGAAAAAAATAAGCACAGCAAAAGATGGATTCAACAAAACAATATTGTAGCTTACTATTTCTATAACCCTTTACCTGATGAATATTCATATAAAAAGTAACGACATCATCAACATCAACATTAATTGAATGATTCTTATAATGGCATCTGAACAAAGAAATTTGGTCATAGACAAAACTGTAGAATCAGATCTGTATTATTCCATAAAAGCAAACAGAGCAGACCCTGATCAGATGGTTCCTGTAGGGGCCATCTGATCAGGGTCTGTTCTGTTTACAAAGGTGTCTCTATCAGGTAACGGGTTAAATGGTATGTTTTATTAAAAGAATACAAATATGAGCAAAATTAAATAAAACACAAATCGTTAGAAGAAAAACAAGAAGCAGAAACCATTGCCCATTTTATCCAAGGGACATAACTTTTCAGTAGGAGTGGTGTGCCGACCTATAGGTACCTGTTGTATTTATTAGAATCAGCCCAGAGCTTACAAGTTTGGCTGAGAAATAAGAGATTTAGATAGATTGGCCTTCCTCTTATTTACACCTGATGAAAGGTTTACTTTCTTGACTCAGATTGCTGTCCATGTGAATGGAAAACTAGAATATGGTGTACACTGGACCTGGTGATACTGTCCCTAAATTATGCACATTTCATGATTTCACAATATGATATAGTAAATGAAATTTCCTACAGCAAAAAGTTCTTTACATACATTTCGCAGAAAATCTTAAAAAAAAACCAAGAACAACCAACAGATAGAACATCATCATTCAACTAAAAAAACATTCAACTCAAAACAAATCACTCAAAAGCAAATGAAAAAAAAAACGCTAACTAAAATCAGTATCTAATAAATCGATAGAACACTTTAATTGACACAAACTGAAAGACATGAGCAAGCAAAAAAATTACATATTGGTACAAGTCAAACAGATTATTAAGTGTTTGTAATTACAGTAGAACCTATCTTAAGCAACCATCAAAAAGAGGCATAAATATGTGCCTATAAGGTAAGTGGTAGCTTAATGCAGGTCAAAAGTAATGCAGAAAGGAGCTTTCTGCATTACTTTTTCCCTGCATTAAGCAACTGTCTGCTTTTTAAAGTTCCTGTGTTCAATAAATGAATGGTCGCTTAAGACAGATTGTATTGTTTTTAGCAGAATTAAAGCAGAAATCCCAATACTGTCATGTGCAAGATCTTGCTACTTAACCAATAATTCCACAGATATGCCTTTTAACTAATTTTTTAGCAAACAGAGTAGAGCCAAATCAGACAGATTGTACAGTAGCCATCTGATCAAGGTCTGCTCTGCTTGTTAAGAAATAATATAGATCTGATTCAAAAGTTTCTGCCTATTCATACAGTGATGGATTAGACTACTAGCATGCAGTAGATGAAAAACAGTTTCCATTCTGCAGAGATGTCAAGTGTCAATATTAACATATTGAACGTGGGAAAGAATGTACTTGCAATAAAAAACAGTGTAGACCCAGATCAAAGGATTCCTAGAGGAGCCCACTGATCAGGTTCTGCACTACTTGTCATTCAAAATCGTCCTTTCTTACTGAATGGACTTGATTGTTAATTCAAATTGATGATGGTCCATTTTTCTTTTGAGTGTTCAACAGGTGCTGAAAACAACATAATGTAGTGAAATGTGGATAAAGAAATGTGTAACTGCGGAGAGAGAGACATACAGTTTCAAAATCCCAGAGTTCATGAGATAGAATACTGTCACATGTGTCCAAGTTGCAAATGAATTGAGTAACAATGAATGACTGTTGAAAAAAGGGTAATATGAAATGAACAACTGCATTCATACCAATGAGAAAGATCTTGTATAACATACACGTAGGGCATTCTTGATAGATTAACCCTTTACCTCATATAAATGCCTTTTTCATGCCTTTGTAAACAGTCTAACTTGATATCAGAAATCTCCTACTGGAGCGGTCTGATCAGGGTCTGCCTTTGTTCTATATTATTATAATATAGATATAATATTAGTTTTCGACCTGGTAAAATATTCTCTTGTTCGTAATGACATAATAAAAAATTCAGTTAATTGATATTCATTATGGTGTAAAGGGTTAATGAATCATTCTGTACCAAGTTCTGAAATGTATACATATATAGGTATGTATTAAAAGTATGCAAATCAAATGCATTTAACCTTTTAGTCCATGATAGTTGGGTCAGAAATAATGTTATCAGGAATATCTATATATGTGTAACAACAGCACATGGACACAGGCATTTTTGGCCATGGCAGAAACTATAAAATCTTATCTATATTATATCAGGAAAACAGAGCAGACCGTGATCAGATGGCTCCCCCTATCTACAGCTACACTGTGCATAGGCGTAGAAAGGTGTATTAATGGAGAAAAGGGTTAAGCAAGCCTTCAACTTACAAGTGGAAGCCTTCTTTGGGATATAAGTACTTTTGTTCTACAATTAGCAGTCGGTCTCCTAAGGAGATAAGGACAGTAGTTGCCTTCATTCAATTACTATTCAGTCCAGTAAATTTAATAAACATACCGTTTTCTGCAAAAAAAAACCAACAAGAGATGTTTGTAAAACATGTATACCCCCCAGATCCCCTGACCTTTGATCTAGTGACCTCAACTATAGAGGTCATGACTAATCACCACAGCAACTTTGAAGATCCTAAGCCAAACCACAGATCATTTATTGATCTGAAAACATTTCACAAGTTAAGGTCATGGTGACCTTGACCTTTGACCTAGTGACCTCAACAACTATAGGGGTCATCTAGTGGTCACGACCAACTACCACAGCAAGTTTGAAGATCCCAAACCAGACAATTGAGCAGTTATTAATTGGAAACCATTTCATCAGTTAAGGTCATGATGAACTTGACCTTTGACCTAGTGACCTAAAAATCAATATGGGTCACCTAGATGTCATGACCAACCACCACTGCAAGTTTGAAGATCCTAAGCCAAACCCTTGAGCAGTTATTGATTGGAAACCATTTCACCAGTTAAGGTCATGGTGACCTTGACCTTTGACCTAGTGACCTCAAAAACAATAGGGTCATCTAGTGGTCATGACCAACCACCACAGCAAGTTTGAAGATCCTAAGCCAAACCCTTGAGCAGTTATTGATTGCAAACCATTTCACCATTTAAGGTCAAGGTGACCTTGACCTTTGACCTAGTGACCTAAAAAACAACAGGGCTCATCTAGTTGTCATGACCAACCACCACAGCAAGTTTGAAGACCCTAAGTCAAACCCTTGAGTAGTTATTGATAGCAAACCATTTCTCCAGTTAAGGTCATGGTGACCTTGACCTTTGACCTAGTCACCTCAAAAACAAGAGGGCTCATCTAGTTGTCATGACCAACCACCTAAGCAAATTTGAAGATCCTAAGCCAAACCCTTGAGCAGTTATTGATCAGAAACCATTTTACCATTTAATGTCATGGTGACCTTGACCTTTGACCTCAAAAACATTAGGGGTCATCCAGTGGTCATGGCCAACTACCGCAGCAAGTTTGAAGATTCTAAGCCAAACCCTTGAGCAGTTATTGATCGGAAACCATTTAACCAGTTAAGGTGATGGTGACCTTGACCTTTGACCTAGTGACCTAAATAACAACAGGGCTCATCTAGTTGTCATAACCAACCACCTAAGCAAATTTGAAGATCCTAAGCCAAACCCTTGAGCAGTTATTGATCAGAAACCATTTTAACAGTTAAGGTCATGGTGACCTTGACCTCTGACCTAGTGACCTAAAAAACAATAGGTGTCATCCAGTAGTCATGATCAACTACCACAGCAAGTTTGAAGATTCTAATCTAAACCCTTGAGCAGTTATTGATCGGAAACCATTTAACCAGTTAAGGTCATGGTGACTTTGACCTTTGACCTAGTGACCTCAAAAACAATAGGGGTCATCTAGTGGTCATGACCAACCACCACAGCAAGTTTGAAGATCCCAAGCCAAACCCTTGAGCAGTTATTGATCGGAAACTATTTCACCATTTTAGGTCATTGTGACCTTGACCTTTGACCTAGTGACCTCAAAAACAATAGGGGTCATCTACTTGTCATGACCAACCACCACAGCAAGTTTGAAGATTCTATGCCAAGTCGTTTATTAGTTATCGTTCGGAAACCATCGATCACCGACCGACCGACAGACAGACCGACCGACAGACATGTGCAAAGCAATATACCCCCATTTTTTCAAAAGGGGGATATAAAAACCTGCTGCTCTCTTCAATTATCAATTCAATTTATTTTCATTTCTTTCTAGAGCACAACCAGAGTTTCAAACACTTCATACCTTAACCCTTTCCTTCACATAAACACCTTTTCACATCTTTGCAAACAGAGAAGACCCTGATCAGACGGCTCCTGCAGGAGCCGTCTGATCGGGTCTGCTCTGTTTGCCTATGATATAATGATAGATTTGACTCTACTATTTCTACCAATACTAAAACATACTGTGAACAAAGCGCCATCATAAAAATTCAGCTAATAAATATTCATGATGTCATTATTTCTTGCATGAATATAGGACAGGGAAAGGGTAAACCAGGCCTCCATGACTTGGCATCTCATCTGTATTCCAAGTACTTGCAAAATAACTAAATCAGTTTAGTCCTACACAAACAGTTTATGGAAATTTTACTAAAAATAATCACAGATCAAGGCGATGGGGCAGAGGGTATATAAGGGGGGGGGGGGATATGTAAAGGTATCAACACTGGCTGCCATTGGTGAATATGTGATCACCTTGGCAAAGTTTAGGTCAAGAAAAAACACAGACTAATGTGTTGTCTCATCATGATCAAAACATGTGATTCTGTTTTTATATGAAAATTTAAGCATCTAAAACATTTTGTACAAGACAATTCGACTGCAGCGAGAGGTTTATGAGCTGACACTGCTTGATATGGGATTTTCTTGAGTTTCTAGACTCTGCACATTATGTTACTGTCTAATAGAATGATCAATGTTTTGCAAACAGGCCATAAACTTGCTGCAAACATGAATAGAGTTAGCCCTTTACCTGATTTCAGATGCCCTTAATGCTTTTGTAAACAGAGTAGACCAAATCATATGGCACCAGTAGGAGCCGTTTGATCAGAGTCTGCTCTGTTTGCTTATGGAATTACATATATCTGATACTACTGTTTCTGCTGTGAACTAAAATCACTGTTCAAATACAATTTTAAAATTTCAGCTAACAAATATTCATAATGTTGTTATTTCTTACATTATTCATCAGGTAAAGGTTTAAAAAGTAAGAATATTACATGTACTCACTGATTACACAGCATATTTAGGCCATATATATATATATATATGTATATATTTAACATGGGCATGAAATCAATGCAATTACATCATATCAATTACTACTATTAAGATAGACTAAAGTAACAAACATTTTATCAAATTTTTTTTTATGAATATTCCAAAAGAATAGTTTGCCACAGAAAACCAAAGTTCATCTCATCTTTTTAGTCTAATCAATCAATAAACAAAGAGTTTTTAAGAAACACATGTGTCACCTGACAGTATAGATGTGACAAAAATCATTAAAGAGAACATCTATGCAAGATCATATATCGTAAATTTAGAAACTGAACACCTGATGGAGATGTCGAAACTCATTCAATAAACCCCATTTGCAAACTGAGTAGACCCAGATCCTGTAGAGGCTGTCTGATCAGGGTCTGCTCTGTTTGCTTATGACATAATATAAACAATTCTAGTTTCTGTAAAAAACATTCCCTTGAAAGTGTTGCATTACAAAAACTTCAGTTCATAGATGTCTGGAGTTTGACAATCACAATAGATTTGGATAAAGCCACTTACTGGTACCCTGTACTTACTACCCTAATTCATGCAGGTACCCTGTACCTGATAGCCTAATACTGTCCTGTACAAAATCACTGAACACTGGCAAGAGAATTTTGACATCTGGTTCCATGCTTATAAAACTTTTTAGTTGAGTCTTGAGTTTGTTCTCAAGTTTTTGATTGGTCTTTGGCTCAAATCTGACCAATCAAAAGCTTGAGAACAAACTCAGACTCAACTAAAAAGCTTTATAAGCATGTACCCTGTTCTTACTCTTTATGTAGACATTTCCAGAGCTGTAGATACTGATCTACCTAAATCTCTTTTTTTCTGCTTAATGTTTATTTGTTAGAACTCAATAGAATCACCCTGTACATGTGTGTCTAATAAATACCAATACAATAAGGTCTGGCAGATATATAGTACTTACAATACTGTATTTCCATCATTTTCTTTAACCCTTTCCCTGTTGGATATTCATGTAATGAATAATAATCTCATGAATATTTATAAGCTGAAGTTTTATAATGGTACATGTACACAGATTTTTATTCATCCTGCAAGAAACTGTAAAATCACATATATATAATTCCATAAGCAAACAGAGCAGACCCGACCAGACAGCTTCCTACAGGTGCTGTCTGATCTGGGTCTACTCTGTTTGCAAAAGCTCGAAAAGACATTTATATGAGGGAAAGGGTTAACATGAAAAATACTGGGAAAGTTTTAATTTATAGAAATTGTCAGCTAATTCATTTTCAAAGTTTTTCATTTCTTTTCAAAGACATACCCAGAGAGTCAATCAGTTTGGATTTTAACCCTTACTCACAAATGTCCTTTGCAGACAGTGTAGACCCAGATGAGAGGGCTCCTAGAGAAGCCCTCTCATAAGGGTCTGCACTGTGTGTCGTGTTACACTTTTCTTTAGAAAAAACCCTAAATATTTACCATGAGCTTGACCTGTTTGGTAAGTACTGTGAAAGCCCTCTTATGCAACCAACAAAAAGAGATCCAAATCTAGACCTTAATGGCAAGTTGTAGCTTAATGCAGGACAAAGGTTATGGAGAAAGCTCCCACAGGAGTTTTCTGCAATACTTTCATCCAGCATTAAGCAACCACCTGCTTTTAAAACCATCTGTGTTCATCTCATTAAGTGATAACTTAGAGGGGTTTTACTGTATGGATTAAGTAAAACTGTGAAAACATAATCAACAGTTTGGACCTTGGCAAGACACTGGGTTATATGGCGGCTCGTTCATCTGTATCAAAACTGATAGCAAAAATCATGTTACAGTAATACCCCTTTAAACCGGACATTAAATTTTAATAGTACAAATATTGGTCATGGGGACAGGTGGCAGCTTAATGCAGGGTGAAAGTCATGCAGAAAGCTTTCTGCACGGCTTTCACTCTGCATTAAGCAGCCATCTGCCTAAAAGTATCTGAATTCTTCTCTACTAGAATTCGGGTTTAGAAGGGTTTTACTGTACTTGTTCCTAAACCTGCTAATAGTTCATAACCTCATAGACATTGTCTATGACTAAGAGGAAGCAACAACTGGCATAAGGTTCTGATGAAAAAACCTACACCAGACCTTGAAAAATATTCATAAATACAGTTATACACAAAAAATATAATATTTTATAAAATAAGTAAATTTTGGCATATCAACCTTCTGTTATCACATCAGAAGACTTGGTCCTTGGAAATAGCAGCACATTTCAATATTACTTGTTTCTCCAACCTTCTGCATCAACAATCTTTATTTAACCTTTACTCCATAAAATAAATACACTTTTCAAACAGATAAGACCCAGATCAGAAGGCTCCTAAAGGAGCCGTCTGACCAAGGTCTGCTGTTTGCATATGGAATACAGATCTGATTCTACAGTTTCTGCCGTAGCCAATAATTCCTCTGTCCATGCAATGTACTACGATAAAGAAATTAATTTAATTAATATTCATGATGTCATCAGTTCTTACATAAATATTCACGGAGTAAAGGTTTAAACATCATTATACAGTTGAGCCTGTCTTAAGCGACCTTAGTTGGACACAGGAATCTTAAAAAGTAGTTGGTTGCTTAATGCAGTGCAAGAGTAATGCAGAAAGCTCCTATAGGAGCTTTCTGCATTACTTTTGACCTGCATTAAGCTACCAACTGCCTTACAGACCCTTAATTAGATCTCCTTTTAATGGTCCCTTAAGACAATTCTACTGTACTGAAATATATTAGAACCTCTCTAAAATTACCACTTAATCCTTTCCTTTTCATGCCCTTTGCGAGTAGACTCGGATCAGACAGTTCCTGTAGAAGCAGTCTGATCATGGTCTGCTCTGTTTGCTTATGAAATTATAATAGATCTGACTACAGTATCTAACATTACCAAAACATCATGTATACATATGCTATTATAAAAGTTCAGCTAATAAATATTCAAAATGTCATTATTTCTTACACGAGTATACAACAGGGAAAGGGTTAATGTACAGACATGTATCTGTAAAGTAGGTGCCTGTTTAACCAATTACTTGATGAATATCCATGTAATTTTTTATACATCTAAAACTGCATATGATCACAGGAATATTTGATTGTGGCAGAAACTGTAGAATCAGACCTAAGGGGCCTACTTTTCCATAAACAAAGAGAGCAGACCCTGATCAGATTGAACAGGGGTCATGATCTGGGTCCATTCTATTTGTAAAGGTGTCTGTCTGTACTGAGTCAAGGATTAAAGCAGGCAAAAAGAAATGCAAAAAGCACCTATGTGAGAATTTTGCATTATTTTCATGCTGCATTAAGCTACAACCTGCACTAACCCTTTCCTTGTTGAATAATCATGTATGAAATATGACATCATGAATATTTATAAGCTTAATTTTTATAGTAGTATATGTACACAGGATTTCTATTTCAGGAATGATATAATCTGTAGTGTCAGATCTGTTATAATTTCATAAGCAAACAGAGGAGCCCCTGATCAGATGTCTATATAAGGGCTGTCTGATCTGGGTCTACTCTGTTTGCAAAGGTGTGGACAAGCGTTTATATGAAGGAAAGGTTTAACACCCATAATTAGACTTCTTCTGCAAGTTTAGAGAGGTTTTACTGTACGAGATAATGATATATTTCCAACATGCTATGTCAAGGACTAAAGTGACTTTTAGTAGACTAAGAACTATGTCACATAGTTGCACCAAATATTCTGTAAATGCTGAACAATAATGGTGATTTGGTTTCAATTACCTCTGCGGCTTAACCATTTCCTTCATCCTTTCCCTCTTCTATGTTTATTCCGAATTTCTATACCTACTGAATATTCATGGACAAATTGTTATAACGAAATATGAAAGGTGGAAAATTGTAGCCATTTCCGAAAGTAAAGAACCAGATCTTTCAAATTCCTTCAGCTAACAGAGCACACTCTGATCAGACGACTCCTATAAAAGCCATCTGATCTTGGTCTACTCTTTTTACAAATGTGTGAAAACACGTTTATATGAAGGAAAGGTTTAAATTAATACAAACACCTTTTCACGAGTTTTAAACAGAGTAGACCCAGATGAGATGGCTCCTTTAGGATCTTTCTTATCAGGGTCTGCCCTGCTTGCTTATAAAATTATAATGGATCTGACTCCACAGTTTCTACATTTACCAAAATATCCTGTGTCTATATTGCCAATATAAAAAATCAGTTAATAAATAGTCAAGATGTCATTAATTCTAATATTGATATTCAACAGGGAAAATGTTAACCTATCCCTAATGAATATTCATTGACTTAATTTTTGTAAAATAATTTTTTTAAGGGAATTATTGGCGTAGATAAAAACTGTAGGATCAGATCTATATAATTCCGTAAACAAACATAAGCAGATCCTAATCATATAGGAGCTCTCTGATGTGGGTCTAGTATTTGCAAAGGCTGTACTATGAGGGAGAGGGTTAAGGGGTCTAGTATTGGCCAGCAGACCAGAAACAATACCATAGAGGGTTAGTATCAAACCACATACATGCAGTTCATTTACGTCATTGAATTTGTAAATGAACCGATACATGAAAAAATCTGTATAGTGACATCACACACTCATAAACACCAAAAATTTGTGAGTAAACATACAGAAATAATATACAATGTAATAAGTTAACGAGGTTTAAATCATCGATCCCCCTGATATTGTAGAACCTCAAATATGTTTCATATCCTTCAAATTGAAAATATCTTTTACAATGATAACAATATGTGTTTGTGAAACACTATGCCCCCAATATGACCTTTGACCCTGAAGGATGACATTGACCTTCACATGTTACCCATTAGAATGTGCAGCTTCATGAGATACACATACATGCCACTATCAAGTCTCTACCTCTACTGGTTCAAAAGTTATGGCCAATGTTAAAGTCAGTGATTTGACCTAATTATATTTGACCTCTGACCTTGAAGGATGACCTTGACCTTGACATGTCACCTTTCAAAATGTGCAGCTTTATGAGATACATACCCATGCCAAATATCAAGTTTCTATCTGTACTGGGTCAAAAGTCATGACCAATGTTAAAGTTGGTGACAAACAAACAAACAAACAGACAGACAGGGCAAAAACAATATGCTCCCCAGATCTTATCTGGGGGGCATAACAAGTCCCAAAATAAAATTAACCTAAGAAGTCGAAGAAGAAAAACTAGAAGCAGCACTTTGATCAGGATCTACACTATTTGTGACTCTTTCAGTCAACTTTAACCCTTTTCCTCATATTAACCCTTTTCCCCCACCTCTGCAAACAGAGTAGACCCAGTTCAGATGACTCCTCTATTCATGATGTCATTATTTCTTACATGAATATTCAACAAGGAAATGGTTAAAGTGATCAAACTGGTGCTAAATGTATTTATTCAGTTTACAACCAGTGGAGAGGGGAGACTCTGTGTCTGAATACTTGGGGTAAATACACTATAGTAAACTGAGGTACAATGTGTAGGCCTAGAATCAATAGATAAATGGAAGAAGGGGAAATAAGTAGAGAAATGTCTGATGTACTGATGGTGACATAAGAATGAGTGGGGTGACTGTATTACCGTAGAAAATTACTACTTTATCCAATTCCCTCATATAAAAGCTTTTTCACAACAGAGTAGAGCCAGATCAGATGACTACTGTAGGAGACGTCTGACCAGGGTGTGTACTTTTTGCTTATGAAATTATAAAGATCTGATCGAACAGTTTTAATCTCAGCCAAAATTTCCTTTGTAAGGGTTACCTTATAAAAATTAAGTTTATGAATATTCATGAATTGATCAATTCATGCATAAATGTTCCATTAGGGAAAGGGTTAACATTTTACTGACTTTTGTTTGCACGACAAGATGTTCTCTCTTTCTCTTCCATACACTCTTTTGACAGTACTGATTAGACAGGTGACTCTCATGAGTACCAGCAAGATAGTGCTTCACTAAGAAATAAGATATCTCGATTGAACTAATACACCTCTGGAGCTCTGTAAGCTGTAGTGATTTTCCAGATAAGATGAGTAAATTAAAACATTTTCAAGAATAACTTACTTATTTGTCCACCAAACCCTATGCTGTGACCACTCTTTAGAACTGTGTCTTCGAGATGATTCTAAAGAGTGGTCACAGCATATGGTTTGGTTCAGAAAAGATGATTTTAGTATTTGAGTATGCACCTTTATCTGTTGCTCTGACTTAAATGCCAATTGTTTCATCACCTTTGGCCATATTTGTACAACAAGATAATTGCTTCACTATGCTTTGCTATTAAACAATTTCAACAGCGACAGTACAATGCGTCATCATAGGGATTTCAGATTACTCTTCACAACTTGAAAACTATTCACTGAACTTTAGCACAATGACTAAATCATCTACGCCATATGATAATATTGATTTTGAATTACAAATTTACTAGTTTTCATCCTTGATTTTAGAATCAAAATTGTGTCCATATGACACAGATGCCCACTGCCACATTTGTCACAAATCTGCAAAACAGATTGTCTTATCTAAGGACTATAAATCTATTGTTCCTGGTTCCATATGAAAACTCAAACCATGGTGCAAATAAAAATTTGAATAAAGTTTGATTTCTGTAGTTCTATTAGTTAAGGAGCAGTGTATGCAAAATGATTTTTCGGATATACTAACAGCTAGCCATGCAGATGAACAAATCTAAAAACTGCCCAATAACAATGATAATAGGTGCTTAAGATAAAATATTTGGCTCCTGGTCAAAGGCTGTGTACTGTTTCCAACCTACATCCATTTTCAACAGAAATCAAAAGTTCCCCCACTGCACTCTAAAAGGTGTTAACCCTTTCCCTGTTGAATATTCATGTAAGAAGTATTGATATCATAAATATTGTCAGCTAAATTTTTTATTACGGTACATGTACACAGAAATTTTTAATATTGGTAGATATATTGGTGTCGTCAGATCTATCATGTCATAAGCAAATGGAGCAGACCCTGATCAGATGACTCCTACAGCAGCCATCTGATCTGGGTCTATTCTGTTTGCAAAGTTGTGTATATGAGGGAAAGAGTTAATATATAGATGTAAATATGTTTATCACCATAAATAACGGGAGAAAAATATAGAACTTTGTTTGGAGTAGTGCTACAATAAACTGACACGGATACAGCACAGATTTCTCCAAATCTGTACAGAAATTAGAGGACCGCCTCTCGGCAGGTTCAGAATTAAAGTTGCAGCAAAAATATTGTAATACCGGTAGTCTAAAAATTAGTATTTTCTTGCTATGGCTATACTACATCAGTCTAATTTTTAACCCTTTCCCTGTTCTATATTTAGTCTAAATTTCTATACCTACTGAA
The DNA here is from genome assembly GCA_963576725.1 of Azorinus chamasolen. Classification (NCBI taxonomy): domain Eukaryota; kingdom Metazoa; phylum Mollusca; class Bivalvia; order Cardiida; family Solecurtidae; genus Azorinus; species Azorinus chamasolen. Next base: position 12,892,085 of record OY755244.1, on the reverse strand, counting down.
AATTCATGAAGAAAAGAGTTATAATGAAATGTGGAAGGTGGAATATTGTAGCCATTTTAGAAAGTAAAGAAACAGATCTGATCAGATGGTTCCCATAGGAGCCGTTTGATATGGGTTTACTCTGTTTGCAAAGCATGAAAACAAGTTTATATGAAGGATAGGGTTAAGCAAAAGTGTAACTGAAAGGAGTATGACATCTTCCTTGGTTGTAAATTGACTTTCATTCAAGTGTGATGAATCAGATTATAACTATATATCTAGCCATCTGAATTAGGCTTTGTAATTTGTAAATATGACAAGAGATTTAAACATTCACAAAAATAAATACAGCTCAAATCTCTTTTTACAACCCAAACCAAAACAGCCTTTCTCTGTGTATTCAAGCCTCTTCCTTCTCTGATAAGCACACAGCAGTGTTATTATGTTTGTTGTCTTGATCTTGATCTTGATCTCTGTGTCAGCTGATCAACCTTTCAGTACCATCAGGATGTCGGTGTCGCATATCACCATCTTCATCCGTCAAGATTATGTCAGAGTCTCCATCCTCTGCCCGCTCAATGCGGCTGTACAGCCGTGCTGTGTCCTCTGTTCTGTTGTATTTGACAGTATGGTCATTGTCACTTACATAAATTGTCTTTGTATTTTTTGTCCTCCTCTTCAAGAAGTTATCCACCACCCAAAATATGAATGCCTGCAAATAGACAGTTTGAAAAGATTAATGTAACATTTACCCCTTCCTTCATACAACAAAGGTCCTGATAAGATGTGTAAGTGGAAACATTTTCAAGAAAAACTTCTTAATTTGGCCACCGAACCCTATGTTGTAATCACCTTTTAGAATCGTCTCGAAGAGATTATTCTACAGAGTGGTCACAACACAGGGTTTGATGGAGAAATGACGATTTTAGTATGCACCTTTATCTGTAGCTCTGTTCATACCGATCCTTTGTCATGTCTTTGCAAACACAGTAGACCCAGACATCTGATCAGGTTTGGCTCTGTTTATGAAATTAGAATAGATCTGACCCCACAGTTTATACCGACTCCAAGAAACCATGTGAACATATTGCATTACAAAAAATCAGCTAAGAAATATTCATGATGTCATTATTTCTAACATGAATATTCAACAGGGAAAGGGTTAAGCTGCCAAATTGACACAAAACACACCAATCACACTGTCTGATTGGTCAAATTTCAATAGGTAAAGAGCGATAACAATGTGAATTTAAGCCATTCAAAAGCTAAAAATCTCCAGTTTGAGAACAGGTACTGGATATCTTCCATGTCTTTCCCTCAGAACATTTTGAGCCTCTGGGTCTACTCTGTATGCAAATATAGTAAAATAGTGATAATCCGAGAACTGAGAAAATGCTCGGATTACTACTACCCTCGGATTATCCATGAAATCATACTTTGTGGATTAAACGTTTCATATCTATGGTATAGTGTATGCATGTACATGTGCTTTTTGCCAACAGAATGCAAACAGTAAATTGATATGTTTGCGTATTTTAAGACAAAATTCTCTACAATTCTGCTACGAGAGATAAACAATCTCTATAGAGTATTTCAGACGAACAAACCGCGTGTTCCGATTATTAATTAATTCGCCCTGATTTTTCCATATCACGAAACATCACGGGAGCAAAGCGATGTTATTTGTTAACATCCACAAGTAAATGAAATGTCAACGAACAGAAAATTAGGCAAACTTAAATCCATAAGTATAAGGTTATAAGCTACAACTGTTCTATGTCTAATAGTTTTGAATTTTGTGTTTATTGTGAAGGGTCGGTTGAACAGACCCGTACAAACTAGATCTACATTGAAACTTCGGTTGCAGCTGTGAATGGTGTTTACCGTTATCACTTATATATCACTTATATAAATATAAGTAAAGAACCGATGCATTATATATATAATTATGCATTGTACATGTTGAACTCACAATTCCCACCTACCTACGTGTACACTGTTGGACCAGGTCTGGTGTTATTCTAACGCAGTTGCAAAACAAATACAGCACCACCTCTAATTGTTGTGATACCTCCTAATGTACATAGAGGTAAATTTAAAGGTGACCGGGTCATTAATGTGAGATCTATTTTATGTCTACAGACTATTAGTACAGGAGCCGTTGCTTATATATCAAAAGTAACACAGAAATAGGGGTGTTGCGATAAACTGGTATACCGATATATTGCAATATTTAGCTGTGCAATAAAATATCGCGATATTGAAATTACATACCGGTATTTGACAGTATTCAAGCACTGGTAGTGTTTCTTATTTGATTTACTATCTAACTCTTACTCTTACGTGAAAAACACGTTGAAATATTGATTAAACATAATTTTACATAATAGACAACAATTGCCGAGTCATTGGCGTATGAGTCTTGGATATTTTCAGTGGTCTAGTATAAAAGCTCTTCCCTTTCTATGAAAATCAGTCGGGAATATCGAGTGATGTATTGAGGTTAAAATATACATGTTAGTGCATATAAATGTATACTAATTTTAATGGAAATGAGATTTTTAAAGTAAAATCTGTTTTAGTTAGAAATACTACCTGCTGTGAAATAAGCTTAGGTGATTTGATTTAACCTTATGACCGGAATAAAAAAGTACCACATATACCGTATGGCCCGCCCGTTAGCCATACCTCATTATAAATGCTCCCAGCATTCCACAATTAAGATCATTGGTTATTTGCTCCCAAAAACAACAATTAATTGCGGGGTGGGAGGAGGGCAATCCCTTTCACAGCAGGTAAGTATTTCTAACTAAAACAGATTTTACTTTAAAAATCTCATTTTAGTAGCAAAATACATTACCTGCTGTGAAATATGCTGACTTTGTCGCAAAGGTGGGAAGGTATACTCACCAGAACAACACCAAGACTCGGCTGTAGAAATTTCTCCAAATCATAGTTTCAGGAGAAAATTTTCTTAGATATACTGCTTTCATAAACTAGTAACCGTAATTGGTCGCACCGTAGGCCAAGAACACGGAATGAAAGCCAAGGAGTTAAACAACTCGTTGAGAGGCCACGAGAGGACCTAGAGAGAGCAGATTGCTCTGAAGAGTCGCAAAAGAGCGCAGATAAAAGGAAGAAAAAGTAGAGCTATTCTTCCAAGAAGCAGCCCTGAGAATCTCATCCAAGGGCGCATGATTAATGAAAGCCCAGGAAGTAGACAGGGCTCTGAGCTCATGTGGCCTGATCTGTAAAAAGCCGAGATCTGGATCAGATAGGTCAGAGTAAGCCAATTTGATGGCAGAAGCAATCCAGCGAGAAATAGACGCTGCTGAGATTTCTCTATGACCTTTAATAGGGATAAAAAGCCTTTTCCTATTTCCCCTCAGGAACTGAACTCTCTTAAGATAGAACTTAAGGGCTCTGACAGGACAGAGGGTTCGATCAGGGTCCGAATGATCCAAATCTTTCGAGAGACTGGGTACAACAAACGGATCTGAAGCAACTGACGGAAGCTGGGTTTTAGCTAAAAAACCAGGCTGACACATTAAGGAAACTGACCCGTCAGAATTCCAGCGAAGAAAACCTTCTTCTACAGATAAGGCATGAATTTCGCTTCTGCGTTTAGCCGCAGCAAAAGTGAGGAGAAACACAGTCTTCCACGTGACATGAGTCAAGGTTGCTTTATCTAATGGCTCATAGGGCGCTTTAGTAAGTGACCAGAGAACACACGACAGATCCCACTTAGGCAAAAGAGAGCGAGAAACCGGTCTCTGAAGCTCCAAGGCTCGAACCAATTCAGAAAGGATCGGGTGAGAACCGATGTCCTTAATATCTCTGAAACTAAGGGTATGAGATAACATAGCTCTATACCCTTTAATAGTGCTGACAGCTAGATTCTTCTCTAGAAAGAGGAAAACTAGAAAGTCGGCAATGTCTTGGATAGTGGGACAGATTGGATTAATTTGTTTTGAACGACACCAATCCGAAAAGATTCTCCACTTGGCATTGTAAACAATGGAAGTGGAGGATCGTCTGGCCTTGGCGACGAGGCTGGCAACCGGCTGAGAAAACTTTCTCTTTCGGAGACCCGTCCTGATAACGGCCAGACTTGAAGGTGGAAGATAGCGGGGTCCCTGTGGAGAACCCCGCCCTTCTGAGAGAGTAGATCCCGACTGGGCGGGATCGACCGTGGAGACTAGAATAGGAGACTGAGAAGATCGTTGAACCAGGCTCGCTGAGGCCACAGGGGGGCGATCAGGAGGATCCTGCAATCCGACAGAGCGATCTTCCGGAGAACCGTGGGGATCAGAATGAACGGGGGAAAAGCATACCCGAACAGTCGGTCCCACGGAAAAGACAGAGCATCGACCGCCCAAGCTGCTGGATCCATGATTGGAGACACATACAGCGGGAGTCGATGATTGAACATGGTGGCAAAGAGATCCACTGACGGAAACCCGAACATGTGAAAGATCTGAGCCACTACGGTTTTGTGGAGGGTCCACTCGGCAGGTAGTACTTGACGTCTGCGAGAGAGGCCGTCCGCCAAGACATTCAGTCTGCCCGGCAGATGCTTGGCGAGCAGAGTGATCTGTCTGTTGTAACAAAACAAGAGTAGATCCCTCGTGCCCTTGAAGAGGGAGAGGGAGTGTGTCCCCCCTTGCCTCTTGATGTAAGACACAACTGTTGTGTTGTCTGTCTGTACTAACACACAAAGGTTGCGAACCTTCATCTCGAAGAATTCCAAGGCTTTCAGAACAGCCAGGAGTTCGAGATTGTTGATATGGAGCTGGGACTCGGCATTCGACCAAAGGCCTGAAGTCATGAGTCCGAGAGGCTCCAAATGGGCTCCCCAGCCCTGATTGCTGGCATCCGAGATCAGAAAAAGATCTGGATCCGGAGGAGCAATCGGCACTCCTTGAAGGAAGCGATCCTTCACCTTCCACCACTGAAGAGCAGTGTGGAAAATAGGTAGGAGTGGAAGAGAAATGGACAGAGCGTCTAGACGAGGACGCCATTGTGTCAGCAGGTAAAACTGGAGCGGGCGTAAATGAAGCCTGCCTAGAGACACAAAATCTGCTGCGGAATTGAGAACTCCCAGTAGAGACAGAAGAGAGCGAGCAGAGCAGCGATCCTTCTGACTGAACAGAGAAAGCAGGTGTAGGGTATTCTCTACACGTTGAAGAGAAATCCTGACTAAGCTGGAGTTCGTCAGAAAATTTAATCCCACGAAGACAGTCTTGAGACGGGATCAGATCTGATTTTTCCGCATTCAATACGAGACCCAACTGAGAGACAATTTTCCAACTGAAGTGGAGATTGCGAAGGATGGTCTGACGATTGAGAAGGTGTAACAGCCAATCGTCGAAGTATTGAATAAGAACAACTCCGCTCTGGCGGAGAAAGGCCGCTACGGTCCCCATGAGTTTTGTGAAGACTCTGGGTGCCGTAGAAAGGCCGAAAGGCAGGGCCCGGAATTGATAGACAGCGCCCCTGTGGCAAAAGCGAAGGAGATGTCTGTCTGAAGGATGAATAGGTACGTGAAAGTAAGCATCCGACAGATCCAGGGAGACGGCCCATTGGTTTGGTTTGATTGCCAACCGAATGGTAGCTACCGTCTCCATCTTGAAAGAATCGATCTTTAAGAACCGATTTAGGGTTGAAAGATCGATGATGGGCCGAAACATGCCGTTTTTCTTTGGAACGAGAAACAGGCGGCTGTAAAATCCCGGTGTGTTCTCGTTCCGAACCCTTTCTACCGCCCCTTTTTGCAGAAGTGACATAACTGCATTCTGCATATGAGGGTGATCCGACGAGAGATGCAAGGGGACCCTGGAAAGAGGGGGCTGCCGATCCAGCGGGATACGATAGCCCGATTCCACTATGGACAGAGTCCAGGGGTCCTGAGTAATGTTGCGCCAGGCTGTGGCAAAGTGCAGGAGCCTGGCGCCCACAGGCAAAAGGGGTCGGATCAGAGGGGGGGGGTAGAAAGGGCGAGTCCCTAGGCCTGGTGCCTAGAACGACCAGACCCTCTCGAGAAAGGGCGAGAGGGCCGGTTCTGTCCCTGTGCTGGGCCTCTATTCTGAGGAGGGACAGGAGCAGGGCCTAGGCGGGCCCTAACCGGGCCCCGCTGGCGGGGAGCAGGAGCTGGCTGAGCCGACTGCTTCCTGCCCGACTGTTTGGAGGATTTTGGCTTAGGCACCCTAGGAATCCGCCAATTGGGAGGACCACTCGAAGCAGGAGCTTGAAGTGTGGTCCCATCCGCCTTCTCCTTCTCTCTGATGAGACCGCCAAAAAGGGGCTCAGATGAGAAAGGAAGAGATCTGAGTTCGTCTTTAGAAGTGTCCTGGAGTCTGGAAGCAGACTGAAGGAAAGCATCCCTTCTGCAGCGGAGCATCTCGGCTGCAGAGGCGAGACCTAGACGCAGAGAAAGTTGAGAGGAGAGACCCAATTGAAAGGCCAGACGCCGGGTTCTCTCTTGTGAAGGGGTGTCGGACAGGAGCTCCTCAGAGAGGGCAACCGACAAAAGATCCACGTTGGATGCTACCTCCATCTGTTGTCTCTGACGTAATTCCCAACGCTCAAGCATACTCATAGAGAGCGAGGGTTGAGAGGTAGGTCTAATACCAACCCTGGGACTATCAGAATCCAGAAGAGGAATTCGGTCAAAGAGTCCCGGGTGATTATCTACTGAAGCTGGAAGCCTCAGGGAAGAAGGAGGTACTAAGGAGCGCATAACCTTAGTAGAAACTGACCAACCTGCCTTCGGCCTAGAACGGAAGTCCGTGTCAATGTCAGGAAGGCAGGTGGCTAGACCCCGGCAAGGAGGGAGGGCAGGTCGAGATTTATTCGGACCAACCGTTTCACCTCTCTGTGTCTGAAGGAAAAGGATCGAAGAAACTACTCCACTGTGGCACATAGGCTGGGGTCCAGGGCAGACAGAGGGCGGAAGGATGGCAAAGCAGTCCTCACAGGCCTTGTCAATAGAATTAGAATGACTTTCGGGCTCTTCAAGAGAAGATGAGAGGGAGTCTTCTAATTCAGAATTACCCTGGGTACCCAATTCCTGAAAGAAAGGGTCCTCTGGGTTAGCAAGGATGGATAAAACATCATCCTGATCCTGGTCTGGCCTGGTGGCCGTAGCCGTAGGCGGGACTCTAGGGACCGGAGGACCCGACACAGTAGCTTGCAAGGCAACTGGAACAGGAGGGTCCAAAGAATAATTCCCCGTTGAATAGACCCTAGGGTCATAGAAGAAGGGGGACCGGCTCAAGAGGGGATCAGAAGTCTGGTTAAAAGACGTCCCCTGCTTATCAGAGATCTGCGTCTGGATAGGTTGATCCTGTTGGACACGAGATCCCTGATGAGGGCGGGAGCGAGCCGGGGGAGAGTCATAGGACGAAGACCTATGCCTCTTATGGCGCCGATGTCTAGTTTTAGAACTAGATCGGCGCCTGTGTCGAGAGCGTCGCGAACGGCGACTGTCGTCCGAAGAAAAAGAGGAACTGCGCCGACGTCTGTGACGATAGGCAGAGTCCGAGGACGAAGAAGAAGAAGAATACCGACGCTGTTTACGTGCCCTAGAGGGTCTAATAGGCGAAGGAGATTCTGCTCGGCAACTCAGCTCAGCAGAGCTAAGAGTGTAGTCAGGAACAAAATTCGAAGAAGTTTGTTCAATAGACAAGATCGGGTGTGTTGTTTCATAAGTGGCAGGCACACTCGAAATGGATCCAAAGGAATTAAGTGTATTCACGGAGGAAACATCCGAGGAACAACTTACCGTAACACCGGTTGCCTTTGTCTGACCAGTGTAAAACACTGGGGAAGAATTTACTATAGCACCGGTTGTAGCATGCGTGGCTGACCTAGTTATACTGGTTGACCTAACGCTGGTTGACCTAGTTAGGCCAGGCGTTGAAATGCTACTATGCACTGGGTTCGCGATTGCCGGTTGACCTGGAGCGAGAGTGCATTTTTCAGAAACAGGTGTGGTTGACCTAGATAGGTGGTTGACCTGTTTAGCTAGCACCGAATACCCAGAGGTATTAGCCGGAGAAGCTATATACCCGGATCCAGTCAGAGCGGTGGCAAGCACCAGATGACCTGGAAGAGGTCGACCAGGTAAACCTGGCGAGACCCCGCCGGGTGAAGCCAAGTGAAAGGCACCGGATGGTGACGTCACTGGTAGAGGGATATTCCCTGGTCGGAATAGGGACCCTCGTCCCGGGACCGAAGTCGGGACTTTCAAGGCAGCTAGTTGATGGATGGGCTGTGTCATAGACACAGACGAGCCGCTGGAAGAAGAAACATTCTTTTTGGGTTTCTTAGGTTTGCGTGAAAATTCACTGTCCGACCCGGCGGGGGTAGACGAACGCCGAGCTTGAGAGCCTCGACGAGAGGCTAACCCCCAGGTCTCAGAAGACCAGGCAGTGGAGAACTGACAAGGGTCCTCTGCAGAGCACCCGCAGCAGGAGAAACACACAGAGGAGTGCGTATCCCAGTCTGCGGTAAAGTGTCCGCAGGAAGCTTTGTGCCGAGATGCCATGTGAGGGCACAAGGGAGACCGATAACACAGGTACAAAGAAAAAAAAACACAAAGGTATATGCAGTATAATCTGTATATAAAGTTTTATGGTAGGATACAGGATCCGGTAAGGAAGTTGCAGGCAAGGACTTAAGAAGTCGAATAGACCCAGACAGCTAGTAAGGTGTAAAACTCGGGAGGCTAATAAACGCTGACGTTAATGGCCGACCGGAAATAACCAATGATCTTAATTGTGGAATGCTGGGAGCATTTATAATGAGGTATGGCTAACGGGCGGGCCATACGGTATATGCAGTACTTTTTTATTCCGGTCATAAGGTTAAATCAAATAACCTAAGCATATTTCACAGCAGGTAATGTATTTTGCTACTAAAATATGTAACACTGTTAAAACGTATTTGATAAACTATAGCTTAGCCAGTTTCTCCATTTTCAGTGATAACTTTATCCAGTTTCGATCTAGTCAGATTATTATACTGAACCCAACCGGTGTTGACATACATAGTGTACATAGACACCGGCATCCTTAGTAAAGACAGACAAATTTATTCCAAACAAAAAAGCAAAAAGTGATATTTGGGATCACTTTTTAAGTAAAGTTAACATTAATTCCCTACAGCCATTAGCAAATGTGGCCATTTGCAAGCACTTGATGAAATGGTAAAAATCAAGGGTGGGACTTCGAATCTCTGTTCGCACATGACAAATCATAATCCTTCGAAGATGAAATGGGTTAACCTTTATTCAGTTATATCATACAAATTATAGGGATACAGTTACAGTATATCTACACAGACGTGTTTTATAATGACAATAAATGTATTATTATAATCAGCAAGATTCTAAATAAAGAGTGAATATTTCTCTACAAAAACTGTCATCCTTTATCAGATTTTTTTCTCATTGAACCTAACAAATAATGAAAAGTTCTTTAGAAGGAGAAATTAAGAATTTAACACTTGGCAGTTTCATTTCTAGATTACAAATCTACATGGAAAGTTGATTTTTGTTAGTGTACTCCATTCACACCTAAAAGGAAAATGTTTTAGAGATGATTGAAGAACCTTTTCTTATACAAATTGTTATACAAGCATAGGAACTTGAAAAGGCAATATATCGCAATATATATCGCGATAAAATAAAATATATTGCAAGACAAGAGTGTTCGGAGGAACACATGTGTCAACTGCTCACATCTGACACAAAAACAAGAAAGTGTGACGGACAGACAGACAGACAGACGGACGGACAGACAGATAGACGACGTAAAAGTGATCCCTAAGTGACACACTGCCTCTCGGCAGGTGACACAAAAACGAGATACGATTTACAGATATCGTGACACCCCTACACAGAAAGTCCCAATATTGGGGATTTTCTGCATATAGTTTAGTGCTGCATTAAGCACTCATTTGCTTTTAAACACAACTAAACTTGTTTATTGGGTTGATGTTATATACATGTATTATGTTTCTGATATCACCAAAATTATTTTAAGAAAAACTTCGATTTATTCATTACAATCGTTCTTGGGACAACTTGTTCATAAACACAACTTACTTTCATTTGTGTACTCTAAATGGTGATACCGAGCTACTTTCGGTTTTAACGATATCCCAGCAGGATCATTAATATAAGGGATTTTCTGCATATAGTTTAGTGCTGCATTAAGCACTCATTTGCTTTTAAACACAACTAAACTGAAGTTATATATTATTTAGTGCTGGATAGCGTAGTGGAAGTCTACGTCGGAAAGGGGAGATAACTATAGCAAAATAAATTTTAGGATTACCTGCCCTTGTGAAATGGGCCCCCGGGCCCCCCCCCCACCCCCCCCCCCTTATAATAGTTAAGATGCATACCAAATTTGAACTAAATATCTTGGACAGTTTCTGAGACATGGACCTTAACATAAACCTTAACCAGCAATGAAAGTCGAAAAAGGGGCATAACTATGGCAAAGTTAATTTTAGGGTTACCTGCCCTTGTGAAATGGGTTCCCCTTGTGATAGTAAATATGCATACCAAATTTTAACCAAATATCTTTGATGGTTTTTGAGAAATGGACCTTAACAAAAAGGTTAACCAACGCCGACGCCGACGTCGACCAGAGGGTCATGACAATAGCTCCACTTTTTCAAAAAGTGGAGCTAAAAATGAAGGAAACCCTCGATCATTCTTTGGCCAAATTGTTCATATTTTTTTAACATTCGGCATGTTCGTCCATTATTATGCAAAGTAATACTGGTCGCAGAAATTGTATCTATTGCTTAGATGACAAATCCTTCGGACGGACTGTTTGAACAACACATCGATTTTGCGTGTGGAACGGTCGAATGATTTTATTTGTTGGCGATAGTACTTGCTGTTATGCAACATTGTCATGAAATTTAGATGATAGGAGTGACATATCAAGACTACACAAAGCTGTATGCACTTTGACAGATAACAGATTAACCCATCGCTTGCTGAATTTTAAAATACATTTCTCCTTCTTTACCCATGCCCTATTGTATAATTACAGTCCACTCTCGTTATGGCGAACTCGCTTGACACGAATTTCTCGTTAACACGAAGTTTTTGTAAAGTCCCAACTTTTCTTCCTATATATTCTATATAAATTTAAGTTTTTAAGACGAGTTTGAACTGATCACGTTTTCGTTAAGTCGAAGTCATTTTCCGGCCCCAAAGCGTTTGTTTGCATGTAATTATCAGTGTTTGTATCGAAGTCACACCTCTCAGTCTGATTGAGTTCGAGGTGTGAATTGGACCTTTTGATCCGACCCTGGCAAAGTACGCCAGGTGATTGCGACATACGTAATTATAGTGTTTTGTGGGTAAACAATCACTGATGTCAGATAATTATTCAAACTGTGGAACAATGCCACATTGAGTGAACGTTATTTAGTAAAATGACACATTACCGTTCATTCGTCCTAAATGTCAATCATGACTACTGCAGTAAGAAAGATAACTCTCAAGCGTCCTCGCTTCCGGACGATTTTGTAGAGATTGGATAAAAAGTAAGGCCTGTTCCTTATTTTATTACCAGTACATGCAGTTCAACATTGAATTTAATTTGTCACTTGAGTAATAGCGAAACAGCTCACGGCGAAACATGTAAAATGGTGATTACATTTTTAAACGTCTGGTTTCCCGAATAAGGCTGTTCTCTTACATGTACCGGAAGTACGCGAATCGGCAACCAGCTAGTTCACGTGTGATTGCGTATTTCCGGTGCCAGTTGAGGAAAAGGGATTTCCCATAGAAATGGCGTAAACAAACGATACGCTTAAACGATGCGCTTTAAAAATCGCCAAACAAATGGCGATTAATTCAATGATAAAGGCAAAAGGGGTCTGAACATTGGACAGGGCCTTATAAATTAGGACATGGTGTCATTAAAGGAGGGTAGGAAAGACAGAAGTTTGTTCTCGCAGTAATGGATCAACACGCACATGTACAATTTTATATACACAGAGTGCGATTCTTTTACACAATGTGAAGACTAAACTGTACACGCACATTAGTATGCTTGTAATATGGCAGCTTGTTTAAGGTGAACGTAATGAAAGAAACTGGATTTTTTTTTTAAAATGGCATGTGATTTTTAAGTCGAACTCTCGATGAGTCGAAGTTTTTAACGGGTCCCTACGAACTCGACATAACGAGAGTCGACTGTACATATATCTTCACTGTGTACAAGTATTTCGCTGTGCAATCACTGCTGTGGAGTGCACTGGTTGCACAATCAACTTGTAAATAGTGCAGACCCTGATGAGACAGCTCCTGCAGGAGCTGTCTCATCTGGGTCTTCACTATTTACAGGTAGGTATATTGACGAGAATAGCAAGCAAAGGGTTAACATAATAATGGACAAATAACTCCGAACATTCCGAATCAATCGGAAGTACAAATGATTTGTCCCAAGACTGACTGGAATGAATATATCGAAGTTTGTTATCTTTTTTCTGAACATTTATTGCTCAACAAATGGGGAAAATAGAAGAAATTTTCCATTTGGAACGGGGCCATTTTCCGGACCTGCAGAAATGCTAGGATTAATAGGTCCCTTTTATTTACACGTCCATAATATTCTCACAACGGAATTTTCATGGGAATTTGTGTCAGAAAAGGTTTTTCATTAATTTTCTTTATTGTCGAAGAAAACTGCTTGCATGAAGCGTTTAATTTTACAAACCACCCCATCAATTTAATTTCAGATGTTGAAATACCCCCACCAATAGAATTTGAAAATTCCCATCCCCACCAACAGTATTAAAATTTCTTTTGCACCCCCCACCAACGTGATTTTAATAGGCCATCGTTCCGACCCACCCAGAGAGATTTTCCTGGAATAGCCCTTATTTATTTTTCTTTGTTTATTTTCTCAAAAGCAGTCACAGTAACAAACAGTTTGGATCCTGATGAAACGCCAATTAACTGTTTGCATAGGTAAGATTCGATATTGGCAGCGAAAGAGTTAATCCATTCCTACATAGGCTATTTTTAGACCCAACCTCTTTGAATAAATCTACCCAAAAGGAGCATTTACTGGAGAACAGGAAAATTGTAGAATTGTGTAGTTTTTAAACCATTGTGATAAATAGAGTGACATTTACAGAGGCGTAGAAAGGCGTCTGTATGGAGGAAAGGGTTAAAAAGCTGAGTAAAAGCCCAAAGAAACTAACTCACATTTACAACCAGGGGCACAATGAACATCACAATGATTAGTTCCACATCTGGGTTTGTCACTGGGGACAGTATTATTCGTTGCACCTGAAAATATACAACGTTTTGTTGTTGAAGAATGGTACATGTACACTGTCTTTAACCCACTCCTCTATGAATATCAATTTAAGAATAATTTATTACTGCAAGAATATTAATGGACTGATTTTCTATAATTACACATTAACAAGAAAAACATTTGGCTGTGATAGAACCTTCAGAATCAGACCTATATTATTCCATAAGCATACACAGATTTTGTTCAGGCAGCTCCTACAGGTGCAGTCTGATCTGGGTCAACTCTATTTGCAAAGGTGCCAAAACTTGTCTCTATGACAGAAGCTGATATTCGAAATTTACAGAAAAGAAAACTAGATCTGTATGCATACTCACTGTTTCTAATCAATAGAACTGATGAGCCCCGGCTATACAAACAAGAGGGCCAGAATGGCCCTGAAGCGCTCACCAGACAATCAGAGGAGAAGATTTTCAAAGTTTTCACTATATGTTTCTATTGAAAGCTGGTTACTCCTGGGGCAGGGCCAATTTTGACCACAGGAGCATAATTTATATAACATTTCTAGAGGACCTGAACATGAAGCTATGTGCCAAATATGAAAGGTATGAACCTTCCAGTTTCAGAGAAGATTTTCAATGTTTTTACTATATATTTCTATTGAAAACTGACCACCCCTCAGGTGGGGCCAATTTTAACCACAGGAGCATAATTTTAAACAAGGCCATACAAAGTTCTGACTAAAGGCAATCAACTGTTCTTCTGAACGGGTATGTGTACCCTAGCATTCCAAACCATTTGAATATTATTATAAATTATTACATAATAATTTCATATTCATAAGTTTAACTTAATAGTTTCAAGTAATACAATTTCATGCTAAAAAATATTTCATAATTTATTTAAAACCTTTAATTTGGCATTCTGGAGTCTTTAAATGATTTACCCTTCTTCTGAACTGCAGGGCAGGTTATAATAATATCATAATGCCAATCACTATTATCAATTAACCCTTCCCTCATATAAACGTGTTTTCACACATTAGAAAACAGAGTAGACCCAGATCAGATGCCTCCTATAGGAGCCATCTGATCAGGGCCTGCTCTGTCTGTTAATGGAATTTGATACATCTGTTCCTTAAGATTCTAAACTGGCTACAATGTTCCACCTACTATATTTCATTATAATTATTTTGTAGATGAATATTCAGTAGGTTGTGAAATTTGGAGAAAAAAATGGCTACAATGTTCCACCTTCCATACTTCATTTTTACTATTTTGTTCATGAATATGCAGTAGGCATTCAAATTAATAATAAACATAGAACAGGCAAAGGGTTAAGACAGAGCTCCAGCAACAGATACAGGTGACCTAAAAATAGCCACTGGCCATCTCACCCTAATGCTTGACTGGATGACCTATTTATGAGTAATGAGAAGATGCTTAAAAACGCAGTCAGCTATAAGTTTGCTAGAAAACTGTCCACCATTGGGTGTAGCCAATTTTGACCACAGGAGCATAATTTATATAACTTTTGTAGAGGACCTGAACATGATGCTATGTACCAAATATGAAAGCTGAGAACCTTCCTGTTTCAGAGGAGATGATATTCAAAGTTTTCACTATATGTTTCTATAGAAAACAATGCACCCCTGGGGCGGGGCCAATTTTGACCCCAGGGACATAATTTATATAACTTTTGTAGAGGACCTACAGATGATGCTATGTGCCAAAGATGAAAGCTGAGACCCCTGTAGATTCAGAGGAGAAGAATTTTAAAGGTTCAAATTGTTGACGACGGACGACGAACGACGCACGCCGACGGAGGACATCAGGCAATCACAAAAGCTCACCCTGAGCACTTTGTGCTCTGGTGAGCTAAAAACAACCTTTAACTCTGTAAACAATGTACAGTAAAATCTCTCTTCATATGTATAATGGCCACTAAATTGTGTTAATTAATTGGTATTTAGGGCAGGTGGCTGTTTAAAGCAAGGTGAAAGTAAAACAGAACGTTCCTATAGGAGCGTTCTGTTTTACTTTCACCTTGCTTTAAGCAGCCACCTGCCCTTAACACAAAATAATTGATGTAATTTAGTGGCCGTTATAGAGAGGTTTTACTGTAGAACCATGTCAGCTGCCACATTTGAAATTGGCACCTGATCAGGTTCTGCACTGTTTGCCTACTCTGTTTTTCTGCCTTGTGGGACAAACAGTAAAGATCAGATGCTGTCTTTTAATGCTTTCCCTGCTCAATATTCTTGTAAGAAAACTGACTCAGTCAGAGAGGGCTCTGTAATCAAGGGCAGATAATTCTAGACAAAGTGATCTGATTCAACCCAAAAACAACTAGAGGTTTTTGTCACAAAAACGGATGTCTCCCCTCTAATAAAAACAATATGTAAAGGGAAATCACTAAAAATGTCATGGTCTTGATGAATGATACTTCCCCTCATTATGCGCTTTCCACACCACATTTTTCAAGAAGAATTTGATAACAGCTAATAACTCCAAAAATACTGATACCAGATTTATGGCCCTTGTGCATGACACTTACTTTCATCATGCCCTTTCCAAAAATAAAATGTCATTCCAATAGCATTAGTCGAACAGGAGTTATTGATCGGCCAAAAAATGTAACAAAGGGCAATAACTCCAAAAGTATTGAAGCCAGAGTTATGGCCCTTGTTCATGACACTTTCTCTCATCATGCTCTTTCCATGTATGAAGTTTCAATACGATGGCAAGAGCCATGTAGGAGTTATCGTCCGGACAAGAAAGCATTAAACAAATGTACAAGGGGCAATAACTCTAAATTTATTGAAGCTCGAGTTAAGGATCTTATGCATGACACTTTCTCTTATCATGATCTTTCCATGTATGAAGTTTCACTCCAATGGCATGTGTCACATAGGAGTTATCATCCGGACAAAAAATTGTGATTTGTTTTACAAAGGGCAATAACTCCAATATTAGTGAAGCCAGTGTTATGGACCTTGTGCATGACACTTCCTCTCGTTATGATCTTTCCATATATGAAGTTTCAATCCAATGGCATGAGTCATATAGAAGTTATCTTCCGGACAAAAAAGTGTGAATTTTTTTTACAAAGGGCAATAACTCCTATATTAGTGAAGCCAGAGTTATGTACCTTGTGCATGACACTTCCTCTCATTATGCTCTCTCCATATATGAAGTTTCAATCAACTGGCATCAGGCATATTGAAGTTATTGTCCGGACAAAAAATTGTGATATTTTTTACAAAGGGCAATAACTCCAATATTAGTGAAGCCAGAGTTATGGACCTTGTGCATGACACTTCCTCTCGTCATGATCTTTCAATATATGAAGTTTCAATCCAATGGCATGAGCCATATAGGAGTTATCGTCCGGACAAAAAAGTATTTTTTTTTTACAAGGGGTAATAACTCCTATATTAGTGAAGCCAGAGTTATGGACCTTGTGCATGACACTTCCTCTCATTATGCTCTTTCCATATATGAAGTTTCAATCAACTGGCATCAGGCATATTGAAGTTATCGTCCGGACAAAAAGTGTGACGGACAGACGGACAGACAGACAGACAGACAGACAGACAGACAACTCTCACGAAAACAATATGTCTCCCCCATATAAATATGGGGGGAGACATAATAATGTCTTCCTCTGATGATACTAAGCATATACCCTTAATATGAAACCAACATGTGAAGTACTGTTTCAGTTATCGAGTAACATCAAAAATGTGGATGGACGGACAGACAGAAAATGTGATTCCTATAGGACTCCTGCATTTTCAATGCAGGGCCTTAATGAAATGACATAATGTATATTCAGAATTTTTATGACAGTATACGTACACAGGACTTTTTGGTATGGGTAGAAACTCCAGAATCAGATCTATTGTAATTCCATACGCAAATAGAGCAGATCCTGATCAGACAGCAAAAGTGAAAAAGCGTTTATATGCAGGAAAGGGCTAAACAAAAGAACTGAGCTGGTTCTCCATTATTTGGAATACTCCTATACTCTTTAATCATTTACCTGATTAGCATTTATGTACGAAATAATAACATCATGAATATTAATTGAAAGAGTATTACATGTATTATGTCATATTTACGCAGGAATTATTGGCCATGGCAAATCAGATCTACATTATTCCATAACATTATAAGTAAACAGCAGATCCTGATCAGAATGCTGAGTCTACTTTGTTTGCAAAGGTGTCAAAATGGGTCTCTGATGCAAAGTGTTAAATTTAGTATGTTACTCGGTGTGGGTTAAATTCCTCTGTTTATCCTCTGTGTATCACTCCAGAAGAACCTGTCTTAAGCAACCTTCAAAATAAGGTCTAATAATGGGTCTGTAAGGCAGGTGGTAGCTTAATGTAGGTAAAAAATAACACAATATAGGATCTTTTTACATTACTTATGCCTTGTATTAGCAACCACCTGCTTTTTAATATTCTTGTGTCTAATCAATATAAGGTCACTTAAGATATACTCTACTGTACTTTACTTGGTAAAGAATCTTTATGCAAGTACCCCAGATAAGACAGCAAAATGCATGTACAGACATTAAACAAGCAATCAGTCAACAATGACCACCCCACTTACATTAAGAGCATGGTATACAGTAAAATCTCTCCAAACCAGACATTCAAATTAGTATCAATCCTGATCTGTAAGACAGGTGGCAGCTTAACACATTACCCCCTCGTGACGCATGTTTGCACCTCTATAAAATTTACATTGTGAAACCATAGTGATAAATCGAGCATTTGCTCCTATAGGAGCAAATGCTCTATTTATCACAATGGTTTCAAACTACAAAATTCTAAAAGTTTCTTTTTCTCAAGTTAATTCTCCTTTTAAGTAGATTAATTCAAAAAGATTGGGTCTAAAATAGCCTAGGAGAGAATGAATTAATACCAGATAAAGTATTGCAGAAATCTCCATTAGGAGCTTTCTGCATGACTTTCATCCTGTATTTAGCAGCCACTTGCCTAAAATATCTAAATTCTTTTTTACTAAATTCCAGCTCGGGGGGATTTTACTGTATCAGATTATTTCACTTTGGAAAACAGAAGAGCCAGAAGCATTGCAAATGATGCAAATACCCATATCCACAAAACATGTAAAATTTATAACTTATTTTCAAAGGGGCATAACTGCAGATAACAAATTATTACTATTGTAAGGCAGTGACCTTTGTGATGATGTATAAGTGAGTTTAGTTTGATGCGGTGTGTTCCTTTCCTGTATAAGTGACCAAAAGGTTTATACCCAACAATGAATGATGCACTCAAACCATGACAATATCCAGATCAATATTATTTAAGTACTAAAATTGTCATTTCTCCACCTACCCTATGTGGTGACACTCTGTAGAAATATCTCGCAGACATGATTATAAAAAGTGGTGACAATACTGGGTTTGGTGGAGGATAAAGGAGCTATTCTTGAAAATGTTTTAATAATCTTAAATTTATGCCTCTAAATATCTCAACATTTTTCTTCCGAAAACAGATAAATAGAAACTAGTAACTCTTGTTTCCCTGTTGAATATTCATGTAAGGAATAATGACATCATGAATATTTATCAGCTGAAGTTTTACAATGGCATATATACATAGGATTGTTTGGCATTGATAAAAACTGCAGAGCCAGATCTATTGTAATTTCATAAGCAAACAAAGCAGACCCTGATCAGATGGCTCCTATAGGAGCTGATCTGTCAGAGTTTGCTCCATTTGCAAAGGTGTGGAAAAAGCATTTACATGAGGAAATGGGTTAAGCATAGTTTGATATTACATGTTAGATACAATCTGATCCCTTTTCTTACATCTTTCCAGAAGTCAAACTGGATAAGCCCAGTCATGAGAATTTTCTCTACAATCATCACCAATATATATAGGCCACACTGCCCCACCCAGGCATTACACTGTGGGGGACTACCTGAAATAAACAGAATTACACAGATTATGTTAGTTACACTTGTGATGAGAAATTCTTAACTCTTATCATGCTGAAGAAAATACAGTCAGCCAAAAACCCTGTCCCATTTCAGTAATTACTTACATCTGATTTGTTTAAGCCTTTAACCCATTACCTCATAGGCTATTTTTAGACCCATCCTCTTTGAATAAATCTTCTAAAAAGGAGCAGTTACTAGAGAAAAGGAAAATTTTAGAATTGTGTAGTCTTGAAACCATTGTGATAACAAATTCTCTGTTTATCACAATGGTTTCAAAAAGTGACTTTTACAGAGGCATAGAAAGGCGTATTTATGGAGGAAAGGGTTGGCCATATCCCTGTTCAATATGACAACATGAACATTTATTAGCTGAATTTTTATGATAGCCTATGTACACAGGACATTTTTGCTCAAGGCAAAAACTGTAGAATCAGAACTATATGCCATCAGCAAACAGAGCAGACCCTGATCAGATGGCTCCTATAGGAATCATCTGATCTGGGTCTACATGAAAAGGCATTTATATGAAGGAAAGGGTCAAGAAATTATCAACCAAATATCAAACAGCTTGAAACTTCACAACAGCAGGTGTTAAGTACTTGTGTGGCGGCCGTAAAAAGTCGCCCCGTACTTCATTCTCAGTGTTGTTATATTTTCTGGTCCTTCGAGATCATTAGTTTGGATGTTATTAGTTTTGAAAATTGAATACTGCTTAAGCCGGTGCTAGGGGCGTGAGTAGTGTTGCACTTTTCATTACTACTCATGAAAAGACTCAATAAAACCGAGTTTGCAATTTTCTCTTTTTGCATTTCTACTTCTGCTTTTGAAGGATCACCCATTTTCAGAATATTTATAAATACATGGAGATATTCAGTGTAACAGCTGGGTCCAAGCTGTTTGCAACTGCTACAGGAGGCACTTAGCATTAGAGGTTTAACCCTTTACTCCATGAATATTAATGTAAGAAATGATGATGTCATGAATATTAATTAGATTTACTTTTTATAATAGCACATGGGCACAGGAACTTTTGGTTATGGCAGAACCTGTAGAGCAACATCTGTATAATGCAATAAGCAAACAGAGCAGACCCTGATCAGACGGCTTCTATAGGAGCTGTCTGATCTGGGTCTACTCTTGTTTGCAAAGGCATAGACAGGCATATTAATGGAGGAAAGTGTTATTTTGTCCAATTTTCAAAACGTACTGAATATCCATGGTCAAAAATGTTATAATGAAAATAATGAAGGTGGAATAATGTAGCCAGTTTGGAAAGTAAAGAAACAGATCTTTCAAATTCATTTGAAAACAGAGCAGACCCTTATCAGACGGCTCTTATAGGAGCATCTTATCTTTAACACTTTGTATATCATAAGGATATATTTAAAATAATATTAACAAACATTCCATTATGCTGTCAAATATTGATTACAAGTTTCAAGCTAGTACTACAAGAGAAAAATAAATTTCCGATGAAAATTATGCATATTTTATGACACCATATCAGGTAGTCATAGGGTACTTCTTTTCATGCAGTGACCCGTGTTTACAGAAAACTAATATTTCATGTAATTTTTCAGTTTAGTAGAATATTACATGTCCACAGAAAATATTAAAGTCCCATTATAGTTTTATGTGAATTTCTGCTTTCAATTAGCTCTCCAATGGCTACACATGAGGTTTTGTATAGAAAATTACATCATTTTATATTTTGCTCATCCAAAAATGACACAGAAAAATATCACAGAACAAGCAGAAAAACTAAATTTAGCACATACAATGTCATTGAATCATGTGACCATTAGCTGTAATTTACATAAGAGTTCTGTTCTATTTTTAAATCCATCGATAAGTGCAACCAAACAACAAGAGAGAAATTAGAACTGAAAAAAAATGCAAGCAACTGGTTCCATATTCCCTACATTTTTTGGTTTAAGTGGACGATGTGTTTCGACTTGGACCACAGTCTTTCAACTTATTTTCTGTTCTCCTCCGATATCAACTTTGAATGCAGACTCCGCAATTATAGGTAAACAACGAACAGTGAACCATGAATGTACTCTACATTTTTGTACGTTCCACGATTTAGGGGTGTCGGCATTGCCGCAGTCCATAGGGAAAATCACGATTTTCTCATGCAGGTTTATAATATATAAAACAGACTGAATGCTGATTCACCAAAGAATTGGACTGCACTGATTTTTATGGCTCACTGCTCATTGTTTACTTATAGACACCATTTCTGTTTACATAATGTTCATGTTACAGTAGCTCCTTTGCATTTAGTGGATGCTCTGGTCAACTAGGGATTCCTATGGTAAATGCAAGTCATTTCTTTTAACCCTTTCCTCCATAAATATGCCTTTCTACGCCTCTGTAAAAGTCACCTGTTGAAACTATTGTGATAAATAGAGCATTTGCTCCATAGGAAAATTTTCCTTTTCTCTAGTTAATGCTCCTTTTCGGTAGATTTATTCAAAGTGGTTGGATCTAAAAATAGCCTATGAAGGAATGGGTTAAATGAAACAGTTTTCAGGTATCGCAACTTATTTGCTAGTATTATAAATCATCTTTTTTAATTTAGCCCATGAATATTAATGCAGTAATACATTTAGGGGTGTAATTGCTAAGCTATCATACATTGGAAGTGTAATTGTAGCCCTTTAACCATTTACTCCATAAATACGCTTTTCTACACCTTTGCAAACAGAGTAGACCCAGATCAGACAGCTCCTGTAGGAGCAGTCTGATCAAGGTCTGCTCTATTTGCTTATGACATGATATAGGTTCTAGTAATTGTCAAAGCAAAATGTTCCTGTGTTCAAGTACTATGGTAAAATACCAATCTCATTAATATTCAAATTGTCATTATTTCTTGCATGAATATTTATGAAGTAAAGGGTTAAGACAGGTGACAGCTTCACACAAGATGGAAGTAATGTAAAAAAGCTCCCAAAGGAGCATTCTGCATTACTTTTGACTTCATTTAGCAACCACCAGCTTCTTAAAACTTCTATGAGCATTCTTTATGTGACCATTTCACCCTTAAGCCTCCCCTATAATTATGCAAGAATCTATCACTTTGTGAATATTCATTGACTGCATTTTTTTATAAGGATAGCTACCCAAGGGAAAATATAGTCATTAAGCAGACATTTTGGAAACTGTAGAATAAGATCTATATTATTCCACAAACAAACACAACAGACCCCGATCAATTGGCTCCTACAAGAACTGTCTGATCTAGGTCTACTCTGTTAGCAAAGATGTGAATGGGCATCTATGTCAGGGAATGAGTTAAAAGAGGTTTCACTGCAACAGTCATCATACCTACCGTATTCTCCAAAATACAGTGTCTCCATTTTGTAGTTACGAACGATGATCTGTGTAATCTTGAGCCCAATGTATATTACAAACAATCCTATTGTGGAGTCCAGAAGAAAACTTACAAAGTACCTGAAATAAACAACAAACAAATCAAAATGTACATCATTTTTTTATCTCTAGCATTTTGAAAGAAAAATGCCACTAGCACTTTTTGTCAGTTTAGTTATTTAACCCTTTCCTACATGAATGTCCACATAAGAAATAATGACATCATGAATATTTATTAGAATTTCTATAACATACAATTTTCATGGGAATTATTCACTTTAACGAAAGCTGTAGAATAAGATCTATATATATCATGTCATAAGCAAACAGAGCAGACCCTGATAAGACGGCTCATACAGGAGCCATATGATCTGGGTCTAAGGTGTAGAAAGGTGTACTAATTTCATGGAGTAATGAGTTTACCTTATAGCAGTTCAAGATTTGCCTGATCTGGATCTATTCTGTTGGCAAATGCATGAAAATTTATATTTACCAGGTAAAAGGTTAACCCTCTCCTTCATGTTAACACATTTTCACACATCTGCAAACAGAGAAGACCAAGATCAGAAGGTTCCTATAGAGCCATCTGATAAGGGCCTGCTCTGTTTGCTAATAGAATTTGAAAGATGTTTCTTTACTTTTTAAAATTGTGACAATTATCAACCTTCAATATTTCATTATAACTATTTGGCCCATGAATCTTCAGTAGGTATTGAAATTTGGAATAAACACAGAACAGAGAAAGGGTCAATATTTGGTTCCAGAGCAATAGGTAAGGTGCATATTCAAATACTACAAATAGTCATTTATCCAACAAACCCTATTTTGTGACCACTGTTTAGAATTGTCTTAAAGAGACAATTCTAAAGAGTGGTCACAGTACAGGGTTTGGTGGAGATATAAAGGATATATTTTTGAAAATGTTTAAGTTAATGCATCTTAATATCTGAGTCTCTGATCTGGATCTACCACTGTATTGTTTTCAAAATGCAAGAAACCATATGCATCTTCCTCACATAGATTAACAGTAATATCAACTTACCATGTACATGGGTCGCCTTGAAATACATCAGCCAGGAAGACATTAGCAAAATGTATGACAGCTGCACCAAGGGCTTGCTTGGACGTGTCAAAGAACCTTTATCAGCAGAAATAAAAGCAAAAAGCATTTTAAGAGAAGATGTTTAACCCTTTCCCTCATATAAACGTGTTTTCACGCATTTGCAAACAGAGTAGACCCAGATCAAACGGCTCCTCTAGGAGCCGTCTGATCTGGGTCTACTCTGTTTGCTAATAGACTTTGAAAGATGTTTCTTTGCTTTCTTAAATGTCAATAATGTTCCACCTTCCACATTTCTTTATAACTATTTTGTCCATGAATATTCAGTAGGTATTGAAATTTGGAATAAATATAGAACAGGGAAAGGGTTAAGCATGAACTTTTTTTTTATTTAACATTGCTTAAGAAGCAAGTTTTTACATTTTGTACAAGTTTCTAAGATAATGGTGTAAGTAGATATTCATTAGTAATGAATCCAGTATACTAGAGAAAACTGTGGGACAGGCAAGCTGTACCCTCTGCTTACATCTTTGAACTTAAGTGAAAAACAGGAGGGTTAACCCCCTCATATTGACGTCTTTTTACGGCTCTGTAAAAGTCACTCTCTGAAACCATTGTGAATGAATGAATGAATGAATGAATGAATGTGAATGAATGAATGAATGAATGAATGAATGAATGAATGAATGAATGAATGAATTAATTAATTAATTAATTAATTAATGAACGCACAAACATAATTAATTAATTAATTAATTAGAGAATGAACAAATGAAAAAACGAATGAACGAACGAATGAACGAATGAATGAATGAATGAAAGAATGAATGAACAAATGAAATAAAATAAATAAACAAGAGGGCCATGAGGCCATGAAGCGCTCACCTGAGATAAACCCCAGGGCGGGGCCATTTTTTACCCAGAAGTCATCATTTGTACAACCTTGGTAGAGAACCACAAGGCAAAGTAGCAAGCCATTATTTAAAGGTCTAAGCCTTATGGTTTCAGAGAAAAAATTTTTTTTATATTTTTCCCATGAAAAACTGATAAGCCCCAAGGCAGGTCCAAGTTTTGCCCAGAGGTCAGGATCATAAGTTGAACATTCTTGGCAGAGGACCACAAACCAATGTTACACATTTGTAGAGGACCATTGGATCATGTTACATACCAAATATCAAAGGTCTAGGCCTTACAGTTTCAAAAGATTTTACTATGAAAAACTGATTTATAAGCCCTTGGGCGGGGCCATTTTTGGCCCGGGGGTCATAATTTGAACAATAATTTATTTTTGTAGAGGACCATTAGATCATGCTACATACCAAATATCAAAGGTCTATGCCATACAGTTTCAGAGAAGAAGATTTTTAAAGATTTTCCTATGAAAAACTGATAAGCCCCAAGGCGGGGGCAATTTTTGGCTTGAGGTCATAATTTGAACAGTCTTTGTAGAGGACCATTAGATCATGCTACATACCAAATATCAAAGCTCTAGGCTTTGTGGTTTCAGAAAAGAAGATGTTTAAGTAAATTGTTGACGCCCCCACGACGCACATACGCACGACGACGGACACAGGATCATCGCAATAGCTCAAAGTGCCAGGTGAGCTTAAAACTAAGTAAAAGACATGTGCATGTATATCAGACAATCTGACTATTAAATCAGAATGTCACAAGATGCTTCATGAATTTGTATTTTGTTTATCATATATCAGGCTAGATTTAATCCTTTCCCTGTTGAATATTTGTGCAAGAAATAATGATATCCTGAGAAACATTGTATTTATTAGCTGAATGTTTATAATGGCATATGTAGACAGGAGGTTTTGACATTGGTAGAAACTGTAGAGTTGGATCTACTATAATCTTATATGCAAACAGAAGACCCTGGTCAGAAGGCTCCTACAGGAGCCGTCTGATTTGGATCTACTCTGTTTACAAAGGCATTGATACCAGATACATCTGGAAGCTTTATTTAGAGTAGATTATGTAAAACATAATAACAATGAAAAAGCATTTGTATGAGGGAAATGGAGGGAAGTGGTTACCAAGTATATTGAAATAAAAGCCAAAATCAAAATTTGCATGAATTGATGATGACTACCATTGACTACAGCAACTACCAGTACTTTTAATATTAAGACTGACAAACTTAGGCAAATACCAGTAGTGCAGACCCAGATTAAATGGCTCCTTAAGGAGTTTTAAGGGTCTACACTATTTGCTACTGGTATGTCAATCTAATTTAAGTTACAAACAATGCATAGTTGTATTATACAGTTTTACAAACTGGTAGAGATTGAAGATTACATGAAGATGTCGGGAATAATTTGAATATCAAAATGGCCTTGTTGAGTGCTATCTATCATGGTTTATTAACTTAAAAACTTACCATATTTTCCATGGTCTTCTTTCATATCTTGGTTCACAGTATCTTTTTGCTGGAAAAAAGATGACATTGTATGTTGTATAACTGCAGACAAAATGTATTATTGTCACGATCCTCTCTAGTCCAGATATGTGCACCAGTTCTAAATGTTGATATCAAGCTACTTTCTGTTTTGACAATATCCCCCGCAAATGGCAACCAACACAAAATAAGCATGCCATCTTAACAGCTCATTGATTAGACTACAAGCCTAACTAACTTATGTAAATTTCCTTTAATAACAAACTAGTGCATGACAACTAGGAAAATGTAACAAGCTTATTGCAAGGAAGATTATATTTCTTTCAAAATAATACTAGCGCTATAAAGTTGAAATTTAATTAATAATCAATATTCAAAGATTAAAATACTTAGATCTGTTAAGTTCCTTTAAGTTATCCTTTAAACCCTTTCCCTCATATAAACCTTTTCTTTCCTTCACAAACAGAGGAGACCCAGATAAGATGGCTACCATAGGATCTGTCTAACCAGAGTCTGCTCCCTTTGCTTTAACAAGAGTGCCAGTGGGCACAATATAGGCCTGTCAAGGCCTTGTTCAAAATAAACTGAGGTTAACACACATGTATTTGCTTAACGCAAATTCTAAGTCCACGTGTGTGACCTTGACCCTGGATATACGTACCAGGAAACACCCATGCTACTGTAGCATGTCTGGAGATAAACATTGTGGTGAAATTTGAGAATGATCCACCAAGCAGAACTTGAGTTAGAGATGTAACTGACAAATTGAGATTAACATACATGTATTTGCTAAACGCAAATTCTAAGTCTAATCGTCAGGGGTTGAACATTTCGATATAAGCTCTCGTCCTGCATGAAAGGGGAGGGGAGGGATAAAACTGATATTATATAATAGGC
The DNA here is from genome assembly GCA_963576725.1 of Azorinus chamasolen. Taxonomy (NCBI): domain Eukaryota; kingdom Metazoa; phylum Mollusca; class Bivalvia; order Cardiida; family Solecurtidae; genus Azorinus; species Azorinus chamasolen. Next base: position 12,865,093 of record OY755244.1, on the reverse strand, counting down.
AATAAGTAGTTTTGTCAAAATGATATTTATATATTGGGTAGGGCTATTAGAGGTAGTTCCACTGCGGATAGTTTGTAACACATATATCGAGCTATGGGTAGGGCTATTAACGGTAGTTCCACTGCGGATAGTTTGTAACGCATGTATATCAAACTATTAAATTTAAATATGAAAGTATGTAGCGGACTGAGTTCATTATCTATATTCCTCATATGAACGAAGATAATATTTTTATTGCCAACTACAAGCCTGTTTAAACTTTAAATCACTAATTCATGCTGGATCAGTGAAATTTTGTATGATCTAAATCAGTGAAATTTTCAGCAAATGGTTGGATTCCAAACTAATTTCCATAAAAAAAGAGTCATCAAAATCATATATCATATGTTAATAAAATGTATGTGTATGTCTCTGTATAAACACATAAATTATGGACTTAATTACTGTAATTAACACACCCTCCGCTATTATACTATGTACAGTAAAACCTCTCTATAATGGCCACTAAATTGAGTTAATAAGTTGGTATTTAGGGCAGGTGGCCGCTTAAAGCAAGGTGAAAGTAAAACAGAACGCTCCTATAGGAGCATTCTGTTTTACTTTCACCTTGCTTTAAGCAGCCTTTAACTGCCTTTAACACAAAATACTTGATGTGATTTAGTGGCCGTTATACAGGGCTTTTTCTCTCTTAATTGGGAAGGGGCCTTAGCCTGCTGATTTTGGGAAGAATTATCGCTAAAATTGCTGATTTGGGAAACAAAAAAGCTGGTGTAAGTTTGGATTTTTGGGAAAACTGCATGATTTTAAAGAAATTTTCAATTGGGAAGGGGCCTTTTACAGGCCTCTGTTATAGAAGGTGAAAAACCCCTGTTATAGAGAGGTTTTATTGTAATTGCCAGTTTGATGAAACCACTACCAATTTTGTTCATAAAGTCCCATTTGACGAACCGGTAGTTTGATGAAACCACCATAATCCTTATAAAGACTTACCAATCAAAGATGTGAAAGCCAAAATTGCAAGTATAAACTGCAACAGCAGTCCAAGGCCTCCCATTAGTGTACCAGGGTCACATTTTGATTCTGCATTGACATTGCTTGCAGTTTCATTTCCAGCGGTAAGATCCACAGAACCTCCTTCGTCAGCTGTCATGACTTCAGAGTTCAGTCCGCTGTCACTGTGTCAGCCCAAAAGTTTCCTTCAAAAATACTTCACTTCTGTCAATCCCTACTCTCAACTTGTCTTTGTTCTAATTACCAACATTATTGAAGTTTGAGACACGTCCCTACAATAAATATAACATACTGTTTTTAGACGTAGTGCATATAAAATATCTAATCAATATTCATCTGCGTGGGATGAGAAAAATATAAATGCAAAAGTTACCACATCACCGGTTTATCCGGCTTGTTTTATTATGCCTAACTCTTACTGGTAATCACAGAAAAAAAACAGTGATTTGATACGAATTTCAGTATTTGATTGATGAAGGCTAGTAGCCGCAAGAAATAAAGTTGGTCAGAAAAGCAGGGTAACTCAATAAATCCAAGATAATGGACATTACAGAAAAACCCGGAAGTTGCCGTCTGTGTACTGGTCAGACTGGTTCCCAATTAGGCTCAGGGTATATATCACCAATTTTGAGTCACGTGCAGTGTCTGTTAAAAAACGACATTAAAGTTATACTGCGCAGATTCGTTCTGCGCAAAATTGAAGAAAAAAACCAACTTATCAGATTTGGAAAACAGAATTGCATTGATGCCAATGCATTGTCTCATTTCGTGTTGTTTGAAAGAAAACTTTAGGAAACTAAAACGAAAGTTCAACCAGAGACATGTAGTTTCATATTTATGGTTCAACAACTTGAAACCTTGTAGTAGCAAATTGAGTAGCTTGTGCCTCCAAACAGTCTATCATACTTTTTAACCCCCGTGCATGGCGATAATACTCAATAGTGAGTGATAGCCATTAATATAGAAGAAGAAGAAGAACCTGCCATTCAAAAGGAAACCGGAATATTATATTGGGAATATAAAAAAATAAAATGAATTTTCTAATGAATCTGTAGATCTAAATGGTTAAAACAAAATTATTTGTTGTAATACACCAAGGAAAAATGTCATGTTACAATATGATCCTTCTTCTTCCATTATATGTACCAGTCCCACTCTGGGGACAATGACACGCAGTTATAAATGTAATTATACAAGGTTGTGTGAGCGGCAAATAATTATGTACATTACAGATAAAAGACGATAAAAATCGCAGTGTACAGGCCGACTATGTAGGGACTAGTCATCGACCCCCTTGAAGGCCACAACGCAGATTCCACATGCAGTCTGATGGCGGGGGTAAAGAAGGAGTACGCAGCAGGTGGACATCTGTGTGGTAGAAAGGGGCATGTTTCTTATTGCATGACCTCGTGTGTTGATGGAAGCAGCATATGGAAAAAATCTCAGTTGGTATGTCAATGGGACCATGGGTGATAAGAAGACAATCACCAGCGTTTTGTTGGAGTGATCTGCTATACCACCTGACTGATGGTGCTGGGTGTGATAAGATAGTTCCCAGATAGTTCTGTAACCGTCCTAGCTTTATGCTAGAAGGTTTCCCAGGTTCTATTAAAACTTACATATTTAGGCAGTAGAAATCAAAACTCAAGAGTGTCTAGGGGATACTATAATTTATTTAGTTCTCTTTCAATACCTTGTTATTTCAAACCAAAATACATACAGTGGACAGCCATAGTCAATTATGTGAAATGCCTAATGTTGCTTTTGCACCCTAAAGATAGAAAGAACGAAAGGGAAGAATAAGAGTGAGAGAAAGTGGACCTGTTCTGACGGGAGGTAAGATATACCTTTGACTGTCCTGAACAAAAGCCGCTGAGTCTTCTAAAACAGTTCCTTATATAGGTACTTGGCTGCATTGAGCATGCTTTTCCCATGGTTTTTAACAAACTAGCAAAGAGGAGCTTTGCAAATGTACCTGTAAGACTATATATAAGTTTAAACAAAATAATACACAAGTGTATACAACTAAACCTATCTAAAAACTAATAATACTTGCAGGCGCGTAGGCAATGGGGCCGCAGAGGCCGCGGCCGTGGCCCCAATATTTTGGCCACCTGCGGATTTGGGGCCGCGAGCATGAAGCCTTCACTAGCCGCCGCTCAACTGTGTTTGGAGCCGCGGCTTTAATCCCTTGGTGTTGCAATTAACATAAGTGTCAAACTGATAGTTGCGGATTAGCGACGATTTAATTAATTGCATAATTGTTAACGACCGGTCCACTATAGGGAACTTTTACTGCCCTTTTATCTGTATAGCCAAGAAAACATTATTGGCGCAATCTTTTGATGGTGAAACTGGAAGACCGAAAAGAACCCAAGAGAAGGTAATTAAAAACAAACATTTTACAGGTAATTATACCAATTTACTAACTACTCATTTAATTATTCATATTGATTATACTCAAAGTAAAAAAAACGCACATTAGCATTCATATTTGATATTCATTATAAAAATTATCTTTGAAATCAACCCAAAAACGTAAAATTTCCTAAACGAACTCTTGGTATCAAGAACCCTGAGCAGAGATTGTTCAATCCTCAGTGGTTCATATCACATCCTTGGCTTCACTATGACGAGATAAATATGCTATTCTGTTTTCTATTGAACAACTTATTATTATTATTCTGTTTTCTTTTGAACAACTTATTATTATTATTATTATTATTATTATTATTATTATTATTATTATTATTATTATTATCAACAAGTGAGAGATCATTCTCTGCTCTGAGACGGGTCAAGACCTACCTTCGTTCAACAATGTCTCAGCAGCGGCCACATATGATATTGACGTTGTTGAAGTTGCAAACAAGTTTGTCCGTGGTGTTGAAGGCCGCGTGACCAGCTTTGGACAATTTTAGACAATGTAAGAGTGGACGAAATCTTAGATAAATGTTTTAACCCTTTCCGTGTTCTGTGTTTATAACAAATTTAAATACCTACTGAATATTCATGGCCAAATTAGTCATAATGAAATATGGAAGGTGGAACTTTGTATCCATTTTAGAAAGTAAAGAAACAAATATATCAATTTATATTAGCAAACAGAACATACCCTGATCAGACGGTTCCTCTAGGAGCCATCTGATCTAGGTCTACTCTGTTTGCGAATACGTGAAAACACTTTTACATTTGTATATGAAGGAAAGGGTTAAATGTTTTCTGAGATATGATGTCGATAGAACAGTGACATCAAGTCACTGGTCATGCCCCTGACGGGTTCTGACACATTTGGATTCTAATGAGACATCGAGTTACTCGGCATTTCATCTAGATCTACACTGTGTGCATATGACAGTTCATGTATTGCAGACGAAGGGTTAATACATGCATACTGCTATAACAAGCATTGATTATTATGATGTTTTGTATTAAAAATGCAGATATTTTGTTATTACATTTTATAAATGTATTCTCGTCGTTTCTTATGTTTGTTTGATACAACAATAGTTCAGTTATACCAGATTAAGTTTCCTAGCCACGCAGGAAATCGACAAACAGAATGACGTTTTGTTGGTAAAATAACAAAAGCTGTAAACAGTTTATTAATCGTCTTAAAATGCATGGAAATCGCATCTAAGAAAACACAAATTTAAAAAAAAAATCGGCACCGGAGGGGACACCCCTCCCGTACCCACCCCATTCGCGGCCCCAATCTTCAAAACTTGCCTACGCGCCTGACTTGTTAAACAAACCTCTTTGATATAACATAGTCTGGGTAGCAAACAGAAGGAAAGTCATGATAGTACTGACTTGTTCTTAAGTAACATGGTAAAGTAAGCCAAACTAAACATCAAAAGGTAGATTAAGGTTGAATATGTTTGAGACCAGTACCAAAACAGTAATCATAAATTAGCGATAAAGTGATTCCTGCTACATTTCCCCTTGATTTAGCGTACTGCACGATGTTGAATGGCTTCCAGTTGTCTGATGTTGGTCTTTGCGTGGGGTTCCCATGCATAGCTTGCAGCTTAGTGATTGATCTGAAAAGGGTTTAGTAGCACTAGGCCTTAATTAATGTATTTTGTGCAACTGTAACATGGCGAAAAAAGCTGTGATTCGACTAGGGGCTAGAACCCAGTACGTGTCTTTGGCTTACCCAAAGACCTATGATAACACATATATGTGTTATCATAGGTCTTTGGCTTACCATGACACACTCTACCGACTGAGCTATCAAGCCACACAGTCTAAAGCCTACCAACTGACTCGCCACAATAGACTCCCAGTCGAGTCTTAAATTTCTCACCATGTCACATTCATTTGACTTCTTGACATATTCCTCCCCAAGACTGCATGGTTATTGTTTGCCTTCTTTGCAACTGTTGTGTCATGGGTGTTCAAATAGAGCTTCTCGTTCATGTAGACTCCAAGGTACTTCCCTTCCTTGTTGACTTGGAGCTCCCTGTCATGGACATAGTGTAGAGGATCGGGTTTGTCTTTCTGGCAATGCTCACCACCTTGCACTTAGATGGATTAAAGGACATCACCCAATCACGTTTCCATCGCTGTCCTTGTCTAAATCTTCTTGACCAAAGGTATTTGGGAATTAAAGGACAAAGTCATGAGTTAAATACGTAGTCGCGAAAGTTCCAACACACAACGGATCTTTAACAGCAGTCCTTTAGCTTTGATGTGAAATTTTCGTCATAGATTCACCAAACTTTACAGAAAGAGTATGCACTGTCTATATTATATTTGCTTATAAATTAAGTTGCTGGTAATGACGAAAGTTGTCACACTCGGCAAGACTTTTAACAACATATTATTTTGCCTTTGAATTTCAGTCGGTTTGAAAGCTCTTAATACCTTGTGTTATTACTGTTATTGTAAACATCCGACTTTATATATTAATAAATATTACGTAATTGACTTTACTGGACTTGACTTGACTTAATGGACTTAATTGCTATATCATACCCAGAGACATATAGATTTATGGTCATTTCGTCCACCTTCCCGATCGTCGACCTTAATTTATATAGTATGTTTTATCAATAATTGAAAGTTATTGTTTATTCTTGTTTATTCACTGTGTAGGCACAACATGATATTTAAACACACTGAATATACCACTTTTTATACAATATAAAGCGATCTTGATCTGGGTCTAAACTATCATTGGGCAGTTTGCCATAATTGCCGACACGCGCCGACTTAAACAGCTAACATCAAATACATAGCTGCGGCATAGGTGTGAAAACTTAATCCCTATGTAATGATAAGGTCGACGAAACGACTTTGGGTTTACTATATAAATAAAGGTCGACGAACGGGAAGGTCGACGAAACGACCATCACCCGACATATACATGCGTACATGTATAATATGTCTCTGATTATGCACAAATATGGCACTTTAAAAGTAAATTTGTCTATTACGCTGTGACAGTGTCATTTTACTTTTTTTTTAATTACTTACAGTGCTTCGCAATCTTATAAATTTCAAATTTTGATCGAGTGATTGGCTGCGGCGAAAGCCACGGCCACCCTTTGATAGAAATTCAGAATGACCATGTGATTTACTGCGAGACTAGTTTTTATATTTCTACTCCTGAAGAATTAAAGCTGCAATATTTTTCACTGTGCACAATTAATTATCCTCACTAATGCACGAAAACTATTTGATGTTAGGTGTGTTGTTAACATTATGCATGCCATTTGCAGGTCATTTGCTTTCCTGTATAATGTACTCCAAATACTATAATGTCTGCAGATATTGCCGTCTGCTGCAATTCTAAAAATACGTTTTTCTTCGATATCTTTTCAAAAACAAATGTCAGAGTGACACAGTTTGGACCCTGATGAGGTGCCAAGTTACTCGGCGTCTCATCTGGACCCAGACTGTTTGCAAAGTTTATTATAAATGCTAAAAACCACAACAATAACAGCTAGAACAAAACTCATACCTGTTTAGAGGAACTGTTGCTTATTTCAGAAGTCAGTTGATTGTCTTGGTTAGAATGCTTATCAAAAGAATGGTTTTGTATCAAAATAAGAAAAGGTCATTCAACCGCAGCTATTCACTTTAAAGACATTTCAAAGCATGATTTAACTTACACCTTTCAAATTGACTGTCAAATAGTCTTATCAGTGCCTGAAACATTACATGAGAACTATGTATTTCTGGGTTTCTAAATGTTCACATTCCCTTCTTTAAGTGTTTCAAATATCGTTTTCAGCAAAATGATATATCTTATTAAAACATTTTCCTCACTCTGCAATCATTTTTAGCTCACCTGTCACAAAGTGCCAAGGTGGGCAATTGGGGTGATCCTGTGTCTGGCGTCCGTCGTCGTGCGTCGTGCGTATGTGCGTAATGCGTACGTGCGGGCATCAACAATTTACTTAAACATCTTCTTCTCTGGAACCACAAAGCCAAGAGCTTTGATATTTGGTATGTAACATGATGTAATGATCCTCTACAAAGATTGTTCAAATTATGTCCTCCGGGTCAAAAATGGCCCCGCCCGGTGCTTATCAGTTTTTCATAGGAAAATCTTTAAAGAATCTTCTTCTCTGAAACTGTAAGGTATAGACCTTTGATATTTGGTATGAAGCATGATCTAATGGTCCTCAACCAAGATTGTTCAAATTATGACCCCCGGGCCAAAAATGGCCCCGCCCCGGGGCTTATCAGTTTTTCGTATGAAAATCTTTTAAAATCTTCTTCTCTGAAACTGTAATTTAGGCATAGACATTTGGTATTTGATACGTAGCATCATCTAATGGTCCTCTACTAAAATTGTTCAAATTATGACCCCAGGACAAAAATGGCCCCGCTCCGGGGCTTATGAGTTTTTCATAGGAAAATCTTTAAGAATCTTCTTCTCTAAAATTATAAGGTATAGACCTTTGATATTTGGTATGGAGCATTATCTAATGGTCCTCTACCAAGATTAATCATATTATGACCCCGGACCAAAAATGGCCCCGCCCTGGGGCTTATCAGTTTTTCATAGGAAAATCTTTAAAAATCTTCTCCTCCAAAACTGTAAGGTCTAGACCCTTGATATTTGGTATGTAGCATCATCTAATGGTTTTCTACCAAGATTGTTCAAATTACTACACTGGGCCAAAAATGGCCATGCCCTGGGGCTTATCAGTTTTTATATGAAATCTTTAAGAATCTTCTTCTCCAAAACTGTAAGACCGAGACCTTTAATCTGTCATTGAAATCATAAATCTGTTACGAACAGGTGAGCGATTATAAGGGCCATCATGGCCCTCTTGTAAAATTTCCCATGTATCTCAAAATTACTAAATAATATTGTTCGCTGTTTTATCTTCTGCACTGCTTAAACATGTTTTACGCAGCCATTTTACGCTTGCGTAAAATCTCGCTTGTTTAAATTAGACGAACTGCAAAATTAACTGATGTTACGATAGAAAATGTATATAACGGTCTTATTTTAGTGGTGTTAAACCTGTGATTATTGTCATTTACCCGTCTACGGTACAAGGGACGCAACCCATGTTGTAGCGCAGCAAATTCTAACAGTACGGATGTAAACAGAGTGGAAAGCGGTAGAAACTGTATCCTAATATTTAAGTATTTCCGTAATGACTTCCTGATACAGAGTGTGACAATGGAAATTTACGTGGCTTTATCAGATTTTGTACCGCCAGTTGTTGACGGTTCACAAAATATTTTGTCATTTAACAAAGGAGATTGTTTTGAAATTTTTGACTGTCACAGGACAGATTCTGACTGGTGGGGCGCCCGTGCTTTAAAGACAAACGCCGTTGGATACGTACCTTCCAGGTACATGCAGGTAACGACATATTTTGAGTAGATCTCAGAGGCTCTGATAGGGTGCGTAAATTAAGACATTTGATAGAGTTGAAGTAATTCTAAGGGAGGGAAAGTTACTGGCCTCTACCGGGATTCGAACCCCGGACTCCTGGATAATAGTCCGACACTCTAACCACGTCGCTAAAGGGTTAACCCAACAGCAAGGCTGTTGGAGATGCCTTATATAGGCCGATCACTACACTCCCCTCCCTTTTAACCTTTAGGAGCCATGCATATACCCATGCATGCCCCTAAGCCTTTACATGCATCCCCGCATACAACCCGAATTATCCTCGTCACCAATGAAGTAATTCTAAGGGAGGAAAAGTTACTGGCCTCCACCGGGATTCGAACCTCGGACTCCTGGATAATAGTCCGACACTCTAACCATGTCGCTAAAGGGTTAACCCAACAGCAAGGCTGTTGGAGATGCCTTATATAGGCCGATCACTACAGAGTAGCTGCTTTATTTCTCCATAAACCAAGTTGTGACCAGTCTCTTCGATACGATTCTAAAGGGTGGCCATAACGGGAGCAGGTCAAAATGTACCCACTATTTTTTGGTCAAAATGTACCCACTCTAAAGTCAAGATCTACCCACTCTAAAGTCAAGATGTATATATATATACCTACTTACAATATTTATTTGTGGATATTATGAACAGTTTAATACATTAGAAAAATGTTTATAATGACATTAATTAATGAGTTTAAATGTGAACTTTGACCTGAATAATTTGACCAAAAAAGAGCAGAAATTACCTTGAAATGATAACACAGGGTTATGTGGAGAAATCACGAGTTTAATATTTGAATACACACCTGATCTATTGCCCTGGATCAATATTTTTAATTTAATTTGTAATTCTCTTTTAAATTTAATGATGTGTAATTATACATCAGTATTCTCTGTAATGAAAGGAAATTACACTATTGTAATTACTTCTCACCTGAAATTTACCAATATTTTTTTCATGCCAGTGTTGTAATTTCCCTACGTTTGATTGGTGTCTGGTATTATGTCCATGTTGTATTCCTGCATGTAACATTAAAGAGAGGTTGGTAGTAAAGAGAGAGAGAGACAGACAGAGAGAGAGAGAGAGAGATACATATTGTTGCCATCTACACTGTTTGAAAACGTGTTAAAGGGTTAATTTGTCTGCAGTTCGGCTGTGTCACTTTGTGGGTGACTCTCCTTCAATCTAAGACGAATGGTATACCCCAACATAGTACTGCTTTGCTGCACTCTTTTATAGTTCTAAAACAAATTATTTTGGGTATTCATAGCAATTGATTTTCCTTTAAGATACATACATGTAATATCACATAATATACATGTACACAGAATCAGATGTACCTGTGTAGATACCCTAAGCAGCATGTTTGAGTAATTACACAATTAAATACTAAAATTATAAAGTACAAATTTGCAATGTAATAATAGAATACGTAATTCCTTTTCATGTTATTAAGGACTAAAGAAGCCATCTGATCTAGGGTTTGCAAATGCTAATTAACCATTTCTCTCATATAAATGCCTTTTCACGCATTTGCAAGATGGCTCCTATAATAGGAGCTGTCTATAATAGGAGCCATCTGATCAGGGTCTGCTCTGTTTGCTTTTGAAATAATATAGATCTGATTCTACAGCTTTTGTCAAAGCAAACAAATTCCTTGAAAAGTTTACATGATAAAGTTCAGCAAATAAATAAAAAAAATTATGATGTCATTAACTCTTACATGACAGGGTTAAATGTATTCAAAGGGACCAATTTAATCAAGCTTTATATCATATATCATGATATTTTTTTTTATCTTAACCCTTTCTTTCATACAAAGGCTTTTTCATGCCTTTGCAAACATAGTGGACCCTGATCAGATTTGATACATAGATATTAAACAGGGAAGGGGTTACAAATTGGGATCAATAATTATTATGTTTCTCACTAAATTCTGAAGAGTACAGAATTAAATGTTTTCAAATTTAAGTTGACAAAAAAAATTCATTTTGGCCTGTAACACTGGCCTTGTATGTTAAATCCTCAATAATGTTCCAAAGGGAAATTAATTAAGTGCTCAAAGCAGGGGAAGCAAAACTAGTAAATTTTATCAGTGATAATCGGAGTAGAGGTTTAGATGTTTTGATTGTAGATGTCTTCTTTTAACCCTTTTCCTGTTCTATATTAATTCCAAATTTCAATATCCACATGACAAAATAGTTATATGAAATATAGAAGATGGAACATTGTAGCCATTTTTGAAAGTAAAGAAACAGATCTTTCAAATTCCACTAGCAAACAGAGCAGACCTGATCCTATAGGAGCCGTCTGATCTGAGTCTACTCTGTTTGCAGAGACATGAAAACACATTTATATGAAGGAAAGGGTTAAGAAATGAAATAAATATCAGAATTCAGCAAACTTAAAATCTCAAATGAATTTTTGAAATAGCTAGTTTCAATGTTATTCAAACATGACACACAATCAGCAATTTAACCCTTTCCCTAATGAACACTGATGTGTGAATTATTCATTTCATGAATATTCATTAACTTTATTTTTATAATGTTAACTTTTTAAATGGAATTTTTGCTTTGTCATAACCTGAAGGATCAGATTTATATTATAAATCTCATAAGCAAAGAGGATAGACCCTCAGGCCTGTCTACCCTGTTTGCAAAGCCTAAGTTATAAATGAAAAGCAGTTAAATATGAAGGTACATGTAATGGTGAAGGGAATTTAGATAGATCTGTAAAGACAGATCAATATATGTATTTACTCTGAGCCAGAGGATATATGCAGATTACTAGAAACATGTTCCAGATAATAGTACTGTACGTAGTATTATTTATTTATTAACATATTAGGCAGTTTTATCCCTTTACTCTATGCATATTCATGTCAGAAGTAATGACATCATGAATATTAATTAGATTAATTGTAACATAATAGCACACATACATGTACGATGCATGCAGGAATGTTTTTGCCATGTCAGTCTTTTGTCAAAAACTGTAGAATTATATCTTTATTATATCATTAAACAAACAGGGCAGACCCTGATCAAATGGCTCCTGCAAAAGCCATCTGCTCTGGGTCTACTCTGTTTGCATGGATTGGGTCTACTCTGTTTGCAAAGGTGTAGAAATGGTGTATTTATGGATTAAAGGGTTATACCGTATCTGTAAGGTTCCAATATATAAATGTACACTGTATTGTGCCAGAAAATGCATAAAATTGACAATGGATTAATATTTAATGTTTCAATCAATGTTTTAGCTGTATTAACCCTTTCCTTGCTGAATATTCATGTAAGAAGTAATGACACTCATGAATATTTATCAGCTGAATTTTTATATTGGGATTTTTGATATTGGATAAGAAAATTAAAATCAGGTCTATATTATTTCATAAGCAAACAGCAGAGCAGACCCTGATGATGATCAGATGGCTCCTACAAGATCCATGTGATTTGCATATAAGTGTTCGCAAAGTTATGAAAATGCGTTTTGTATGAGGGAAAGGATTGGGCTGCAATGCGGTTTCATGTGCTTATGGTCCTAGATGTGATATTAAGCATTCTAGTCTTAAACCTAATTTCAATCTTGTGAATACTGGGAATGACTTGTAAACATGTAACTCGTATTTACAGTGTAGACTGAGATCAGGGTCTGCGCTGTTAGTCATTCAAAATCTTCTAACATACCGGGTATCTAATTTTCTTTGATACTGAATGGAACCTGCACACAGTGCAGTTTGACAGCGATAAATAATGCTGTTTTGAAAGTTCACTATTCAAATGGTTAACCCAAAATTCCTTCATGTAAACGCCTTTCCACATATTTGCAAACAGACTACGTAGACCCAGATCAGATGGCACAATTGTAGGAGCTATCTGGTCAGGGTCTTCTCTGTTTGCTTTAATAATCCAATTTGATTCTGTTTCTTTAGGTTCTAACATAGTTACAATGTTCCACCTTTCATTATAATTTTTTTCCATGAATATTCAGTAGGTATTAAAATTTGTAATATATACATAGAACAGGGAAAACTGGGGTTTACTAAGAGGCCAGTGTATGGTAACTTAGATACAAACAGTTTCAATTCAGATGATACACATCTAATTATCTGGATCCAAACTGTTTGACACTCTTAATTGCATTTTTGAAAATTTAGAGAAAAAAACAACTTCTAAGAGAATTCTAGCATATATACTATATGGCAATTTTTGAAGATGATGATTGCTAACCGTGCAAAGAATAGACCTATTCTGAGAATCATTAATTAATGTCATTTACAGGTAGAGGCTTTTGAACTTTTTGTATGCAAAGGATTTGTAGTCTTATAATGAAATTTATTATTTCTGCTACAATTCTCAAAGTTATTTTTTCTTCCATTTCTCCGTGGAAATACAATCAGAGTATCAAAGAGTTTGGATCCTTGGTAATGAGAGGAAGTTTTCAGATTTACTAGGAGTTATTCAGTGGTGAAATTGTTAACCCTTCCCTTCATATAAACACCTTTTCACACATTTGCAAACAGAGAAGACCAAGATCAGAAACACATTTCTCCTTCTTTACACATGCCCTGTTGTATAATTATACCCCCCTTTTGAAAAAATGGGGGTATATTGCTTTGCACATGTCGGTCTGTCGGTCGGTCGGTCGGTCGGTAGATCGATGGTTTCCGAACGATAACTAATAAACGACTTGGCCTAGAATCTTCAAACTTGCTATGGTGGTTGGACATGACAAGTAGATGACCCCTATTGTTTTTGAGGTCACTAGGTCAAAGGTCAAGGTCACCATGACCTAAAATGGTGAAATAGTTTCCGATCAATAACTGCTCAAGGGTTTGGCTTGGGATCTTCAAACTTGCTGTGGTGGTTGGTCATGACCACTAGATGACCCCTATTGATTTTGAGGTCACTAGGTCAAAGGTCAAGGTCACCATGGCCTTAAATGGTTAAATGGTTTCCGATCAATAACTGCTCAAGGGTTTAGCTTAGAATCTTCAAACTTGCTGTGGTAGTTGATCATGACCATTGGATGACCCTTATTGATTTTGAGGTCACTAGGTCAAAGGTCAAGGTCACCATGACCTTAACTGGTAAAATGGTTTCTGATCAATAACTGCTCAAGGGTTTGGCTTAGGATCTTCAAATTTGCTTAGGTGGTTGGTCATGACAACTAGATGAGTCCTATAGTTTTTTAGGTCACTAGGTCAAAGGTCAAGGTCACCATGACCTTAACTGGTGAAATGGTTTGCGATCAATAACTGCTCAAGGGTTTGGCCTAGGATTTTCAAATTTGCTGTGGTGGTTGGTAATGACCACTAGATGACCCCTATTGCTTTTTAGGTCACTAGGTCAAAGGTCAAGGTCACCATGCTCTTAACTGGTCAAATGGTTTCTGATCAATAACTGCTCAAGGGTTTGGCTTAGAATCTTCAAACTTGCTGCGGTAGTTGGTCTTGACAACTGGATGACCCCTATTTTATTTGAGGTCACTAGGTCAAAGGTCAAGGTAACCATGACCTTAACTTGTAAAATGGTTTCTGATCAATAACTGCTCAAGGGTTTGGCTTAGGATCTTCAAATTTGCTTAGGTGGGTGGTCATGACAACTAGATGAGCCCTATTGTTTTTTAGGTCACTAGGTCAAAGGTCAAGGTCACCATGACCTTAACTGGTGAAATGGTTTGCGATCAATAACTGCTCAAGGGTTTGGCTTAGGATCTTCAAACTTGCTGTGGTGGTTGGTCATGACCAGTAGATAACCCCTATTGTTTTTTAGGTCACTAGGTCAAAGGTCAAGGTCACCATGACCTTAACTGGTGAAATGGTTTCCAATCAATAACTGCTCAAGGGTTTGGCTTAGGATCTTTAAACTTGCTGTGGTGGTTGGTCATGACAACTAGATGACCCCTATTGATTTTGAGGTCACTAGGTCAAAGATCAAGGTCATCATGACCTTAACTGATGAAATGGTTTCCAATTAATAACTGCTCAATGATTCGGGATCTTCAAACTTGCTGTGGTAGTTGGTTGTGACCACTTGATGAACCCTATAGTTGTTGAGGTCACTAGGTCAAAGGTCAAGGTCACCATGACCTTAATATGTGAAATGTTTTCAGATCAATAAATGATCAGTGGTTTGGCTTAGGATCTTCAAAGTTGCTGTGGTGATTAGTCATGACCGCTAGATGACCTCTATAGTTGAGGTCACTAGATCAAAGGTCAGGGGGTCTGGGGGGGTATACATGTTTTACAAACATCTCTTGTTACATATATCTTCACTGTGTACACGTATTTCGCTGTGCAAACACTTCTGTGGAGTGCACTGGTTGCACAATCAACTTGTAAATAGTGCAGACCCTGATGAGACAGCTCCTGCAGGAGCTGTCTCATCTGGGTCTTCACTATTTACAGGTAGGTATATTTACGTGAACAGCAAGCGAAGGGTTAAGGATCACATAGAGGTTTTACCACACCTACCATAGAGCCCAGATCTGATCTCTCTCATTGTGTACTTTTGATTGAACGCTTTGAAATGCTTAGAGCAGTTGGCAGCGTTCTATACCAACTTGTATAAACGATATCCTTAAAGAGCGATGCGTTTCCAAAATGCATTTTCTGTGTGGCTTTTGCGCCTGAAAAAGTGTGTACGGTCAGGTGGAGAGTACTTTGAAGGTCTAACATAGTCATGTCTTGGAAATTGATCAAGGTATTGAAAAGTTTCTACTACTTTTCAAACGATCCTCCTATTCCATAAGCAACCAGTGCACACTGTGATCAGACGGCTCCTAGAGGAACCATCTCATCTGGGTCTACGCTGTTTGCAAAAGCGTAGAAAGGCATTTACATGGAGTAAAGGATTAAAGGGTCTTCATGTTTAATTATAAATGTCATTTGAAATTTGTTGCACAGTTTTTCTGTTTTGTTTGTATTATCCATATATAGTGACAGAGATAAAACATTTTTGTTGCAACATCTGTCATTAATGAAAATATCATTTTCAGTGTTGTATTGACTTAAAAAAAATGACTTGTTTGTTTGTCTTTGTTAATTACAGATAAAATTACCTATTACTATTGAACACAGAGCGCTAAATCCTACATGTAGGTTTAAAGCAATCTGCTGTTTGTTCTATGATAGACTATAGCTATTCATGGTAAAGTAAAGGTTTATCCTTGAAATGGGGAAAAGGAGTTAACCAGCATTTGCAAACAGTGTAGACCCAGGTAGGAGCTTTTTGATCAGGGTCAGAACTGTCTGTCATTCCCAGTTATTCAGCTAAATGTAATTGTCTCATACTGAATGGACTCTGAAAGTTAATTATAATGGGCCATTCCACTTTGAAAGCCTATAGATGTTTATAAGGCTGTAAGATAGATAGCTCACTGAGGGAGTGTGCTGTGGGTCAAACACGAAGAGGAGATATCCTAACGACTGAGCTGAACAGCCCTCTAATGGAAGTAGCATGGTGTTATGTTAATGGGGCAAGGGCAGCTGCTGTTTTTGTCCAGATAAAAATTTCTCAATATGAAGCACTTGCATCATCATCATTTGTTTTTATTTTGTCACCTGCATTAGCAAGGAGACACTTAAACTTTTGCATGCTGGAAACAATTTGATTGTCATTACATGTATTTGCAGACAGTGTAGACCTAGATCAGAGTATTCTTAGAGGAGCCCTGATACTCTCTCAGAGGAGCCCTCTCTGATCAGGGTCTGCACTGTTTGTCATTCAGAGTTCTCTGACAAATTATGCACTTTAATATGTTATTGTTGAATAGTGATGGACTATTCCACTTTGAAAATTCAGCATTGAATCATCACTTATTTTGTCATCAGTTCAACTGTATGTGTGTCCGTCTCTGTTATACTTTTTTCACTGTGCTGTTTAAATTTGTTACACAAGTGACACAAGCGTTCTTTCAAACACTTTTGTTACATTAATTCTTTCAAGCTGGGTCCACACATATGCACTGTCATTTGCAAACAGTGTTGACCCAGATTGCAGGAGCCCTCTGATCTAGATGATCAGTGGCTCTTCTCTATTTGTTAAGGTGTGAAAACGCATTTATATGGGGAGAAAGTGTTAACACTGATGGGCTATTCCATTGTGATAATTCAGGGTTGAAAGGGTTAAAGAATGAAGGACAGTGGTGCTTGATTTGGTTGATACCATATTAACCCTTTATCTAATGAATATTCATGTAAGAAATAATGACATCATGAATGTTAATTGGATTTTTATAATATCATAATTTTATTTGAACACAGGGCATTTTGGCTTAGGCAGAAACTATATTATATCATAAGCAAACAGAGCAGACCCTGGTTAACAGTTTTTCTAATGAATATTGATGAGTCATGACGGAGAAATAATGATGTCGTGAATAATAATTATTAATCAGATGAATTTTCATGTCATATGAACACAGGAAATTTTGTCCATGGCAGAAACTAGAATCAGATATATACAGTATTGTTTAATAAGCAAACAGAGCAGACCCTGGTCAGATATCTCTTACAGTGGTCATCTAATCTGGGTCTACCTTGTTTGCAAAGGTGCCAAATGTTGTCTATTTAAGGGAAAGGTTAAATTATCAAAACTTGTAGTCAGGCTATGAAAAATTAAGTGCTATATAGTGATACATTTTTTCCTATAAAAGTCAAAGGGGATTGTAAATGGGATAAAAAGTTTTGAAAAAGTTCCCTTGTTGTTAAGTGGTACATTGTGTAACTCCATGCCTCACTGAGTCCTGGAATGTCATTCATCCGCAAGAGATTTTTCAACCCATGGGCGTAAAACAGGTATTCAAGTACATGTATGTAAAATTGGAAAATATTTCCTTCCTTATCCCTTTCCCTCATATGAATGCTTTTTCACGCCTTTGCAAACAGAGTAGACCCATATCAGGGCACTGTAATTTAGATATGAAAGGCTTAACCTTGCTAGATGATTTGAATGACAAACGGTGCAGACCCTGATCAGAGGGCTCTTCTTGGGGTCCTCTTATCTGGTCTACACTGTATGAAAATGCCAGTGCAAGCCTGTCCTGCATTTATGTCCCAACAATATCTCAGCTGATTAGAGATGGTGTGTCTACTCTAGACAGATATAGTGCTGCCTGAATGTGATAGCTTGCCATTATAGACAGATGGCATGCTACCACACCCAGTCACAAATATAAACAGACACAGCCAACCATTTTAATTCGTAACGCTCACCTTATAATGTTGAGTAAGCAAGCTAGGAAGATGTTACTTCCATCATCTGATCTGGTTCTACATTGTTTGTAAATGACAGTGTGTGCATGTATGTAGCATTTATAGGGTTAACTGATTTTGCACAAAAAAAGTTTATGCTTGAAAGGGTTAACCCTTCGCTTGCTGTTCACGTCAATATACCTACCTGTAAATAGTGAAGACCCAGATGAGACAGCTCCTGCAGGAGCTGTCTCATCAGGGTCTGCACTATTTACAAGTTGATTGTGCAACCAGTGCACTCCACAGCAGTGATTGCACAGCGAAATACTTGTACACAGTGAAGATATAATTTTTATGTAATTATACAACAGGGCATGGGTAAAGAAGGAGAAATGTATTTTAAAATTCAGCAAGCGAAGGGTTAACTGATTTTGCAAATAAACCCAAAAAGTTTATGCTTGAAAGTACCATCTTATTGAGTTTCCATCTTATTGAGTTTTATTTTCCTGAAAAAACAAAGTGTACAGAGTCACTCAAGTGTAACAAGAATGGGGTTGGGCTGCAGGTTAGGGTTATTTATATGCTTCATGTTGAAATTATTACAGATTTTGGTGAATTCTACTATGAATTACATAGAGCAATCATCCAAAAACAAGTCTCATTCTGGTTTTTTAACCCTTTCCCTATCAATGCTTTTTAATCCCTTTGCAAATAGAATAAACCCAGATCAGATGGCCCCTGTTTGCTAAATATGAAATTATAATAGATCTAAACTAGTACTACTCTACTGTTTCAACCAATACCAAATGATCCTGCGTACATAATTATGCCATTATAAAAATTCAGCTAATTAATATTCATGACAGTATTAATTCTTAT
Organism: Azorinus chamasolen; assembly: GCA_963576725.1. Taxonomy (NCBI): domain Eukaryota; kingdom Metazoa; phylum Mollusca; class Bivalvia; order Cardiida; family Solecurtidae; genus Azorinus; species Azorinus chamasolen. Next base: position 12,846,133 of record OY755244.1, on the reverse strand, counting down.
ATGTAAATATTCAAACTGTGAAAAGGTTAACCCTTTCCCTGTTCTGTGTTTATTTCAAATTTCAATACCTACTGAATATTCATTAACAAAATAGCTATAATGAAATGTGGAATGTGGTACATTATAGCCATTTTAGAAAGTGAAGACACAGATTTTTCAAATTACATTAGCAAACAGAGTAGACCCTGAGGAGCCGTCTGATCTGGGTCTACTCTGTTTGCAATTGCATGAAAACACGTTTATATGAGGGAAAGGGTTAAGACAGGTGGTAGCTTAATGCAGGATGAACATTATACAAAAAACTCCTGCATGAGCTTTCTGCATTACTTTCATCTGGCATTAAGCAACCACCTGCTCTTAAATAGACATCCATGTTTATTTGTTATATGGTACTGATAGCTATAGGCAGCTTATCTCTTTACTCCATGAATATTCATGTAAGAAATAATGATATCCTGAATTTTAATTACAGTAAAACCCCGCTAATGCGACCACCTAAAACAGGTATATTTCTGGGTGCTAGATGCAGGTGGTAGCTTAATGCAGGACAAAAGTAATGCAGAAAGCTCCTAGGAGCTTTCTGCATTACTTTTGTTCTGCATTTAAGCAACCACCTGTTTATAAAGACACCCATGTTTATTCATTAAGTGGTCGCATTAGAGGGGTTCTACCATATTTTAATTTTTATAATGACACACTTAATTGAACACAGGAATATTTGTCCATAGCAGAAACTGCAGAATCATATCTACATTATTCATCATAAGCAAACAGAGCAGACTCTGATCAGACACCGGCTGCATGGCTCAGTGGTAGAGCGTCCGCCTGCGGTACGGAAGGTCGTGGGTTCGATCCCTGGCCGCGACAGACCAAAAGTCGTTAAAAGTTGGTACTAGTAGCTCCCTTGTCTGCGCTCCACATTAAAAAGTGTAGTTCTAGGACTGGTCGGCCCGGTGTCAGGATAATGTGACTGGGTGGGATGCCCTTGCCATGTGCCCGCGGCAGGGGTATTTCAGTGAGGCAGCACTATAACTTGTCTCATGCGGGTGCCGTCTGCATATAACTGAAATACTGTTGGTCGGACGTTAAACCCAACTCACTCACTCACTCACTCTGATCAGACAGCTCCTATAGGAGCCATCTGATCTAGATCTTAACTTCGTTTGCAAAGTCATAGAAAAAGCTGTATTTAAATTATGGAGTAAAGAATAAGTATTTTCATGCATTTGCAAACAGAGTAGATCTCGACTCACATCAGACGGCTTCTATTGGAGCAGTCAGATCAGGGTCTGCTCTGTTTGCTAATATAATTTGATAGATTCTATTTCTATAATTTCTAAAATGGCTACATTGATGTTCGTGTACATGTCGTTGTAACTATTTTGTCCATGAATTTTCAATAGTAGGTATTGAAATTTGTAATAAACATAGAGGAGGGAAAGGGTTAAATCACTGCTTCATCATTAGTCATAGGAAAAAAGGTATATAGCCAATTGTAAACAATTTAGATAAAAATTTGTGCACTGTTTATCACATTATCAACAGCTATTCTCAGGTATTTCAGTTACTTCTTGTTCAAACTCTATAATGCAAGTGATACCCTGTCCGGCCATACAAAGTGAGTGATCTGGGTCTTTCCAGTTACACACTGTTTGTTGTTGTCATATATATATGCACTGTTTGTTGCCCTTTATCAGTGGCATTGACGTTTAAAAAGTAGTTCCATTAGTATACAGTGTGTACATGTAACAGATGAGAGCTTCCTTTTTACAAGTTCTCCAGTTCGCTGATCATTGAGGATTAAATTGTGCATGGAAGTTATTTGTATTTTAAAATACAACAACACAACAAATCGTTGGGAATTGTATCAAAAGTTTCTGCCAAGCACCTGATTGGATAAGTTGCAAATTTTCAGAAGGTTAGATAACTGTTGCACAGTTGTATGATTAATTAATTGCAGTCTCGGATCTCAAGCTAATTTGCATAAAGTTTGTGGATATGTGTACTACACTGTAATATGAACTTACCAAAATATATATAAGTAGGTCACCCATTTACGTTTTTGGTCATCTGCAAAAAATTGTTGTATGCTGTCATTCTCTTTGTTAATGTTTCTCTCCTTTTGCTTAAAATACAATTAGATTATAAAACTGTTGTTTGAATCCTGATGTGACTGAGTTACATAGCAAATTCTCATCTGGATCCCAACTGATTACAATTAAAACTTTGCTCCTAAAGCTTGCAGAGTTAGACTGGTTTTTCACCACGTAATTGTTACTTCTGAAAAATGTTGTTTGCTATATTGGTCATTTAATTTTAAAGATAATTAAAGAAAAACATAGTATAAAATTTAACAGACAACAATGATAGTTTTGATCTGGTTAAAAGTTACTCAAAGTCTCATATGTGTTGAAACTCAATAAAAGTCACATTGAATTAAAATACATGTATGCAGAATTACAAAACAAATTCCCATTGCACAATGAATCAGTCATGAATAGATGTTGATGGGTCATGTTATTGTATTAAATTACAATGTTGAAATACCCGAGTAGTATAGATTACCATGGGGGCAATACCGTTTTTGTAAACGGCCCTTCTTGTATTTTGTACACAGGTGGTTGCTTAATGCAGAATGAAAATAATGCAGCTCACAGTGGAGCTTTCTGGATTGCTTAAAGTCTGCATTAAGCTACCATAAGTGCCAAAACAGGGAAACTAAAGTGTCTTAATGATACCTTATAAATATTGATAAAACTGTATTGACTCTTTACTTTAAGTTATCTATTATGGTCAAAGAGACAATTCTAAAGAATGGTCACAACGTCAGGTTTGGTAGAGAAATAAAGGAGCTATTCTAAAAATGTTGAATTTCCTCCGTTATACAAGTATATGGAAACTGAAGACACATGTATAGCCTCAGAGATGAGCCAGGGGATTTTTAATCAGTCTCAGTCTTCACCGTTTGGCACTCAGATATTAACCCTTTCCTCCATAAATACGCCTTTCTACACCTCTGTAATAACCACTTATTGAAACCATTGTGATAAATAGAGCATTTGTTCCTATAGGAACAAATGCTCTATTTATCACAATGGTTTCAAACTACAAAATTCTAAAATGTTACTTTTCTCCAGTAAATGCTCCTTTTGGGTAGATTTATTCAAAGAGGTTGGGTCTAAAAATAGCCTATGGAGGAAAGGGTTAAGGGTCTGCAAGAATTTCATATCCTGCATGACAATTTCAAGTAGGTGTGAGGCCCGGGCCCTATACTGATTTCTGTGTACTAAGAGCTGGGATGGTTTAGTATCTGGTTCTAGAACAGTTTGTACTCTGTTTGTCTTTACAATAATGTAATGCCTTCTCCTTTAACCCATTACCTGTTCAATATTCATGTAAGAAATAATTACATCATGAATATTAATGAGCCAAACTATTTTAAAGTATTAATAACAAAGGCATTTTTGTCTGTGGCAGAGAGTGTAGAATCAAATCTGTATAATTCCATAAGCAAACCCTGATCAGGTGGCTCCTATAGTGCCATCTAATCTCAGGGTCTACTCTGTTTGCAAATGTGTGAAAATGCATTATGAAGGAAAGGGTTAACCCTTTCCTTGTTCTGTGTTTATTCCAAATTTCAATACTTACTGAATATTCAGGGACAAAATAGTTATTAAGAAATATGGAAGGTTGAACACTGCAGCCATTTTAGAAAGTAAAAATCCCAGATCTTCCTGATTCCATTAGCAAACAGAGCAGACCCTGATGATCAGAGGGCTCCTCTAGGAGCCATCTGATCTGTGTCTACTCTGTTTGCAAATGCGTGAAAACTTGTTTATATTAGGGAAAGGATTAAGACATATCATATAAAGTATGACTATACATTAGCATGCAGGAGATAAGCAGTCTAGCTACATTGTATGAGGTATGTATGAACATCCTCTACTACTTGAATATGCAGGTAAGAAATAATGACATTATGAATATTAATTAGATTAATTCTTTAAAGGCATTTCAAAGCTCCTTATATAAGTGATCCCCCCACCCACCCTATATACACAGTATCAGCACAGGAAGTTTGTGGTCATGACAGAAAGAGTAGAATCATATCTATAGGACTGCATGCTGTCTGATCAGGCAAGCTAAATGCCACTGGGTCATGTTCTGTTTGCAAAAGCATAGAACGGTGTATTTTTGGAGTAAAGGGTTAATGCGTTGAATGCAAGAAATGAGACTGCATTTGCAAACAGTGTAGAGCATGATCAGAGGGCTCAAAGGGGAGCCATTGCTAATATCAGGGTCTGCACTATTTGTTATTCTAGCAAATTGAAAGTTGTTCATACCACAGGGGTCTCATTATTTAATACCGCTTCATGACAGTCTATATAATTATGCTATACTAAATGGACTCGGTAGTTAAACTTTGAAAATTCAGCATTCAAAAGGAGTTAAATATTGTCCAGTTTCAAATTCTGGTTTTGTGTAAGTTATGCGAAACAAAGAAACATTTAAGGATCCTATCATTATTGTAATCTAGTAATATAATTACAAATGTAGAGTTAGTACTAAATATCTTCTGAATGCGGGGATAAGAGTTAACTCTTTACTTCATATAATTGCCTTTTCACTCCCTTGCAAACAGAGTAGACCCAGATCAGGTGGCTCCTTTTAGGAGTCAGACTGATCAGTATCTGCTGTTTGTTTATGGAATTATAAAGATTCTGCCGACGTAAAACAAACTGTATGAGGATTCAAACTGTTTGCTACTCAATATTAAGTTTTTACAAGTTTTAAAGATTCTTCACGAGCTGTCAAATATTTTTAGTTTATTTTTTTGTTTTTTGTCACTTATAGATAGATACAACTGTATCCGAATTACCCAAAGTATCAGACACCCTGGACTCAAATCACCACTGGAAAACTGAATAGTTCAATATTATATGGTCCTATTTTTCAAGTGTAATTTAAATTTGACGGACATTAGTAGCAAATACTGCCGATCCTGATCCTTATCCCTTACAACGCTGAATTTTAAAATGGACTATTCCAAAATTCAAACTGGTCAAGCTTACGGTGAATATTTAGGGATTTTTCTAAAGAAATGTGTTAAATAACAAACAGTGCAGATCCTGATGAGAGGGCTCCTCTAGGAGCCCTCTCATTTGGGTCTACACTGTTTGCAAAGAACATTAGTGACTCGTGTCCCGCACTGTAAGGGTTAAGGAGCCATTGGATCTGCATAAATTATTTGCCTGAGCTTGTCTGTCTAATACTATCTATCTACTTAGTTGAGGATAATTAGATGTAGAGTAGGCCAGATAAATATTACTGGCTGTACGGTACAAGTGTCACGGCCATAATTTGTATACAAAACATTAGTCCTAGTGTCCACAAGGACACATACAAGGTCAGTGCAAATTAAATAAAAACTTTTGAACTGGGTATAGAATAACATGTATATTTAAGGTGGCTTATGAAGGCTTTATTTGCTAGGTAATAAAACTTGTATATGCCACTGTGATTGATTCTAATGAGATTCATCCATCTTGGGTCTTCCTCCACGGGTAATTCAGCTGGACATAGCGATTATTATGACTGAAATATTGTTAAAAGCGACATTTAAATTAAGATACAAACAAACAAATGATGAGATTCCTGTTTAGTGGTTCAAAGCTCAAGCTCAAAGACTTTTAAGTCAGATACCAAATTTATGGTTCAATCTGTACACACTTTTAAGTAAATGATAATTGTCTGCAATTGTGAAAGTTTAAAGTTTTCCTTCAGTTCCCTTCAAAAATGTAGTTAATATATCAAATCCTTGGCAGTTTTGGGAATCAGTTCTGATTTTATGATTGACCATCACTTCTTTACAATTGCAAATTACTGATATTAGTGATTGACTCTAAATACAGATATTCTACAGTTTCCCATGGTTATGATATCATTATAAAATATTCAGCGTATAATTAATATTCATGATGTCAATATTTCTTACGAAATGTTTATGATGTCAAGGATTAACCCTTAGAGTTTAAGCTATCCCTCTAACCTCAACATGTAAGTCTTATTTGCAGACAGCCTTGATCCAGATTACAGAGAGGCGACAGACCAAGTAACTCAGCATATCATCAGGATCCAAGCTGTTTGACACTAAGTCTTGGTTATTTTCTCAAAAGCTTGCGTTATGACAATTTTCAACATTTATTTTTTTGAACATGATCAAATCGGAAATAGTCAAAATTGAACAGATCCAAATTTCAGCCGACATTAATTTTTTCACAGCAGGATAATTAACTTAAGGGACTCATTCTAGAAAGTATTCATTTGCAAACAGACTAGACCCAGATCAGACATCTATATATATATATAGGAGCAATCTGATCAGGATTTGCTTAGACTGTTTGCTTTTGACATTATATAGATCTGATTCTATAGCTTTTGCCGAACCAAAAATTCACTTGAAAATAATTAAAGCTGACATAAAAACTCAGGTCATATTAACCCATTCCCCCATAGGCTATTTTTAGACCCAACTTCTTTGAATAAATCTACAGAAAAGGAGCATATACTTGAGAAAAGGTGAAGTTTAGAATTGTGTAGTATTGAAACCAGTGTGGTAAATAGAGCATTAATTTTGCTCCTATTGGAACATGTTTATGCTCTATTTATATATCAATGGTTTCGAAAAGTGACTTTTACAGAGACGTAGAAAGGTGTAGAAAGGCGTTTTTATAGAGAAAAGGGTTAAATATTCATAATGTCATTATTTTTTACATGAATTTGAACAGGGTAAGCGTTAAGTCATTATAGAAAAGACAGAGAGTTCCTCTTAGAACATTTTTGTATTGAACAATTTGTTTTAAATTCTCACGATGACTATCAGCTCTGTCAAAGATGATAAGAGACGGGCTTGCTAGCTAGTTGCTACATGTACTTATCCTGTAAGAACTCTCTAATCTGAGGGCCTCAACTGTTTTTCCTTATACACATGTATATGTCACAGTTTATTTCTCCTCCAAACGCTACATTGAACCTCTCATTAGAATCATGTCTTTGAGAGTGGTCACAACATACGGTTTGGTGGAGAAATGAAGAATCATTAATAGTACATGTATTTGTATTTATCGAGAGTATCTCCTTTATTTCACCATCAAACCCCATGTTGTGACCTCTCTTTAGAATTTCTCTTTCAGAAATTTTTAACCCTTTACTCCAAAATACTGTGTGACCTTTATACGCCTTGCAAACAGAGTTGGTCACCCAGATCAGACAGCTTCTATAAAAGCTGTCTGATCAGGGTCTGCTCTGTTTGCTTAAGATATAATATAGACATGATTCTACAGTTTCTAACTTTCTATCATGGCAAAAAATTCCTGCATGTATAAAATATGCTATTATAATAACTATTCTAATTAATATTCATGATGTCATTATTTCTTTTATGAATATACATGGAGTACTTTTAGGGCTAAAGAGTGGTCACAACATAGGGTTTGGTAGATTTTTAGTATTTGAATATGCATCATAATTACAGTGTATGGCTCAGATTGTTATAAGGAAATACTTCAGTAGTAATATTAGCCCTTTCCTTCATATAAAGTTAAACTTGTTTTCGCGCATCTGAAAACGGAGTAGATCCAGATCAGATGACTCCTATTATAGGAGCCGTCTGATCAGGATCTGCTCTGTTTGCTTATAGAATATTATAAATTTGTCTTTACTTTCTAAAATGGCTGCAAATTTTAAAACCACCTCACATATTTCATTACATAATGTTTTACATAAATATTCAGTAGGTATTGAAATTTGTAATAAATATGGAACACTGGGGAAAGGGTTAAATTTAAGTATAATACAGGATTTGATGGGAAAATGACCATTTTAGTATTTGAATATCTCCCTATATCTTATAATTGCTCTACATATACATTTGTATAGTATACTGATTTTAATTTTCAAAATAATCTCATGTCCTTGACATATTTGCAGTTTTTATCAAGGTATATTATGACTGTTTGCTCTAGTTCTTCAATGAACACAGCTAGTGTAAATGTGACATGGGAGTTAGTTTTGAAAGGTTGGATTGCTTGAAGGTTTTGTCGTGGGAACACAGAAACTGCAATTACATGTATAAAAAAATGCATGAATAACGAAATAATGTTAGCTATAATTCTGAACACAACCGGAATAAGAAGTAGAAAATTGAATCTAGATTAGACTTCATACAAAGATGTAAACACTTGGATCCAGATGAGATGCCGAGTAACTTGGTGTCTCATCAGGATCCAAACTATTTGATACTTTGATTGTGTTGTTGAAATGAAATTCAAGATAAACCAGCTGTGACAATTGAAGATGACATCATTTTCTACTGACAAAGTTTGCTTAGCAGGCAAAAGGTTAAATGAATTAGATCATATACAAGAGTTCTGTGCCTCAAGTTTTACAGCATATCAGGTCTTAAAGAGTTAACATTCAGGACCAAATTGCTCAGAACTATACAAAACTGACATAATGATGCCATTATGACATTGATTATTCTAAGAAATCTGTAACATTTAATTATTTAAACGCATATAGCTGCAGTAGAACCTGTCTTAAGCGGCCTTCAAAAAGAGGTCTAATTATGGGGTCTGTTAAAAGGCAGGTGTTTACTAAAGCTTAATGCTGGTCAAAAGTAATGCAGAAAGCTCCTACTGGAGCTTTCTGCATTACTTTTGACCTGCATTAAGCTGCAGTGAACAACCTGCTTTTTAAGACGCCATTGTTCTATAAATGAATGGTCGCAGAAGTTAGGCGGATTCTACTGTTCATGTAAATTGCTACTTGCATGAACCTAAAACACTTTGCATGCTATTATAGCAAATTTTATATAAGTAACCTTAAATGGAAAAGTTTGGATCCAAACCGGTTTACACTCTGACTTTATTTTTGAAGAAAAGGAAACACAAAAATATTTTGTCTTTCAGAATTGCAGTAGATTGCTATTTTTGCTGATGAAAATTTACTTAAAGCAAGGTGAAAGTAAAACAGAACGCTCCTATAGAAGCGTTCTGTTTTACTTTCACCTTGCTTTAGCAACCGCCTGTCCTAAATACCAACTTATTAACATAATTTAGTGTCCGTTATAGAGAGGTTTTACTGTATTTCTATCATGAATTTTCAACAGGGAAAGGGTCATGTAACCTGTTGAATGCTGAAAAGACTGGATCAAATCATTGATCATGTCCACCATTGTTTAAGTTAACTTTACCTGTTCAATATTCATGTTGAAACAAATTGGCATCATATGAATATTTATGATAAAATATAAGCTGAACTTATATAATGACGAATATTGAAATATGCACATGAATTTTTGGAATTGGTAGAATTCAATTCCATATGCAAACAGAGCAGACCCTCAGGTCTGGGTCTAACTCTGATCAAAATGCATGAAAAGATGTTTTTGAATACCAAGCAGTACAGTGAGGAGAGTCTACTGGGTCTACTCTGTTTGAAAAGGCTTGAAAATATCCCCTCTGTGCAAGCTTGTAAAGCTAAACAAATCAATTTGACACCATTTTGATAACTTCAAATTAGACTGATATAGCAGTAAATAGTGTAGATCCTGATCGAACTACTCACTCAGATAATTAAAATCCATTAGCAAGCTGAACTCTTTTATTGAATAGCGAGGGATCATTCAACTTTTGAAAATTCAGCGTTCAAAAGGTTAAAGTATTGTAAGAATTGAAATAATGTCAATCTGTATCTGTATGTTACAGTTAACCCTTTACCTGATAGAAGCGGCTTTTAGCGTGTTTGATTTATTCCTCCGCTGAAGAAAATAGTTCAAATTCATACAGTCATGAACATATTGCATAATAAATATTTTCTATATGCTAGTAGGTGGTAGCTTAAAGCAGGCTGAAAGTAAAGCAGAATGCGCCTTAAGGCGCATTCTGCTTTACTTTCAACCTGCTTTAAGTGGTCATATATGTCTTCAAAACTAGAAACAGGCTATTGGGTAAAGGGTTAATTGTTATTTGTCGAATATTTGAGGCTCACAGGGCTCTTATCGCTTGTAAGAATATAGCTGTTTACATTGTTCTTGTTTGTCTACTGATAAAATGAACATTATTGACATTTTGTAATCGTGTGTGAATCTTTCTCTTGTTGGTAGAAAAAAAGGCTTATTCAGACGTTTGTAGCTTCTTAGGAAAACCCTGTGTAGTTTAATCAAGTGGTATTTTAACAAGTTTAAAGTGGTTGAAAGGTATTAAAAATATCACAAAGAAAAAAGAGTATTCAGAAATGATTGTTATTATAAGGCTTATAATGATGCACAATTTTGCTATATATACAAAGAAATGTGACTTAGTGATAACTCAGTTTCATTCATTAACAATATTAACCCTTACAACACTGAGTTTTCAAATGGACTATTCCAAAATTCAAGCAGGTAAAGCTTATGGTGAATATGTAGGGGTTTTCTAAAGGAAAGTGTAATATGACAATCAGTGCAGACCCTGATGAGAGGGCTCTTCTAGGAGCCCTCTCATCTGGGTCTACACTGTTTACAAAGGACATTAGTGACACTGTAAGAGTTAATGTCGTTTACCCTAATTCAGACAGACACATTTAGGCAAATAGTGCAGACCCTGATAAAATGGTTCCTTATGGAGCCGTTTGATCGGGGTCTTCACTATTTGCTACTACATGTGCATCAGTCTTAATATAAATTAGACTGACAATTTTTTGTACAATCTGGTAGCTATAGAGAGGGTCAGAAGACTGATGGCCTGTTTGTCAGAATACTTAACACAATGCCTCCATAAATACGCCTTTCTATGCCTCTGTAAAAATCACCTATTGAAACCATTGTGATAAATAGAGCATTTGCTCCTATAGGAGCAAATACTCTATTTATCACAATGGTTTCAAAACTACACAATTCTAAACTTTTCCTTTTCTCTAGTAAATGCAGCTCCTTTTTGGTAGATTGATTCAAAGAGGTTGTGTCTAAAAATATAGCCTATGGAGGAAAGGGTTAAGGGAAATGTAAGTGGCATTTTCTGTGAATGGGAAATGACACTTAAGCTTGCTCAGCAAGTGAAAGGATTATAAAAGATGATATAAAAATAAATGCTACTGACATAATAAAGTCACATATATACATGATTGTAGATATAGCAAAGCAAGAATTTTGTGCAGATGTCAGATCATTGGAATGCAGAATGATCAGTGTTTTTGCTCTGGCTAATGTCATCTCAGTAATATTTTATAACTCCATTTGTGACACACACAATATAGGCCTTGAACAAAGTTAATGTATCTCGGCCTAGGTGATTGGCGTAATTGTTTACGAAAAAATGTTTGTAATGACCTTTGACCCAAGATCCTAATCTCATGGTATGCATATCATGAGGGTTAAGTAAATCACATGGGTTAACTCCTTGCCTGATAAGTATGGTTAATTCTGTTGTCTTCAAAAGTTGTCATCTGCTGTAGTCTTGAAGGTAAATTTCTATGCCCTAACAATTGCAAGGTGGGAGTCAAATTATCCCTTTCCTCCATAAATATGCCTTTCTACGTCTCTGTAAAAGTCACTTTTTGAAACCATTGTGATAAAAAGAGCATTTGCTCCATAGGAGCAAATGCTCTATTTATCACAATGGTTTCAAAACTACACAGTTTTCCTTTTCTGTAGTAAATGATCCTGACTGTAGATTTATTCACAGAGGTGGGTCTAAAAATAGTCTATGGAGGAATGCTTGCTCTTGTCCATTCGTCCATATTTCTGTATGTACATCCCATAAATTTTCCATATCCATTACTCGTCTGTCATCATAAGCCCATAGAAGGATTCACTTCAAACACTTGTAGGTAAGGAAGGGAATTTTTGCTCCAACCATGCATTTTTACCAGAGTTATGGGACTTTGAAATTTTCTTCACTTTATCACAAATAATTGTGAAAAGTGTTTGATTTAGAGCAATATTGCCAGGTGGACAGTTCTCTAGTCTTTCATTTTTCTTAAAAAATGCAGTCGATATGATCAAACAACTAGGGTCTTAATGGGACATCATGTAACACAGTCTGTGTCTATCTTGATCCAACCTGCTTGCATTATACATTTATCCTAACATCACTACTTACCGGTAGGTAAATAATATCATTCATTTGGTTTACAGTGTCATGTATGATTGTTACAACCCAAATAAGAGTGGACAATATAACTGTCAAACAATCGTCAGGAAACAATGAAGGGTTTTAGAAACCTATCTAAACATGAGATTCAAGATTTGACAGCTAATCTTTCAAGAGCTTGTTAGACAGTTTTGGTAATTCTCTATCAGTCCCTATTAGTGATAAAGGACTGTAAAACAATGATAACAGAGTACTTTAACTCTTTTAATGCAGGAAATTAGTTTACTGTAATTTACAAACTGTGTAGACCCAGATCAGAGGGCTCCTACTAGAGGAGCCCTCTGATCAAGGTCTGCACTGTTTGTTATTCAATATCCTCCCACAAATTTTACTGCTTAATACTGTATGGACTGTACTGATAAATAATGATGAACTATATATTTTCACTCTGAAAATTCAGTGTTGAGTTTAGGTTTTAAGATACTTTGTTGTAAATTGTAGCACAACAATACTTGTTTAATCTACAGTAAAACCTCGATTATTCGAATTTTCGTTATAAACGAATTTAGACCCTTTTAGGCAGGTGGCTGCTTAATGCATGATGAAAGTCATGCAGAAAGCTCTGCATGACTTTCAGCATGCATTAAGCTGCCACCTGTCTTAAAGATCGATAATAATACGTGTATTTTAGTGTTCGGATAATCGAAGTTTTACTGTATTTGAGTATGAGACATGAGTTAGCTATAGGCTTGGCATTTGCAAACTGTACACCATATAAGCCGTTCATAGTGTTCCCAGTGTTTGCTTTAGACAAGGCTTGCCAATTTGTTAGCAATTTTTTCAATGGACTGTAGCTGTAGGATAATTAAACAGTGCAGACTATGATCAGACTTAACTTCTATAGGAGTCTACTCTGTTTGCAAAGGCATGAAAAAGCATAAATATGAAGGCTCAACTCTTGAATGGCCCATCATCATTTAATGATAGTGTCTATTCAGTATGATTTGCAGGAGAATTTCAAATGTCAAACAATGCAGACCCTGATCAGAGGGCTGACCTCTAGGAGCTTTCTGATCTGGATCTACACTGTTTGCAAAGACAGCTAACTTGTTTTCCTACATCCAAAGGGTTGAATTGATTAGTATTCTTCACATGACTAAGTATTTAACCTCATGTTCTGAATGTGCTGGTGCATAATAGTTAAAACTAATTTTAACTGTTCAGCTGCCTGTGTAAAATGTTATAGGGCTTAAATTGTTCAATGAAGAACAGTTGACAACTGATTGCTTTTTTGGTTAGAACCTTACCTTCATCGTTTTTTTTAAATTAATGCTTTCCTTCATATAAATGCGTTTTAATGCCTTTGCGAACAGAGAAGACCCAGATCAGACAGCTCCTGTAAAAGCCATCTAATTTGAGTCTGCTGCGTTTGTTTATGGAATTATATAGATCAGATTCTTCAGTTTCTGAAATACCAAAATTCCAAAAATTATGGAATTATTGTTGATGAATATTCACGAGGGAAAGGGTTAATGCTATTTTTAGAGCCTCAGATACGGTACCATGTGTATAAGATTTAGTTACAACTTTCCCATAATAACTATAATAACTATCATCTATGTCTGCCTTTTATTTAGACTTTTTCAGTGATTATTCCTTTACCTGATGAATATTCATACATTATTAATGACATCATGAATATTTATCAGATGAATTTTTATATTGGCATACATGTTTGGACACAGTTTTTTTTTGCCATGCCAGGAACTGTAGAATCAGATATATATATTTGTCCATAAGCAAACAGAGAAAACCCTGGTCAGACAACTCCTATAGAGTTATCTGGTCTACTCAGTTTGCAAACCGCTTCACTACATTATAAACAGAGTAGATCCATATCAGACGGCTCTAGTGTTTGCTGATGGCATGATATAGTTTTTGTCATGGCAAAACAATACCCTTGAAAATATTACATGATAAAACTTAATTAATCGTATATTCATGAATTGACCGATTATTATAAATACATGTATTATTATTATCAAACGTTGAACACTTAATTGAATCTAAGCTAATGTATATAATTACTCTTTGTCTTTTTCAGTTCAATGAACGGAGAATAGGCAAACTACTCCCCGCAGACTACACTGTAAGTAAAGATCAGTATACAGTAGTTCCTGCCTTAAATGGCCCTCAAAAACAGGTCTAATTATAGGTCTCTAGGGCAGGTAGTAGCTTAATGCAGGCCAAAAGTAATGCAGAAAGCTCCTATAGGAGCTTCCTGCATTACTTTTGTCCTGCATTAAGCAACAACCTACTTTTTAGGACTCATATGTTCAATAAATGAATGTCCACTTAGAACAGGTTTTACTGTACAATAATAATTGGTCAGTGTTAACAATTATCCTGCTAAAACCGGGCTGATCTGCTGTAAGTTTTAACTTCAAAGTCAGTCAAGGTTTTGAGAAACTATTGTCAGAGTATCAAATAGTTTGGATCTTTATGAAATACAAAGGTATATGGCTAATTCGTCATCTCATCTGGATCCACACTGATTGCAAATGACAGTCCGGTCAAGATTTGCAGGATGAGGTTGAACTTTTATCCTGCTTATCAAATTCTGGTTCACGGTCTGATGAGAGGCTGTTTAGTTGCTCAAGGGCTCATCTGGATCCAAACTTTTGCATAGGTAGTCATTGATTTTCCCGTTATGTAAAGTTACAGAGACTGTGTGACTTTTACCATCTCACAGACTTTTACATTTAATCTTTTATAGAATGATAGTCTATACATGTATGCAGTTTAAGAGTTAAGTCAATGGTACAGCATTTGGTATTATTCCAGCACAACTTTTACAGGAAAAGAATTGGGAAATTAATCTCAGATCTCCTGAGGGAATTTGCCTTTCATTGAAATCTGTTTACAGAATTAGCAGAAATTTGTTTCTTACAGAAAAGGGCTTAATGATATTGTTGATCAAGCTGGGAGACACTTATTGTTGTTTGATTATTTATTGGTCGGTAAAAACATCAGTAATTAATAGGTTATTGACATACTGAACCTTTTTGCCTGGCCTCAGAGAAACTTTACCTTCAACACTGTACTATCGATAGATAGCGAGTTTGTGATGACTTTTGCAATTCAGATGAGACATGTAGTAGTTTGGCAATAGATCAGTATCCAAACTGACAGGTTTGTTTTAACCAATTCCCTGATAGGCTATTTTTAGATCCAACCTCTTTCAATAAATCCACCCAAAAGGAGCATTAACTAGAGAAAAGGGAAATTTTAGAACTTTGTAGTTTGAAACAGTTGTGATAAATAGAGCATTTTCTCCTATAGGAGCAGATGCTCTATTTATCACAATGGTTTCGACAGGTGACTATTGCAGAAGCGTCAAACGGCGTCAATACGAGGGAATGGGTTAACACTTTCTCTCATATACACTCCTTTTCAAACCTTTGCAAACAGTAGACCCAGATCAGATATGGCTCCTGTAGGAGCCGTCTGATCATGGTCCGCTCTGTTTACTTATTAAATTATAAAAGAGATCTGATGCTACTGTGAGTTAATTTCTACCAATACCAAAATGTCCTGTGTAGGTGTACCATTATAATGATTCAGATAATAAATATTCATGATGCCATTATTTTTTTACATGAATATGCAACAGGGAAAAGGTTAAAAAGAAAATTGGAAGAAGTAAATGTACTAGCTATATATTAGAACTGAATCTGATGACACTACAATTTGAAGATTACAAGAGAGCATTATGGGTTTGTAGAAGTATATTGAAAATAATATATATCTTAGAATCTACAACTGTGAATTATGACAACTGTAGAACTGAGTTAATAACTTGAATCCTAGTCTGAATATTGCATTGTTTCTATAGATTAGTAAACATCGTATACAAGGCTTGATAAGTGTAAAATCATGTTCAGTGCTGCAAAAAATGTTGGGCAATAATAACTGTCACTTGTTTATAGTTTACTGATGCAGATATGTGAACAAGACAGCTTTTGTCCATTGGAAATGTATGGATGAATGGTGAATGAGGCAAAACCTGCAGAAAGATAATTTTTTGGAGAAAGATGGGAATTTTTACCCTTTCACCTGATAGAGATTCTTTTTATGCTTCTGCAAACAGAGCAGACCCATATCAGATGGATCCTGTAGGAACTGACTGATTAGGGTCTACATACTCTGTAATGCTAATTGAATTATGTAGCTCTGATTATCCTGTAGGAGCCTTCTCATCAAGATGATTGCACTGTTTGTCATGTTACACTTCCCTGAATGTTTATGGTTAAAGCTAAAATGACCTCTATTACATTTGGATGGGTTCATGTACATGTACCATTATAAAAAAAATCAGCTAATGATATTCAGAATGTCATTATAATTTCTTACATGGATATTCAACATATAAAGGGTTAAATATTTTCTGGAGAATTGTGATTTGCAAATTAACCTCTTTATCATTTAGAAAATCATGTAGTGTGCTGAAGCATAATGGTATCTTTTGTTTTATTCAAATTCTTTGAAATGGATAAAAATGCTATATTACCAGTGTATTTATGTGGAACAGATTAAAGCTGTATAGCCAGGTTACTGAATATAGTTCAGTTTGGTTTTTATCAGGTTTTACATCGTTTTAATAGTATTTCAGTCACATCACGACGTCCAGCTAATTACAGGTGGAGGAATTCGAAGACCCCAGAGGTTCTTCTGTGCCCGGAACAAATTGCATTATTTCGTGCACAGAAGAAGATCCAGGTAGAACCACTGACCTACCGCAAGCCAACTTGAAGGCTGCATCACATGAAAAATCCAAATGCCAAGACGGGATTCGAACCTACAGCAGTGAGGGGCTAAGCAATTGTCAGTCGAAGACCATAATCAGTCGGCCACAGAGGCCCCACTGAATATAGATTATAGAGTAATACTTAATGATAATACTGCATTTAGACTTGATGTTTGCTTAACCAGTTCCCACATAGAAATATCTTTTAATGCCTTTCAGACAGAGTAGACCCAGATTAGATGGCTCCTGTAGGAGATTTAGACACTGCTCATACTGACGACTTTTGACGACTCTGTAAAAGTCACTTTGTGAAACCATTGTGATAAATAGAACATTTGCTCCTATAGGAGCAAATGCTCTATTTATCACACTGGCTTCAAACTACAAAATTCTAAAAAAAAAAATATTTTCTCTAGTTAATGCTCCTTTTCGGTAGATTTATTCAAAGAGGTTGTATCTAAAAATAGCCTATGAGATAATAGGTTAAATCCTAATAATAGTCTAGAGTGACGAAAATGTAACATTTTTAGTCAGGTTATTGTCATGTTTGCAAAAAGTGGTTTCTGCTTTCATTCTCATGCAGTTACCTGTATTTCTTATGTCATCTGCTTTAGTTGTGTGACCCTTAACCCTTTACCTGTTCAATATTCATGTTTGAAATAATGACATAATGAATATTAATTAGATTTTTATAATGGTGTATGAACTCAGGACATTTTGGCTATTAAAGGCAGAAACTGTAGAATCAGATCTACTTATTATACCATAAGCAAACAGAGTAGACTTTGAACAGAGGGCTCCTACATCTGATCTGGGTCTTCTCTATTTGCAAAGGCATGGAAAGGTGACACATATGTTTCTTTGAAAACTCTTGTTTCTTCTGAAAAAATACAGCATAAGAGAAAAAAAAGTACGGAAATCAGATGTTATGTCAAAATGCTCAATAAAAAATGTTGGGTTACCCAAACATAACTGCATGCATAGGCAATATTGCTGATAGCAAATTGTAAAAAGGTTGATATTTTTGTATTACGGTAAGATTTCTGAAAATAAATATTTGAACTAGTGACAGTTTATCACTAATGGCGTCGGTGTAATTCGGATTTTATTTCCCAGATGCCTCATTATCTTCTCATTTTCTTAAAACTACAGTGACTTTCAACTTGCATATCTCAACAAGACATCTTCTGATCTGCATTAAAATTTTAACTTTATCACTATTTTATGCTCTTAGTTTAATCCTTTGAATGTGGGACAAACATGCACTGTTATTTGCAAACAGCATAGACCCAGATCAGAAGGGCTCCTTAGAGGAGCTGTCTGATCAGGGTCTGCACTGTTTGTCTTTCGAAATATTGTAACAAGTCTGTCTTTCATACTGAGTGGAATGTATTGCTAAACACTGATGGGCTATTCCACTCTGAAAACTCTTTCATTGGTTCAAGGTGGTTAAGGTGGTTTTTCAACCCTTATGTGATAACCCATTTATGCTTTAGAATTGTAACAATCTGACATCAAACCCAATTTAGACTTTGGCCAAGTCAGTGGAATACTTGTAGAACCAAGTACCGTATAGGGGCCGTAACTTTTGAACCAGTATACTAAATATTTATGTAAGTGGAATATTCAACTCGATACAACAGAGAAGGAAAAAAGTGTAAATATTTTTTGTCTGAGAAAGTTAATGTTAAATACATTATACAGTTGCACATTTGGAGGTTACACTGTGAAGACTGTAGATAAGGTTATTTAAAGCCAGGAGTGCATCCTTCTGATAACCCTTTCACTCATATATACATGCCTTTTGACACCTGTACCAACAGAGTAGACCCAGGTCAGGATCTGCTCTGTTTGTTTAATGGATTAATATAGATCTGTTGCCCACAGTTAATAAATAGAGGATCTCACATTCTTGTTCATTACAAATTGTTTCTTATAAAATGAGTTTACTACATGTATAATAATAATATGACACGAGCTTTAGCAAGTGTTATAATATTCATTATAGTAAACTAATTTCATGAAAACAATTTGTAATGAACACGAATGTAAGATTCTTTTTATCACATAACCGTTAAAAAGTGCCAGAGAAAGTGAACAGACTATATCTGATGGCTGTTTCGGCCATTGTAATCAGTGCAGTACAGGCTAATTTACATAAAAATGCACTAGTCAGTAGTGCATTTTCAAGATTTACTGCCACACCATTTCGGCACTCCCACATGGCAGATTATGTGATAATTATAATTAAGGTCAGAGGTCAAATATATAGGTCAAATCACCGACTTTAACATTGGCCATAACTTTTGAACCAGTAGAGATAGGAACTTGATATTTGGCATGCATGTGTATCTCTTGAAGCTGCACATTTTTAGGGGTGCCATGTCAAGGTCATCCTTCAGGGTCAAAGGTCAAATTGGCTGGAGGCATAGTGTTTCACAAACACGTCATCTTGTTGTTATGTACAATTTGTAGACCTGAGGGTTGCATGTCAATAGGATGTGACCTTTCTGATATAAGTTTTGATAATTGTATTTTAAAATTGCCGTCAGGGGTCTTGAGGTCAATATCACTAAGAATGGTGCAGTTAATATGTTTGGTTGATTGATTGAAACTTGGTCAAATGTATGATTTAGCCTCAGATCATGTGATGAAGAAGCTCAGGTTGGAGCATTGTCAAACTCCCTGTGATCGAAAAACGATAAGCCATTGGCTGGTGAGGAAGCTTCTTTATAAATAACTCCTACAGGAGCCGTTTGAAAAGGCATAGAAATTTTTTAGGCTTATTTTTATTAATCAGGCCTAATTTCTCTATTTTATGCTTCGGCCAGAGCATCAATCCAATATAAATCAAAGTTCGAATAGTTGTGGGAATTTTACATAATCTGTAGGGTCAAGGTCATACATTAGGCAACATCGATGGTCTGAAAGTGATAACAACAGAAGTTCTTCAGTCCTGAATTGTTACAATTTTACTATGAATATAATTTTAATGAAGATTGAAACAATTGTTTGAAACATGATACATGTAGGTTACTAGATAAATAGATGTGTTGTGTTCATCTCTGCATTTAAATGTTCATTATGTCACGTTTGCAACCATAGCCAAAGGCTGATTACATTGTAATATGATAGGTTTGTCTTATATAATGATGGAAAGGATACTAAGTTGCAATCCATTACTTTAATGAGTTCGTCTACTCTAGATCTGTATGCAAAGGCTTTAACCCTTTACTCCATGAATATTCATGTAAGAAATAATGAAATTTCGGCCAAAGCAGAAACTGTATAGAATCATATCTACCTGTATATTATATAATATTATTATTTATAAGCAAATGGAGCAGACCCAGATCAGATGGCGCCTTCTTACATTTTGTACACAGGTTGGGTATTTTTGTTTGATACAGAATGAATTTAAAGCAATACAGAGCTTTTTGTATTGCTAAAAAAAATCTGGCTGCATTAACCTAACACCTGTATTTTGAAAAACTCACATTTCTTTATTAATTTTAAAGTTATTATTGATTTAAATTTAGGTATTTTAATTGATTGTTAGTTTTCCTTCCAGGATTTAGGGGATATCTATTAGCGTAGTGACGTTCATTAGGGTGAATACAGTACATGTATAATGCTTTCGGACAATGAACCTAAGACAGCATGTTTTCCAAGAGATTCTACATAAAACTCTTGAAATCAATACAGGGCTGCCTATTAGCCATTATCTTCTTGGAGGGGGTAATTTCCTCAGGTTAACAGGGGTTATCAAGTTAGTAGCTTCTGGTTTTACTATAGACTGTGGGAGGTACTCTGGAAGCTGGAAACAATTCTATGGGCTACTTGACTATTATGGATGGCCAGGCCATACCTGGTTCAGACTGTTTACATGCTAGCAATATTTTTTTCTGTTGAAAGTACCTCATGAGATTTCAAGATGTTTTGCATCTCATCGGGATCCAAACTTCTGGCTTACTGATAAACCTGTAACTAGCAGTATTTTAAAGTGAAGTCTAATTGTTAGGTCTTCCAGGTAATATTGATAGCTTAACCCTTTCCTCCATGAATATTCATGTAAGAAATAATGGTGTCATGAATTTCAATTAATTAGATTATTTTTTATAATGGCATATTGAACACAGAAAAGTTTGGCCATGGCAGAAACTGTATCTATATTATGTCATAAGCAAACAGAGCAGACCCTGATCAGACCGCTCCAGGCCTGGTATAGGAGCCTCTGATCTGAGTCAGCTCTGTTTGCAAAAGCGTAGAATGGCATATTTATGGAGTAAAGGGTTAAAGGAAATTGTACCAAATTATGACCCTTGGCAAAATAGAAGTAAAAGTATATGTTTGGCAACATCACGACTCAAAACAAGAAAAATATTCAGAACCTTTAATGCAGGACAATCAAATATAATGTAGAAAGTTTTCAAAGGATTTTTCTGCATTATTTTTGCCCTCAATTAATCAGTCCTCTCCTTTATTAAAACTCCCATGTTTAATCAAGATTATAGGGGTGGAGCGGGGGTCTAGTGGTAATGCGCTTGATTACCAATCCGGAGGTCCGGGGTTCAAATACCGGTCCGCTCGGAAAATTTCAGAGGTGCTTTTCTGTGTCACCCACCTACACGGAGTGTCTGTGAAGCTTGAAGTGCCCGAAAAGTAGTCATATTAGCCCACATTGACTTGTGACACGGCTTGTCACAGTGAGTCCGAAAGATTAACATAGCCCGATTGGAAAAGAGCTGTGTACATGTATGTGCAATAAGTGCTGAGTAGATTCCACCAGCATATGAAGAGGCAGTCTATCCGAACATGAGTGTGAAAGCACTTGGGGAACCATGACTAGGAAGGACAACTCGGAGATAAAACCATGGAGACAAAATCACGAGTAACCATGTATGGCACTGAGTACGAGGAGGCAAGGAACGAGTATAACACATAGCGGCAAGCCAGCGGAGGTGAATGTGGGCGAAACTCGGGCATGAATACGCTGCAGACAGTGAAAAAGGAAAAAAAAAACTTGTGAATTAACCCTGTACTTCATGCATGCGCTTTTTATCTCCTTTGCAAACAGAATAGACCCAGATTATACAGTAGGAACTGTCAGATCAGGGTCTGCTCTGTTTGCTTATGGTATTACATAGATCTGATTTCACAGTTTCTCGCAGCGTTGGCCAAAAATTCCTGTGATAATGTGCCATTATAAAAAATAAGCTAATTGATATTCATGGTGTCATTATTTCTTACATAAATTTTCTTGTGGAAAAAAGGGTTAAAACAGGTTTTACTGCAAATTGGTAACCTACATTTAACTGAGAGCAAACTTACAGAAAACTACTTGACATTTTGAAATAGCTAGCTTAGAGTCGAGTATAGACAAATATAAAACTCCTTGTCATTTTTGAGTATTTTTTTAATAACATATTTAACCTGACTTTAAATCTGTGAAGAGTCGTCAAAAGTACCTGGTAACCCTTTCCCTGTTGCATATTCATGTAAGAAATAATGATTTATGACATCATGAATATTTATTTGCAAGGTTTTTATAATGGCATATTATGTACACACAAGTTTTTAATATTGGTAGAAACTGTAGAGTCAGATCTATTATAATTTTACAAGCAAACAGTGCACATCCTGATCAGACAGCTCCTATAGGAGCCATCTAATCTAGGTCTTCTCTGTTTGCAAACACTCGAAAAGGCGTTTATATGAAGGAAATGGTAAATTAAAATTTCAGTATTTTCTGATAAATGTAACTGACTTGCAAGTACATGTAATGCAATTTGATTGTGCAGAATTTCAGTTTGTTTGCCTGACATTTTCTTCACATTGCATTGATTGAGAGAGTCTGCAGTCTAATGTAAAAACAGTCCCTTGCCATTAGTTCTGCAAAGTTAATTGTGATTAATGACGTAGAAGCACCCACCTATCTCAAAGTCTTGCTTTACTTTTGCTAATACTTTTGTTGAAAGTCATTTCCCTTACATTAAAGTGCAGGATATCAGTGTAAATGATTGCTATATTTAAAGTCCAAGAACAGCCCAGCAAAACTAAAGTTGGCAACATCAAGGTAATAATCTTTTCAAAACTTACAGCTCTATTGCAAACATACTGTGGCGTATCACTTCTTGTTCAGCAGGAAATTTTGACAAAAGATTAACCCAGAAACTGCTTAAATATGATTTTCATTACTTTAAACTCCTGAAATTTTCTGTTATAACTCAATGATATAGTAAAATCTCACTCGTCCATTAACACTCAAATAGTTGTCATTATCGGTCTTTAAGACTTAACCCTTTCCCTCATATAAACATGTTTTCACGCATTTTCAAACAGAGTAGAACTAGATCAGACAGCTCCTATAGGAGCCGTCTGATCAGGGTCTACAGACTGTTTGCTCATGGGAATTTGATAGATCGGTTTCTTTACTTTCTAAAATGGCTACAATGCTTCACCTTCCATGTTTCCTTTTAACTATTTTGTCCATGAATATTCAGTAGGTATTGAAGTTTGTATTAAACATAGAACAGGGAAAGGGTTAATGCAGGATGAAAGTGATCATACAGTAATCTCTCGGAGCTTTCTGCATGATTTTCACCTTGCATGAAGCAGACAACCTGTCTCAAACATCTTAACCCTTTCCCTCATACAAACGTGTTTTAACGCATTTGCAAACAGAGTAGACCCAGATCAGATGGCTCCTAGAGGAGCCGTCTGATCAGGGTCTACTCTGTTTGCTAACTGAATTTGATAAATTTGTTTCTTTATTTTCTAAAATGGCTACAATGTTCCACCTTCCATATTTCAATGTAACTATTTTGCCCATGAATATTCAGTAGGTGTTGAAATTTGAAATAAACATAGAACAGGGAAAGGGTTAATTGATCTTCTTTACTAAAAGTTCAGATTAACGAGGTTTTACTGTATTATTGAGGTCACCTGCAGGAATCTGAATCATTTTTGTAATGTCTTTTCCAGACTTATACTTGGCATTTTTGTTGAGAGTCATTTCCCTTACAGTAAAGTGCAGGATATCAGTGTAAATTAATGATTGCTATATTTAAAGTCCAAGAACAGCCCAGCAAAACTAAAGTTGGCAACATCAAGGTAATAATCTATTCAAAACTTACAGCTCTATTGCAAACATACTGTGGCTTATCACTTCTTGTTCAGCAGGAATTAACCCAGAAACTGCTTAAATATGATTTCCATTACCCAAAACTCCTTAAATTTTCTGTTATAACTCAATGATATTGTAAAATCTCACTTGTCCATTAACACTCAAATAGGTATCATTATTGGTCTTAAATACTTAACCCTTTCCTCCATATGCTATTTTTAGATCCAACCACTTTGAATAATTCTACCAAAAAGGAGCATTAACTTGAAAAAAGGAAAATTTTAGAATTTTGTAATTTTAAACCATTTTGATAAATAGAGCATTTGTTCCTATAGGAGCAAAAAATCTATTTATCACAATGGTTTCATAAAGTGATTTTTACAGAGGCGTAGAAAGGCGTATTTATGGAGGAAAGGGTTAATGCAGGATGAAAGTCACACAGTAATCTCTTGGAGCTTTCTGCATGATTTTCACCTTGCATGAAGCAGACAACCTGTCTCAAACATCTTAATTGATCTTCTTTACTAAAAGTTCAGATTAACGAGGTTTTACTGCATTATTGAGGTCACCTGCAGGAAATCTGAATCATTTTTGTAATGTCTTTTCCAGACTTATACTTGGCATTTTGTAATAAATGTTGTAACTAATTTTGACCCAGTCAGAAAGCACAGATATCTCTGCATCTGATCAAGATCTAAAATGTTTGTCACCCTTCTCATACAATCAAAAAATGATGTCAGCTCAAAGTTTTATTGCAATTGTTTTAAAAATCATCCAGTTTAGGCTTAACCCTTTACTTCATAAATTCTACATCCCTGCAAACAGAGTAGACCCAGATCCGTGAGACGTCAGCTCCTATAGGAGCCGTCTGATCAGGGTCTGCTCTGTTTACTTATGATATAAAAGAATAAAGATGATTCTACAGTATCTGCCATGACCAAAAATTCATGTGTCCAATTGTGCCATTATAAAGATTAATATTTAATATTCATGATATCATTATTTCTTACATGGATATTTATGGAGTAAAGGGTTGGTTGTTTGAGAAACTACTCGCAGAGTGGAAAACAGCTTGGATCCTAATGAGATGCCAAGTTCCTCAATGTCTCGTCTGGATACTTTGACGTTTCTTTGCAAATTAAATGTCACTGAAGACGTGATTAGCATGAGAAGGGTGAACTCTTTCCCAGTTCTATATTTAATCCATTTGCTCCCAAGATTTTACATGGGACGTAGGCAAACAGTGTAGACTCTGATCAGACGCTACATAATGCGGCGTCTGATCAGAGTCTACACTGTTTGCTAATAGGAATTTCAATATAAAACAAAACGAAATTGAGAATTTAGGCCAGGCACCCCTTAGATCAAACATGGACTAATCCAATATATACACATGGAAGAATCCACTGGGAGCAAATGGCAAATGTCAATATACCTACTGAACATATTTTATGGACAAAATAGTTATAATGAAATATGGAAGATGGCAGGGTGTGGCCATTGTAGAAACTAAAGAAACAGATCTATAAAATACCATTAGCAAACAGAGCAGATCCTGATCAGACAGCCCCTAAGTAACAAGAGCCATCTGATCTGAGTCTACTCTGTTTGCAGATGTGTGAAAAGGTGTTTATATGAAGGAAAGGGTAAACATGGTCATATCCCTGACCTGCGGTAAATGTATTCAAGAACTGTGGTTGCTGTCAACTTCAAATATCTGAGTGAATGGAGTATTATTTAGAAATCAGATAGTCCGTGGGGTAACTGGGGCCAGGTACTTTAATGTAAGGCTTACAGGTGCTATATCTCTTTGCACGCTAGCGATGAATTTGTGATATTTCATGCAAAAGTTTTGGACCCAAATGATGTGGTGTCTGATTAGAATCCAAACTGTTCTGCACTCTGAATGTGTCTTTGAAGAAAATGGAAGTAAAATAATCTTTGAAAAATTAGTTGTATAGACAATAATGTTTGTAGATCTATAACATGCAGCATACAAAGAGTCAGATCTATAACTGTTGGTATGGGAATTAAATTATATACCTACTGGTAGCTCTGTCACTGGAAATGTGTCAACCTTTATAGATAAATCGATATAAAGCGGATCTTTTTTAGAGGTAACTTGAGCTTTAAGAATTAACCTTTGAATGCTAAGTTTTCAAAATGGAATGGTAAAGTCGAGCAAGATTTGCTAAAAGATTTTGTGTGCCAAATAGTGCAGAACCTGTCCAGGCCAGTGGACTCCTTGAACAGGAACTGAGACTGACCTGGGTCTACACTGCTTGCATATTAATTTCATTTAAATTGTTTTGCACATTGAAAGAAGTGTTACCGGTACTTACAGTTCTTTTACCCTTTACTCCATGAACATTCATGTAAGAAATACTGACAACATGAATATTGATTAGATTGTTTTTTATAATAACACATGCCTAATGCTTTGACAAAAACTGTGAAATCAAATCTATAAAATGTCATATTAAAGCAAACACAGCAGACCTGCTGATCAGATGGCTCCTGTAGGAGCCGTCTGATCTGGGTCTTCTCTGTTTGTAAGGGCATAGAAATTCATATTTATGGAATAAAGGATTAATTTCCTAAGCTATGCAAATTGATATCTGCTGAATGAATACTTATATGAGGGAAGAGTTAAGTTATAAACACAGTTTGGATCCAGATCTCAGGACACTTCTCAGCATTACTCAATCTTTTTAACCCAGTCCCTCATCGTCTATTTTTAGATCCAGCCTCTTTGCATAAATCTATTGAAAAGGTTTTTGGTTTATATAGGATTTTACATAGTTTTAACAGTATTTCAGTCACCATCACGACGCCAAGCTATGTACATTGTTTTAACAGTATTTCAGTCACCATCATGACGTCCAGCTAATTACAGGTGGAGGAAGACCCCTGAGGTTCCTCTGTGCATGGAACAAATTGCATTGTTTTGTGCACATGCTGAAGAACATCCGGGTAAAACCACCAACCTACCGCAAACCAGCTGGAAGACTTCCTCACATGAAAAATCCAAATGCCCAGACCAGGATTCGAATCAACAGCAGTGAGGGGCTAAGTGATTGTCAGTCGATTTAGCTCTATTTATAACATTGTGCTTTCATAAAGTGACACAGAAGCCTCAAAAGACATCAATATGAGGGAATGGGTTATCTGGCTGAATTACGAAGTGTGCAAATAGTTAGACACCACATTATACAGCCTGAGGCGACTATTATTGTATTACGAATGTTTTACTTGAATTACAGTGAAAGTTTATCAGATCTGGCCATCGGGTTACCTTACTGGCCAAGGGGTAGAGGAAGGTGTCATCTATATATCCGTAAACAAACCTGTCATAACTTCGCTTTCACAATCAATTACTCCAGATGAAGAAAATTTGCTCATGTCCTTATTTTGATATGGGAAAATAAACTGTCATTTGCAAATAGTGTATAGACCCAGATTAGATGGTTGACCTTTAGCTCTTTGATTAGATTCTGCATTGTTAGTCATTTGAATTCCTGCAGCTACTTAATTTAATCTCTTTCTACTGAATGGACCCTAAAGGTGTCCCTTGCCATCATAAATATTCATGTAAGAAAAAATGACATGAATATTTATTATCTCAATTTTATAATGATATTTGTACATAGGATAATTTGGTATTGATAGAAAATGTAGAGTCAGGTCTATTATAATTTCATAAGCTAGCTAAACAGTGCAGATCCTGATCAGATGGTTTGTATTAAGAAGCTGTCTGATCTGGGTCTTTTCTGTTTGCACAGGCATGAAAAAGCATTTAAATGGATAAAATTAAGGGTTAACATTGATGGCCCTTCGACCACTTCAAATATTCTGCATTCAAAGGATATTCATGTAAAAAATAATGACATCATGAATATTTAAATGAGATTAATTGTGTTAGCATATGGATACATGATTTTTTGTCCATGGCAGAAACTGTAGAAATATATCTAAATAATCTCATAAGCAACAGCGCAGACCTCCTACAGGAGCCATCTGATCTGGGTCTACAGACTGTTTGCAGAGGCATGAAAAGGCTTTTATGTGAAGGAAAGGGTTGAATACTTCTCTTGACTTGCCTTCTGAGTCCATGTGAAATATCAAGGTACATGTACATTGAGTCACATCTGGAGCAAATCTATTTGCAAAATTAGTTTACATCAATCTTGAGTGCTAATAGTTAACAAAGCTGTCACCACTGCAGTTTGATAACAATAGTTACTCTGGCATAAGAAATTTGGTTGAATCCAAGAGCCTGAGGCATGTGGGAGTATTAAACTTGTAAACAAGTAGTAACATGGTTGTCAAATTGTGACAAATTTGATAGTGCTGCTTGCCTGAACTCTTTACATGTTAGTGATAATTCATGATACAATCTATAGTTGAGAGAACCAAGTTCAGACCATCCTTTGTATTTACCTTGCCATGTTGTCAATTGCTTTTTAACCCTTTCCTTCAATATAAACACATTTTCACTCATTTGCAAACAGAGTAGACCCAGATCAGATGGCTCCTATAGGGTCTTAGCAGCTGTGTTTGCGTTTGACATGATATAGGTAATATGACTACAGATTTTGTGAAAGCTAAAAAGAATGCCTTGAAAAGTCATTATAAAAGAATCAGCTAATCAATAATCATGATGTCATTATTTCTTACATGAATATTAAACAGGAAAAGGGTTAACCCATTCCGTCATAGACTATTCCTTGAATATATCTACTGGAAAGGAGCATCTACTTGAAAAAATAAAATAATTTAGATTTTTTATGCCCCCATTGATGATAGTCAGGGAGCATTATGTTTTGCACCTGTTCGTCTGTCTGTGTGTCGGGCTTGTACATGCAGTTGGTTGTCACAGTATTTTTATTAATTGGCAAGCACGACCACGGGGCATCGCTGTGTCTTACAGACACAATATTCTAGTTTTAGTTTTGAAACCATTGTGGTAAATTGGAGCAAATTTTCTAATTATCACAATTTGATTCAAACAGAAACTTTT
The DNA here is from genome assembly GCA_963576725.1 of Azorinus chamasolen. Lineage (NCBI taxonomy): Eukaryota > Metazoa > Mollusca > Bivalvia > Cardiida > Solecurtidae > Azorinus > Azorinus chamasolen. The sequence continues at coordinate 12,817,049 of OY755244.1, read as the reverse complement.
ACAGAGGCATCAAATGGAGAAAATGCTATATTTATCACATTATGGTTTCACTTATCACATTATGTTTGAAAAGGCATTAATATGAGGGAATGGGTTAAGACGATTCTAAACTGGAGTCAGGTCACAGCATACGGTTTGATGGAAAATGACAATTTTAGTATGTGGATATAAGCACCTTTATTTACTGCACTGGCAGCTCAGCTAGATGCAAGCTTATAATTTACAAATTCAGCTAGGTCGCAATTAGCAGACAAAGGGTTTAATTGCCCTTGTGTTTCTGTCTGTCTGCCCATGATCCATTGACCGCCACCGTCACTCCAAAAGTATTTGATGCAGAGTCATCATTAAAGAATTTGTAGAAATCATTACATACACCATGAGTGTATTATGGCTTAGGCAGAAACTGCAGAATCAGAATTCTATATATATTATACCATAAGCAAACAAATTAACATAAGACTGAAGCTGATCAGATGGCTCCTATACTTTCAAGAGCCGTCTGATCTCTCTGGGTCCACTCTGTTTGCAAATGCGTGAAAAGCCCATGTCAGTATGAGAATATTTCCAGAGCAATAGAAACTAAAGGAGCATCATTTATTTGTCATTTTATTTACCAAACTCTGTTGTTTCAAAGAGTTGATTCAAAGAGTGGTCACAGCATATATAAGGTTTTTTTGAAGATTAAAGGGTCAAAAAGTTACTGTATTCTTGAAAATTATGCTTGATTTATGCATTCTATGTGTGTATCTGCATACCATTGCTACACAATCAGATGTAGATACTGGATCTGAGTTGGCCTTATATTGACACATGCTTATACAATTTATTATGACTGAAACAGAACATAACCTGAGTGTTAGAAGAACTTGTAACACCTACAGATGCATAACCCTTTCCTTCATATTAATGCCTTTTCACACCTTTGCAAACAGAGTAGACCCAGATCAGAACATTCAACAGGGAAGGTTAAGATGATAATTCAGTTTCTGTTATTAAGTCACCAGTCATTGGAGCCGTCTGATCAGGGTCTGTTCTGTTAGCTTATGAAATTATAACAGTATCTACCAATACCAAAACATCCTTTGTACATTATTATAAAATTACCAAACTTCATAAAAATATTCTCAGGATGTCCTCAATGAAATTTTGTATAAATAGTGTTGCATAAGTTGGTCACAGGTGCTAAAAGTAGATTTTAACTCTTGGGAGCTAAAAGTAGATTTTAACATTAATTAACAATTTCATTAACTTTCAGTAGCACAGTGCATGTGTGTCCCCCATAAGGTATAGTTCTGATTGTTTAAACATTATTACAATGTACATGTATATGATTTTCATTGTAATATGAAAACCACGTCTGACATTAAATTCCAGGTGAGCTTAAATATTTATAGTTTTACCTATTTGTTATGGTTGAATGGTTGACATTTATATTTATTGCTATATTAGTAACTGAAGTGACAAATTTAGAATAGAAAAGTCCCAAAGAGTAATGTAATAACATACTTGACTTGTGACTCTTTATGTTCCTTATAAATATTGTTACTCATAACTTTCATGTTTGAGTGCATGAACCAGTCTTAACCATTTTCCTGTTGAATATTTGTCCTGCATTGATCTGAGCAACCACCTGTCTTAAAAACAAATTGGCTAATTTTGGGTAGTCACCGTAGACAGGTTTTACTGTATCACCAGTGTCATCACTCTTTTGACCAGTTTCCAGAAGATTATGCTCATAGTAGCAAACTATTGATAAATTTTGCAAAGTTTTTATACAGATTAGCTGATGTATAACTTCATCTTCAGCAATGCAATTTCTCTCAAATAATCTTTTTTAACCCTTTCCCTGTTCAGTATTCATGTATTATAACCCCCATTCCTCTAGGTGGCGCTTTGTGAGAGTGCTCCATAATCCCATATAGAGGTCCAAAATCACCGAAAACGATGTTCTCTAAAAGATCTCCATGATCGCCAAGGACGCTGTCAGTCCATTCCTCTGCACAAAGATCCGTGGCGCTCCAATCAGAACACTATCAGCTCTTCTACTTTATCGCCTGAATTGCCATCGGAACGCTACTTGATTGCCAAGATCGTAATTGGAGCGCTATCGAACACCTTAGAGAGTAGCTGGTCTCCATGAAAGCTGGCCTCTCAATCCATATCTCATCCTGGTATCCTTGCTGATTCTTGGGGAGACTCTCTGTAACATCCTCAAGAAGTTGAAAAAGAACTTGTGTCCTCTGCCCTTAATTCTTCCATGAGTATACAGTGACATATTGGCCGTATACTATTGAAATCTCCTGTCAGCAGCCAACTAGGCCTTCCTTTGCCTCCTTCTTTTGCTGGGCAGAAATGCTAGCTGTCTGATGACTATGGCATGCTTCATCAAACTGAAAAGAACTTGAAATGCTTCAGCATCTCTCTAAGGGTTCATGATGGAATAGAAGTTATTTGTGTGCATTTCCTATTGGCCCAGGACTTACTGAGTCATGGATCTCCGTAAGATATCTGAGATCGCTATCAGATCTAGCTGTAATTGAGTGCATCAGATCACAGTGATTGCACTCTGAGTGCCAAAAGAGCGCATTGGATCATATCTTACTCACTTTGGATCATCAATGGAGAAAACTGATCATGTATGTTCGCAACGTTTTGGGAGAATTGGGTGGCGACCAATCGCTATCAAATCGCTATCGGATCTTACAGATCGTTTACTGAAACCCCACTGGAGTGTTATCTGATAGTATACCCCTTGAATCACCCTATCCTGAGGAGATCTATGGCGCTCCTTCCGAGCGCATAGATCACCGTAGAGCGCTCCCTAGTGGAATGGGGGCATAAGAAATAATCGAGGCATCATGAATATTTATAAGTTGAATTTTCATTATGCTTTCTTTTCAAGGACACTTTTTGATTTGACAAAAACTGTAAAGTCAGATCTATATCATGTCAAAAGCAAACAGAGCCGACTGATCAGATGGCTCCTATAGGAGCGGTCTGATCTGGGTCTATTCTGTTTGCATATGTGTGAAAAGGTGTTAATGTGAAGGAAATGGTTTATGCACTTAACCCTTCGCTTGCTAACTGTAAATAGTGAAGACCCAGATGAGACAGCTCCTGCAGGAGCTGTCTCATCTGGATCTGCACTATTAACAAGTTGATTGTGCAACCAGTGCACTCCACAGCAATGATTGCACAGTGAAATACTTGTACACAGTGAAGATATATGTAATTATACAACAGGGCATGTGTGAAGAAGGAGAAATGTATTTTAAAATTCAGCAAGAGAAGGGTTAAAAGATAATCCTACCTTTGTACACAGAGTAGACCTGTATGAGCTGTCTGATCTCATTCGCAATGATTTCATCTTCACAGTTAACCCTTTTCCTATTTAATATTCATGTAAAGGAGAATAATGACATCGTGAATATTTATTAGCTGAATTTTTATGATAGCGTAATATTATGTACACAGAATGTTTTGACTCAAGCAAAAACTGTAGTCATAATCTATATTATACCATAAGTAAACAGAGCACTGACCCTGATCTGAGATGGCTCCTACAGGAACTGTCTGATCTGGGTTTACTCTGTTTGTAAAGACATGAAAGGGGATTTAAATGAAGGAAAGGGTTAAAGATTTTTATTTTATCGGCCCCCTTTGACAATAGTCAGGGGGCATTATGTTACTGTTTGCACCTGTCAGTCCATCGACTCAGTCTGTCTGTCTGTAAGTCTGTGTGTCACAATTGTATGTGCAGTTGGTTGTCACAGTTTTTTCATTGTCAAGCACCACCACGGGGGCATCGCTGTGTCTTACACAATTCTCTTAAGTTTTCCATGCAATAGGTTATCATACAGTTTAAATCCATATAAGATGCTGAGGTCAATTACCATCCCATATGGATCACAACAAACAGATGTTAATTATCACAAGTTGCAGACACTTCCAATAGGCTTAGTAGTTATAGTTAACTTTTTATATTTTATAGATGACAACCAATGCTAAACTGACCATTTAAATGTCACTGTCTGTTCACGAAATGAGCAAAAGCGTCTTTTCTTGTGACAGAACGTCAGATTTGGAGACTGATTGTTAGTTACCATTGTATAGCTCTGCACGCTAACGGAAAAACTAATTGCTATTGCAAGCAGTTTGGATCCAGATGAGACGCTGCATAATTCGGCATCTCATCAGGAATTACCGGTAAACTGTTTTACAGTTTATCCATATTTTTGAAACGAAATGAGAGAAATTTTATTTTAAGAATTAAAGCAGACGTCAATTGTTGCAGACGATAAATTTCCTGGCGTGCAATTTAAGAGATAAGGAAAATCATCTGATTGTCAGTAACAGATCTTACTACAAAATATGTATCCATATTATGTAATTGTAAATTTTATAAAGTTTATATAAACCTCAAGTGCGCTCAATTGCTTACAATGTGACCACAGATATCATTTGATTTTTTAAAAAGAGCCATTTGTATACTCCATGCATTATTATCTTGTCGGCAGACTCAAGATCTGAGTGAGCAGTGATGTTGATTGTCATTGTATTTGATATGTTTATTGCAATGGCCTGATGCACCAAGCTTTATGTTGGTCTTCTGGGATTTATATATACTAGATTGGTTCTCTTTTCTGATTCATTGAGGCTGCATTGTAAACTCTTTGAATGTTAACAAATTAATTGTTACTTGCAAACAGTGTAGACCCAGATCAAGAGTGCACTTGGAAGAGCCGAGCCTGATCTGAAGCTCTGCACTGCCGGTGGTTCAAATGTTTGTTTTTGGTGTGTGTTTTTCAAATTAAATCCTTTCAACCCTTTGCTTCATACATTACATAGATTGTTATAATAGCACATGGACACAGGAATTTGGTCCATGTCAGAAGCTCTCAGGGTCATATCTGTACTATAAGCAAACAGCGGCAGACCCTGATCAAACAGCTTTTAATTGAGGAGCCATCTGATCTTTGTCTACTCTGATTACAACAAAGGCATAGAAAGGCATATTTATGGAGTAAAGGGTTTAAAACAGAATGGACTTTACCGTTAATCATTATAGATAGATCATTCCACTTTGAATATATCAGCATTCAAAGAGTTATTATTGTCAGGTGTTATAATTCCTTTGAGTGCTGAATTTTCAAAACTTGGAAAGGTCCATCAGTGCTTAATGGTTACTTTTAAAGTCCTGATTCAGTATGAAAGGATTAACTATGAATGAATTATTATAGTGTTCATACTCGGTGAATGAGAGCGCACCTGCATGAGTCTAAATCTGATCTGGGACTACACTGTTTGCAATAAACAATTAATCTGAGTTAATTACAGTGCTCTACATTTGATGTATTAAGCCTTTCCCTGTTCTATGTTTATTCCAAAAGTCAATACCTACTGAATATTCATTGATAAAATAGTTGTAAAGAAATGTGGAAGGTAGAACATTGTAGGCATTTTAGGAAGCAAAGAAACAGATCTATCAAATTCCATAAACAAACAGAGCAGACCCTGATCAGACGGCTCCTCTAGGAGCCGTCTGATCTGGGTCTACTCTGTTTGCAAATGCGTGAAAACACGTTTATATGAGGGAAAGGGTTAATCAATGGATTATTATAAATAAACCAATGAAAAGTGCAGCAGATAACAATTATTTGGCAGCAATAATGTTAAATCAGTGGATTATTTTGAACAATCACATGAAGTGATGACTTTAAATGAGCATGATAGGTTGAATTTTTGTGATAACCATTGCAAACAATTTGGATTTGAATGAAATGCAGGGTAGCTGGTCATTTGATCATTTACTCTTTAAATAATGCCTTTCTATGCCTCTGTTTGCTTATCATAGATCTGAAAAAAGTGATTCCAGTTTCTGCCATGATCAAAAATAGGTCTGATTCTACAGTTTCTGCCAATGGCCAAAAATTCCTGTATCCATATGCTAATGTATTATAACAATTTTTAATCTAATTATTATTCATGTTGTGATTATTTCTTACATGGAGTAATGGGTCATCCAGGATCTATACTGTGTAACGGAGTGACTGACTGTGTTCTTTAGAATCATTTGAAGTTTTTGGAAATATTTGCTTTGGCAGAACTGTTACTACTCTGATATATTAGAGGAATGAAAGTGCTTGTTCAATGTAGTGAAATATCTTATATCTTAATAAAACATCTTAATTACAAATCATGTTTGTATTGATTAACTGTTCACCTCGCAGAGGTGTTTCAGATTGTGGTCCAGCAAGAAAAGGTTTCTCTTTTTCTCTTTAAAACTTCATGAGTTCTGTTAAAAAAAAGATTTATCACATCTGATGAAAATAAAATGATGTTTTTAGAGCTCTTAACCCTTTCTCTGTTCTGTATTTAGGCCAACCTTCAATACTAAATATTCATTAACAAAATAGTTATATAGAAATCTGAAAGCTTGAGCATTGTAGACATTTTAGAAAGTAAAGAAACCGATCTATCAAATTCTATTAGCAAACAGAGCAGACCCTGATCAGACGGCTCCTCTAAGGAGCCGTCTGATCTGGGTCTACTCTGTTTGCAAATGCGTGAAAACACGTTTATATGAGGCAAAGGGTTAAGATGCATTAATAAGTCTTTATATCTATAGATCATTTTTTTGTGAGTGAATTAGATAACTTAGATTTTGAGGTTAAGCTTATATAAACGTTTTAGAATGGAGGGTGGTTGGAGGTGTTGGAATAAAAATGAAAAGAAAACTAATAATAAATTCCAAACCTTGACATTATGTATTCAAAATAAGGTGAAATAAATCTGAAACTTTATAGTGAATTAATGACTGATTTACCAAAATAAGTACAGGGTGAAAAAAGTTGTAGTGTTGTGATTGATTGACTTAGGGCAAAGAAAAGGCCAAATAAGTTCAGGATTGATATGTGTGATTAATTACTATGTTGCCAGTGATTAAACTACCAGTTATTGACTCAGGATAAGTGATACATTTATTACTTGAAACCATTACTTGAAACCCTGCGAATGCTGAACTGTTTTATTTGTAGAGTCTATTCAGTATGAAAGGATTAACGTTGCTAGATTATTTTAATACAGTCAAACCTCTCTAAAGCAGATCTTCAATTTAGCATAAATATAAGTCTTGGAGACAGGTAGCTGCAGCTTTTAATGCAGTGTGAAAGTCGTGCAGAAAGATCCTAGGAGCATTCTGCATGACTTTCAACCTGCATTAAGTAATACTCACTGACACAGATTGCCACCTGTCTAAAAGTACCAAAAATCTTTTTTATGAAAACTCTGGTTTAGAGGGGTTTCACTGTACTTGAATGACAAACTGTGCAGAACCTGACATTGTAACAGAGGGCTGCTGCAGGAGCCTGCTGATCTTGATCTGAATTGTTTTGCAAATACCAATTGTTTCCAACATTTCAAGGGCTAAGTTTTTTACGTAGACTCGTAGTAGTCTTTTATGTCATTCACATTTGTGACATTGTGGAGTTAACGGTTGTAACGTATTCACTGGATACTGATGGATAATACCAGAATAGGCATAGGTTATATAGAGACTGTTCTAAGTTTAAATACCTCATAGATATGCCTTTAATACCTTTGCAAACAGAGGAGACCTGAGGCCAGACAGCTTCAGTAGGAGATATCTGATCTGAGGATTTGCTCTGATTATATCTTTACTGTTAAATGTCACCACAAATTCTTTACTGCAAAGTTTACTTATACTGCATGCATTGGCTCTTGACTGTTACAGTGATGGACATTTTTTTTTATTTTAAATCCTTTTGGTGCTATTAGGGTACATAATCTGCATTTGCCAATAGTGTATACCCATATGAGACAGCACCTCTAGGAGCTGTCTCGTATGGGTCTGCACTATTTGCCATTACAATGCAGTCACTATACATTGTAATTGATTCATTTATTCAGCAAAAGAAGGGTTAAAATTCAGCAAAAAGTGTAACAAATTGACTTATAGATTAGACAGGACTGAATAGTGCACTGCATTATGTAAGTGATTGGACTTGATTGGAAAATAGTGGGCATTGTAAATGGTACAGTGACACTTATTAAGAAAACATGTATCATATCTATACATCAAATGGATGGCGCAAAGTGTCAGATCGTAGTGGTCAGGTAAGAATATTACTGAAAAAATTCAGCTACTTAAAACAATAATTTTGTTACGTAAATTGTTTTAACATTTTCCCTTTGAATATTGCAATGTTAGGAATAATGACATCATAAATGTTTGTTGTATTTTTATCCGGGTTTTCACGGTTATTGAAATGGTGATATATGGCGGACGGGCGGCTGCCAGTCTTGTAAGCGCAACTCCTCAGAAACTGTTTAAGTGATTTTCATAAAAACCTTGCATGTAGCAAGGACACGAGATTTTTCCTTCTGCAATTTTCTGGGAGTTATGCCCCTTTTCACTTAGAAATCACTAGGTCTTTTGACCCTATCCTTGTAAATGAAACTGCTCTGAAACTGCTCAACAGATTTTCATAAAACCTTGCATGTAGCATGGACACAATATGTAGATGTGCATATTGTCAGGAATTTTTCCATCTGCAATTTTTCTGGGATTATGCTCCTTTGAATTTAGAATTCACTAGTTAATAGTGAAGGAAAACCCGGTTTAATGTCGTTTCGACATTTCTTGTTATATTATGGCCTTAATATGCACAAGATTTTGGTATTGGTAGAAACTGTAGAGTCAGATCTAATATAATATCATAACTAAACAAGTAGACCGGCTGATCAGATGGCTCCTACAGGAGTCATTTGATCTTGGTCTACTCAGTTTGCAATTAAGGCATGAAAAAGACATTTGTGAAGATAAAGGGCTAATCATAAACCCTTTACACTATTATACACCTTTGGTAGCCTTTAACCCTTTCCCTCATATAAACATGTTTTCACGCATTTGCAAACAGAGTAGATCCAGATCAGACGGCTCCTATAGGAGCCGTCTGATCAGGGTCTGCTCTGTTTGCTAGTGGAATTTGAAAGATCTGTTTCTTTAGTTTCTAAAGTGGCTCCAATTTTCTACCTTCCATATTTCATAATAGCTATTTTGTCTATGAATATTCATTAAGTATTAAAACTTGGAATAAACATAGAACAGGGAAAGGGTTAAGTGCCAATACAAACAGTGTAGACCCAGATCAGACAGTTTCTGTAGGAGCAGTCTGATCAGGGTCTGCTGTGTTTGTCTGTTGATTATTATATGATATAAATATGATTCTACAGTTTCTACCATGGCCAAAAATTCCTTTGTCCTTGTGCCATTATAACATTTAATCTAATTATTATTCATGATGTCATTATTCATTACATGAATATTCATGGAGTAGATTTGTCTTACAAATGAGCAACACTGTGAGAAAGGTTATATCTTTGGTCGTTGCAAACAGTGTTGAACTAGCTAGACCAAAACTAAATATGAATGTACAGTACTGATTCTCAAAGCCTGCCTGGAGGTATCTTAAGTTCCCTAAGCTCAGACTGCTTATAATTGTATCACTGTATGGTTTTTATTGCTACCGATATAGAGCTGGAAATTGAGATTTGATACTCATTGCAATATAATAATTTGAAGTGCTGGTGCTTACCCTAAATTGTAGTTATCATGGTACAATGTACCTCTAGAAGGCTGTTTTAACCCTTTCCCTGTTCTATGTTTAGTCCAAATTGTATTACCCATTGAATATTCATGAACAAAACTGTTATAATCAAATATGGAAGGTGGTACATAATGTAGCTGTTTTAGAAAGTAAAGACACAGAGCTATCAAATTCCATAAGCAAACAGAGCAGACACTGATCAGAGTATGGCTCCTAGAGGAGCTGTCTTATCTGGTTCTACTCTGTTAATTTGCAAATGCGTGAAAACACGTTTCTATGAAAGAAAGGGTTAATTACCTGAACCCTTTCCTTCATACAAACGCCTTTTCATGCTTTTGCAAACAGAGTAGACTCATGCTAGAATCCATCTGATTGTTGTCTGCCCTCAGTATTTGCTTATGAAATTATGATAGATCTCAGACTGTATTATATAAGTTTCTTCCATTACCAAAAATTCATGTTTACATATGTTCCAATATAAAATGCTTAATGCAGGGCAAGAGTAATGCAGAAAGTTCCTATAGGAGCTTTCTGCATTACTTTTTACTTGTATTAGGCTATCACCTGGTCCTGGTAAGATATATTTTTGATGGTCACTTAACCCTTTCCTCCATAAATATGTCTTTCTACGCCTCTGTAAAAGTCACTTTTTGAAAACATTGTGATAAATAGAGCATTTGCTCCTATTTTTTGGAGCAAATGCTCTATTTATCACAATGGTTTCAGAACAACAAAGTTCTATTTTTTTTTCTTTTCTCTAGTTAATGCTCCTTTTTGGTAGATTTATTCAAAGAGGTTGGATCTAAAAATAGCCTTTGAGTGAATGGGTTAAGACAATGATTCTACTGTAAACAAACTAATGGGGAGGGGAGAGTGAGTGGCTATAATAAATTTAGGATAAATATGGAACATTATAGCAGAGAAATTAGATATTTTAAAATGTAGCGAATAATAAGGCAAATTAAATTTGCTAAATTGTTTTATTAAATTTTGAAAGATTTACTAAACATTAGTCAAAACATTAAAATTTAAAGTTAACAGTAATCAAAGGACTGTTTTCTAAGCAATCTGTTGTAAAAAGTTGTGTAATAAAGTGAATGTAAACAGGGGTGTTTTCGAAGCAGCCGTTTTAAAACTTTTTTTATCTCTGTAGTTGCCATGAAGGAACAGAATGTTTGGGATAAATTATCAACCTGAGTATTTGTCAAGCATTCATCTAAATTTAAACAAGGAAACAAAACGAATGTGTAAATATTAGTTTTTGTACTTAATAAAAATATTTATGACTTTCTTTGGTTCCCCTACCTTTATCCTGCCAAGTTGCAACCTGACTGGCATTTAAAATACTAATAGTTTAGATGATTTAACCCCTCCCTCCCTCCTTTTCCTGATATCATAGATACAGTGAAACCTCTCTATAATGGCCACTAAATTATGCTAATTAGTTGGTATTTAGGGCAGGTGGCTGCTTAAAGCAAGGTGAAAGTAAAACAGAACGCTCCTGCAGGAGCGTTCTGTTTTACTTTCACCTTGCTTTAAGCAGCCACCGCAGCCTTTTACACAAAATACTTGATGTAATTTAGTGGCCGTTATAGAGATGTTTTACTTTACATCTTTTGGGGTTTTTAGAGAGTAGACCCAGATCAGAGAGCCTCAGGTGTAAAGGAGCCATATCTGTTCTATTTACAGTTTCTGCCATTGCCAAAACTTCCTGTATTCATAAAATGTCCAGGTGATATAATTATCCTCAACCTCTAGGATTTCCAAGTTTATTTTGTGAGTGCATCTTGGGAAGAGGAAGTGTCACATACTTCTTTAGTGTCTCTTTGAACTTGACCTTGACCTCAGATTTAGTAAACAATTGTCTTGAATTTGTCAGGATGATAATCCTCAACCCTTTTGAATAGGATTTAAAAATTTATTGTATGGGTACATCTTGAGGAGGGAATTATATCCAGCCCAATGAGTTTATATAATTTCAAAATTTCTTATATGGATGTATATTAGGACTGAGACAAATTGTCACGTACTGCTTTGGTGTCTCTAACATCCTTGACCCTGACCTTGACTTCCATTTCATTAGCCAGATTTTTCGAGAAAAATCTCAGCTTATAATAAGTTTGCCAAAAAACCGGATGGGCGGGCGGTGGGCCGTTGTTAACAAATCTTTAGCATTGCTTATAACTTCTGAATTACTTAAGCTTGACAATTCATATTTGGTGTGCAGATAGCTTGGGTGAAGGCCTTTGATACAAAGATACATGAAATCGGGTCAAAGTCACTTTTTCCAAAACTTTAATTTGGCTTTTTTTTTTAAATAAACATTAACATTGCTATAACTTCTGAACTATAAATGCTAGGCAATTCATCTTTGGTATACAGATGGCTTTCGTAAAGGTCTTTCAGTTGATATAAAGAAATTTGAAATTAGGTCACTGTCAAGGTCACTATTTTGACAAGTTGGCCATCATTCTGTCTTAACTTCTGAACCACATATGCTAGACATTTCATACATGGTATGGAGACTAAGCTTTGGTGAAGGCCTTTCAGTTGATACAAGGATACATGAAATTGGGTCAAGCTATGGTATCACTATTTTGAAAACTTGGCTGTTTTTAACAAACTTTAATATTTTCTTATAACTTCTGATCCAGCAGACGCGAATGCTAGGCAATTCACCTTTGGTATTCAGATAGCTTTGGTAAGGACATTACAGATGATATAAAGATACCTGAAATCAGGTCAAGGTCACTATTTTGAAAACTTGGCTGTCATTAAAAAAAAATTATAACTTCTGAACTACAAAAGCTAGACAATTTATATTTGGTATGCACTATGCAGGAATAGCTTGGGTGAAGGTCTTTCAAATCTGGCTTTAATGTGGTTTCTGCATTTTTTGCTTGTTAAAAGTTTTTCAAGAAATTTGTCTGGAGTATAGAAATGCTAAGATTAGTCTGCAGTAGGGGGGGGGGGGGATGGATTGCTTGACAATACTTGGCTGTTTATCATGGCATTATGAACATGGGAATGTTTTACCATGGCAGATTTGCTAATACTTATTTCACAAGCAAACATGGCAGACCCTGATCAGATGGAGCCAATCTGATCTTGGTCTACTACTATAATGCTTGCACAGCTGTCAAAAGTAAACGCTCCAATGTTCTTAACCCTTTGAATGTGAGGTGTGCAGCAGCACTTGCATTTTCAAACAGTGTGGACTCAAATCAGAGGTCTCTTAGATGAACCTTCTGATCAGGATCTGCTCTGTTTGTCATTCAAAATGATAAACATCTAGCAACTTAAAATGAAGCCTTTAATACTGAAAGGACATGAGACTAATTACACATTGATGGGTTTAATTAATAAATCCACTCTGAAAATTCAATGTTGAAAGGGTTAAGATTCACTCAATAAATGTGTTTGCTGAGTTTCTTGCTGGATCAGCTGTTTAGTTTTTCAAAATGTTTAGCATCTGGCTGTTTAACATGTGTGTTATACATTTTCAAAGTCTGTTGAGGCATAAAATTATTAAAAAGATTATTGTTGCTTTTACTGCTACCAAGCTTTCAACTTCAATAAAAATTGGATTGCCATACTTCACTCAGTACTTATGTGTTGGCCTTCACTATTTGTTTGCTAACTTAACTGTCATCTGCTAAAGGTGTTTTTCTGCTACATTTTCCAACAAGGAACTTCCGTCAAAAATGCAGTCGAAGTGTCAGACAGTTTGATCCTGATTAGGTTTTTTTGAGTAACTTGGCGTCTATGATCTGGACCCAAACTGACAACAATTTTAGTGCAATTTTAGTGTTAAGTACAACTTTTAGTACACCTGTCTGCTTGTTACAAACAGACTGTTACAGGAATAACCAGATGCTTGAATTGTAAACTATGTGTATCCAAGTTTAGGTTATCTCAAGTCTTGTTATTGTAATTTCAATAGTTAACAGGCCCTGTGATGAATTAAAGAGAACAGCATTAGGGTACTTTGATATTGTTAGCACATTCAGAATGAGGAGCACTAGCTTTAACCCTTTACCTGTTCCATATTCATGTAAGAAATAATAATATATCATAAATATTAATTAGATTATACAGTAAAACCTCGATTATTCGAATTTTCGGTATAGAAGAATTTAGACCCTTTTAGGCAGGTGGCTGCTTAATGCATGGTGAAAGTCATACAGAAAGCTCCTAGAGGAGCTTTCTGCATGACTTTCACCATGCATTAAGCTGCCACCTGTCTTAAAGATCGATAATAATACGTATTTTAGTGTTCGAATAATCGAAGTTTTACTGTATTTGTTAATGGCTAATATGAACACAGGACTTTTTTTCTAAGACATTGCAACTGTAGAATCAGATCTATATTATACTTGGTATGATAGTAAGCAGACAGTATCTGATCAGACTTAGATCCTTTAGGAGTTGCCTGATCTGGGTCTACTCTGTTTGCAAATGTGTTAAAAGGCATTTATATGAAGGAAAGGGTTAAACGTTGGTCACTGTAAACAGGTATAATCATTGTAGAGCTGAATCAGAGGGAGGATCTGTCACTATACCAGTATATCTTATGTCAGGGAATTAGAGGGTTTTACCCTTTCCTTCATATAAAAGCTTTATCATGCCTTTGCAAACAGAGAAGACCCACTGCCTGATCAGACTGAGCTGTCTGCTCTTATTCAGCTTATAATATACCAGTACATTTAATGAAATTATAAAAGTTGATAACAATGCCCAATATTCGTATATACATAATGATAAAAGTATGCCATTAGAAAAAATATCAGCTAATATTTATTCATGATGTCATTATTTCTTACATACCACCGGTACATGTAAATATGCAACATGGAAAGGGCTAAAGCTAAAGGTAACAACTTGAGTGTTTAGGAGACAGCACAATTTCCATAAGTTAATCCTGACGTCTGTTCACGCACTGGCAGACACAGATCAGATGGCCCCTGTAGGAGCAGTCTGATCAGGGTGTGCTCAGAGTTTGCTAATGAAATTTTAATTGATTTGATTGAGGCTTCTGTTTCTATCATTATACAAAAACATTGTGTGTACATATATGCCATTATAAAAATTCAGTTAATAAAATAAATATTCCTGATGTTATTATTTCTAACATGAATATTCAAATGGGGAATAGGCTTTAAACTCTTTACTTCATCATGAATACACTTTTCTACACCTTTGCAAAAGAATAGACTCAGATCAGACGATTCCTGTAGGAGCTGTCTGTTCAGGATCTGCTCTAGATCTGTTTGCTATGAAATGATATACATTTGATTCTACAGTTTCTGTCCTGGCCAACAAATCCTGTTTGCATTTGACCATATAAAAATTCAGCTGATTAAAGAGGAAGTCCCTACAATGAACACATATTTTCAATAATATCATAAAACTTGGTATTTGTTATGCTCAATCATTATTATGAAGGTTGCCAATTTGAACTTATATCGAAAAATGCCTCTGTGATACAAATAAACCGATTTCACCAATAATTATAATTTTTGTTCTACAACACAGTATTATCGGCCTTTTCTGTTAAAAGTTTCCGCGTTTTGCCGTCATGATCACCCATTCCCTCCATGGTTTACGTAATAGCTTTTCTCGGAAGTGGTCGGAGAAACGCGAATAGGGCGAACAGTTACGAAACTTAAACCCATCCCAAATGAAAATGAAACATTGGGAAGTAAAATCGGGATCCGCGATATGAAACGCATAGATGTTTTGTCATTATAAACGGTAAATTGGATGGTTTTTCTTGCAATGTACGTACTACCGGTACTTTTCAGCATATAAACAAATGAGTTTTGTATATTTTAGGTGTTTTTGAAATGCGTCAAATGTAGTGACTTCCCCTTTAATATTTGGGATGTTATTATTTCTAAGAAGAACATTAATCTTGGAAAGATTTAATAGACAATATCCTCACCCATTTTCGTCATTTTAACATACTCACTTACCGCAGGAATTCAGTATAAATCATTATACTGAAGGTCAGTACTTACAAGAGTTTGCTTTTAAACCAGGCCATGATCACTAAGAGCTTCTTTTTCAGTAAATGTATAAGTGGACATTTTAGGTGAAACAATGTGATGTGTATTATAGTAATGACTTACCATGATTATTTATTATCAATATAAAAGCTAAAGTCCCTAATTATTTTGTTGTACATGAAAATTGCTCATGATTTCATGTGCACATGACAGCTAATGGCACAGACAGTGATCCATAATGATCCAGCAGCCTGTCTGTCAAATTGTTCAGCATCATAATAAGATACTATTTTCAGAAATGAATAGGGCCCTTAAATAAATGTCATGATGAGCTGTATGGATGTGTTTCTATTGTGCATGTATCAAAGTGGTACATGTACTTCATTGTTTTGAGTTATTTATAAGTGAATTGGCAGTTATTGTTTAACACATGATTAAAGCTTGTCATTGTGTAAAAGTTAAATCGTAAATAAATGCCGTTGACACCTTTGAAAATAGAGTAGACCCCGATCAGATGGCTTATGTAGGAGCCATCTGATCAGAGTCTGCTCTGTTTGCTTCTGGAATTTACATCTGATTCTACAGTTTCTGTAAACATTCACTTGTTATCAACTTTAAGCAAATTAATATTCATACAGATATGATATATCTTACATGAATATTCATGGAATTATTACTAAGCAACAGCAAAGTGCTACAATTACATTATACACAGTGGTTAATAATGAACATGTGATTGGTGTTGAAACCTGACTGAGATATAACTGTCCACAGATATAACTGTCCACTGGTAATTATTTATTAGTGCAGTCTTGTTTTACAAAGTGATGTCTGGAAGTATATTTTTCAGAGAGATGCAAAAAGAAGGAGGAGATCATTTTAAAGTAATTGTGTGTGTTAATGGTTTGGTTTAGTGGGGTGTTATGGTCAGTGGCACCTTTAAAGAGAGAGAGAAAGGGGAGGACAGATTTTAGACAGATACCGTATGATAGTATTTTAGAGAAAGAGTGTCCATTTAAATTTGGTGAGTGAGGGAGAGATATATAGAGAGAGATTCAGTTAATGTAACATAATTTTATTATACCCCCACCACTTGTGGTGGAGGCTAGATATAGGAATCACCTTGTCCGTCCGTCTTTTAACTTCATAATACCACCTTTAAAATTAATACATGTTATAAGTGTTTTGTGGAGACAGTCTTCTCCATGTTTCATAACTGTTGCACAAAATTGGACAGAATTATGCCCCTTTTTAACTTCATATTTTGTCTCTTAATTGGGACATATTTATGGGATATGCCATTTTCTTGAAACCTGTTTATGATATTGTTTTCAAACTTGGTACACATCATGAGGGTGATGAGAGGATTTGCAGTCAACAAGGGTTGTAACTCTAAGTTCCTTTTTGAGGGAGTTATTCCCCTTAGTTGCTTTTCAGAAGCAATTTTTTGTCCTGAGAATAACTTCTCACTTATTGTAGGCACAACTGTGAAACTTTATACATGGATAGAGGTTGATGTGAGAATGTGCAGTCAACAAGGGTTGTAACTATAAATTCATTTTTGAGGGAGTTATTCCCCTTAGTTACTTTTCAGAAGCAATTTTTTGTTCGATTCGCATAACTTCTCAAGTATTGTAGGCACAATTGTGAAACTTTATGTATGGATAGAGGGTGATGAGAGGATATGCAGTCAACAAGGATTATAACTCGAAATTCATTTTTAATGGGATTATTCCCCTTTGTTACTTTTCAGAAGCATTTTTTGTCTAAAGCATAACTTCTCAAGTATTGTAGGTATAACTGTGAAACTTTATAGATGGAAAGTGGGTGATGAGAGGATGTGCAGTCAACAAGGCCTGTAACTCTAAATTCATTTTTGAGGGATTGATTCCCCTTTTTTACTCTTCATAAGCATTTTTTTTATCCAGAACATAACTTCTCAAGTACTACTTCTACATTTCTTCCCCATTTAACCTAAGATTTTGCATATGTATTTATAATGATGTGTAGATGTACTGTGACATAACTTTGATGTGAGTCATTCCTTGATTGGACTTAAAAAAAATCTTTCCACAAGACTGTGTGGATGAAAGGAAATTGAGCTAATTTGCCTTTTGTATTGAAGTCATTGGATCTTTTGACGTGGTGGGTGGGGTATGAATCACCTTCAATGATTATAGTTCTACTTAATATTGTATTCATGTAGTGTAGATGAATGACTTCAAAAACATGAAATGATAATGCTAGTAAATGTTACTAGTCTAGTTTGACATATATTTGCAGTGTTATAATAGTATACTAATTAATCATTCATATAATTAGAAATAATGATATATCATAAATATTAATTTTTGAATGACATAATTTTCCGCACACAGTAACTTTTTTGGTCATTGCAGAAGCTGTATAATCAGATTTATGTTGTAATATTTCATTATTATAAGCAGACCCTGATTTAGGGCTTCTCTGTTTGCAAATACATTAAAAGGTACTTTATGAAGTAAAGGGTCAACGTTTAGTGCTATAATAAGTTTAACTAATTTTTTTGTTTTTGTTTCAGAATCAAAAGGAAACTCATTTGAAGAGGCTGTCGGACATGCAGAACAGCCCGGACAACAGAACATTAGGTTTGTACAATTTTATAAAATATAATGCTATTTAATTAGAAATAAACTTCAAGAATATCAAGCAAAACCATAGCCATTTCTGTAGAAATTGTATTCTCTCAAATGTTATTTATGTAACTTAACCCTTTACTCCATGAATATTCTTGTAAGGAATAATGACATCATGAATATTCTTGTAAGGAATAATGACATCAGATTAATTGTTATAAGAGCGCATAGACACAAGAAATTTTTGCCATGGCAGATCTAGAAACTGTACAATCATCATCTATACTATATCATAAGCAAACAGAGTAGACCCTGATCAGATGGTTCCTATTGGAGCCCGGTCTCATCTGGATCTACTCTGTTTGCAAAGGTGTTTATGATGGAGGAAAGGGTTAAGATAATATCTCCGAGCACTGCTATGTGTCATAACTGTCATTAAGAATGTCTAATAGTAAAACACATTACATATTGGTACTTCAATTTAAATAATTACAATAAGACTTTGGACCTACAATCTCCCTACTCCACCAGCTGAATAATTAAAATAGCTACCATTCGGTTATTAACTTTCAATTAGACCAAACAGTGTAGCCCCTTATCCAATGGCTCCTTCAGGAGCCATTGGATATGCATGGGTATGCAGTCATAATTTGCCTATATTGGTCTGTCAAAATACTTAAATATATATAATTTCACAAGAGGTTTCAAGTAAGATAGTTTTGAATTGAAAAGGAAAGAATGTGAGAGATAATTGTCAATACACAATTGTGTTTAATAAGTTTCTATATAAGTTGTATTAATGTGACATTTTAAGTACTGGTATGGTGGTATCTTCAACTTTTCTCACTAAGTAGTGTGGCCGTAGACAAAATGCTTCCATCAACTGCAAGTCTTAAGGTAAATTGTTCCTTTATTTATTTACAAAAATATCAGAATCGCAAAGAGTTTGGATGCAGATGAGACTCCAGATTACTTTCATTCAAATCTAAACTGTTAGTTGCCTAGGTAACCACAAAATGTGCCACTTTAAGCATGCATCTAGTTACATTACCATGAGCATTTTGAAGTAAAACTTACTAGCTTTATAGAAAGGTATTCATGACATTAATTTTATAAATATATATTGTACTGGCAACTGTTCAACTTTTCAAACATGAATGTTTTAAATGCAATGAAACCTAAAAAGTGATTGAAAGAGCTTTGTTAATGGCACCATAAATGGTATCTGCTCTAAGTATCTGCATAAATGTTGTTTTAACCCGTTACTGCATGAATTCATGGAAGAAATGATTACATTATGAATATTAGTTAGATTAATTTTTTAGCTTGTCTGTTTCGAAGAAAAGTCAGCCATTGTGATCACTGGGTGGTAGGCGTTGTTGTCGTCATCAGTGTACAAAAACTTTAATGTAGCTCATTACTCGAAAAGTATAAGAGGCATCAACATGAAACTTCATAGGTGGGTAGATCTCATCGAGGAGCTTGAGAAGGCCAGGGCTAAGAACTATAACTCTTGATTTGAATTATTGCCCATTATTTTTTTCAAAAGTTTAAATTTAGCTGACATAAGCACCAAAACAGACAATCGTTGATTCATGTTATTCAACCCATAAGTAAATAGAGCAGACCCTGCTCAGATGGCTCCTGTAGGGAGCAGTCTGATCTAGGTCTACTCTGTTTGCAAAGGCATAGAAAGGGGTATGTTTACATGTAAGGTATAGGGTTAAGAGTTGCAAGGCTAAAACAGTTCTCCGTTACCAACAAAACAAAATCTTTCACCAAGAGCTACATGAAATCTGTAAAGATCATCAGAGTTAACCCTTTCCTCCATAAATATGCCTTTCTATGCCTCTGTAAAAGTCACTTTTTGAAACCATTGTTATAAAGAGAGCAATTTTGCCGAAAAGGATCATTAAATAGAGAAGAGGAAATTTTTAGAATTTTGTAGTTTTGAAACCATTGTGATAAATAGAGCATTTGCTCCTTACTAAGGAGCAAATTCTCTATTTATCACAATGGTTTCAAAAAGTGACTTATACAGAGGCATAGAAAGGTGTATTTATGGAGGAAAGGGTTTAAAGTTAATGTATAAGTAAATATTACAGGGTAAAAGGGTAATGAATATTCACGATCTGATCCATGCATGCATCAATGTTTGTTCATTAGAGAAAGGGTTAATGGTGATGTCCGTTTTGTGTGAAAAAGAGTATAATTTGCAAGTGGATTTTGAATGACAAATTTTGACCCTTTCCTTCATAAATACGCCTTTCTATACCTCTGGGATCTGTAGAAGTCACTTTATGAAACCATGGTGATAAATAGAGCATTTGCTCCTATAGGACCAAATGCTCTATTTATGACAATGGTTTCAAACTACAAAATTCTAAATTTTTTCCTTTTCTCTAGTAAATGCTCCTTTTCGGTAGATTTATTAAAAAATATTGGGTCTAAAAATAGCCTATGGATCGAGGAATGGGTTAACAGTGCAGATTCAGATCAAAGGGCTCCTCTTGGCCTACATTGTTTGCGAATGACATTACACTCCGTTCCCACATTCTTTCAAGTTACAGAAGCTGTGTATTTAGGTTTCAGTTTCTGTATTTAATATATGCAAATTAAAGTGTTAAAATTTCAGTTATATCATAAAGTTAGGCCATAAAGTCCCTGGTGCTCATACCCTTACATCAGAACAATGGAAGCTTTTATAATGCCAAGGCAACTGATTTTGAGGTTTGTTGCATGTAACTGATCATTATAATTCATCCATGCAGTGGCAGGATGATGTTACTCGTAGTGGACTTATTAGTAGGCTAAAGTCTACGCATCTAAAGGTGACCAATTAACACTTTTTACCCTTTAATTAGTCCATGAATATTCTTGAAAGAAATAATGACATCATGAATATTAATTGGATTATTAGCTCACCTGGCACAAAGTGCCAAGGTGAGCTATTGGGATGATCCTGTGTCCGGCGTCGTGCGTATGTGCGGGCGTCAACAATTTAATTAAACATCTTCTTCTCTGGAACCACAAAGTCAAGAGCTTTGATATTTGGTATGAAGCATGATGTAATGGTCCCCTACAAAGATTGTTCAAATTATGTCCCCCAGGCCAAAAATGGACCCGCCCCGGGGCTTATCAATTTTTCATAGGAAAATCTTTAAACATCTTCTTCTCTGAAACTGTAAGGCCTAGACCTTTGATATTTGGTATGTAGCATGATCTAATGGTCCTCTACTAAGATTGTTCAAATTATGACCCCTGGGCCAAAAATGGCCCCGCCCCGGGGCTTATCATTTTTTCATAGGAAAATCTTTAAAAATCTTGTTCTCTGAAACTGTAAGGCATAGACCTTTGGTATTTGGTATGTAGCATCATCTAATGGTCCTCTACTAAGATTGTTCAAATGATGACCCCCAGGACAAAAATGGCCCCGCCCCAGGGCTTATCAGTTTTTCATAGGAAAATCTTTAAAAATCTTCTTCTCTAAAATTATAAGGTATAGACCTTTGATATTTGGTATGTAGCATTATCTAATGGTCCTCTACCAAGATTAATCAAATTATGACCCCCGGACCAAAAATGGCCCCGCCTGGGGCTTATCAGTTTTTCATAGGAAAATCTTTAAAAATCTTCTCCTCTAAAACTGTTAAGATCTAGACCCTTGATATTTGGTTTGTAGCATAAGATAATGGTTTTCTACCAAGATTGTTCAAATTATTACCCCTGGGCCAAAAATGGCCCTGCCCTGGGGCTTATCAGTTTTTCATATGAAAATCTTTAAGAATCTTCTTCTCCAAAACTGTAAGACTGAGACCTTTAATCTTTCATTGAAATCATAAATCTGTTACGAACAGGTGAGCGATTAAGGGCCATCATGGCCCTCTTGTTTTTATACGCCCGAAGGGTCGTATTATGTTATGGTCTCCATCGTCTGGCCGTCTGGCTGGGTGTCCGTCCGTCCGTCTGTCTGTCTGTCTGTCTGTCCGTCCGTCCGTTAGCAAATTCGTGTCCTGGCTATAACTTACTCATTTTTTCTCCGATTTTCAAAATTCTTTCACACAAATGTTCAGTATCACTTGAAGGTGTGTCGCGTACAAAACCCAATTGTGAACTTTCAAGGTCAAGGTCACAAATAGGGCGTTAGCAATTTTCGTGTCCTTGCTAAAACTTACTCATCTTTTCACCAATTTTCAAAATTCTTTCACACGTATGTTCAGTATCACTTGAAGGTGTGTCGCGTACAAAACTCAATGGTGAACTTTCAAGGTCAAGGTCACAAATAGGGCGTTAGCAATTCTGTCCGTCCGTCCGTTAGCAAATTCGTGTCCTGGCTATAACTTACTCATTTTTTCTCCGATTTTCAAAATTCTTTCACACAAATGTTCAGTATCACTTGAAGGTGTGTCGCGTACAAAACCCAATTGTGAACTTTCAAGGTCAAGGTCACAAATAGGGCGTTAGCAATTTTCGTGTCCTTGCTAAAACTTACTCATCTTTTCACCAATTTTCAAAATTCTTTCACACGTATGTTCAGTATCACTTGAAGGTGTGTCGCGTACAAAACCCAATGGTGAACTTTCAAGGTCAAGGTCACAAATAGGGCGTTAGCAATTCTGTCCGTCCGTCCGTTAGCAAATTCGTGTCCTGGCTATAACTTACTCATTTTTTCTCCGATTTTCAAAATTCTTTCACACAAATGTTCAGTATCACTTGAAGGTGTGTCGCGTACAAAACCCAATTGTGAACTTTCAAGGTCAAGGTCACAAATAGGGCGTTAGCAATTTTCGTGTCCTTGCTAAAACTTACTCATCTTTTCACCAATTTTCAAAATTCTTTCACACGTATGTTCAGTATCACTTGAAGGTGTGTCGCGTACAAAACCCAATGGTGAACTTTCAAGGTCAAGGTCACAAATAGGGCGTTAGCAATTCTGTCCGTCCGTCCGTTAGCAAATTCGTGTCCTGGCTATAACTTACTCATTTTTTCTCCGATTTTCAAAATTCTTTCACACAAATGTTCAGTATCACTTGAAGGTGTGTCGCGTACAAAACCCAATTGTGAACTTTCAAGGTCAAGGTCACAAATAGGGCGTTAGCAATTTTCGTGTCCTTGCTAAAACTTACTCATCTTTTCACCAATTTTCAAAATTCTTTCACACGTATGTTCAGTATCACTTGAAGGTGTGTCGCGTACAAAACCCAATGGTGAACTTTCAAGGTCAAGGTCACAAATAGGGCGTTAGCAATTCTGTCCGTCCGTCCGTTAGCAAATTCGTGTCCTGGCTATAACTTAATCATTTTTTCTCCGATTTTCAAAATTCTTTCACACAAATGTTCAGTATCACTTGAAGGTGTGTCGCGTACAAAACCCAATTGTGAACTTTCAAGGTCAAGGTCACAAATAGGGCGTTGGCAATTTTCGTGTCCTTGCTAAAACTTACTCATCTTTTCACCAATTTTCAAAATTCTTTCACACATATGTTCAGTATCACTTGAAGGTGTGTCGCGTACAAAACCCAATGGTGAACTTTCAAGGTCAAGGTCACAAATAGGGCGTTAGCAATTCTGTCCGTCCGTTAGCAAATTCGTGTCCTGGCTATAACTTACTCATTTTTTCTCCGATTTTCAAAATTCTTTCACACATATGTTCAGTATCACTTGAAGGTGTGTCGCGTACAAAACCCAATTGTGAACTTTCAAGGTCAAGGTCACAAATAGGGCTTCAGTATCACTTGAAGGTGTGTTGCATACAAAACCCAATTGTGAACTTTCAAGGTCAAGGTCACAAATAGAGCGTTAGCAAATTTTGTGTCCGACAAATAAAAGATTACTATTACAATAAGCAGTTTTACTCTCCTTGCTATTGCCTTAGCCCTAATAGAGTCCTCATATGCGCAACTTCTGAAGGTTCACACATTGTGTAAATAGAACAGCCTTCGGGCGTATATTGCCCCGTCTCGCGGTGCTCTTGTTTATAATGGCATAATGAACACAATGCATTTTGGCCCAGAAAGAAATTGTAAAATTAGATCTATGTTATACCATATATAGCAAACTGAGCAGACCCTGATCAGATGGCTCCTATGTATATCCGTTAAATTATTTTTGTAATGACATTATGAACACAGAAATGTTTGGCTAATTGGCAGGCTGTCAAATCGGATCTTTATCATTTCATACGCAAACAGAGTTACTTAAGTAAATTTAGACCCTGATCATAGGGCTTCGATCTACAGGAGCTGTCTGATCTGGGTCTACTCTGTTTGCAAAGGTGTATTTTTGGAGTAAAGGATTAATTCAGGAAACGTATTTAAACTGGTATTTACAAACAGTGAAGATATAGATCAGAAGGCCAAGAACCCTGCAGAAACACTCTTATGGTCTTAGGGTCTGCACTGTTTGTTATTCACCTGTTCCATTAGTAATTCTGATCATTTCTTACTAAAAGCCAGTAAAAGGAATCATCATTTAAAATAATGTTGAACTATTCAATGTCTAAAATGCATAATGCTCAACAATTTTAGGATTAAAGAACCAGAGAATACAACCATTTATTATATCAAGCCTGGTATGGCATTAGAACAACAAAATCTCATTGTGATGCCATTGCCAATACACATGCTGAAAATAGCTTCTAAATTTCCCATTTCAGTATCTCTCTTTTCCTGCTATGAAAAAAAGAATTATCTGCTTCATGTCAAACTTTGATTCATTCTGTTTGCTGTACTCCTGAAAAGCTGCAAGTATTAACAAGTTTTGAAGCTACCTGGATCCTGATCAGTTGCTGAGTAATACTGTGTGTCTGATCTAGTTCCAACTATTAATAGCATAATAAATAGTTAATAAAAATGGCATATTTATTATGAGCAGAATAAGAGCATAACACAAGATATTTGGAATAGCCGATCTGTCTGTTTTCAGTAAAACCCTTCTAAACCTGGATTTTAATAAAGAACAATGTAGGTTATTTACATAGGTGGCTGCTTAATGTAGGGTGAAAGTCATGCAGAAAGCTCAATTTGGAGCTTTCTGTGTGACTTTAAGCTGTGTGCTACCTGTCAGGAAGACCAACACTCAGCAGATACTAATTCTAAATGTCTGGTTTAAAGAGACTTTACTGTATTCAGTTCAGCTGTTTTGACTTTTTGAGCATGTTTTCACTGATTGCATTAGCATGGAAAAACTATCATCTGTGATGTATTTCCTCAACATTTAAGCATGTCAGAATAGCCCCTTAGATGTCCTGTCTTTTTCTCTCACTTAGCTTTCTGGTATGTCAAAAATAATTTACTTCTGACTGTCAAAAATTATTGAAGTCGGCATATGAATCAGTATAGTGATACAAAAAAAATTGATATGACATAATAATAAAATTTTGAACACTTGTCAATGCAGTTTGCATGCATTTGTATAAGAGTTTAAGGCTAATTTCATTTCATTACCATTCTCGGAACAAGTCAGTTTTGTAAGATTCAACTGTATTAGCAAGTCTCTTTATTAATTACAGTTTAAATAAATACATTTGTTACATACCATAATTATGAAAACCATGCAATGTATATTTAGATGGAATACTCGGTGGAATGTAATTGCAAATTAAGGGCTAAAGGTGGAGCAGGTCTGAGGTCTATCATTTTCCCCATACGCATATTGAAGCTATCATTGACTCTTTGCACACCAGCGGCGACACTGTGATTGCCAAATCAAACAGTTTAGACCAGATGAGATGCCACATAATGCAGTATCTCATCAGGATCCAAACTGTTTGACACTCTAACTATAGTTTTGCAAAGAAATGAGAGAAATTTTATTGTAAGAATTGAAGCAGGCAACCATTGTTGCAGACGAAACATTAATTAGTGTGCCTGGAGTTTAAAGATTCCTCTGTATTTTGTTAGTTATCCATTCAGCACTGATTGAGACTATCTGTAGCCATATCTCAATGTTAGGTAACTAGATATTTGAAAAGGTGCTTTGTTGATAATGTCCTTTCTTGACACTAATGTAAATATTTTTTCTTTAAAGAGAATTGCGTTGTTTTAATTTTAAATATTTTTTGTGCCTGAATTTAAGGTAAGAAACAGCACCAAAATTATCATCAACAGACATTTTTAATTTAAATGACAGTAGACCCCCTTTAATTTAGCAACATGGATATCCCTTAAAGCAGGTTGATGCATTATAAATGCGGAATAAAAGAAATGCAGAAATTTACTACAAAATTTCATACCATACATTTATTTTAAACTACAAAATAAGATTTTCTCTTTCAGATTTTGTCTTAAATCATGACAATAAGTCCTCTCTACATGTGGTGTTCATTAAGTAATTTCTTTGGTTTGGAGTGGCTGCTTAACTCATCAACCCTAGGAACACTATAAACAAAGATCAGTTTTCCCCTCAACTTGTGTTATATTTACTGTTAATGAGAGTCATCTCTTTAACCCTTTACTCCATGAATATTCATTTATGTAATAATGACATCATGAATATTAATTAGTTCAATTTTTATAAAGATACACATGAACATAAGAACTTTTGGCCATATCTTTTATTTCATAGCAATTTTGAACAGAACAGACCCTATCAGATGGCTTCTATAGGAGCCATCTCATCTTGGTCTACTCTGTATGCAAAGGCATAAAAGGGAGTAAAGGGTTAACATGACTATATTGAGTACTGTAGTAACAAACACAGGCTTATTTAATTAATTAAGAAGTGAAGAAAATACTGGATTGTATATCAAGCCTTAGGAGAATCTCTGCTATACTAATATGTTAGCATGTGTCATTTTGTTTATGTTTCACATATGCATGATGAGAGCTGTGGATAAGATGCATATTTATCAGTTAAAATCTGTTATTTTTTCAGCTAAAACCTCTCTTGCTTTTACTCATTAGAATTAATTGCCATGGAGAACTGATTCTAATGAGTCATATAGCACGATAGGTTTTTTGGGGAGAAATAAAATATATTTTAATTAGATTTTCTAAATACAATGTACAGTAAAATATCGATTATTCGAAATCTAACTTTTGAAGAATCCATACCATTTAAGGCAGATGGCTGCCTAATGCAGAGTGAACGTCACACAGAAAGATCCTAGAAGAACTTTCTGTGTGACTTTCATCCTGCATTAAGCTGCCACCTGTCTTAAAGATGGATAATGATACATATTTGAGTGTTCGAATAATCAAGGTTTTACTGTACACCTTTTATCTACAGTTCTCTATGATATCATTGCTCAATGCTTTACAGAGAGTGTCATGCCTGAGACACCGGTTCCCGATTATGAGGCTACTGGCACACCTAAGGATGAGACAGTGAATGTGTTTGCTGAAAAATTCAAAACTGTCATATCAAATATTCAGAGAATAGGTATACATGTAATTGTGTCCATACTGAAATCTGGCACTGGATCCTAGACCTGATATAGTTCTGTTAGTGTGTACCTTCATGTTGGGATGATCATGAGTTGGCATTTAAATTTGAATTCCTGAAAAATCGTTATTCAGGCAAATGTACAAGACAGACATTTGCTCAATTCATGAATATTCATGTAAGAAATAATGACATTATGAGTATTAATTTTTATAATGGTACAATGAACATGGCAGAAACTGAAGAATCATATCTATATGTTTTCATAAGCAAACAGAGCAGACCCTGATCAGACAGCTCCTACAGGAACCATCTTATATGGGTCTAGTCTGTTTACAAAGATGTAGAAAGGGGTATTTAACCCATTCCCTCATAGGCTATTTTCAGATCCAATCTCTTTGAATAAATCTACCGAAAAGGAGCATTAACTAGAGAATAGGAAACTTTTAGAATTTTGTAGTCATGAAACCATTGTGATAAATAGAGCATTTGCTCCTAAGGAGAAAATGCTCTATTTATCACAATGGTTTCAAAAAGTCACTTTTACAGAGGCATAGAAAGGCATATTTATGGAGGAAAGGGTTAACTATTTATGGAGTAAATTTAAGGGTTAGCCTCTTATTTCATGAACATTCATGTAAATACAATAATTATGATATCATAAATAAGTATTAGCTGAAATTTGTTAATGGCACATGAAGGCAGTATTGTTTGGCCATGGCAAAATTGCAGAATCAGATCTATATCATTATATAAACAAACAAACAGAACAGAATGTGATCAGATCTCTACAGAATCGGTCTGATCTGTGTCTACTTTTTTCATACATTAAAATGGGTCTCAGCTGTCACTGGTAAAGGGTAAATACCTTAAATTTACTGCATATATATGAATAGATTTGTCGTTTGTACGGTCTGTTGATCCGGTGCCACGAAACATTTAATAAAGCTTCTTTTAAGCATTTAGTGGGTGATGTGTCTTTACTAATGACAGAGCTCTAGATAAGATGGGTATATAAGAATTTTCTGTATTTATCTGCCATACTAGATCTTGTCGGTAATTATTATAGTGGCCTTTAGGAAAGGAAATTCTAATGAATACCAACACGATCATCAGTAAATTCTGATCTGTCCAAATCTATTTTCTAGCAATTAGATTTTAATAGATCATTTTGTCTCTTATCTGCAGGTCTGTAATAAGTTTGGTGATGTGTCAATGTGCAACTAACTATCTGGATTTTCTTTTTTACTTGGCAGAATATTCATGGGACTGGAATTTCCATATTAGCAGCTTTTACATAATTATTTAGCGTGCTATTTATAGTACTCCTGAAGTACAAGTTTACTAAGTAGTCTCCTCATTGTTTTCTAAACTGTTTGAATGAAACTACTTCATGTCTTATTAATTAGATTGTGTGTCATATACAAGAACCTTAAATCTGCCTCACTCATTTATTTGAATTATCTCCCCTTTTATTTTTGCTACCTACGTACCTTTGCACTTCTGTCCACGGGTGACGTGTGTTCCTGTGAACACTATTTTTCTTGTTCTTTTTTTTTGTTCTCTTATATTGATTTTGCCTGCTTTTGATTTTGTTAAGCTCACATGCTGCTTGCAGACAGCTTGTATCATTATGTTGTTTATTTATTCTGGTCTGTTTACTTAAGATGATAAACTAATTGATTGCAGCAATAATTGGTTGTAATTGAAGTGCCTCTTGAACACTTCCTGTATTATGTCGACTTAAGTTATCCTCAAATTATGTATAAACAATAAATCAAGCTGGAATCTTACAAAATTCAGCTGTCCTGTATGGAACTGTTTATAATTCAAGATAGAATTTGTGTAAATGGTTACCCTTTGAACACTGAATTTTCAAAATGGAATCATCAATCTTTATTTAGCGTAAGAGTTGGGTGAAATGTTTTGTCATGGCAGAAACTGTAGATTCGGATGATGTCTATATAATTTCATAAGCAAACAGAGCAGACCCTGATCAGGGTCCTACTATATTTGCAAAGGCATATATATGGAGAAAAGGGTTAATTTTAGGTCTTTTATAATTGCAAATGTGGCTGATTCTAATCAAAAGGCATAAACCCTCTAATTTGGGTATAAACTGTTAGCATATCAAGAAAAATGATAACTGCCAATCGTTTCTGCATTTAAGTGTTCAATCTATTTGTATTGCTTTGAGTCCTTGAAAATACTCTATGAGTATGTTTCTTAACCCTTTCCTTCATATAAATGCCTTTTCGTGCATTTGCAAACAGAGTAGACCCAGATCAGACGGCTCCTGTAGGAGCTGTCACATCAGGGTCTGCTCTGTTTGCTATTGGGATAATAAATATCTGATTCTAAAGTTTCTGCCATGGTAAAAAAATCCTGTGCTCATGTTTCCTTATAAACAGCTAATAAATATTCATGATATCATTATTTCTTATAGGGAAAGGGTTTATAGATACATGTACCTTTGCAAACAGAGTAGACCCAGATGATTTCGTATGATTCCTTTAGGAGCTGTCTAATCAGCATCTGCTGTGTTTGCTTACAGAATCTTATCTTCTACCATGAGCCATTGGCCCAAATTAAATCCCGTGTCCATTGTACCATTATAAAAATTTTGCTAATTAATAATTTATGCATCATGTCATTTAATTTCTAACATGACTATTCATGGAGGAATGGCACAACAATGTCAAGCAAACAAGTAATAAATGAGTCGAGATACTCAGAGTCACTAACACCAGATACTTATTTGAGATTTAGTCAGATTACATGTAATTGAAACCGCCTTTACTGTGAGATAGGCTAGCTTGCATGTATAATATAAGCCGGTATTGGAGAGATACGTTTTTCTATATATTCTTACTAAAATCTAATAATACTATGCTTACTGTATTTATCCTTGATATTCCAAACTGCCCATTCATTCAGTTTGTAAAGCTGAATAATTCAACATTTTGATAACTTTAACCCTTTCCTTATTGAATATTCATGTAAGAAATAATGACATCATGCATATTTATTAGCTGATATTTTCATAGTGTCATATATGCAAATGATGTAAAAACTTTGGGCTTTGGCAGAAACTGTAAAATCAGATCTATATAATTTCATAATCAAACACAGCAGACCCTGATTAGATGGCATCTACAGGAGCCATCTGATCTGCTTCTACTCGGTTGCAAAGGAGAGAAAAGGAGTTTAAATAAAGGAAAGGGTTAAATTAGACATAAATATTAGGTAATTATAATATAGATCTATATCAAATTGCTCCTTCAGAAGGAATTTGATCTGGGTTTGTACTTTTCGCCTAAGTTACATATTATACGGTGTCTGTCTGAATATTTTAACTGGGGTATAATGTGGTAGACATTGTACTGATTTAGTGTACCTCTTCAGTTACTAATGTATTTGTATGTTGTTTTTATTCCTTGTATACACATATATCAGCTTAACCCTTTCCCTGTTCTATGTTTATTTCAAATTTCAATACCTACTGAATATTCATAGAAAAAATAGTTTTAATGAAATTTGGAAGGTGGAACATAATGTAGCCATTTTAGTAAGAAAAGTGTTCAAGTATTATCTTTCAAATTGCATTAGCAAACAGAGTAGACCCTTATCAGATGGCTCCCATGGGAGCCATCTGATCTGGGTCTACCCTGATTGCAAATGTGTGAAAAGGCATTTATATGAAGGGTTAAAGGAGCTACTGGAGACATGAAAACCATGTATGCTTTAGAGATGTATTAATGGTGCTTGTCAATATATATACATGTACGGTAACAGTACCTTAGATGTATTTATGTGCATTTTATGCCAAAGTATTATGATTGGGCCAATGTCTTTGGCATATTATTTTTGGCATGTCTGTCTGTTTGCAGATTTTTTTTGTGTGTTTGGTTGGCGGAAACTTTCATTTTGGTATAGCTTTTGAGCTTTTACAGATAGAGATTTAATTAAAGATGTACTTGGCATTAAGTCTGTTCATGTCATGAAGCTGCAACATTTTAGTTTGGTGACATGTCACTGCAGCAAGGTCAGGCTTCATTGTCAAGGTGAAGGTCAGACGTCATTGTCAGGTGATCAGAACTTTCTGAAAACAATGTAGTAGACATTCATATTTGGCATTTATTGTTACATGTCAAGTTTCAACTTTTAAATGTCATGTCATATTAATCAGTCACATTTCAAGATCAAAGGTCAATATTATAGTTCTGGTTAGAGAAATATGAATGTTTCATAAATACATCATGTTTATTAATTATGTATTTACACTGCAGTACATAAAAGCCTAAAATGCATCATAATCAGCAGCTTATATAATAGTAGTGAACCAATCAAAGATTTCCTGTATATTATACATTTCATATAGGTACATTGTATTAAGAACTGGGCTGAGTTATCACTTCGTTGTGTTGTCAAGCCAGTGTAATGGGGAGGCATTGTATTGTCAGAGTTTCTGTCTGTCTGTCTGTTGGTCAGTCGATCATTCCATATTTCTTTAAGTATATGGCAAAATGAATATTTACCTAAGCCAAAAATTTGGACATTTACTGTGCATGTTTCTCCCATTAGGAGCTGTCTGTTCAGGGTGATTGCTGTGTTTGCTTATGAAGTAATATAGTTCTGATTTAAAAATTTGTCTTGGCCAAACTTTCATGTGTTTATTATATGTGCCGTTGTAAAAATTAAGCTAATTGATATTCATGTCATTATTTCCTGGAATAAAGGTTAAAGGTTCCTACAAGTCAAATGAACTTTTTGAAAGCAATTTAGCAATGGAATAAAAGCTGAAAATCATTAACACAGAAGGTGCTGTTTACTTTCAGATTATTTAGCAATGCATCTATCTCTGATAAAAATGAGGGTTTTTCAAATAGATCCTCAAGCAGCTTTTTGGTGCAATAAAAGGAATGATATTATCATTATGTCTCCCCCCATATTTATATGGGGGAGACATATTGTTTTCGTGAGAGTTGTCTGTCTGTCCGTCTGTCCGTCGTCCGTCTGTCCGTCTGTCTGTCACACTTTTTGTCCGGACGATAACTTCAATATGCCTGATGCCAGTTGATTGAAACTTCATATATGGAAAGATCATAATGAGAGGAAGTGTCATGCACAAGGTCCATAACTCTGGCTTCACTAATATTGGAGTTATTGCCCTTTGTAAAAAAAAATCACACTTTTTTGTCCGGACGATAACTCCTATATGGCTCATGCCAGTGGATTGAAACTTCATATATGGAAAGATCAGGACGAGAGGAAGTGTCATGCACAAGGTCCATAACTCTGGCTTCACTAATATTGGAGTTATTGCCCTTTGTAAAAAATATCATAATTTTTTGTCCGGACAATAACTTCAATATGCCTGATGCCAGTTGATTGAAACTTCATATATGGAAAGAGCATGATGAGAGGAAGTGTCATGCAGAAGGTACATAACTCTGGCTTCACTAATATAGGAGTTATTGCCCTTTGTAAAAAAATTCACACTTTTTTGTCCGGACGATAACTTCTATATGGTTCATGCCATTGGATTAAAACTTCATATATGGAAAGATCATAACGAGAGGAAGTGTCATGCACAAGGTCCATAACTCTGGCTTCACTAATATTGGAGTTATTGCCCTTTGTAAAAAAATCTCAATTTTTTTGTCCGGATGATTACTCCTATGTGACACATGCCATTGGAGTGAAACTTCATACATGGAACGATCATGATAAGAGAAAGTGTCATGCATAAGATCTTTAACTCGAGCTTCAATAAATTTAGAGTTATTGCCCCTTGTACATTTGTTTAATTCTTTCTTGTCCGGACGATAACTCCTACATGGCTCTTGCCATCGTATTGAAACTTCATGCATGGAAAGAGCATGATGAGAGAAAGTGTCATGAACAAGGGCCATAATTCTGGCTTCAATACTTTTGGAGTTATTGCCCTTTGTTACATTTTTTGGCCGATCAATAACTCCTGTTCGACTGATGCTATTGGAATGACATTTTATTTTTGGAAAGAGCATGTTGAAAGTAAGTGTAATGCACAAGGGCCATAAATCTGGTATCAGTATTTTTGGAGTTATTAGCTGTTATCATTTTCTTCTTAAAAAATGTAGTATGGAAAACGCATAATGAGGGGAAGTATCATTCATCAAGACCATAACATTTTTAGTGATTTCCCTTTACATATTGTTTTTATTAGAGGGGAGACATCCGTTTTTGTGACAAAAACCTCTAGTTTCACATGATAATGTCTTCGCCAAGCTTCAGTCACAATTGATTTGCAATTTAACCCTTTCCCTGTTGTATATTCATGTTAGAAATAATAATGTCATAAATATTAATTAGATTTTTTTTATAATGGCATATGAATACAGGACATTTTGGCTCAGGCAGAAGCTGTAGAATCAGATCTGTATTACACCTTAAACAAACAGAGCAGACCCCGATCAGACGGCTCCTATAGGAGCCATCTGATCGGGGTCTACTCTGTTTGCAGATGTGTCAAAATGCGCTTACATAATGATTAAGGGAAAGGGTTAAACACAGCCATGTACTTTCTCAAGATTGTTGGCAAAAAAAAAATCATCTGCCTCCTATATAGGAGTCATCTGATCTGGGTGCTGCTGTTGGCAAAGGTGTGAATTAATTAAGGTGTATATAATGAAAGAAAGGGTTAACTGAAGAGTCCAGTCAGTATGCATGGATATTGGCTTGGTATTGCTAGAGGATTTGATATGACAATCAGGGCAGACCCTGATCAGAGCTTGAGCTCCTGTTTCCCTGTTTGCAAGTGCCGGGCAGTACACTAAGTCTTGTTTCCCCACACTCATAGAGTGTCATTGAGAGCTAATGTTTGCTTACAGATAATCTGTAAATCTGTAAGAATCAATTCTGTTGCACTTGTGTGTTTGAAATTTCACAAGGTCTTTTCATTTGAAGACCCATAATGCATGCTGTGCATGTTAGTCATGCATTCTGTAATTTCCCCACCTGGTGAATGACTCAACATTATGGGTGAATTTTTGATAAATTTTGCCAACTGTGAGTTTGGATCCATGAAGTATAGAGAGACTAAATTTTGCTAATTCAATAAGAACACTGATAAGTTTTGGCCTGGACAAGACACTGGGCCACTATACGTTTCATCATGATCTAAACTACCTGATACCTTTAAATAGATTGTTATTTTTGAGAGAAATGGTAGAAATGTTATTTTTTGAGAGAAATGGTAGAAAATGTGGAATTTGACAATTA
This sequence comes from Azorinus chamasolen, assembly GCA_963576725.1. Lineage (NCBI taxonomy): Eukaryota > Metazoa > Mollusca > Bivalvia > Cardiida > Solecurtidae > Azorinus > Azorinus chamasolen. The sequence continues at coordinate 12,782,151 of OY755244.1, read as the reverse complement.
AACAGAAGAAAAGGTTTTGTACAAAATAATTTCGTTTAGGAAGTGGGAATGGGAAGTGTTATAAAAAATCACTCTATAATAAATGTCTGACATCATTACCAGTGTTGTCAACTTCATGGCACAGAAGCTTCCTCTTCTAATAAATTAAAGAAATGTTTTTCTCTCATTTTTTCTTTTCTGTTTCTTGTCACTGGTACCAACTTGGTGTAATAAATATCAAACAATGTTTAACCCTTTAATCCATATATATATGCTATTCTATGCCTTTGCAAATAGAGTAGACCCAGATCAGACAGCTCAATGTAGGAGCCAGACTGATCATGGTCTACTCTGTTTGCTTATGAAATTATAATAGATCTCACTGTTCAGTTTCTACCAATACCAAAACATCCTGTGTACAATATGCCATTGTAAAAATTCAGCTAATAAATATTCAAGTTATTATTTCTTACATGAATATTCAAACAGGGCAAGGGTTAACCCATTCCCTCATATTGACACCTAAATTTTGACACCTCTGTAAAAGTATCTTTTTGAAACCATTGTGATAAATAGAGCAATATTTGCTCCTGTGGAGCAAATACTCTATTTATCATTCTCAGGTTTCAAAACTAAACAATTCTAAACTTTTCCTTTTCTCTAGTAAATACTCCTTTTCAGTAGATTTATTCAAAGAGGTTGGATCTAAAAGTAGCCTATGATGTAATGGGTTAATATGACTATATCAATATCCTGAGTTACAGCTTAAGGTGATTGCTCTGCCCCAATTAATTACCAGTAAATATTTTGATAGACAATGATTATAGGTTAACAGCGCAGACCCAGATCAAACAGTTCCATTTGATCAGGGTCTACACTATGCTACTAAAAAATAATATGTCAGTCTAATTTAATCCTTTGCGATGTGAATATTCATGTAAGTAATAATGACATTATGCATATTTATTAGCAGAATTTTTATATTGGCATATCAACATGGGAATGTTTGGTACTTATAGTAGAACCATAAATAAGTCGTATCTAATTTTATAATTTCATAAGCAAACAAGGCAGACCATCATCAGATGACTCCTACAAGAGCTGTCGGATCTAGGTCTACTCTGTTTGCATTTACGTGAAAGGTGTTTATAGGAAGGAAGGGGTTAAAGTAATCAAAATGGTGCCAATGCTGCCAGGTTTACTTATTCAGTTTTACAAACTGGTGGTTACATGGGAGATAGGTTTTAAAATATTTAGGGTATAAGTAGGAAAGAACTGGTCTGAAATACCACATCCAGAAATTTGTGGGATTCATAGTTTAATTTTCAGACACAATTAATTTCTTCCATCCACACCCTTAGAGCACACCCTTATCTGTCACAGAAATTTATTTCACTGCAATTCTGCAATAATGTTACACCCAGTATTTCATTCCATCCAGGAGGTTTATTTTCCCCACAGCCTTAAACCCTTTCACTCTGAATCTTCAGAATGGAATAGCCCATTAGTGGTTAACTATAGACTCCAGTCAGTTTGAAAGGCTTATAACTTGATACAGGGTATTGAGTGACACACAATGCAGACCCTGACCAGAGGGTTCCTCTAGGAGCCCTCTGATTTTGGTCAACACTCTTTGCACTGATGACAGTGCATGTGTGTCTCGTGTTCAAAGGGTTGGCACCAAATTATTTGAGATTAATACAATGTAGCATCTTTCATTACTCATATTTGCTCCTTAGACATTTTATAGCTCACCAGAGCACAAAGTGCTCAGGGTGAGCTTTTGTGATCGCCTGATGTCCGTCGTCCATCGGCGTGCGTAGTGCGGTGTGCGTCATCCCGCGTCAACAATTTGAACCTTTAAAGATCTTCTCCTCTGAATCTACAGGGTTCTCAGCTTTCATCTTTGGTACATAGCATCACCTATAGGTCCTCTACAAAAGTTATATAAATTATGCCCCTGGGGTCAAAATTGGCCCCGCCCCAGGAGTGGGAAGTTTTCAATAGAAACATTTAGTAAAACTTTAAAAATCTTCTCCTCTGAAACCAGAAGGTTCTCAGCTTTCATATTTGGCACATAGCATCATGTTCAGGTCCTCTACAAAAGTTATATAAATTATGACCCTTAGGATCAAAATTGGCCCCGCCCCAGGGGTGGGCAGTTTTCAATAGATACAAATAGTGAAATCTTTGAAAATCTTCTCCTCTGAAACTGGAAGGCTCTCAGCTTTCATATTTAGCTCATAGCATCATGTTCAAGTCCTCTACAAAAGTTATATAGATTATGCCCCTGGGGTCAAAATTGGCCCGCCCCAGGGCCGGCTAGTTTTCTATAGAAACATATAGTGAAAACTTTGAAAATCTTCTCCTCTGATTGTCTGGTGAGCACTTCAGGGCCATTCTGGCCCTCTTGTTCTTTTAAACTGAACCATTAGAGTCTTAACAGTGTAGATTATTAATTAGTGCCAACAGTTTGGATTCTGATAAAATGCTAAGTACTCAGCAATTTGATCTGGATCCGAATTCAAGTTGTGTAGGTAAATTGTCACAGAATTACTGGGTACAGTGGGAAGCATAATTAAATGGCATTACTGGTAGTATTAGTAAAATATAATCTGCTGAATAACGATCTCTCCGTGTGCTCATTAGTAATGTCTTCGAAATAAAAGTCTGTTTCAAGTTGTTATAAACTTTCTGTTCCTGGTTGAAAATAAAATCAGAGCCAACTTAGTTTGATTACTGGTGTAAAGCAACAATACACTGCAGCATCATCGGTAATGATGTTGATAATAACACACAGAGCAAAACAATCTTCCTCCGTTAAATTTTAGATAGAGGTGTGTTTAATAACAGTCTGAATTCTTCTCATAAATATTTTAATCCAAACTACAGTGGAATCTTGATATCTCGGAACTTCAAGGGACTGTGTACCATACAAGTTATTTCTAGATAACGGTAGTTTGCGTCAAACTTGGAAACTGTCTCGATGTGACAGCTTAATGCAGGTCCCTAGTAAAATTATCTGAAAGCTCCATTAGGAGCTTTCAGCATTACTTGTGACCGGCATCAGGCTGTCGTATGCCTCTATAGATCTGTGCAGTGGTGAATTTTAGAACAATTCTGTATTACAAATTTTTGGAAAGGACCCAATTGTTAACTTAATTAGTTATATCTAAGTTCTCTAGTTATCCGAGTTCCAGTCTGTATATCTGAAGTAGTCCGTATTATACTACAGTGAACACTCGCTAATACAACCACTCCAAAGAAGTCTATTGGTGGATTTTAAACCTATTTATGTAAGAAATACTGACATCATGAATATTAATTACATTAATTGTTATAATAGAACATGGGCACAGGAAGTTTTGGCCATGGCAGAAAGTGTAGAATCATATCTATATATTATACCATAAGCAAACAGCTAGAGCTGCTGAGACCCTGATCAGTAGGCTTCTCAAGGGCTCATCTGGGTATTCTTTGTTTGCAAAGGCATATTTATTGAGTGAAGGGTTAAAACAGCAGGGTTGCCACGCATCAGGGAAATTGAAGTTTTTTCAAGGTCAAGGAATTGTCAGGGAATTTGAAAGAATGATATTCAGGAGCATATATTTAACCCTTCAAACTGGCAGTTGCATACACTATTATTTGCAAACAGTGTAAACCCAGATCAGAGTACATAGAGGAGCCCAGGAGTGATCAGGGTCTGCACTGTTTGTCATGCAAAACTCTTTAGCAAATGTATGCCTTTCATGCTGAATGGACTCTATAGTTAAACACAGATGGGCTGAATTATAATTCCAATCTGATAATTCAGGGTTGAAAGGGTTAATTAGCTTCTTAAAAAATATTACATACAATTTGAAATATGTCAGGGAAGTGTCAGTGAATTTTGTTTCCTCCGGTTTGTGGCAACCCTGAACAGCACTGGTGGTAGTTTAATGCAGCACAAAAGCTATGCAGAAAGCTCTCCTAGGAGCTTTCTGCATTACTTTTGCCCTGCATTAAGCAACGGCCTGCTTTTACAGACTCTATATTAACAAATTATGTGGTAGCATTAGCAAGTCTCTACTGTATAAATTCTTGTCTAAAGAAACACTGAGAGACTTAAATAGAGGGAGATTCCAACCTAATGAAACGGTAATTGGAGAAATGTCGCAAAAATCGATCGACCCTTACTCTACTACAATCATAACTTTCTTGTATTTCGTGAATAGCTTGGTTCCAGAACAAATGCTAAGTCTTAGCTCAGTGATTTAAACCAGCACACAAGATTGTTGACATTTGGTCAATTTGTTTTGAAGATATTATTATGTAAATTGGATTAAAGATAAGTCTTTAAATGGAGTAGACAAGATTTTTATTGGTGATAGTTCTGGTGGCGTTGTTTAAGGTTAGAGAAGAATTTTCTGTCATCTTCACAGACAAGATATGCCATATTGTGGAACATTACAGCTGAGGGCTTGGTTTATCACTAAGAATCTTTACTGTTTACATCATGTCAGTAAAAAGCAAAGATGCAAATTATTTCATTTTTTTGTGAATAGAGGATGTCTTATGTTCTCCTAGTTTTGATCCAACTTAGGAACATTATGCATTTTTCAGGATTTAAAAACTGGAAGATGAGATAATTATATACATGTAGATATTTTAACAGTTTGCTTATACAGTAAAATCCTGATAGTTTGCACACTTAAACAAGTATCATTATCCGTCTTAAAACAGGTGGCAGCTTAATGCAGGGTGAAAGTCATGCAGAAAGCTCATTTAGGAGCTTTCTTCATGACTTACACCTTGTATTAAGCAGACACCTGCCTAAAAAGGCATCAATTCTTCATTGTACCTTCTTCATTACTAAAATTTCGAATTATCGAGTTTTTACTGTATTAATTGTGTAACTGTGTTTGATGTGTAGCTACATTGCATGTCTTGTTATGTAGATTGTAGTATATATGGTGCTGTTATGTATTTTGTGACAATGTGTATGGTCATCTTACCTTTCAAATACTGTTTTTTAAGGTGGAATGGACCATTCCACCTTAATGGACCATTCCATCAGTGTTTAACCATTTCCTGCTTGAATATTCATGTAAGAAATATGACACCAGTCCATGAATATTTTTAGCTGACTTTTGTAATGGTATTATGTACACAGGTTTGTTTTGGTAGTGGTAGAAACTGTAGTGTCAGATATGTTTTAATTTCATGAGCAAACAGAACAGATCCTGATCAGACTGCTCCTACAGGAGTCATCTGATCTGGGACTACTCATTTTGCAAAGGCATAAGGACAAGGTTGAATATAGTATGCAGTATGAAGGTCTTACATTTACTAAAGGAAATTTAATGACAAGCATAGCAGACCCAGATCAGAGGACTTCGTTTAAAGCCTTCAGATCTGGGTCTACACTATTTGTAAATGCCAATACATAGAGGATCTTACAATTGAGTGTTCATTACAAATTGTTTTTATGAAACGAGTTTACTGTAATAATATGACACAAGCTTTAGTGGGTGCAATATTCATTATAGTAAACAAGTTTCATGAAAACAATTTGTATTGAACACAAATGTAAGATTCATATCTGACAACTGTTTCGGCCATTGTTTACTGCGTAGTTAAAGTAACAGCCGGATTCAAACTGCTAATTTGCAAAAAATGCACTAGTGCATTTCTGCGATTTACGGCATTCCCACACAACAGATTATGCAATAAATGTCTCCCACATTCAAAGGATTAAAGTTTGCATCCTGAATAGTTGTCCGCAAAAATGAAGGACTGTACTTAATTTGTCATAGTTAACTTTATTATAAAGAACTGAACCGAGTGTCAAACAGTTTGAATGTTGATGAGATGATTAGTCATCAAATGACTCATCTCGATTCAATTTGTTTGCTTAGCTCTTTCACTGTTTGATATTTATGTACGAAACTAGAAATATTAATAACTAGTTGCAATTTTTAATAGCATTTTAAACAAGGGGTTTTATTACCATGGCAGAGCTAAAGAATCCAATCTATATTTTTCCAACAGCAAACGGAGCATACCCAGATCAGACAGCTGATACAAAGTCATTTGATCTGGATCTACCCTGTTTGCAAAGGTTTGAAAAAGCGTTAATAATGTGGAAAGGGTTAAATGTTACAAAAACATGTACTTACAGATCCTGTAGGAAAATGCAAGAGAAGGGAGTGTTGCATTGTCATTCACCCTTCACTCCATGAATACACCTTTGGAAACGGAGTAGACACAGATCAGATGGCTACTATATATAGGAGCTGTCTGATCAGGGTCTACTCTGTTTGCTTATGAAATGTCTGATCAGGGTCTTCTCTGTTTGCTTATGAAATAGCATATATATAATTCTACAGTTTCTGTCATTGTCAAAATTTCCTGCCTGTTCATGTGCCATTATAACAATTGATCTAATGCATAATCATAATGTCTTTATTTCTTATATGAATATTGATGGCATAAAGTTTAAATGTAAAGATCTTTGTATATCTTTACAGAGGACATGTATTCAAACCAGGAAGAGCCGGAACCTGATTACTTCGATGAGCCAGACTCGGATTTACCACCCCCTGAACCAGATATGCTGGCACGGAATGAGCGATCAGGATCTCAGACATCAGAGGATGGAATTGTCATGCCGAAGAAACTCGCAAACCCCTGCATTGAGTCAGCAAGCAGAATGGCAGTGCACAAGGAACTGCTTCTGAATTACAAAAGGTCTCTTTAACCCTTTCCTTCATTAGACACCTTTTCAAGCATTTGCAAACATAGTGGACCCAGATCAGACAGCTTCTATAGGATATGTCTGATCAGAGTCTGCTCTGTTTGCTTATGGTATAATATAGATCTGATTCTAAAGTTTCTGCCAGAGCCAAAACATCCTGTGTACATTTAGCTAATAAATATTTATGATGTCATTATTCCTTACATGAATATTAAACAGGGATAGGGTTAACCGTTTCCCTCATAAATAGTCCTGTAAGCAAATAGTCACATTATGAATACCGGTATAAACTGTCTTTGTAATGGCATACTTAATAAGCAATTTTTGACAATAGAAACTGTAGAATCAGACATATTATTTCATAATCAAATAGAGGAGTGAGTCGGAGTCTACTGAGCTGGATCTACTCTGTTTTCAAATGCGTGAAAAAGTGTTTCTATTTGGTAAGAGGTTAATAATTGGCATACTTTAAAAAAGTTTTCACAGTTAGAAAAAGACAGAAAACGTTTGAAATTGCTATTCCATCGGCCACTTTAAAAAAATTCTTATTCAGTAAGGGTTCTTATACTTCAACAAAGTTCTTTTGTTTTGTTTTGTTTTGTTTTTGTTGGTTGCCTTTCTACGCCTCTGTAAAGTCACCTGTTGAAACCATTGGGATAAATAGAGCTCCTATAGGAGCAAATGTTCTATTTATCACAATAGTTTTAAACTAAAAAGTCTAAAAAAAATCCTTTTCTCTAGTAAATGCTCCTTTTGGGTCGATTTATTCAAAGTGGTTGGATCTAAAAATAGCCTATGGGGGAAAGGGTTAATTACAGAGTATGGGACATAAAGTGTTATCTTGTATGCCCCGTCTTCAAGTTATTTCATCAGAAAAGTAGTTCTCGGTCTAATAGTTCTCAATCACATTTGCTTCATTATTCCCTCATTATGACTTATAAATATCACATATTCTGACACACACTTATGTGGGGGTTACTAATAACAAAGAAACATCACATATTCTGACACACTTGTGTGGGGGTTGCTAATAACAAAGAAACATATCACATATTCTGACACACACTTGTGTGGGGGTTACTAATAACAAAGAAAATAATTATCACATACTCTGACACATGTTACTAATCACAGTCACTGGTAAAATTCTAGTTGTTCTGAGAATTGAAGTAGACATCAGTTTTTATGCCCCCTAGATCAGATCTGGGGGCATATTGTTTTTGCCCTGTCTGTTTGTTTGTTTGTCAGCAACTTTAACATTGGTCATAACTTTTGAGCCAGTACAGATAGAGACTTGATATTTGGCATGCATATGTATCTCATAAAGCCATGCATTTTGAGGGGTGACATGTCATGGTCAAGGTCATCCTTTAAGGTCAGAGGTCAAATATATAGGTCAAATCACCGATTTTAACATTGGCCATAACTTTTGAACCAGTAGATACTTGATATTTGGCATGCATGTGTATCTCATAAAGCTGCAAATTTTGAGGGGTGACATGTCAAGGTCAAGGTCATCCTTCAGGGTCAAATGTCATATTGGCCAGGGGCATAGTGTTTCACAAACACATCTTGTTGTAGACAAAACTTGTTGTTTATCCCTTTACTCCATAGATACGCCTTTTAATGCTTTTGCAAACAGAGTAGACCCAGATCAGACTGTTCCTATAAGAGCCATTTGATTAGGGTCTGCTCTGTTTGCTTGTGGCATTATATAGATCTGATTCTACAGTTTCTGCATTGGCCAAACTTTTCTGTATTGATATGCCATTATAAAAATTCAGCTTATTAATATTCATGATGTCATTATTTCTTGTATGAATATTTATGGGCTAAAGGGTTAAGAAGGCAAATTTTTCACAGTAAAGTTTACAACCTTTATTAGGATCCAAATGGTAAGTGTTTCTATTATGAATTTCATTGAATAAGAGTTTTATTTCATGTTCTAGGGGTGTAAATGTGTTGGAGAAACCTGAGCTAAACAAGGTGTTACAGAACAGAAGAGAGACACAGAGGAAGAAGGAATGGGAAGATCAGAAGAAAGCATCAACTAAACGAACCAGCCTGGAGATGAAACTGGAACAGAGGGCCAATAGAATGAAGGTTGTACATGAAGGTCTTTTAAGATCAAGACTTCCCCTGCTAACATTTAATTCTGATCAACATTTTGAAGAAACACCCCTTAACCCATTACCTAATAGAGACTCCTTTGCAAATAGAGTAGATCCAGATCAGGCGGGTCCTCTAGGGATCGTCTGATCAGAGTCTGCTCTGTTTGCTTATGAAATAACATAGATCTGATTTTACAGTTTCTGACATTGTCAAAAATCTGATGCTCATAATGCCATTATAAAATGTATACCGTCAGCATTTTGTACATGAGTATTCGACATGAGGTAAAAAGTTGAAATGAAAATTAGATTAATTCAAAATACATATATGTAGGGGTTAAGTGAACACTTCTGTGAAAATTGAGTGTCCTCAACCTTTGTAGAGAGGGTTTTACTGTCAACCCCAGTTACTCTAAATACCCAGACCGATAAACTAAGGCAGAAAATGCAGACCAACATCACATAAATTTGTCGTAACGTTACGTTTAATTTTCCCGCCATTGTTTATACGATGACGTCACTTCCGTTACGTTAAGTATATTATAGTTGTTATGCACTGATGAAGATGTAAATCGAAACATGTATGCAGTAAAATAAAAAACGTGTTGGTTGTTAATTTATCCCATATTTGACCAACATCACACTAATCCTGGTGGAGCAGTTTGATGAGAGTCTACACTGTTTCCTGTTTCATTTATTTTATGTAACCGTTTTAGTGTGGGAAACAAGTCACTAATGGCTTTTGCAAACAGTGTAGACCCAGATGAGAGGGCTCCTAGAGGAGCCCTCTCATCAGGGTCTGCACTGTTTGTCATGTTATACTTTTATTTACAAAAAATCCTGAATATCCATGGTAAACTTGACCTTTTTGAATTTTGGAATATTCCATTTGAAAATTCAGTTTTGAAAGGCTTAAATATATCAGAAGGGTGTCTAATTCAATGAAGAGGGGGAGATTAGCTGTCTGGATATGACAATTGTAGAGCAGAGCAATAGATAAAGATGCATATTTCAGCACCAAAATTGTCTTTTCTCCATTAACCCTTTCCTCCACAGGCTATTTTTAGACCCAACCTCTTTGAATGAATCTACCGAAAAGGAGCATTAAGTAGGGAAAAGGAAAATTTTAGAATTTTGTAGTTTGAGACCATTGTGATAAATAGAGCATTTGCTCCTACAGGACCAAATGCTCTATTTATCACAATGGTTTCATAAAGTGACTTTTACAGAGGCCTAGAAAGGCGTATTTATGGAGGAAAGGGTTAAACCCTATGTTGTGACCACTCTTATAATCGTCTCTTTGAGACAGTTCTAAAGAGTGGTCACAACATAGGGTTTGGTGGAGAAATAACAGGAACTATTGTTGGAAACATTTTAATGTACAGTCCTTATCTAGGCTATCTAGAGTAAATATGGTAATTTTCTCTTTTAGGAGGATGAGATGAAGAGCATTGAGGAGAATGAGGATGAGTCTGAAAAACCAGAACTTCACCAAGTGTTCAGAAAAATCACACAGAAATCAAACGGAGCAGTGAAATGAGATTGAATTTGTGTCTACTATTCCCAGTGCTTTCAATATTTTTGTTCATCCACTAAATGTTATCATCTATTTTCTCTGTGTCGCTATTGAAAAGTGAAGTATTGCATAGCTTGTGCACAGCAAGGAATTGATTTTCATATTAGTAATGTATGAAGGAGTAGAGCTGTACATGAGAGGAATATTTGGGGAAATATCCCCAATCTTGATTCTAATGAGTGCTAACAAGACTTGGTTTGGATGAGAAATAGATTTAGGTACATCAGTAAGCTCTGAAACAGTCTAAATCTGTCAGACTTTCTGTATGGTTTATACATGTACTTAAATGTTATCCTCAATGTTTCAGCTCAGTGGAAGATGATATTTCAAGAAATGTCAGTTTCTTGTTCTTAACACTATCCCTGATATAACACCTTTTTCATGTGTTTGCAAATATAGTATACCCATACCAAATGGCTCCTATAGGAGCCATCTAATCAGGGTCTGCTCTGTTTGCTTGGTATGTTTGCTTATGAGAATATAATAGATCTGGCTCTACAGTTTCTACCAATACCAAACATTCATGTGTACTTTTGCCATAATAAAAAATGCAGCTGATAAATATTCATGATGTCATTGTTTCTAACATGAATATTCAACAGGGAAAGGGTAAAAGAAACATTGGAGAATATTTTAATGTTTAGAAAATCAGGTGTTTGAAATGCTTGTAACTGCTTTGGCATTTGTTGTATGAGCTTTACCCATAACCCATTCCCTCATATTGGCGCTTTTCGACTCCTCTGTAAAGTTACTTTTTGAAACCATTGTGATAAATATAGAGCATTTGCTCCATAGGAGCAAATGCTCTATTTATCACAATGGTTTCAATACTACATAATTCAAACATTTTCCTTTTTTCTGCCCCCCAACAGCGGGCATATAGTAATCGCATTGTCCGTCTGTCCATCCGTCCGTTCATCCCAAATTTCTTCTGTAACTTTTTTTTATCTGTGAATGGATTTCAAAATAACCTGGCACAAATCTTCACCACACAAAGACGATGTGTCGCGTTCAATTCCCTGGTCCATGGGTCAACGGTCAAGGTCATCCTTCAGGGCCAAAGGTTAGGGGGCATAAGTGTTTCACAAACACACTCTTGTTATAGTAAATGCTCCTTTTCAGTAGATTTATTCAGAGGTTGGATCTAAAATTAGCCTATGTTAGAATGGGTTATAACAGGAAAAGGGAATAAGGGACATGATAATGGACAAACAATGTAGACCCAGTACAGCTTACATTGGCAGAGGCCCAGATAAGAAGTTAATTTTTTTTCAAGCATAGCTCTTTTATGTCTCCGCCAAACCCTACATTGTGGCCACTTTTGTTTAGAATCTTCTCTTTGAAACAATTCTAAAGAGTGGTCATAACACTGGGTGTGGTGGAGAAATGACAATTTTAGTAATTCAATATGTGCACAACGTGCATATGGAAACAATGTGTCTGATCAGGGACTTTATTACTTGTTATTTAACACAAGCTACAATGTTTCCTTGACGTCTGATATTGGGCCTCACACCGTACAGTTACCCTAGTGCTGGGTTTTTCATTGCATGTCCTATCACTTAGTGTTATTGGAAATTTGAGAAAAGTCATTACCCTTTACCCCATGAATATTTATACAGGAATTTATGACTTGATGAATATTCATTAACTGTTTTGTTAGAATGGCCAACACTCACAGGAATATTTGCCCATGATATTACCTATACAAGAATTCCCGACTTCATGAATATTAACTGATTTTGTAATAATGGCCAGTAACCACAGGAATTCTTGTCAGTGGTGGAAACTGTAGAATCAAATCTATATTATTTAAGCAAACAGCAGAACTTGATCAGATTATTCCTACAGGAGTCATTAGATCTGGGTCTGTCATGTTTGTATAGGTGCCAAAAGTTCTATGTGGGAAAGGATTAATTAGATTGAGCTGAGAGTTATATACAGCTGTTAGAATAGATTTAGTTTAAAAGTAATAGGCCAGAGATCTTGAAGGATTTACAGAATGAAGAAGTCTTTGGATTAGGGCATTTACCTTTGACCTCATAAAAATTCTTTTTCCCGCCTTTGTAAATGGAGTAGACCCAGATCAAACAGTTCCTAATTTCCTATACAAGCAGTCTGATCAGGATCTGCCCTATTTGCTGATAAAAATTCAGCTAATGAATATTCTTGATGTCATTATCTCTTACATGAATATTCAAAAGGGGATGAACAGAACAGGAGTTAGCTGTATCACACGAAAAGACACTTAGTTCACTGTAGTCTCAGATCAGTTGCTGTATGTCTGGCCAGTGTTATCACTGCCATTCATCTGTATCTGGCATGCTGGTGCTGCTAGCAGTACATTTTCTGAATAGACAGCTCTTTCAATGCAGGAGTTGATTTGAGTTTACTCTTTTTGAAAATATCTTGGCAGACCCTGAACAGGAGGCTCTTACAGGAGCCATCTGATGTGAGTCGGCTCTGCAAAGGCACGAAAAGGTTTTTATATGAAGGAAAGGGTTGAATTAACAGTGATTCTGTACTTCATTTAGATATTTAATGTTAGCTTTGTAGATGAACCTAGTTTTCAATGTTATTCAAACTGTGTTGACTTTTTTCTCCTTATAACGAAGGATTTGAACACACACCATAATAACCCTAAATGTTTGGTCAGACGGACAATTGGCAGATAGCATAGACCCAGATCATATTGGTCCTGAAGGAGCAAACTGATAGGATCAACACTATTTGCTACACCATAAGTTTCAGTTAGTTATCAAAATGTTACAGAATTTACTGATATTAACCCTTTCCTTGTTGATTATTCATGTGAGAAATTGTGACTATTTATTATCTGAATTTCTATAGTAGCATATGAACACAGGATGTTTTGGTATTGGTGGAAATTGTAGAGTCCGGATCTATTATAATTTCATAGGCAAAGAGAGCAGATCCTGATCAGCCAACTCCTATAGGAGCCATTTGATCTTCTGAGTCTGCTCTGTTTCAAAGGCATGAAAAAGCATTTATATGAGGGAAGCGGTTAGAATTCATAAACTGATTTAAAAAGGTGATGGAGTATTGTAACATGTTGGAGAAATATAGTAAATGACGGACATGGATGGAGAAATATAGTAAATGACGGACAATATAGTAAATGACGGACATGGATGGAGAAATATAGTAAATGACGGACATGGATGGAGAAATATAGTAAATGACGGACATGGATGGAGAAATATAGTAAATGACGGACATGGATTATGTACTTTGTTAGTTGACAGTGGGTGTGGTAATGTTACTGTCAATCAATGAAGATTTGAAAGAAATGATTGCAATGCTTAGTGTTCTTAGTTGGTAATCCATAGGCAATCAAGAATAGAGATATATGTATATACTCTAATTGCCTGAAGTATTTGGATAGACTGATGCAAATTGTGCAGATCCAGATCAAGTGGTTCCCGATGGAGCTGATTGATCAGGGTCTACACCACTTGCTACAATGTCCATCTTATTTAAAATTAATGTATCTGAACGGTGTATGATTTAATTTTTTAGCTTGACAAACTTGTTGAGAGGGGAGATTGAGTGTCTGAATACTTAGGGTAGTTAGGGTATAGATTCAGATATTTTACACACTTCAGTAAGGATTGATTGTAGAGATCAGGTGCTACAGTGCTCTAATGAGGTTAAGATTGTTTCATCCAACGAATTTCCACTTTCTTTACCTGTGTCTGAAAACAACTATTTTTATAAGGTGTACCAACAGTGATCGTAGAACAGACATGTTTGGATGTGTTAGTATTTTCGTGTGTGGATATTGTACCATACTTCTGTCTTTAAAATCTACTACATGTATCATAATATGTATACATGTTACACAATAAGTGAATATTTTACATTAAACAGTTCATTCATCGGTCAACAGAAATAGGCAGGGTATTCACAGAATGTTTCAGGCTTGAATCCCACAGTTATTTGTCAGGGTTCATGCAACATTTGATGTTGAATCTGTATGACTGTCCACAATCTTTGTACTGTAATCACTATTCAGGGGCTGTATGTAACTTATATATGTACCCACTTCAACCTGTCATAGACTGCACATTAGCTGAAGTATTTATATGAACATTAGTCAACATTGAGATGTAGAAGTGTCAAGAATTTCATTTTAGAGCATGCATACATACCCGTAATAATAGATAAAGGCATGTATTCAAATACTCAATTAATCATTTCTCCACCAAAGCTTGTGCTATGACCACTCTTTAGAATCGTCCACCAGAGACGCTTCTAAAGAGTAGTCACAATATTGATTTTTGTGGAGAATAAAGAAACTATTCTTGACAATGTTTTGATTTACACATCTAACCTATTCTTCTGCACATACCATAGGAAGTGGCGCCATATTGATATATTGGTGTGTTATCATATTTATAATTAAGGAATAATGTTGTTTATTTTTAACCATTTACTCCATAAATACCCTTTTCTACGTCTTTGCAAAGAGAGCAGACCCAGAGCAGGTAGATCGTGTAGAAGCCGTCTGATCAGGCTCTGCTCTGTTTGCTAATGGAATGATATACAGTAGAACCCCTCTAATACGACCACTTAATGAATAAACATGGCGGTCTTTATAAGCAGGTGGTTGCTTAATGCAGGACAAAAGTAATGCAGAAAGCTCCTCTAGGAGCTTTCTGCATTACTTTTGTCCTTCATTAAGCTACCACCTGCCTCTACCACCCAGAATTATGCCTCTTTTAGGTGGTCGCATTAGCGGGGTTTTACTGTAGTTTATGATTCTACAGTTTCCGTCATGGCAAAAAATAAATGTGTTCGTGTGACCTTATTAGTCCCCCACCGGTTACCGGTTGGGGGACTATAGGTTTGCTCGATTCCGTCTGTCTGTCTGTCTGTCTGTCTGTCCGTCTGTCCGTCCGTCCGTCCGTCTGTCCGTCTGTCACGCTTCTTGTCCGGGCCATATCTCCTACAAAGTTAGGCCAAATTCATTATAACTTCACACATTGAAGAAGCATGATGAGGGCTAGTGTCATGCACAAGGGTCATAACTCTAGCATCAATATATTTGGAGTTATTCCCCTTTTACATATTTTTTTGTCCGGACAATAACTCTTTATCTACTGGTTCAATTGATTTGAAACTTCACATATGGAACAATCATGATAAGGGGTAGTGTCATACACAAGGGCCATAACTCTAGCATCAATATTTTTGGAGTTATTCCCCTTTTTCATATTTTCTTGTCAGTCCGTCTGTCACACTTCGTGTCCGGGCAATATCTCCTACAAAGTTAGGCCAAATTCATTATAACTTCACACATTGAAGAAGCATGATGAGTGCTAGTGTCATGCACAAGGGTCATAACTCTAGCATCAATATTTTTGGAGTTATTCCCCTTTTACATATTTTTTTGTCCGGACAATAACTCTTTATCTACTGGTTCAATTGATTTGAAACTTCACATATGGAACAATCATGATAAGAGGTAGTGTCATACACAAGGGCCATAACTCTAGCATCAATATTTTTGGAGTTATTCCCCTTTTTCACATTTTCTTGTCAGTCCGTCTGTCACACTTCGTGTCCGGGCAATATCTCCTACAAAGTTAGGCCAAATTCATTATAACTTCACACATTGAAGAAGCATGATCAGGATTAGTGTCATGCACAAGGGCCATAATTATAGCATCAATATTTTTGGAGTTATTCCCCTTTTTCATATTTTTTTGTCCGGACAATAACTCTTTCTCTACTGGTTCAATTGATTTGAAACTTCACATATGGAACACGCATGATGAGGGGTAGTGTCATGCACAAGGGCAATAACTCTAGCATCAATATTTTTGGAGTTACTCCCCTTTTTCATATTTTCTTGTCGGGACAATAACTTTTTATTTACTGATTCAATGTATGAAAGTAGGTACTAATACCATTCAGGTGGTCATGTATATACCATGGTCAACCACACCATGGGTGGGGTGGGGTGGGGAGAGTGGAGGTTTTTTTCAGTCCGGTGGGGGACTTATGTCTTGCATAGCAATACAACATGCCCTTGTTAATATTAGGCTTATTTATGTTCATGATATCATTATTTATTATATAAATATTCATGGAGTAAATGGTTAAATTTCAGGGTACAAGAAATTCAGATTTGATGTCCTTGACATCTTGTCACAATTGTAATGAGTTTATTATACTGTAGTTAACCGATTCCCTCATAGTAATGCCTTCTGACTCATTTTAACCCATTCCCTCATATTGACGTCGTTTGATGCCTCTGTAAAAGTCACTTTTTGAAGCCATTGTGATATTTATCACAATGGTTTAAAAAAAAATTGCACATATCTAAAAAAAAAAAGTAATTCCTTTTATCATGTAAATTCTCCTTTTCAGTAGAATTTTTCAGAGTTTGGATCTGAAAATAGCTTATGAGGTAATGGGTTAACCTACATATTCAGCCAGCCAGACAAATGGGCAATTAGTGTAGACCAAGATCAGATTGCTCCTGAAGGAGCTGTTTAATCAGAATCTACTCAATATATTTAGTACTCCATTAGTTTCATTTAAAGTTAGTAACCCTTTCTCTCATACAAAGGCTTTTTCATACCGTTGCAACTAGAGTAGACCAAGATCAGACGACTCCTGTAGGAGCGACCAGATCAGGGTCTGCTCTATTTGCTTATGAAATTATAATAGATTTGACTGCAATATTTATTCCAATACCAAAGGAAAATCCAGTGTACATATGCTGAAAATTAAGCTAATAAACATTGGGCATAATGTCATTATTTCTAACTTGAATATTCAACAAGGAAAGGGTTAAAACAGTGCAGAATTGATTGTTTAGCTTTACACAAAAGATGGGAGACTGTTTCCTAACATTTAGCCATTTCATATAAATATGTTTTCATGCATTTGCAAACAGAATTGACCCAGATCAGACGGCTGGCTCGTATAGGAGTCGTCTGATCAGGGTCTACTCTGTTTGCTAATTTTTGGAATTTGATAGATCTGTTTGTTTACTTTCTGAAATGGCTACACTAGCCCACCTTCCATATTTCAATATAACTACATTTGTATTTTGTCCTTGAATATTCAGTAGGTATTGAAATTTTGGGAAAAAAATATAGACCAGGGAATGGGTTAGTGTAGATATGATGTAGTAGACCCTCAAGGAAAGGTACCTTGATTATTTACAAAGTGCTGACCCAGAGGTGCAATGAATGAGCAAGGCATATGTAGTTTCCTGCTTGACAGATAATGTAGACCCTGATCAGATATCTGTGATGCAGTAGCTGATCATGGTCTACACTGTTTACACAACCCTTGAGGTGCATTGGCTTTTAGTGTGGCTCGTATTTTCTGTTCAAATTGTTAGCAATAATAATTTCCTCTTCCATTTTGTGTATCACTTTATAGTGTGATTTTCATTAAGAAGCATATTTTTGGCCAGTGTTTTAATGAGATTTTATGATCTAGATATAATTCCAGCTTAATTCTTCACTATGCTTCCATCTTTATCCCTTTCCTTCATATAAATGCTCTTTCACATCTTTGCAAACAGAGTAGACCAACAGGAGCCATCTTAACAGGGTCTGCTCTGTTTGCTTATGAAGCGATATAGATCTAATTGTACAGTTTCAACCAATACCAAAAGTTCCTATGTACATATGCCATTATAAAATTTCAGCTAATTATTTTCTTAAATGAATATTCAACAGGGAAAGGGTTAAAAGGATTATGCAAAGTTGTTTTTTGTCAAAAACTGTTGATATATTTTAAGCAACATTATAAGTCAAAATGTTACTCACAGATTGCTTGCTGTGTTGATCCATATTGGCAGATGCTGTTCCAAAGTAGAATCTTTGATAATGGTGGTCACACTGCATTACTAGTTGACAAATATGTTCTTACTCGAAGGAGAGACAATATAGACTGCTGTGTTGAAAAACCCTTCTTCCTCATAGATGGTTTGTATGGTACAAGGATCTTGTTATATCTTGAAAGTTTGAATGAAGTACAATAAATCCAGTACAGCATCCAAATCGAAAGTAAAAGAAACTTTTAAAAGAACACAGTATCATTATTTATTGCACACCAATCACAATTCAGTATAAAGCATATATATTTTCAAGAGTTTGTTCCCTTCTACCTATAAAATCATTGATACATTACATATAGTAAAGAGTGCTTTAACTCTTGCAGTGTATATCCATACTGGTGACAACATTAGAACTGACTCCAAAGTTTGAGTTCAAACTCAAAATTGGACCAATCAGGTCTCATGCTGTATAAAACGTTTCGAGTCTGTACTGTTGCTTATGGAATAATATAGATCTGATTATACAGTTTCTGTCATGGTCCACAGTCACGTGTTATATAACAATCATCTGATTACTTTTCATAATATTATTTCTCACATGAATATTCATGGAGTAAACAGTTGAAACAGGTTACCTTTGATACTGATCAGATGTTGTTGTTGTTGTTTTGTTTCAGTTTTAGAAATGGTCTGGATTGACACTATTTGTTGTGCCTGGAAGGTGTCATTTCTGACCAGATTTATCAGGAATTCTATGTATGTTCTCTGATTTTTTTTGTGTGTGTAAACACAAACAGTGCATTATGGTAGCTATAGCTAGACTTTATTTGCCTTTCTTTCATTCCTTTTTTGTGAGCTTGGAGTAGTGAATGATAAATGCATAAAGGATTTTTTGATATATTAGTAATTGTTACCTCCCTTTATTATGATAGTGTTTTATGTGCCAATTATAATTCTGTTGTATTTGTTGTTATATTAGTTTACAGTTTATTGAAGCCAAGTTGCTTGTCTTGTTCCTTTCGTAGATAGTGTTGAATGGTAAATTTTCACACAAACGTTTAAGATTTTGCACTTTTTTTTCTACATTTAAATTTTTAAACCTCGGACTTATGAATGTTAAGTTTAAACCATTTTGTCAGTAATTGCTCATATAGAGCAAATGCTCTATTTATCACAATGGTTTCAAAAAGTGACATACACAGAGCAGGTGTCAATATGAGGAAATTGGTTAAAGGCATATGGTAGCTTAATGCAAAGGAGCTTCCTGCATTAATCAACCACCTGCTCTTATAAATCCCTATGTACATGTATATTCATTAAGTGGTTGCTACAGAGAGCTTTTACTGTATACAAAGACGGATATATTAAACTTGCTGTATACATGTATTAGTTTTCTTTGGTCAGCAGAGTTCTATATGAGCTTCCATATCATTCAAATCAGTTTGAAACCTTTTCAGCGCTGAGAACAAGTTTTTGACACTGTGACACTGCATTTTAAAATAAATCGGAACAATTTCCTTTTTTTAATTGAAGCAAAGAAGACAAGTTTTGCGATTGAAAGTTACTTTTTGAAGCAGATGAGTAAACTTGCTGATGAAAGTAGTTTGTGTTGAAAGTGCTAATCCTTCACCTATCAGAGCTGCATTTAATACCTTTGCAAACAGCGTAGATCCAGATGCCTCTTGCAGGAGGGTCTACTCTGTTTTATAATGAAATGATATATATTTCATTCTCTACAACTTCTATTCATGGTCAAATATGGTCCATCTTATCAATATTCATGATGTCATCATTTCTCACATGAACATTCACGAGATAAAAGTTCAGGAGAAAGTATTATGTACAGCATGAATATATTACAGCATTAATATCACATTAACATCAAATGTCATTTAACCCTTTCCCCCACATGGAGGACTTTTGGCACCTTTGCAAACAGGGTAGACCCAAATCAGACAGCTCCTATAGGAGCTGTCTTATCAAGATCTTCTCAGATTGCTTATGGAATTATATAAAAAAAAATAGTATATAGATCTGCCAAAGCCAAATAAATCTTCAGCTAAATATTCATGATGTCATTATATCTTACATGACTGTTCATTGAGGGGAAAGGGTTAATATTACATGGGCCAACATGGAGGAATCATAGTGATAATTGGTTATATGTTTGAAAGCCAATATAAAGGTGAGGGGACCAGATTTTTTTTATCAGATTTGCAACAGGGGAAGTTTTGCAAATTGTAATCCAAGGTAGCATTGGTCAGTGTTGATACTATTGAAAATCGTTTCATTTGAAGTTATCACAAAATGGTGTGGGAATTGATGTAGAGGACAGATCGGGTTTCTTCTCCAACTTCATGCAGCCTGACTGGCATTTGGTCATGGCCAAACAATTGTATAATCAGATCTGTACAATGCTGCAACAGAGCAGACCCTGATCAGACAACTCTACAGGAAACATCTTAGCAGGGTCTACTCTGTTTACTGGAGTGTCTATATCAAGTAAATGGTTAAATTACTGTAAAATATTTTGTGTATATGTTCATTTTAAACTTAGTTATAGCAATACATTATATTAGCTAAATAAGTAGACATTATTTATATGCCCACTTTGTGGATTATATGTTCCAACTAACTCTATATAGTTTAATTTTATTCTCACTGTAAGGTGAATCATTATTTTACCTTTGTACCTTCAGCATGTTATCCAAATGTATAGTCTCCGAAGATCATTGTCATCTCATATCTCAGTTTTAGAAATGCATGCTAAAGTCTCATCTTAAACCATTTAACCCTTTCCCTCATACAAATGCTTTATCAAGCCTTTGCAAACAGAGTAGACCCAGATCAGATGGCTGCTGTAGGAGTGGTTTGACCAGAGTCTGCTCTGTTTGCTTATGAAATTATGATATATCTGACTACCAAAATATTGTGTGTACATATGCCATTATAAAAAATTAAGCTAATAAACATTCATGATGACATTATTTCTAACATTATTATACCAAAGGGAAAGGGTTGAGTTTCATTGTCTAAGTGTAGTTGTCCATATATATTATGAACCAATCTCATTTTCATTTTTAGGGATGTGTCTACAAGAATTCAAAAATTTGCCGTATGACCTTTGGAAAATAATTTGTAATGCAAACAGTGCAAACCTCTGATCTGGTTCTACACTGTTTGTATATATGTCCTCTTTATAGGGACACTAGGCATAAATGAGTCGCAGTAATCTGATTGGGAAATAGTTTGGATCCCTGATGAAGTATTTGAAGCCTCTCATTTGATCTACATTGTTTGCCAATGGGATTACCAATGTGAGTACCAATGCACCCCAACATTCTGAAGGTTAAAGGTTAAATGATCTTTCTGTCAGAGTATGAAAGTATAGACAGTGTAAGACTTGAATAAAAGAAAATATACAGAAACTTTTGTTTGTCTTTGATTTTAATAGTTCCCCTTGCTAGAGACTTTAATATTTGCAAACGAAGTTTGAGAGGGGTTATATAGGGGTCAGTGTGTTGGTCAGTCTGTCTGTCTGTCTGTCTGTCTGTGGCACAAATCCTGACCATGGCACCAAAATATTTGATTTGGTATCAAGGCAGCTGAGCGGGTGTATTCCATCATCTTTGGTGATAGTACTAGTAATTTGATTAATTGTTACAACAGCAATGTCTTTGATTTAGTTCCCCTTGCAAGAGGGTTCAATATTGTTACAAAAGCAAATGGACATAGGAAGTTTGGGACACTGAAGAAAAACTGTAGAATCATATCTGTATTATATCATAAACAAATAGAACATACCCTGATTAGACGACTGCTATAGGATCTGTCTAATCTGGGTCTACTCTATTTGCAAAAGGCCTATTTATGGAGTGAAGGGTTATTTGATGACCAAAGCAATTGTTCTGGCTGAGCAAATGCATCTACAGTAGAACCTGTCTTAAGCGACCTGTATATTGACTGGACACAGGAACCTTGAAAAGTAAATGGTTGCTTAATACAGGGCAAAAGTAATACAGAAAGCTCCTACAGGAGCTTTCTGCATTACTTTTGACCTGTATTAAGCTACTACCTACGTTACAGTCCCATAACTAGACCACTTTTTGATGGTCGCTAAAGACAGATTAAACTACTTCACAAAGGCGATTATACCATACCTAAGTGTCCCACATGTCGCCCTTTGTTAAACTGTTTTAACCCTTTCTGTCATATAAATGTCTTTTTCGCACATTCACAGGGTAGACCCAGATGAGCTGGCTCCTGTAGGAGCTGTCTGATCAGGAGTTGACCTGTTTGCCTTTGGAATTTACAGATATGATCCTACAATTTTTGTAGTCAACAACTCCCTTAACTCTTTCGCTGCCAATGTCGCATGTGTGCTAACCTATGCAAACAGTTTGGATCCAGATGAGACGCCGCTCTTGGTTCGAATCCCGGTCTGGGCATTTGTATTTTCCATGTGAGTAAGCCTTCCCGCTGATTTGCGGTAGGTCAGTGGTTCTACCTGGACGTTCTTCTGTGAACGAAACTGCAATTTGTTCCGTGCACAGAAAAACCTCAGGGGTCTTCCTCTATATGTAATTATCTGGACGTCGTGGTATGACTGAAATACTGTTAAAACGACGTAAAACTCGATCAAAACCAAACCAGATGAGACGCCGAGTAACTCGGTGTCTAGTCAGGGTCCAGACTGTTTGTTACTGTTTTTTTAAACGAAAATGAAGAAAAAATGAAAACTATAGCAGACGACAAAGTTTGCAGACGACAAAATTTGGCAGCGAACGAGTTAAGACCACTATTATATTAAAAACTTTGATTGTCATGATAATAGAGGCAAAGCTTTTACAACAGAACCCACGTGCAAAAGTCACTTTGTGAAACCATTGTGATAAATAGGAGCAAATGCTCTATTTATCACAATGGTTTCAAACTACAAAATTCTAAAGTTTTCCTTTTCTCTAATTCATGCTCCTTTTGGGTAGATTTATTCAAAGAGGTTGTATCTAAAAAAAAGCCTATGGAGGTAAAGGGAACTTTACCAATATTGTTATTGTTCAAGAGATTATACTGGTAACTAGGCATCTTGTTTGTTGTTTTGCTGTGGGTTCTTTTGCCATATCTGACCTGATGTGAAATTATCTTTTAATCTTTAGCCTGCAGTGGGAGGATGAGGGATTTTTTTAAGCAAATGGTTTGGATCCAGATGAGACGCCGAGGAACTCTGTTTATCACAAGGATCCAAACTGTTTGATACTCTGAGTGTGCCGTTGAAAAGAAATGCAAGATAAATCAAATATGAAAACTGAAGCTGATGATAATTTCTACAAACAAAGGTTTGTTCAGCAGGCTAAAGATTAAACTCGTCACCACTCAATAGTATTGGACAGAAGTAATGCCAATTGTGATCGTTTATCAAGACTTGACCAATTCGTTGCAGTATAGGGTGATAGCAAGTTTTCCATTAATATGGCTTGGTAGGAAAAACTCCCCCAGAGACCTGCTCAGATTTCATAATAATTATGCAAAGACCTATTAAAGCTTTTTAAGCCCTTGTAATTCGTCGGCCACTTATATTAAGGATGAGACTAATTTCCCAAGTGTCCTGTCGTGAAGTTTAAAATAAATGTGAATGCTACATAATGAACAAATGTGTCCTTAATTGAACAGTTACCAAAAGTAACAAAGTTTCTGTGATTCTGACAAGGTATGCTGTCGAGGTCCCTAATTTTTACGAATATGGCTACAAAGAATGTTTCCAAATTCTCTTAACCCATTTGCCGGTTTAAACAAGATGATGTTAACCCTCTCCTTGATAGAAACCCGTTAGCACGTCTTTGCAAATAGAGTAGAACCAGATTAGATGGACCCTGTAGGAACCGTCTGATCAAGATATGTCCTATGTGCTTATAGAAGTGTGTAGGCCTGGTTCTACAGTTTCTGCTATAGCAAATACATCCTGTATTCATACACAATTATAATAAACAGCTACTAAATATTAATGACGCCATTATTTCTTACACAAATGTTTATGAATACATGGTTAAGTCGTTATTACGAGGTGCATGTCTCGTAAGTACGTGATCGGAATTAGTATGACGCCATTAGGTTTTCATATTATGCGTGGATAACCATGCAGTAGAACTGTGATAGCCCAGTTATTTGTTAACCCATTCCTTTATATTGACACATTTTGATTCATTTTAATCCATTTTCACATGTTGACGCATATGTAAAAGACACTTTTACCATTGTGATAAATAGAGCATTTGCTACATAGGAGCAAATGATTTATTCATCAGAATGGTTCCAAAACTACATAATTCTAAAATCTCTTTCAACTCTTCAGTACTGCTAATAGTTTGCGTTTTCTTTTTAATGTTTAGACTAATCACAATACCAAACAGAATTGATCCTGAAGAGACACGCCTGTAACTTGGCATCGCATCTGGTTCAAAACCGTTTGTAATGGTGATCAAACGCTCGGAATGGCAGCGAAAGTACATTGGTGAATGGATAATGGGTATATACTTCAAATTTTAAATTTATAAACGCTTAAGGTGCTGTAATATATACATTGTATAATATTCATATAAACACATACAAGGCATCATGATGATTATGTTCCGCTCATCGGAGTACAACTAAATAACTGCCGAAGTCAAGGTCTCTTGATACAGAATACCTTGGCCCACACATTAAAACGTGATAGATTTTAGCGAAGAATGAACTCACAAGGTGGGACGCAAAATTAAAACTATCCCGTCGCATAAAACCTTTTAAACTGTGCAGACCTAGATCAGACAGCTCACATAGGACGTAATGTGTTTGACTCTCAAGGATCGTATTCTCTCAAACCCAAACCTATAGAAAAGGAGCATTATTAGGGAATCTAACTGAAATATGTTTCCCTCCGAGGCAAGTCTGATGAGTTGCAGCAAGATTTGGGCTTGGATGAGACATTTTCAGTGGTGCGGGGAGCGAGTAACTAATGTCCTTTGCAATAATTGTAGACCCAGATGTAGACCCTCTCACCAGGGTATACATTGTTTGTCATGTTGCATTTTTCTTTAAAAACAATCCCTGAATATTCACTGGAAGCTTGACGTGTTTGAATTTTGGAATAGTCCATTTGAAAAGAGTTAATAGGTCTGTATATATAGGTCTTATTGACAACCCTGTAGACCGCTGTGCGCATAGTCCATTCTGACGATAGTACAAATGCAATATCGGATATGCAAAATGTAGCATTAGAAAAAATCAGTATCTGTCATCTATGGTTATCTTAAATGAGTTGATTTATGAGATAATACATACATGTATTTGCATCGAAGACGGTTTTTTGTGTGTGATGATCAGGGCGTAGCTAATGATACGCACGTGCGTACCATCGATCTCATATTGACAACCTTTCCACGCCTCTTAAAAAGTCACCTTTTGAAACCATTGTGATAAATAGAGCATTTGCTCCTATAGGAGCAAATGCTCTATTTATCACAATGGTTTCAAGGCGTTTCAAAACTACACAAAATCTTCCGGCGGAGCATGTCCCGGACCTCTCTAGCCACAGGGCGTATATTATATTTGGGTCCAGCTACGACCATGATGAATCCTGATAAACATGACTCTTTCGCTCACATGGGACAAAAAAAAAGTAAAGTACCTAGTTATAGTCTACTTTCAGTCCGAATGACCGCTCAGCCGACTGTACATTTACTCCCCTGGTCATTGAGTCATTGGCCTACAATATTGAGCACTGCTAACATATGGCACAATAATGCAGCCGCAGTACCGGCGAGTGACCCTCACAGGTACCCATTTTAACCCCTGGGTGGAGAGGATGTGCGGGTGCGAGACACGGAAAAGCGTCTCTGAAATTTCCGCGTGGGACCGGGATTTGAACCCCGACCTCCGGACTGATAGTCAAGCGCGTTACCACTAGACCACCGCCACCGCCACCTACACAAACCTGTGACTACCTTTGCAAAGAGTATGGAGCAACTCGCTTTTCATCAGAATCCAAACTTTTTATACTGTGATGTGTTTTAAACAAAATTTGGAGTCTAATCTGGATCAAAACTGTTTACATTGGTTACTACAAATTTGCTGCAAAAGTGCACGAATTCGTATACTCAATATAAGGCATTTTGCGTGCTTACAGCTGCGCACTTGCTTTTCATGTTCATATCTTCAATAAAAGTATTGCTTCCAATAATAATATTAATGATAATAATAGTCTATGATAGGATAACATATCTTTGAAAAACACAGTTCTACACTATACCAATTCGTGTGTCCAAATGGTCACCTGCTAAATTCTCAAAGCATAACCAGTAAGCTGCGTATATATAAACATTTGATAGAGCAGCTTTTTATTTTCCCGCTAAACCACACGCTGTGACCACTTTTAATAATCGCCTTGAAGAGATTAGTGTGTGGAGTGTTCACAAAATACGGTTACGGATACAGTATCAGTATGCTAAACGCAGTTTCGAGGGGCGGTAAAAAAAAAGTTCACAGAAAAGCGTAGATAGTCAATCACAACGCATGGTTTGTCTACGTATTTAGACAACACAATAGATCGGTACTTTCAAAATATCAAGTTTATTTTTCACAACATATGTGTGTGAGTGTCAGAGGCATTATAAGTTGGTAACCATCAAGCAATGATGGAAAATCAGATTTTTGAGTTTAGGAAAGTATTAAAGTTCCTCATAAAAGAGGATCAAATGTCAATGAATTTCACAGGCAAATGGCCAAGGTATACGGTGATAGTAGTCCTGCCTATTCTACAGTGGCAAAATGGTCAGCTGAATTTAACACATTGCCCCCTAGTGACGCATATTTGCGCCATTATAAAATTCACATTGTGAAACCATTGTGACAAATAGAGCATTTGTTCCTATAGGAGCAAATGCTCTATTTATCACAATGGTTTCAAACTACAAAATTCTAAAACTTTCCCTTTCTCTAGTTAATGCCCCTTTTTCGGTAGATTAATTAAAAAAGGCTGGGTATAAAAATAGCCTAGGAGAGAACGAGTTAAACGAGAGCACATCTCATTGGAGGATGACCAGGTCGGACAGCTGGTGCCACCACAAAGGAAATAATCACTTCGGTGTAGACCCTCATAATAAATGATCGCCGAATTAAGATTGGTGACATAGCTAGGGAGTGTAACATTTCACATATATGGAAGTGTTTGCACGAGTATCCATGAACATCTTAGGATGTCAAATGTATCCGCAAGATGGGTCCCCACAAACCTCAATGTGCAGGATTGCTTCTAGAGGTTTCAGTCAAGTCGGGAGCTTCTTGCCATTTATACCTAGAAAGCTTCCACGGACGTTGAATGACTGGTGATGAAACATGAAGTCATCATTATGACCCAGAAACTAAACAAACAGTCCATGCAATGGAAATACCCTGGCTCATCACCGCCAAAGAAATTCAAAATCCAACCACCAGCTGGCAAAGTCATGGCCTCTATGTTTTGGGATTCTAAGGGTATATTGGAGTCTCTATCACTAGGGCAGATATAATGAAACAGCTGAGAATTGTTTCTTCATGACAATGTTCCTGTCAACAAGTCAATGATTGCACAAGCTGCTATTCGCGAATGTAAGTTCGAACAACTAAATCATCCACCCTACAGTCCAGATCTAGACCCCAGTGATTATTACTCATATAGAAATTTGAAATCCCATTTGCGGGGAACCAGATTTCCTGATGATAATGAACCCAAGGCTGCTACAGACGCATAGTTGACAACCAAACCGAATATTTCTATTTCAAAGATATAGGCAGTCTGAATGCTAAGTGCATTGAGGTATATGGGGACTATAATGAAATACATATAATGTCGCAATGTATAATCCGCTGCTGCAATATATACCTCGTTCTATGAACTTTTTGACCGCCCCCCCCCCCTCGTAAGATCCCGATAAGATGTCAAATTGGCCGTTGTGCCATCTGGAACCAAACTGCTTGTAAATAGTATCACAAGAGGGTCAACACTGTTGAAAGTCAAGAAGACAACGCACATCTAGTATATAATACAACGTTAAAGAGGCAGTATGTGTTATTTTATTTCATTTTCTTATGTAAATGTACCGGACAAACATGCATTTAGTAACCCATGTATTACATCTAAATACAACGTAGGAATGTGTGAGCATCCGCTGAGATTGGAACTCTCCTGAGTGGGAGGCGGACGCTTTACCACAGATCTAATGAAATGCCATTATGAGTAGTAAGTGCACTTAGCAAAATTTACACAGTTCGGGAGAGTATATGGTGATTATTGAATACAATAAAACAGAAAGAAAAAAAGAAAGCACAAAACATTTCTCAAGCGGCGACCACTCAACTAGAAACATAGGCTCTTAACTCTCAAAGTACAGGAACCGAGTATATACGATCTTTGCGAAAAGTGTAGACTCAGATTAAAGGACTCCAAGGGGATCCCTCTGATGAGAGTCTGCACTGTTTATCATAAAGTCATTTTCTTTAATGAAAAATTCTGATACAATATCTTGTTTTATCCTTACAATGCGGGACACGAATCACTAATGTCCTCAGCAAACAGTGTAGACCCAGATGAGAGGGTTCCTAGAGGAGCCCTCTCATCAGGGTCTGCACTGTTTGTCATGTAACACTTTTTCTTTAATATTCGCCGTAAGCTTGGCCTGTTTGAATTTTGGAATAGTCCATTTGAAAATTCAGCATTAGGATGATTAATATTCAGGAAGGGGAGAGCCAATTCCAATTATTACGCAGGTACGTGGTAAATACAGATAGCAAAGTAATGCAAAATTAAAGTAACGCAGACATCTCCTGGAGGAACTTACTGCATTACCTTTGGTTCATTAAGCAGCCACCTCCTTTTTAGAACTCGCTCAGTAGTCGCTAAAAATAAGTATTATATAATGCAATAAGTAATGAGGTACTTCAATAATAAAGCTCCAACTGAGGAAATAAACTGTAGGCCAGGCCCCCTAGTTCGTTCTAAAGTATCAAATTGGTAAGATTTTGAGCAAGCTAAATATTCTGACCAATCAGATGCTTGAGAATAATCTCAGACTCAAGTAAAACGTTTTATAACCTCAGAGCGGAGTCAAACCCTTGTTCATTACAATACAGACAATGTCAAAACTATATATGATATAATGAATAAATCGTGAATAGTCAATATGACTGATAAATTGCAACACTTGAAATTCAATATATACCATTGCTTCTCCTAAACGGATCAATGAAACTGTGTACCGGGTTTAATTTACAAAACTCTATGACATGAAACTCTTGATAGACATGCGGAATGCAAAATGCTACACCCTAAGGTCAAATAGAAATACATAGAACCTATAGCGAAATTGATATCTATAGTGATTTTTAAAAGCACGTGTCTGCTGAAGGCAGGAAGAGAGTAATGCAGAAAACTCCCAGAGGAGCTTTCTGCTTAACTTTCGCCCGGCATTAAGCTACCCATGTCTTACAAACTTGGAATAAGACTTATTTGGGGAAGTTGCTGTAGACGGAGTTCCTCTGCATGATGCAGGAAGAATGTGATTAGTAATACATTAATGCCCCTTGCGGTATACGTTTTGCGAAATGCTTGTTTGCTCTTAGAAAGTTACTTCCATTTCGATTTAGATAAGTGAAAACAATTATGGACATTATAAATATATTTTAGGAATACAATTTAAAATGAACAGACTGTACATGCAAGTTGAATACTATCTTCACGAAACGATGCAGTTTGTTCCATACAAGGAAACAACTCTGTGGTTTTCATCCACCTTCATTTAACTGGAGTCCACGCCACGTTATGACTGAAGTACTGTTAACCCATTCCCTCATATTGACGACTTTTGACGACTCTGTAAAACTCACTTTGTGAAACCATTGTTATAAATAGAGCATTTGCTCCTATATGAGCAAATGCTCTATTTATCACAATGGTTTTCTAAAAATTTCCTTTTCTCTAGTTAATGCTCTCTTTCGGTAGATTTATTTAAAGAGGTATGATCTAAAATAGCCTATGAGGTAATGGGTTAAAACGACATAACACCCTAATACAAAAATACAGCAATATTTAGCCCGCCTACAGCAGTAATCTTAATGACACTGAACAAATGTTAAAACTAATGTCTAGACCAACACCAAATATTCAAGCTTATTGTAAATAATCACCCAGGAGCTATATAAGAAAGAAACATGTAAAATCTTCGCTTTTGAAACGAGAGGTTCCAGTTTAAATCGGTCCATGCCTTATCACACATATATTGATTTATCTATTTTAATAAATTTCAAAATATTCACTTTATATTGTGTCTGATTTTGTCTCTCTGTCTCTACAAACGGTTATAAATTTCGAATGTTATACAGTAAAACCTCTCTTAACCGGAATTCTGGTTGAGAAGAATTTCGATTCTTTTAGCCATGTGGCAGTTTAATGCTAGGTGAATGTCATGCAGAAAGCTCTTAGAGGAGCTTTCTGCATGACTTTCACCCTCCATTAAGCTACCACCTGCCCCCAAGACCGATAAATGTCCGCTGTAGAATGGTTTACTATATTTCAACTGGGTACAATTCTTGTCTGCTGCTGTACAGTAAAGGTATGAATATGGTATTTAGAAACATGCATTTAAGATTTGTCAGTGAGATTTACTAAGCAACGCACCGGTCACATATTGCACCGGTCTCATATCGCTTGTCACATGTCACACTATTACTGTCATAGGAAAGAAAAATGATATTATTGAAAAACACAGTTTCTGATGCAAGTGAGCAAATGTATATGCTTGCACATTCATGCAGTCACATCATATTTTTGTATCTGCTTCATGACCGACATCGTAGTCCGTACACACATCATAAGACGTATATTCTGTCTGTTGCCACCTGTAATCTGTACCGTGCCAGTTTGGATGGACTTGGTGCTTTTTGAGTGTTGGAGTGGAAAGTTGTTGCCAACGCTAAAATAGTACAATTATGGTACACAATATTAAGCTATTCAGTTTTATTACCTGCACGTCAAACATGTACCTCTTTAATCGTCCTTTGTCTTTATAGTCCAATTATATTTTAGCATCATGTTTCCTTGTGTAAAATTGAAATTATCATTGTTTTCTCCAAACATAGTTTTAAAACACTCGAAAAATGTTTCATTTCGAAGAAATGAAGGGGATTTACTACGGAAAGATCGTTCACTAAATGAAAATAAGCTCACGTGGCGTTTGCGTTTAAAGAAAGTAAACAACAAAGTGACAACCAAGCCCCCGTAAGACACGGCGGAGAGGCAATCAACGCTGATATCAGAGGAGAATAAACATGAATGCAAGAGACAGTTGTCCATTAGAGACACGTCATCCGCTTAAACAAAGAACCGTGGGGGGAATAGTTCTAGTTTTTTTGTGTTGTTTTTGCACTAGGCTATACATTTAAACATAGGACAGGATTTCTATATAGATTACAGTGGATGGTCACATCATTCACTGACATCGTGCATTAAATTTGGATTGTTCTGCTTGCTTCGTGGTATTTTCTTTTGTCGTTGTTAGCAAACAAGACGTAAACTGATGATAATTCCTATACATAGGTCCATGTGTAGCCATTTCACAGCTACATGAGTCCGGAAATTAATTCACATAAAAATATAATGGGACTAATCATAATTTCTTGCTCAATTTTACTGGAAATACTTCAAAAGCTTTTCCCAAGAGAATGAATTCAGGCATTAGTACCTAGAGGAAACGGTGGTTGTATTTGAATGCATACACATGTATTTATTCCTATGATGGCGATGTAATGAATGCATAATCGTCCTCGTACTCTAGTGAACTAAGACATTTTGCTTTGCCACTATGTGATATATATTTGTTAGATCTAGCTCTATGACTATTTCGCGTATGAATAAATCTCTGAAAATAAGATTAAACCATGCAATTCGGCCGTTGCAGTCATCAATAATACTAAACGATTTAACAAAACACAGTAAATAAATGAGCAATTCAACTCTTTGTCTATGAATACTTGTGTAATAATAATGACTATGAACACTGATTAGATGAATAGGTATGATGCCATTAACAATAGGTTCTAAGCCGTCTGATCTGGGTCTCCTAAGTTTTACAAAGACGTATCTGTGGACTGACATTTTACCTGTCTTAATGGACCTTTGGTTCTTAGAAGACGATAAGCCAATGTAGCCGGGATACAGACAATTGATGACAGAATGATCAATACTCCTGCAACAGTTGCCGAATCAGGGTACTGGTACCTGGCATCGAACACCAAAGGCTTAAAGGTGACCAACTGGAACATGAATACAGCCTGAAAACATCAAAACAAGATAATGTTGCTTTGCGTTGACAATGTACTCTTGCATTATGTAAACAAAAATATAATTTATCAGTTTTATTTGTTCCTATGATATCATGTTAATGTACCGAGTATTTTGCTGAAATTGCTTTAAAACTGGACAAATGCTTTCTTGTATTAGTAATTTCCAATGATGTTAACATGTAGTAATGTTTCATAGTCAACTGAATGAACATGTTTGGCAGCATGCTATTAGTGTCGTGTTGTCTGTCTTCATGAAAATATCATGTCGCAACACAGATACTATAGCTTTCTTATATCCAAGAAAGATCGGGAGAAAGACCCTTCAACCATTGACTAAAAGAAATAGATCTAGGTCATTCTGATATCATTTTTACTATAAAATAACTAGTGCTTTCTAGATGTCCACTAAATGAATGAAACACGATATGCTCATAACAATTAATGGAATTATCTAAAAATGTGATTTTTTGTGTAAATGTAGCATTCTAATAAATAGGTTTGACAAATGTGCTTTAACGTCACCGCCATTTAGCAAGAATTGTACCAGAACAACCAACGGTGCGCTGAACTTCCAGCATATTTTCAAGTAGGGTCCAAATCGCTTTCCACACATCAGTTCCAATGCATCGTAAAATCTGTCAGCACCTATAAAAGAGAACACGTAAGTATTCCCAGTCCAATGCTTTCATATTTCTGTACATATACAATGTATTGTATTTTGCTGGGCTAGCTCGCTAGTCTACAGTAGTAGTAAGAAATATAACAACAAAACCCTTCTAAACCAGCAAAACCCTTCTAAACCAGCAACACCCTTCTAAACCAGAAGTTCATATCAGTATTAATTCTGGTCTGTAAGACAGATGGCAGCTTAATGCAGGGTGAAATTCACACAGAAAGCTCATAAAGGAGTTTTCTGCTTGACTTTTACCCTGCATTAAGCGGTCACCTACTAAAATTATATAAATTCTTATTTACTAAAAGTCCGGGTTGGAGGGGTTTTACTGTACACCTTTACTGTACCATTTCACTGTGATAGTCCTGTGCAAACTATTGTTAACAAATGTAATTACGACATGAAGGTAGTTTTCATATAATCCTTTCCCTCATATAAACGTGCAAACAGAGTAGGCCCAGATCAGATGGCTCCTATAGGTACCGTCTGATCAGGGTCTGCTCTGTTTGCTTATGGAATTTGATAAATACCTTTCTTTACTTTCTAAAGTGGCTACAATGTTCCACCCTCCATATTTCATTATAACTATTTTGTCCATGAATATTCAGTAGGTATTGCAATTTGGAATAAATATAGAACAGCGAAAGTGTTAAGGGTGAAAACTAATTGTGAAAACATTTTGTGTAGATCTTGATCGGAGAATCAAGGATTTTAATCTACACGGTTTGCAGTTGTCTATTATTGTAGGCTATGCCCATTTATAAAATATTATATAAAATTGTATCATATATCATATTCATTTAATTAACTTAAATCAAGTCACTGTAATATAAATTTCAATTGAAGAAGCATCGTAACCACAAAATGGATGGATGCAATGATAGATAAGTTGGGATTTACAGCACTGTGTCACTGACTATGCCATGTGGTGCCAACTATTAAGGACGCGAACGGCTTAATAGCATGTAATATGTATATTGCGATTTATAACTTTGATTCTGTCTAAAGTTTTGATATGGTGTAAATCCGTTTTGTGTAACTAAAATAAATAATACTTTTGTAAATATATGATATTTGACTGTTCTCTTCATCCGTACAACATATCTATTATGAGCTATTAACCGTTTTACCAATATAAACATCCTTGGCACATTTGCAAACAGAGTAGAAGTCGTCTGATCTTGGTCTGCTCTGTTTGCTCATGAACTATTGTAGATGTATTTCTGTTGTAAATGACCCATGTTCGAGTGTAGCCCATGTGACGGTGAAACAAGTGTGGGAAGTTTCATAAGATTTGCATGAAGAGCAAAGAAGTAATAGATAACGTTAACATTTCAGGACGACGACAACGCGGATGCTGGAGTTACGACAATAGCCCATACAGTCAATACAAATGACATTAATATTCATGGAGTAAAGTCTTAAAAAAGCTTACCGAATATCCAGGCAACAGCGACTGATTCAAAGAAGACGGTGACTAATAGAACTAGTCCGCTTACTGCATAGTAGTCAATGAATCTGTGCACGAATACACCTCCCTGAACATAAGATAAATATAAATAGTCCAATTATGTCTTAACGAGTGTGGACTGTACCCAACACAGAACCTTACTTTTATAACAATATTCCACAGTTTCAGATATATTATTTGCAGCCAACACTTTTATTGTTTGTTTTATTTTGTTAGCTTGACGTCTAATCGTCATAAAAAGGTATTACTATAATGTAAAATAAGGTATTGATTTACATGACTATTACGTAATCGGTAAAATAAGGTATTGATTTATATGATTATATGTAAAATATGGTATTGATTTATATGACTATTATGTACAAATGGGTATTGAAATATATGACTATTGTGCACAATAAGGTATTGATTTACATGACTATTCTGTAAAATAGGGTATTGATTTACATGACTATTATGTAAAATAAGGTATTAATTTATATGACTATTATGTACAATAAGATATGACACATTCTTAAACATAGACAGGATATAAGATGAGCTGGTAACCAAATGGTTTAATATTAATCTATAAACTGGAGAGAATAAGAGTGGTACCTCTGTAACCATTGTGAGACCCAGGAGAAAGGACACCACGGAATACACTCCGAGAAACACCATTCGATTCCTTGGCTTGTACAGTGTTCTAGGGAACATATCCATTATAGGTGCGGTAAGCCCTTCAACGCAGACAAACTGAAACAGTAAATAAGTAGCAAATATAACATTCATACTAGCTATCTATTGTGTATTAGTTAACCATTCCTCTCATATTAGTCTATATAGACGACTTTTGGCATCTTTGCAGAGTAAACCCAGATCAGACAGCTCCTATAGAGACTGTCTGACCAGGGTCTGCTCTGCTTGCATATGGGTTAATATAGATCTGATTCTTGTTTCTGACAATGTCAAACGTTCCTATGATCATATGCAATTATTAACCCTTTCCTCCATAGGTTATTTATAGATACAACCGCTTTGAATAAATCTACCGAAAAGGAGCATTAATTAGAGGAAAGGACAATTTTAGATTTTTTTTGTTTGAAACCATTGTGTTAGTAAAGCATTTGCTCATATAGGAGCAAATGCTCTATTTATCACAATGGGCGATTTTTACAGAGGCGTAGAAAGGCGTACTTATGGAGTAAAGGGTTAAACTTCATCTGATTGATATTCATGATGTCATTATATTCATGAGGTACGTGGTAAACAGACTAAGAGGGGAAACTAATTGAACGATAATAATTCCAATGCCTTGAATTCAGAGCTACAGTTAAAGGTGCGTACCCAAATACTGAAATCGTCATTTCTCCACCAAATCCTATACTGTAACCACTCTTTAGAATCGTCTCCTCGAGACGATTCTAAAGAACGGTTACAGTATATGGTTCGGTGGAGAAGTAAAGGAGATGTTCTTGAAAATGTTGAAATTTACGCATCTTATCTGGACCTCTGTTTTGATATACTGACCTGACTATCGAGGCCTACGAACAGGATGAGTATAAAGAACAACGCTGCCCATAATGAAGAAAGCGGAAGTTGTGTTATGGCTTTTGGGTAGGCAAGGAACACCAAACCGGGACCTGGAACATTGGATGAAATTGAGAAATGTTAATTGTAAAGGTCTAAAGAAAACAAATGCTGAATATAGACTAAAAGTATTTAAACCTTTCAATACTAAGTAACTTCTATGTGCAAATTTCGTCGTATTCTACACTTGTCTTAAACAAAGCTTAAGCAGTGGCTGAGTGTGAAGCAGGCGTTTCATCTGGATACACACTGTTTGCAATGGGTATTACAGATTCGTCTTCATGGCAATGAAGGAGTTCTTGATTTATCAAATAGTCAGGTTTTTTTTGTATAGACAGCACCGCAAGCAGATTCCATCGCTTTTCTATTAAACAAATGCTTAACCCTTTGGATTCTAAAATTTCAAAGTAGAATGGTCTATCGGCGTGTAACCGTAGCATCCAACAGGTGTTTGTTTAAACTTGTTAGAGGATTTTAAATGACAAATAGTGCATACCCTGATCAGGGAACTCCACAAGGTACCCTCTTACCTGGATCTACACTATTTGCACATGTCATTGTACTAGTTTCTCGCGTTAAAAGAGTTTATATAAAATCCTAAGGCTCATAAGTCTGACCGATTCACAATGGAGTTTTCGTCCTTATATGGGCTGGGGCAAGTGTTACTCAAGATCGTACGACTGAAATTATCGTTAGTTCTAACATACGACGATCGCATCTGGAAGCTATGTTGCACGTGCAGTAAAACTCGATACTACGAAATTTTA
The DNA here is from genome assembly GCA_963576725.1 of Azorinus chamasolen. Classification (NCBI taxonomy): domain Eukaryota; kingdom Metazoa; phylum Mollusca; class Bivalvia; order Cardiida; family Solecurtidae; genus Azorinus; species Azorinus chamasolen. The sequence goes on along the minus strand of OY755244.1, from coordinate 12,745,095 downwards.
ATAATGAAGAATTATACGTACCAACTCGATACTACGAAATTTTAGTGATGAAGAATTTGTCTTTATATGCAGGTGGCTGTTTAATGCAGGGTGAAAATAATGCAGAAAGCTCCTATAAAAGTTTTCTGCATGACTTTCACCCTGCATTAAGCTGCCACCGGTCTTAAAGATCAATAATGGCACGTATTTGAGTGTTCGTTGTATCGAGATTTTACTGTAGTTAACTTTATTGCAGCACACTGGAATGTGCGATGGTTTCGGTTGTGCGAGTAGTAACGACTGTAGTACATTATGACTTACGATCTTTTTTCGTACAATCGTTAGCAAACCGACCCCTGATGACCATGGTCATGTTGATCAACCCGTTATGGTTTGATCACACTAGACACAGAGGTATTAAAATCATGATCCAAAGTTATATTGCATGTCATTGACGTCAATGATAGCGACCACAACACCATTGCTATGAGAATTCTCGAAAAAAAGCACAACAAGAGGGCCATGAGGCCCTGAATCGCTCACCTGAGATAACCCCCCGGGATGGGGCCATTTTTTACCCAAAAGTCACCAATTGTACATCCTTGGTAGGGAACCATAAGGCAAAGCTGCATGCCATTTATTATGTTCTAAGCCTTATGGTTTCAGAGAAAGATAATATTTTATATTTTACCCATGAAAAACTGATAAACCCCAGACCAGGGCCAAGTTTCGCCTGGAGGTCGGAGTCGTAAGTTGAACACAGGGCAAAGCTACATACCAAATATGAATGGTATGGATCTGATGGTTTTAGGGACTTTTTAAGGTTTTCTTAAGTAAGTCTATGAAAAATTAATATGCCCCAGGGCGGTGCCATGTTTTACGAAAGGGACATAAATTGTACAATCATGGTAGATGACTATATGGCTAAGCTGCATGTCAAATATCAAAGGTATTGGCCTTATGGTTTCAGAAAAGAAGATATTTAAAGGTTTTCCTATACATGTATAAGTATATGCCATTTTGGCCTGGGGTCATAATTTGAACATTCTTGGTAGAATACTATCAAAAATAATGATATATTCCAAAAATAAAAGGTCTGGGCATTTTAGTTTCAGAGAAGAAGATTTTTCTAGATTTTCTTTGAAAAACTGAAAAGCCCTGGTGCGGGGCCATTTTCGACCTAGGGGTCATAATTTGAAAATATTTGTAGAGGACCATTAGATCATGCTACATATCAAATATCAAAGGCCTTACAGTTTCAGAGAAGAAGGTTTTTAAAGAGTTTCATATGAAAAACTGATAAACCTCGGGGCGGGCCATTTTTGGCCCGGGGGTAATAATTTGAACAACATTTGTAGGAGACTATTAGATCATGCTACATACCAAATATCAAAGCTCTAGGTCTTATAGGCCTGGTGCTTCTGAAAAGTTTTGGTTAAACTCGGGTCAGCAGTTTCATCAGAGATGTAGTTTGAAACTGTGGACGGCACCGGACGGTTCGCGGTCACAATAGCTTATCCTGAGCCTTCGGCTCAGGTTAGCTAAAACAACAACAACAGTCCAGCTATTCTAACGTTTAGCCTGATGCAGGCGGACGAGTGAGTACGTGTACTAAAACAATTTGGAGTAACTCGACGTCTCATCAGGATCCAAACTATCTGACAATCTGATTTTGTTTTGGAAAGAAATGCAAGATAAACTAGAGAAGTGTTTTCGTACATGTATGTATATGTCTCTGATAGGACCCGGATGCCCCCTAGCGATAATATATTTTCACTGTAAGTTATATAGTGAAGAAAATTTGACTAGTAAATTGGTCGGAGCTAAAATTCCCTTCTTTACGTAAACCTTTCATCTATGATGGTTTGACGGAAATGCCCCATTGGTGCACCATGTGTTGAACACACACACATTTTGTGTTATATGTTATATAGTGAAGTCCTAAAACCCTGGTAAAATTTCGTCCGAGCAAAATTCCATTCTTTACATCAAGGTGAAAGTTTGAAGTAAACCCTCACATTGGTGTATGAGGAGTTGGACACACAAGATATACGGGACGTATGGACATACATATATAAGTACAGACAGACGTACGTACGTACGGGTGGACAACGGTAAGGTTACATGCCTCCCACATTGTGGGGGTTATAATTATTTTATTTTGAAAGCTGATGAGGATATTTTCTACTGCCAAAATATACTCAGCAGGCTAGTGGTTTAACACACTGGAAACGTACTGTAATGGATTCCGAAAGAAAGAAACCTTTTCAATCTATATCAAGAGACACTCCCGTGTTTGAATGTTAATATGTCGGTTTTGTAACTTTTCATGAATATGAATACTTATTTGATGCAACTGACAAGATTAATGTTGATGTAAACATGCTTCTTTGTCTTCCGTCAAAGTGAAATTTCTTGATTCATTATATAAGGACTGTTATAGACTGAGTATGTAGACTGCGTATATATCGCAAACTCATTCCTACGTGCGAAAACAGCTGTGCTCCCATGCTAAACGCATCTTGTCTGTCATGTTCAAACAGCTTCGACCAAGATGAGACGCCAAGTAAATCATCGTCTCATCAATATTCAAGCTCCTTGACAGTCAGTCAATAGTTTCTCAAAAGCTTGGTTGAATCGGAGAAGTCTGTTAACCCATTCCCTCATATTGACGCCTTTTGAGGCTTCTGAAAAAGTCACTTTGTAAAACCATTGTGATAAATAGAGCATTTGCTCCACAGGAGCAAATGCTCTATTTATCACAATGTTTTCAAAACTACACAATTCTGAAAAAACATCTCTAGTAAATGCTCCTTTTTGGTAGATTAAATCACAGAGGTTGGTCTAATAATAGCCTATGCGGGAATGGGTTAAAAACACAGCGAACCAGAGATTGAGCAGACATTGGGTTTTTTTCAGCAAGAGGAGGGTTAATATGGCTTCTTAAACAGAATGACAATGTTAATATAATTATCTATGTAACATCTTTGGATATTGAAGACATGCGATGCCCCTCTAATTATGTGTATTACAAGTTTAAATGCACACTGTTTTCGTTATAAGATAACTGATTCACTAACGAACTTGGATTTTATACCAGTTTGCCAATTTGCCAATACGTACATACTGTCAAAGACAGCACAAAAACACACTGCTGGCTGAACCAATGATTTGGTCCCAGCAATTACCTGACGATACCACGTTTTTAATTGGCTGTCCTAGCTCTTTGGCCATAAATCCGAGGACCGAGAAGACACAAAATCCACCAAATATACTCGTAAAATAGTTAACACAAACTATGAGGAGGCCATTCCTACAAACAAACATGGTATAAGCAACACAGAAAAAACAAAATAGTCACGTTACCACATGTTCCCTAATAATTTCGCGAACTGTGTATGTAATAAAAACTGACACATAATCTTGTTTGTGGAAGGGCAGTGTAAAACGTAAATAGCACATTGCCACATTTAGTAATGAATAAATATCAGGAAAGATAAATAAAAATAAACGGAGTATGAAATGTAACAAAATAAAATAATGCGCCATTTAACCCTTTCCTTCATATAAATTCCTTTTCAAGCCTCTCCAAATTGTAGACCCAGATCAGACGGCTCCTGTAGGAGCTGCCTGATCACGGTCTGCGCTGTTTGCTTATGAAAAGATAAAAATTTGATTCTACAGTTTTTATCAAAGCAAAACATTCCCTTGAAAAGTTTACATTATAAAATATAGTTGATAAATATTCATGTCATTATTTCTTAGATGTATATAATTGAACAAGAGTAATGGTTAAAACAGCACATAGGTGACTGAAACATCGAGTAATTTCCAACTACATTCGTCAGTTTTTCAATTTATAAAACTCTAAATGAAATAAACACCTAGCTGACACCTGTCTGTTATTTCATCCTGCACTAGAGTGCATCCTTTAATGAATATTTGTACAAATTGGACACCTTTATGGACATTATCAAAAGGGTCTGAATTCCCTAATATGAATAATAAAACACGTAATGTTGTTAACCCATTCCCTCATATTGACGTATTTTGATCTCTCTGTAAATGTCACAATGGTTTAAAACTACACGATTATACAATTTTCATTTTCTCTAGTAAATGCTCCTTTTTGGAAGATCTATTCACTGAAGTTGAATCTAAAAATAGTATATGAGGGAATGGTTAAAGGCAGGCACCGGAGTTTAACTTTGTAAACGTACTTAATAAATTATATTAATGAATCATCTAAGCATATTAAAACATTGCTATTACCACAAGAAATTCTATCATAAAGTTTAAGGTTTTATAATAATACACATATTAATGTTTGATTCTATGCATTTTTGTCTCGGCTATATATTCAAGCGTGAGAATATCTGGCGGGAATCTCGTAATTGAATATATAGGAAATGGGCTGGTTTCGAGCCATGTTTTCCTGCACTTGCAGTGTTGGCCGAGACAAAACTTAAAGAGTCAAATATTGATATATAGAAACTTATAAAGTCTTACATTTTATACTCAACTTTAAAGTAATGCATTAGCATGCTTATGCATTTCGTGAATATAATTAATTATAAGTAATTTAAAAGTAAATTTGCAACGTCAAACTACGATCTTTGCCTTTAAATGTATTGCTGTATGAATATTCATGGGTCCAAGGTTATAAAACCTCGGAGTCTCAGTCTGAGATCATTCTCAATTATCTGATTGGTCAGATTCTAAGAAAGTTCAGAATCTGACCAATCAGATGCTAGAGAATGATCTTAGACTCAATCAAAACGTTTTATAACCTCGGAGCATGGCGTGATGTGTATCATTACATACTAACCAGGAAAAGGTAGTTATTGGCTCTTCTAGGAGTCGTCTGATCAGGGTCTGCTCTGTTTGCTTATAGAATTATATTTGATTTACATGTTCTGCCATGGCCAAACAATCCCACGTTTGTATGCCAATTCCAAAACCACTATTATTAATGAGGTCATTATCTCGTACATTGATATCCATGAAGTAATGGGTTAAGTGGTGATGACAACGACATTGTCAGGGAAGTAGACAAAAACAATGAACAAAATAGAATTACATATATAACCTGGGTGAAATTAAAATGCAGAAAGAATCGGGGAATCAATATCACTATTTACTTCTGTAAATACAGTTCTAGTTATAACTGTACGACACAAAATATGGCGCGACGGGATCGAAACTATTTTGAGACTAAACGAATGTTCAATACAAATATTTCAATGTTGCAATCTTCAAATGATGTTAAAAAGTTAACGTCACTCATGGTTTAAGTCTTTTAAATGGACTGTTCCAAAATTCAAACAGACCAAGCTTACCGTGAATATGTAGGGATTATCTTTTTAAAACAAAGAAAGTGCAACATCACAAACCGTGCAGACCCTGCTGAGAGGGCTCTTCTAGGAGACCCTCTCATCTGGGTCTACACTGTTTGCAAAGGTCATTAGTGACTCGTTTCCTACACTGAAATGGATAACCCGACGTTGCATATGGCACAGAAAACTTACGTTGCTGTTGCAATGATATAAAAACGTTTTTATCTTTAATTAGCTCACATGGCTAAACAATTCTAGGAATATCACAATGTCAGTAATGTGTACGCATAGTATTAATAGTGACTGCTTACCTGAATGTATTTGTGTGGTACTTGTTATAACCAGCGAGGCTCACCATGAAGCCTTGCCCAGCCCCACAGGAATAAAGGACCTGAGACGCTGCTTCAACCCAGACTATCCCGTCCCCCAAACGTGAGAAGTCAGGTGTTATATAGAACAAAATACCATCCCCTGCACCGTCCAGTGTTACCCCTCGAATGAGCAAAATCGTCAAAAGAATATACGGAAATGTTGCCGTAAAATACACGATCTGAAAAATTATTGAATGCAAGAAAGACAATTTTGAAATTTATTGTAATGTATTATTTCGCTTAAGCCACCGATGGTAGATAAGATTTACAACGACATTACATTGAGGACAGCATCAATTAGTATATTCCAACAATGAATTCATATGTTCCAAGACATTTTAAAGATTACCATTTATGAGAATTAACCCTTTCCCTGATGAATATTCATGTAGGAAATAAATCAAATAATGACGTCATGACTATTATTAAGATTATTTTTTATAATGGCATATGAACACATGACATTTTGGCTCAGGCAGAAGCTGTAGAATCAGATCTATATTACACCATAAGCAAACAGAGCAGACCCTGATCAGACGGATCCTATAGGAACCGTCTGATCTGGATCTACACTGTTTGCAGATGCGTCAAAATGTGCTTACATAAGGGAAAGGGTTAAGTAACAAACGTGCAATAAATCGCATCAACAAATCAAACAGTATCCAGTATGTTTTAAGTTTATGTTAGTCCATCACTTTCCTGTCTCAATGTGATAGGCAAAACAACTGACACATCTACATGTATATCAAAGAGATGCAACTAGTAACGACTGAATGACAATTATATATTATGAGTTATCTAACTATGCACAAAGAGGTATAATTCTGGGTGCTAGATGTAGGTGGTAGTTTAATGCAGGACAAAGGTAATAAAGAAAGCTCACAGAGGAGAGCTTTCTGCATTATTTTTCCCTGCATTGAGCAACCACCTGCTTATAAAAACACCCCTGTTTAATGGTCGCATATTAGAGGGGTTCTACCGTATATTAAAATCTGAAGTTGATTTATTAAAAGAAAGTATTGTTTCCTTGTAAGTACATAACGTGAAATATATTTTTATATTTGTGTGAGAAGGTAATCAAAGAGAAATCCGGAATGGACTTTCTCCCAAATTTATATTTTCATTTTACATAGTATCATAATGTTAATGCTTAAGTCCGTTCGGGGAAATTATGGAAGTATTTTACCTGTATAACGCGGAAAGCATGTGAAACCCTTTCCTTCATATAAACGTGTTTTCACGCATTTGCAAACAGAGTAGACCCAGATCAGACGGATCCTATAGGAGCCGTCTGATCAGGGTCTGCTCTGTTTGCTAGTAGAATTTTAAAGATTTATTTATTTACTTTCTAAATTGGCCAGCGTTCCACGTTCTATATTTCATTATAACAATTTTGTCCATGAAAATTCAGTAATTATTGAAATTTGTAATAAACATAGAACAGAGAAAGGGTGAAATCAGGACAAATATTACAGTTAAAATCCACCTACCTTTCCTGTCCATTTTACTCCTTTGAACAAACAGATGTAGACCATAATCCATGCCAGCAAAAGTGATACAGTTAGGCCTGGAACCAAACTACCGGGTTCTTCAATGCCGGAGGACTGGTGTAAAATATTCCTCCTAATAAATATTGAGCAAATTGTAAACCGCAATCTACACTAGCAAGAGTGATACAGTCAGGTCAGGATCCAATGTGACAGGTTATTTGATTCAATTACACATTTGCTATTAACCCAATCCCTCGTATTGACGCCTTTCGACGCCTTTGTAAAAGTCACTTTTTGAAACCAGTTATAACCATTTGCTCGATTGGAGAGCTGTCTTTATCACAATGGTTTTAAAACTACACAATTATAAAAAATGCTCCTTTTCAGTAGATTTATTTACAAAAGGTGGGGTCTAAAATAGTCCATGAGTGACTGGGTCTAAAACTAATATATGTCAAATAAAGAACTGTATCCATGCTTATAAAGCTTTTAGTTGAGTCTGAGTTTCGTTCTCAAGCTTTTGATTGGTCAGATTTGAGTTCTCAAGCTTTTGATTGGTCAGATTTGAGCCAGAGGCTCAAATCTGACCAATCAAAAACTTGAGAACGAACTCAGACTCAACTAAACGTTTTATAAGCATGGACCCTGGATGTTCACCACAATCCATTCCAACATGAGTAATACAACCAGGTTGGCAATCAATCTGCATTGTTCTTCCATGCCAGAGGACAGATGTAAAACATTTCCCCCAAAAGATAAGAGGTGGGGGAGGACAATGTGTACTCCACAATCTATGCTACCAGTAGCGATACAAAGAGGGGGGGAACCAGCCGTTTCAAATGGCTCGTATCAGAGATACAAGGCTTATCTTATCAGCTGTAGATAAGGAGAGAGCTGATAATTCCAAATATTTCACTCTTCATCCAAATTCCACCGTGTTGCTCTCATTAGAGCGGCATAGGAGACACAAATATAATAAGTACCATCCAGACAGGTATTTATGAAGAAATAAAGGAGATAGATCTACTGTAACATGATTTCCTAAATACTCGTGTTCTGTTCAGCTCTTGGATCTTAAACCTTTAATTTTTTAATACGCTTTCCTGCGCCTTTGCAAACAAGGTAGACCTGAACCCCTCTAATGCGACCACTAAAATAATAACCATAGCTGTCTTTATAAGCAGGTGGTTGCTTAATGCAGGACGAAAGTAATGCATAAAGCTCCTATAGAAGTTTTCTGCATATCTTTCGTCCTGCATTAAGCTACCACCTGCCTCTGCCACCCAGAATTATGTCCCATTTTGGTGGTCGCATTACTGTATTCCTATAGTCATATGTTATTATAAAAATACAGCTAATTAATACGCATGATGTCATTATTTCGTAACCTTTTCCCTGTTGAATATTCATATAGAAAATAATGACGTCACGAATATCTATCAGCTGAATTCTTATACAGTAGAACCCCGCTAATGCGACCACTTAATGCGACCACTTAAACAAACATGGCTGTTTTCATAAGCAGGTGGTTGCTTAATGCAGGACGAAAGTTATGCAGAAAGCTCCTATAGGAGCTTTCTGCATAACTTTCGTCCTGCATTAAGCAACCACCTGCCCTTGCCACTGTGAATTATGCCCCTTTTTGGTGGTCGCATTAGTGGGGTTTTACTGTAATTGCATATGTACAAAGGATGTTTTGAAATTGGTAGACACTGTAGAGCCAACTGTATTATAAATTGGCCATGACAGAAACTGAACAATCACATCTATATTATTTCAAAAGAAAAAAGAGCAGACCCTACCCAGATGACTTCTACAGGGACCGTCTGCTCTGGGTCTACTCTGTTTGCAAAGGCATGAAAGAGTGTTTATACAAGGGAAAGGGTTAAATGGGTATTCAAGGAGTAAAGGATTACACACACACACGCGCGCGCCAACACCCATGCAACAAGACGCGATGTACACATATCGAGAACTAACTCGATACCTCAGATGGTAAAGGGTAAATATTGTTTTAGGTTCGATTCCCATCAGAACTATACCATGGACATAACCCATATCCTGTTTTATCACGCAACGTCACAAAATACAGTCACTTCCTACTAGCATACTATTTTCCACGTCGACGCTGTATTTTGTGAGGTACAGTGCATGTGTACTGACCCCACTGGGATGCAAGTTTGGTTTAGCCAATAGGAGGAAAAAGAAGGACGAAAAAGGCATAATTAAACATAAACATCAAATTAACACATTTTCTCACCTTTGTCTCAACTATCTGTCCATATAAAAGGATTAAAAGCATTAAATCAAGTTTGTTTATGTTGTAAAAGTCTTTCTTTTTCCTCATTTTCTCCATTTTTCTTGGAGTTGCATGATAAAAGAATTACTATGCTAGTAGTTTGGAAGTTCAGCTGTATTTTGGCTCGTCAGAAAAGTAGTTAAAAGTAGTAGCAGTTTAATTTAACTACTTTTCTGACGAGCCAAAATACAGCTGAAGTTCCAAACAACTAGCATAGTAATTCTTATATCTGCGACCGGGCTCACATTTGCAAATACAGTAAAACCCCTCTAATGCGACCGCTTGAAAGGGGTATATTTCTGGGTTGTAGGGGCATGTGGTAGCTTAATGCAGGACAAAAGTAACGCAGAAAGCTCCAAGAGGAGCTTTCTGCATTACTTTTGTCCTGCATTAAGCAACCACCTGCTTATAAAGACAGATATGTTTATTCATTAAGTGGTCGCATTAGAGGGGTTCTACCGTAGCTTGAGTCCAAAGGGGACGCTGAGTAACTCGAGTCTGATCAGGATCCAAACTGTTTGACACTTGGTCAACAGTTTCTCAAAAACTTAATTGAATTGGAAGTAGCCACCATTATACCAGATGAGAAATATGAGCAGACAATATTTGTTCAACATCAAGGTTAATGTTATAAGTCATGTTAGTTCACCATTGCTTAGTTCAAAGTATAAGATTGTAGTGCTAGGACTGGCTGGATACTGTATCTGAATGTAGGTTGAATTGGACAAGTTTAACCGTTCATCTGTGTTCATCCGTTCATTAAAGGTGGCTCTTCACATTCTGAATATTAATTTAATAAAAAGTGTATCAAATTTTATCACTGTAGAAAATAGTTGTTAAGTAAAACAGTGCAAAGCCTAATCAAAGGGCTCCTCTAGAGTTTGTTTTTACCTGGGCCATTACTGTATGTGTAGCTTTTATATCCTTGGCTCCCGCACATTAACCCTTTCATTCATATAAATGCCTTTTAATGCATTTGCAAGCAGAGTAGACCCAGATCAGATGGTTCCTATAGAAACCGTCTGATCAGGGTGTGCTCTGTTTGAAATTGATAGAACTGCTTCTTTAGTTTCTAAAATGGCAATAGGCCTAATGTTCCACCTTCCATATTTCATTATACCTATTTGTTCAAGAGTATTCAGAAGGTATTGAAATTTGGACTAAAAATAGAATAGGGAAAATGTTAAGGGTTAAGGATCAGTGATATAAAAAAGCTTTTGTCTTGTATCTATCTGATCCCATCCCATGCTAATGCAGTACCAGTATTCCATGTTCTTGTAAGCAGGGCAACTAGCGCAAGCTGTTTCTCCTAATGAAATAACGAGTTGTGTTGAGCAAAGTGAAAAGTTCATAAAACAGTACAGTAAAACCTCTCTATAACGGTCACTAAATTACATCAAGTATTTTGTGATAAGGGCAGGTGGTTGCTTAAAGCAAGGTGAAAGTAAAACAGAACGCTCCTGTTTTACTCTCACCTTGCTTTAAGCAGCCACCTGCCCTAATATACCAACTAATTAATAAAATTTAGTGGCCGTTATAGAGAGGTTTTACTGTATTCGATGTTTTCCAGTCTTGACATTTCAAAACTTGTTCTAACTACAGTTCGGCATGCTTATGATCAAACTCTGATGTTCGGTCTGAGGGTTGCAAACAGCCAAGTTCGTTTAGGGGTAAGTTTTCCACTACCCGGAATCACATCAGGATCCAAACTGTTGGACACTGTGGTTGTGTTTTTGTTAAAAAAATACAAGATAATTTCAACATGTTCTGATGCCATTTTTTCAGCAGGCTAAAGGTTAAAAACATGTCAAGTATACTTTACTTAAAGCCCACTTTACAGGGTTTGACCCGTTACTCCATAAATATTCCGTTCTACGCCTTTGCAAACAGAGTAGAACCAGATCAGATGGCTCCTATAGGAGCTGTCTGATCATGATCTGCTCTGTTTGCTTGTGAACTAGGGTATATCTAATTCTACAGTTTCTGTCATAGCACAAATTTCATGTCTTAGTATGTTTTTTTTTAAAAAAAAACAAACCCATCTAATATTACCATTCTTACATAAATAGTAAAGGGTTAATCTGCACATATACAACTCTATGAATTATACATACTCCCAGAACTCAACAACAGCATCCACTCTTGGTTCGGCTTCTGTTGCATTAGATGTACAATTAGCCACTATTGCATTGCCTTCAGTTGTGTTGAAGCATTCAGAAGCGGCCTTAGAAATGTTCATACCAGTCACGAAGCATCTGAAATAGTGGAAACATGTTATGACAAAAAATCAAATATATCATGCTCGTCACTGACATTTAATACCTTTCCTTACAACAATTTACTCATTTAGAAGGGAGCACAATATTTATAATTACAATATATTTATATTTACAATATTTATATATTTATATTTATATTTACGTGTACTATATGTTATCCTTTCTTTGGTACATATTCATGTAAGAAATAATGACATCATGAATATTTATTAACTAATTTGTTATAATAACATATGTAAACAGGAAGTTTTAGTATTTATGTAAACCGTAGAGTCAGAACCTTTATAAATTTTATGAGCAACTAGAGCAGATCCTGATCAGACGTTTCCTACAGGAGCCGTCTCATATGGGTCTACTCTGTTTGTAAAGGCGTGGGAAAAGTAAGCTTGTACATGCAATAAAAAAAAATACATATAGTAAAACCTCTCTATAACGACCACTAAGTTACATCAATTTTCTTGTGTTAAAGGCAGGTGGCTCCTTGAAGCAAGGTGAAAGTAAAACAGAACGCTCCTACAGGAGCGTTCTGTTTTACTTTCACCTTGCTTTAAGCAGCCACCTGCCCTAAATACCAACTAATTAACACAATTTAGTGGTCGTTATAGAGAGGTTTTACTGTATATGACTATTCGAAGGAACACATCTGGCTCTTGCCGGCAGAAAAAAGACAAGAATGTGACTTTACAAAAGCTTGACACACATGATATCTAGATGGACGACAGACAGACATACGACAGGAGTAATCCCTAAGTACCATTGAGCTAAAGCAAAGTGACTAATTGACACCTGGCGTCTATTTTTATTTCCAATATTATGTGTTTAACTTGCATTTAAAATATGTTTTTCATATATGGCATGTATCAATATAAATATGCAGTAAACGTTTCTCTAATATGAACACAAAAGAGAAGCATAAATCTGGAATTTTAAAACAGATGGTTGTTTAATACAGGGCAAAGGTTATTCAGAAAGTCCCTATAGGAGCTTTCTACCTTACGTTTGCCCTGTATTAAGCAACCACCTGTTTTAACAGACTTCTTTTTTAATGAATTATGTGGACGCATTAGCAAGACTTAAAACAATGAGCTAACGCAACACTATAGCGAATGTAAGTTACCACATCAAACAATGAGCTAACGCAACACTATAGCGAATGTAAGTTACCACATCAAACAAATAGCGAATGTAAGTTACCACATCAAACAATGAGCTAACGCAACACTATAGCGAATGTAAGTTACCACATCAAACAATGAGCTAACGCAACACTATAGCGAATGTAAGTTACCACATCAAACAATGCAATCTACGCTCGTATGGCAATCATATAGCAAACTATATACAGTAAAACCTCTCTATAATAGCCACTAAATTACATCAAGTATTTTGTGTTTGTGTTAAAGGCAGGTGGCTGCTTAAAGCAATGTGTTTTACTATCACATTGCTTTAATCAGCAACCTGTCCTACATACTAATTAACACAATTTAGTGGCCATTATAGAGAGGTTTTATTGTATATTGTGAATTTACGGACTGGAATTGTCAATCACAACAATAAGGTAGAGTTCATTCAGTATGAAAGGGTATACATTATGAGAGGAGTTTGAATGACAAACAGTGCACATCTTGATCAGATGGCTTCTCTTGGAATCCTCTGATCTGGATCTACACTGTTTGCAAATGGCAACCAACTCGTTTCCCGCGTGTGCAGCGTTAAAGTAGGACGTGTTGGCTCATGACTGTCAGACGTACCTGTCTGAGTTCCAAGGGTTTCCACACGAAGCCCAGGGGACCTCTGTGCCCAGTGACATATATAGGTAATACAACGTCCAGGCTATCACCACAATGTAGTAGATGTTGATGAAGAACAGAATCACAGCCGTGCACCAACCAATACCTATTATAGACATACATTTGACACTTTCAATGTTATGTAATATTCGTTAATTTTGCAAAACAATTGTCGTCTGCTACACTTATCAAAATACCACTTCTAATGTACAGTATAACCTCTCTTAACCGGAATTCTAGTAGATAATAATTTAGATACTTTTAGGCAGGTGGCTGCTTAATGCAGGGTGAAAGTCATGCAGAAAGCTCCTCTAGGAGCTTTCTGCATGACTTTCACCCTGCATTAAGCTGCCACCTGTCTCCAAGACCGATATTCATACTAAATTTAACTGCCGGTTAAGAGAGGTTTTACTGTAATACCACTTCTTCTTGTGTATTAAAAGAAACCTTTTACTTAATGACTATTTATGTAAGAAAACAATGACATGAATTCTATAATGGCATATGCACACAGGAATAATTGGCCACGGCAGAAATTGTGAAATCCAAACTATATAATTCCATAATAAAAAAGAGCAAACCCTGATCAGACGGCTCCTACATGAGGAGTAAGGTATTGGTCTAGTTAGATTGCAAAGGCGAAGTTCCTACAAAAGGTGCGTCGTAAAACTCTTCCACACCGAAAGTTTAAATCAGTATCCATGTCGCTCTTAAAGACAGATGGTAGTTTCACATAAAACGAAAGTTATACAGAAGGTCCCACTGCGCTATAAGCAAACATCTTTCTAAATAGATCAGAATTATTCTATACTAAAATTGCGGTTTTACTCTTTCTACGATTGTAACGAAGTAACGGGCTAACAATGTCTGATAATTCAAACATTCGTACCCTGACAAGATGCCTAGTTACTAGTAACATTATCTGTACCCAAACCGTGTGCATAGGTCACCATAAATTGGTTCATAATGTTATTTAGCCAAACACATAAACCTAGATACAGAGGTCCAGATAAGATGAGCAAATTAAAACATTTTCTAGAATAATTTCTTTATTTCTCCACCAAAGCCTATGCTGTGAAAAGACGATTCTAAAGAGTAGTCACAACATATGGTTTGGTGGAGAAATGACGATTTTAGTATTCGAGTGCGCACATTTATCTGTTGTTCTGTACTAGATATAAAACAACCTATATTTGTTTCTATGAAGCGATAGTTCTTATTTATTTATACATTAGGCTAATGTAGCTGGCATGTAATATTGTAATGTAATATTACAGTAAAACCCCTCTAAACCAGAATACTAGTAGAGAAGAAGACTTTAGATACGTTTAAGCAGATGGCTGCTTAATGCAGGGTGAACGTCATGCAGAAAGTTCCTAGAGGACTTTAACAACACATTAAGCTACCACCTGTCTGTCTCCAAGGCAGATGTTTATACTAAACGGAACGTCCGTTTATATGGGTTTTACTGTATTACTAACGTCCATGAGGTTTGTTTTCCATCCTTTCCGTGGTAATCAACGTTAACAGTCATAAGTAATGAATTAAAGACAATCAGCGGGAGTCGAGCATTGTTTGTAACCCTTTACGCCTGTTAACACATTTGCAACAAAGTAGACCCTGTCAAACTGTTCGGGGTCTTCTATGTATGTGTATGATATTATTTAGATATGATTTTACTGTTTCTTTCATGACCAAAATGCTCTTGTTAAAGGTTATCACTCTTTAAAAAGAGGTGCATAGTTTTAGGAGAACTATAAGTGAGCTTGTGAAATGTACTGTAATAAACTGCTACTTAACCCTTTCAATACTAACTTTTCAAATGAACGATCCCAGAATTCAAAAAGGTCAAGCTTACCATGAATACCTTTATTTACCTTTAAAAGCGGGCACTATTTCCCATGCACCTACACATCCCGAGCTCATGTACTGGCCGACACTGATTTCAAGGATATGTAACGGTGCCGACAGCAGGAGGAAAGAGATAAAGTAGGGGATTAAGAAGGCACCTGAAATGAACAAAATAAAGTTGGGAATTAAGAACACTGAAATAAACGAGATAAAAGTGGTAATTAAGAACAATGAAATAAAGGTGGGAATTAAGAACACTGAAATAAACGAGATGAAATTGGGAATTAAGAACAATGAAATAAAAGAGATACATTTGGAGATTTGAAACACTGAAATAAATGAAATAAAGTTTGGAATTAAGAACACTGAAATAAAAGAGATAAAATTGGTGATTAAGAACACTGGAATAAATGAAATAAAGGTGGGAATTAAGAACACAGAAATAAGTTGGGAATTAAGAACACTGAAATAAAAGAGATAAATTTGGTGATTAAGAACACTGGAATAAATGAAATAAAGGTGGGAATTAAGAACACTGAAATAAAAGAGACAAAGTTGGTGATTAAGAACACTGAAACAAGGGCATGTTGTATTGCTATGCAAGACATGAGTCCCCCACCGGACTAAAAAAAAAACCCCACTCTCCCCACCCCACCCACCCATGGTGTGGTTGACCATGGTATATACATGACCACCTGAATGGTATTAGTACCTACTTTCATACATTGAATCAGTAAATAAAAAGTTATTGTCCCGACAAGAAAATAGGGGAGTAACTCCAAAAATATTGATGCTAGAGTTATTGCCCTTGTGCATGACACTACACCTCATCATGCTTGTTCCATATGAGAAGTTTCAAATCAATTGAACTAGTACATAGAGTTATTAACTGGACAAGAAAATATGAAAAGGGGAATAACTCCAAAAATATAGATGCTAGAGTTATGGCCCTTGTGCATGACACTACCCCTCATCATGCTTGTTCCATATGTGAAGTTTCAAATCAATTGAACCAGTAGATAAAGAGTTATTGTCCGGACAAAAAAATATGAAAAAGGGGAACAACTCCAAAAATATTGATGCTAGAGTTATGGCCCTTGTGCATGACACTACTCCTGATCATGCTTCTTCAATGTGTGAAGTTATAATGAATTTTGCCTAACTTTGTAGGAGATATTGCCTGGACACGAAGCGTGACAGACGGACTGACAAGAAAATATGAAAAAGGGGAATAACTCCAAAAATATTGATGCTAGAGTTATGGCCCTTGTGTATGACACTACCCCTCATCATGATTGTTCCATATGTGAAGTTTCAAATCAATTGAACCAGCAGATAAAGAGTTATTGTCCGGACAAAAAAATAATGTAAAAGGGGAATAACTCCAAAAATATTGATGCTAGAGTTATGGCCCTTGTGCATGACACTAGCCCTCATCATGCTTCTTCAATGTGTGAAGTTATAATGAATTTGGCATAACTTTGTAGGAGATATGGCCCGGACACGAAGCGTGACAGACGGACGGACGGACGGACGGACGGCGGACGGACAGACGGACGGACAGACGGACAGACAGACGGACGGAATCGAGCAAACCTATAGTCCCCCAACCGGTAACCGGTGGGGGACTAATAAATGAATTAAAGGCGGGGATTAAGTATACTGAAATAAATGAGATCAAGAAGGGAATAGATATAGAGAATAATAGGTTAGTGCCGTAGATGGGACGCTTTATCCGACGAGGGGAGAAAACGTTGAGGCGAGGCTTGCCGAGCCTCAACTGTTTTCTCTCCGAGTCGGATAAAGGCGTCCCATCTACGGCACTAACCTATTATTCGATTTATCCAGTCAATATAGTAAAATATCTTTTTTATAGACTCATAACACTCTTGAAATAATTTACATTGAAAATGCAGTTTTTCGATCAACGGATCCCTCCCTTTTCACTTCCATTTAGACGTAAATAGATCTAATGAGCTACCGCAGAGGAATATAGTTTCGATACTTGTATTACTAGAAGGGAAACGTGGTTGAATTTGAAAATAAGATGATTTGAATCGAGGGTCGATAAGTTATTTCAAACAGACATGATCTATAATCTTTGTGGTCAAATTCGAGTTACGTAGTCTCGGTTTCTATTTTTAGATTCTACCTAACGTCACTCAGAAATCGATGGAACTGAACAGGCTATATTTAGGTTTATGACTATCACCGCCTCTGTAAGAGTTTATCAATCTAATAATCATGAGAGTGAAAAGAAAACATTTACAATTTATCTGTCAATCTTTGCTTCCAGGTTTGATTTTATCAAAAACGGGTTTTGCCAGCGGTGGATTAAATTAATAAAAGTGATAAATCAACGTCATTTTGTATGTGGCCTCAGTGGTGTAATCGGTAAGGGCGACGTCTCTAGAGAGATTAGAATTTGTTTTTGTAGGATCAGGCGCGGGTTCGAATCCAGCTGTAGCCAATTATTTTTAAAATTTTTCTCATTTGAATAATTCTTCTGGTGACCAAATAGATCTGTTAGATCTATTCCATCAACATGTTTATGAATATTTACAGAAAACTAAAATAGTTCCATGGTTATAGAATCATTACGCCTATCTACTAACCTAATAAACCTTCCACTACCGGAAGTAACCTAATAAACCTAAGTTTATTTGCACCCCCTTTATTATGTCACTAGAGAAGCCTGGTGACTGGATAAAACGTGCTTAGAACTAACAAAATTAACCCATAGCCCGCCATGCACAACCATTGTTGCATTTGCAAACAGTGTAGACCCAGATGAGAGAGCTCCTATATGAGCACTCTCATCTGGGTCTGCACTGTTTGCCATGGAAAATTCATGCCTGCATGCTCTATGTTTTTGCCTAGGAAATCATTTCAATATAACCCTGTATATTTTTTGTAAAGATTTGTCTAATTAATATTCATATAGGGAAGAATGATAAAAAATATGTGACAGGCTAAGGTTAAGAATGAAATGGGCTGTAATCTCCTGAACTTATTTACGCCTAGTATGTCAAACATGGACACGAGCCAGTTAATTTTCAAACGGGCTACATAATTCTTAATGAAAATTGTTAATGCCGAGTCCAAAAGAAAATGAGGCTTAACACTTTACCTTGTGAGCATTTATGCTTTAATTTGTCACTTCATATATAACGTATTGTATACTTTTTATAATGTTACATTTTCAAGGATTTTTTTTGCTTTGACAAAAAAAACTACATGACTAGAGCTATATAATTCTACAAGAAAACAAAACAGACCATGATCGGATGGTTTCTACGGGAAACGTATGATCTGGGTCTGCTCTGTTGGCAAAGGTATGAAAAAGCGTTAACACGAGGGAATGGGTTAACTGAATTAACATCTTTCTTCCTGTCTACAGGGAATTTGATAATACATGTATCTTATACAGTCTAGCTACGTGATTATTCGAATTGCCTGGAACTTGATGGCGGATATCGAATAATGCATGTATTTGGATTATCCATCATCTCATTTTTCATATGTCGCTCCAATTCAATTTCTATTAAACTTACCCCCACCATTTCTGTAACAGAGATAGGGAAACCTCCAGATATTGCCCAAACCCACAGCGCCCCCTACGGCCGTCATGACGAAGTCAAGCTGGGAAGACCAAGTCTGTCGTTTCGCTGGTTCTTGAGAAATTGTGTCGCCTTTCTCTGTTGTCTTGAGCAGACTGTTTGCTGCAGTCCCATTATCAGCAGACATCTTGGAGGTCTGCAAGTAGGGAAAACGTATTTAACCATTCCCTTCATATAAACATGTTTTTGCGCATTCGCAAACAGAGTAGACTAAAATCAGACGCCTCCTACAGAAACCATCTGATCAGGGTCTGCTTTGTTTGCTAATAGAGTTTGATACATCTGTTTCTTTACTTTCTACAATGGCTACAATGTTCTACCTTTCATATTTTGTTGTTACATGAATATTCAGTAGGTATTGAAATTTGGAATAAACGTAGAATAGATAGGGGGAAGGGTTAAAAAGCATTTTATTTCGGGAGCGTAAATGGTTAGCCAATTTATAAAAATGGAATAAATCAGCTGCAGCATTTACTGGGACTAATGGGGAAACAATAAGTAAAATCATTTTCTAAAGCGGCAACTTCATGAAAAAACAAGAGTGTCGTTATATACAAATGACCTTTTAATCAACACACATGGATGTCTTAAACGACAAAGGATCCCTTAATGAATAAATATGGATGTATTTAAAGAGAAGTAACTGCTAAATAAACAAACATAGGTGTATTTAAAGGCAAGTGAATGCTTAAAAAATAAACACGGTGCCTTAAAATACAAGTGGTCACTTAATGAATAGGTACGGGTGTATAGAAAGACAAGTGACCACTTAATGAATAGGTACAGGTGTATATAAAGACGAGTGACCACTTAATGGGTATATCTAAAGTCAGGTAGCCACTTAATGAATACTTATATGTATTCATTAAGTGGCCACCTGACCTTAGATATACAGGAGCCGTCTGATCTGAGTCTACTTTGTTTGCAACTGCGTGAAAAGGCGTTTATATTGAGGAAAGGGTTAAAGACAAATGGCTGCTTAAAGAAGAACAAAATCATTGCAGAAGGTCTACAGTTTTCTGCATAACTTTGCCTTGCACTAAACTGTCATATGTCTTAAAACTTAAATTGTATTTATTTTATATGTAATTATGTCCGTTGCAGAGATGCTGTACCGTATTAACGGTCACATCATCATCTTATTCTAATAGTGGGCTACAGTAAGGCCTCGCTAATGAGACCATATAATGCATTCTGTAAAAGCAGTTAGCTGCTTAATGCAGGGCAAAAGTAATTAAGAAAGCTCCTATTATAGGCTATGGAGGTTTTCTGCATGACTTTTATCATGCATTATGCTACCACGTGTTTTAAAACTCTAGAATTACACTCCTTTTGAGTAGTCGTATTAACCAGGCTTCACTATATCTCCATTTTTACAGCTCTAAACATTGATATTCTAGTTAAAACGTAGTCAACTTTTCACAAAAGTTAAAATTCTATGATTACAGAATATATCACAAAATTTTAAATTCCAGTTAAAGGTTTTGTTACTTATTTTGAATGTTTATTAATATAATCGGTGGAGCGGTGGGCTAGTGGTAACGCACTTGACAACCAATCCGGAGGTCCGGGGTTCAAATTGTCTGTGTCTCCCACCCACACGGAGTCTGAGAACATATGTATGTGAAGCTTGAAGTGCCTGAAAAGTAGTCCATAGCCCACATTGACATGTGACACGGCTTGTCACAATGAGTCCGAAAGAGCATAGCCCGGTTGGAAAAGAGCTGTGTATGTGCGGTAAGTGCTGAGTCGATTCTACCAGCATATGAAGAGGCAGTCTATCCGAACATGAGTGCGAAAGCACCCGGGGAACCATGAGGGACAAATCGGAGAGAAAAACCGTGGAGACGAAATCGCGAGTAACCGTGTACGGCACTTAGTACGTGGAGGTAAAAAACCAGTACGACGCATAGCGGTGAGCCAGCGGAGGTGATTGTGGGCGACGGACGAAACTCGGATATGAATACGCCAATTTTGTATTCTTATAATAGACTCCATCTTTGTTCATTTATTTCTGGTCGCTATCAGCAGGTAGTACTGTGATTACCTTCAGTTATATGCTAGGCAATAAGATCTCGCTAATGCGACCACTTAGTGTATGAACCCTTTACCCCACGACTATTTATGCAAGGAATAATGACAAGCCATGAATATTAATTAGATTCATTCTTATGAACACAGGATATTTTGGCCATGACAGAATCTGTAAAATCAGAACTACATTAGAGCCGTCTGTGTCTGTTCTGTTTGCTTATGAAATAATAAAGATATGACTCTATAGTTTCTACTAAATCGTAAACTTCATACGTACATATGCCATACAACAATTCTGCTAATACATATTCATGATGCCCTTTTTTCTTTACCGAATACCGGACAGGGAAAGGGTCAATGAGACTTTACTTATCATGTATAGCGTGCACTGTTCAGATAGGTCAACAAGATTAATTTTGATCAAGATCAATAACATTCAAATTTACTCCTGATGGAAACTGATCAATGGCAGTATACTAGCTCAAAAGAAATAATTACTAAACTATTTTTATCGTGAAACAATTTAAAACCTTAACACAAATAATTTATTAATTATCATAAAGTTATCCAACTACAATAGAACGTGTCTTAAGCGACTATTCATTTATTGAACTAGTGATTTTTTTTAAAATGTAGTTGCTTGATGTTAGCCAAAAGTAATGCAGAAAGCTCCCATAGGAGCTTTCTGCATTACTTTCAATCTACACTAAGCTACCAGCTGTCTTGAAAACCCAGATTTAGACCTCGGTTTAATCGTCACTTAAGACAAGTTCCACTCCACAAATAATAGAAAAATGTTGTTAACTCGTTTTATGTAAAGTACGATGTAACTACATCTGCTGATTACTTCTACTGCGCAGCAATTCATGATAATGATTATGAATGAAAATACTATATCTATTATTTTTCGGTGTGTCCGTGCATATATCGAACATAAGTAGGTACAAACACATTCCAAGGTTAAATGTAATCAAAGTGGAATTATCCGGTTATGTCTAACTATAGAGTTTATTCAGTACAAAAGGGTTAAACTTGCTAAAGAATTTTGAATGACTCACAGTGCACGGTCAATGATTAGTGGCTCCTCTGTGAGGCCTCAGATCTGGGTCTATGTTGTTTGCAAATGTCAGTACACTCGTTGCACGTAGTCCTTCAGTTTAACCCATTTGCCCCCGGTGCATTCTTCCATGCTTATATATTTGTTTAGCTTATCTTTTATCTAAGGGATGTCTGATCTAAATTTTCATTTTTGGTTTGATTTTTTTATCAGCAAACATCGTAGACTCTGATCAGACGCCGCATTATGCGGCGTCTGATCAGAGTCTACACTGTTTGCCTACGTCCCATATATGGGACCATGGGAGCAAATGGGTTAAACTTGGGCATGGTGTTTGACTAGGTTACTGCTATGTGATGACTGGTTGTCATATACATGTAATTACATTTTCTCATTGTGTATTGATGTTGAGTGGTCATTTCATTATATTATTGAGTCGTGGTTTTCTGTTTTGTTCATCTTATATGCTGATATGCTCATTTAAATTATGCTGAGTGCTCATGAAATGAATTACGGTTCAATGATCCTTCTATCTTTTAACTAACGTACGGTATATTAACTGGATAAGAGCTAGTTCTGATCGGCTGCAGTAATGGTATATCCTCTTCATTTGCAATGTTGTTCGGTGTACTTACCATTATAATTATATTCTGTCGTATATCCACGATGCTCGGTCATTCTGAAATTATATGATGTGGTAGTGGAACGATATCTTGTTAACGCGATTGTATGTTCAGTTACAGTGGTAAATACATGTACGCTATTCCTACCCATTTACAAGTTTTTCTACGCATAAGAAACGAGTAGTGAACGGTTAACGAACGCTTAACGAACGGTTGGGCGATAAACCGTGTTTGAGCCAATTACGTTGGGTGGTTTCAATATTTTGTTTTGTCAATCAGCAATGTTGTTCTCTTGGCTTGTTATTATATTCTATTCGGCATCCTTTGTCATCATGTTGGGTCGTTCTGTCACTTTGTTCTGGTCATTCGTTATTATGTTCATTTGGATAACTCTGTCTTTTCCCGGACCAGGGGCGGACAGAGTCTTCTGGAAAACACCGGACTGGGCAGTGCTATAGAATTACCCATCTGCATGAGCAACAGGGATGTGTGGAGATCCATGTCGACACGAGGACGAGAACAGAACATAATGACAATATGACCAAATATCATTACGCAGAATGCTGAACAGAATCTAGTACCGTTCCGACTGAACATCATTGCAAATTGACAAAGAAAAATGTTGAACTACCCAGCATAACTGGTTCATACCTGAACATAATATCGCGTTAACAAGATATATAATTCCACTACATATAATTTCAAAATGACTGAACATCGGGGATATAACATTACTGCAGCCGAACAGAACTAGTCTCTACCAGTTAACATACGGTAGCCACCAGATAGAATGATCAGGGAACCGGACATCGTTTTATGAGCACTCAGCATAATTTAATAAAATAGATCAGCATATAATTTGGACAAAACAGAAAATCACGACTCAATAATATAATAAAATGACCACTCAACATCATTACAAAATGACACAACACATTAAATACATGACAACTATTAATAATATATCGGCGACCTTACATCATAATTTATTATCATACCTACTCAATACTCAACATAATGTTTTTAACTGATCATAAGAACGAAATAAGCGCATAAAAGTGTTGGTTTGCTAAATGAAATGTTCAAATACCCCCACCCCCCAAAAAAAACAAAACTTTCTTCTAATATGAAACACAGGTGCCCTTCGCATGCTATAATTCAACAACAACAACAACTCCATCACAAATACATTTTTTTTAATCACATGTCATACGTTTCTAAAACATATCAAAGGATGGTTTTCTGATTCAGCAAAAAAAAAAATGAAACAAATATACAAATGTATATTTTTTCGCGAACACCCCTACTCTATATAATAAGTAAAAGGTGGAAATCTACTCAACATTCGATGGGTTCATTCACCGCGATCGTCCTTGAAAGCTTATTTGACCACCGATTTCCATAAACTGTGTCTAATTTATCAAAGAAACCATCACTCTTGATAAGAAGTCATCTATTTTTTCTTTGAATATTAACATGCTTTTACAACGAGTCGCCAAAGTGACAACCAACCCCTATAGGACACAGGTTGACTCTGAGGTTCGAAATAGAAATACGCTATAATTCAAGTCGAAACACCAGGTAACTGGTCTATAATGCATTGTCCAAGTCCGATAGCATGAATGGACATCGTGTATACACATGTTCTTCAAATAATATTTTTCTAAAAATCTCTACAAGCTTGATATTGATATCGGCGAAAGTCATAACTTTCGGTTTGTGACTTAAAGCGTTGAAGCCAAGGACAACCGAATCAAGTAGCAGGCGATAGCCGTACAGTTAGTGACAACAGTATAATCTTATCCGACACCTGGTTAAGACAGAAACCTGCTTTATCGGACAATGATTTTCGGCCCCAAATGACGAATGACATACAGTCGAACTACGCTAACTCTAAGTCGCTTACCTTTATTTCGAAGTTAATATGTGGTAGCCACGTTTTAACTTCGAAATAAGGGTAATACTATCCTCTGCTACTTGGTCAGAGTCAACCTGGGTCCTACAGGTGTTGGTTGTCACTTTGGCGACATTTTGTAAAATATTCTGAGAAAAAATAGATGACTGCTCATCAAGGGTAATGATTGCTTTGATCAATGAGACACAGTTTATGGAAATCGTTGGTCAAATAAGCTTTCAAGGACGATCGCAGTGAACGAACCCATCGAGGTTTGAGCACATTTCCGCCGGAGTTGAATACCTTTTACTTATTATATAGAGCAGGAGTGTTGGCGAAAAAAAATCAATTTGTTTTATTTTTGGTTGGGTCAGAAAACTATCTTTTGGTATGTTTCAGATACTTATATGCTTTTAGTTATGAAAATAAATTGAATACCGCTTAAGCCGGTGCTTAGGGAATGGGCGGGATGAGTAGTGTTGCGCTTTTGATAACTGCTAAACAAACGTCAATAAAAGATCAATAAAACTGAGTGATCAATTTTCTCTTTTCATATTGCTACTTTTGTTTTCGAAGACGCTCCTACTTTCAGAACTTATTAGCATGAAAGTCTTAAACTTACCAGAGGATTTTGATTAAAACAGCGCTGCTCCTGGTTAGAAGGCTCCCCTTTGGAGCCCTCTGATCTAGCAAACGCGAATTCATGCGTATCCCGCATACAAAGGGTTAGCGATGGCCAGGTTTTCATATGTAAATGAATCGCGCTCTTCAACTTATAAATTGATAAATGATCTCTTCTGGGAGAAATCACTAGAGATAAACTTAATGTTACAGCCACCATAAGACAATCTATTCAATTAACGAAAATGAAATGAAAAATACCTCAAAATTTCCGTGAAAACAATTCTACCCTTCAATGATCGGAGGTCGTAGCAACGCCAAACGACTGCACATTCCCCAACAGTTTATTCCCAAAATGACACCCCAGGATTACTCTTCTCGTAATCGGTGACACAGAACCACAGTATGAAATCCTCAATAGAAAATGTATTGTAATTACGCATTACCAATAGGTAAAACACTGCCCATTTAAAGTTTAAACTTTACCCTGTTGTAAAACATATGCATACTTACACCCTGATTTGTTGCCATTTTTATATTGTTCCGATTTATTCAAACTAATGGGAAAATATTGACTGAGTGGCAAACAGCTTGGATCCAGACGAGACACCGAGATACTCAGCGTCTCATCTGGATCCAAGCTGTTTGCAAATGCATTTAACAAGCCGCGCTTAGCAGGCGAAGGGTTTATATATTGTGCGCACGCGATTTCTATATCGTATTCACGCTCACTCGCCTCTTTGTTATTTCCAGCCTGTTCCGGCTGGTGTCAAGTAAAATCCTGTTTCAGAAACAAACAAATTATATATTCAATAAAGGATTTTTAATGCAGGGCAAGGTAGTGACTTTTGTCCAGTATTAAGTTACCACCTTGCGTATAGACCCCGAAGTAGACCTGCGTTTATCATCACTTTGGTGAGGCTTTATTGTATTATGTGAAAATACCGTTCCCTTAATGAGGAATGACTGTTGATGTAATCTGTGTGTACGTTACGGTCGCCGGAAATCGGCGACTTGCTGCTATGGGCGATTCGCAAACAGTTTAGATTCAGATGAGATGCTGAGTAACTCTGCGTCTCATCAGATTCCAAATTGTTTGACATACCACTTATGTTCTGAGAAGACATTGAAGGAACCCACTATCGACACTTAAAGCAGACGGCAATGACATTGTGTGCAGCCAGACGGAAGCTATTTGGCACAAAAAGATTTAATTACTGAAAAGTATTTTAGAAGCTTTCAAAACAGTGTCACGGTTGTAACCTGCATAATGACAAAAGTGCATTTACTTCACAACGAGTTCACTGTAAGAAAATTACAAAATAATAGTGCTCGTGTACATAATATGTATAAGTATGGGTCTGTTAGGTAGGTGTGAGCTTAATACATGTAAAATGTAATTCACAAGCTCCAATAAGAGCTTTCTGCATTACTTTGTCCCTGCATTAAGCAACCACATGTTTTAAGACTCCTATGTACAATAAATGGCCGCTTAGCAAATGTTCTACTGTGTGTAGAAGGAAAATACAGTATAACCCCTCTAAACAAACCACTTTATCAATAAACACATGTGTCATTAAAAGCAAGTGGTTGCTTAATGCATGACGAAAGTAATGCAGAAAGCTCCTGCAGGAGCTACCACTTGCATTTAAGAACCGAAATTAGACCTCTTTTTTGGTGGTCGCATTAAAAAGGTTAACATGATATATTGAGCGTTATCGTATATGCGCAATGATGAAATTCAATTAATAAGATATAAATACAGTTGGACTCCATACAAATTACTTCGAAATAACAAAACGGTTCCCGTAGAAACCATCTGATAATGGCATGTGCTGTTTTCTTGTGAACGGATAATAACGTGAATGCATCATCATTTAGTCAATTACTTGTTGTCTCGTGTTTATAATACCACCATCATCATTTAGTCAATTACTTGTTGTCTCGTGTTTATAATACCACTATCATCATTTAGTCAATTACTTGTTGTCTCGTGTTTATAATACCACTATCATCATTTAGTCAATTACTTGTTGTCTCGTGTTTATAATACCACTATCATCATTTAGTCAATTACTTTTTGTGATGTTGTTATTTGTTACATGAATAGGATAAAAGGATAGTTATACAGTAAAACCTCTCTAAATTGTGTTAATTAGTTGGTATTTAGGGCAGGTGGCTGCTTAAAGCAAGGTGAAAGTAAAACAGAACGCTCCAATAGGAGCGTTCTGTTTTACTTGCACCTTGCTTCAAGCAGCCACCTGCCTTTAACACAAACTACTTGATGTAATTTAGTGGATGTTATATAGGGGTTTTACTGTGGTTAAAAACGACAAAACAATTAGAAACAGGGTAACTTTAATCTCACCACTTGCAGTTCAATATAACGAGAATTACTGTAGAACGTTTCAAATTCAGAATGCGCACAGATGAATAACTTTGATGAGAGGGCTCGCGGTTGGTTTGGTGGTCCATACACGAAAAAAACATTCGGTAGTCTTTCCCCGGTCCATAATTAGCTGGATGTTGCGATATTATCCCATTCCCTCATATTGACGCCTTTTGACGCCACTGTAAAAGTCACTTTTTGAAGGCATTGTGATAAATACAACATTAAAATTTTGCAATATGAGCGAATGTTCTGTTTATCACAATGGTATCAAACTAAACAATTCTCAAATGTTCCTTTTTTAGTAGATGTTATTTTTCAGTAGATGTATTCAAAGAGGATGGGTCTAAAAATACCCAATGAGGTAATAAGATAAATGTTTCGCTGCCAACTTTTGTCTTCTGTTATACCTTTCTGTTTTAATTTTGTTTCAGCTTTGTTTCAAAACACATGTCACTGTAACAAACAGTTTGGATCCCGACGAGACACTGAGTGACTCGGCGTCTCATCTGGATCCAAACTATTTGCATAGGTAATCACGGATGCGATATTGGCAGCGAAAGAGTTTAACCCTTTCGGTGCCAAATTTCTTATTGTTGTCTGCAATCCAAAGTTTGTTAAATCATTCGGTACAGTAAGGAAATGAGATAAATAAATGCAAATTTCAAAGGAATGAAGCACATATAGAGAAATAGAGAATGAGACAAAAAGTGAAGTCCCTGATCTGGGATTGCACTATTTGTCGTGGTGCATTTATGTGACATCGGCGGTGAAAGGGTTAAGCAACGAAAAACAGTTTGCTATGTATAAGCACTGGGGGGAGACGTATCCCGGATAATGCTAATAAATGAGCTGTATTTTGACGCAACGGAGAGAACAGGAGTGCAACGAGGGTAAGTAAATGTGTATTTTCTCTTAATTAGTTCTTTTTCGGCAATTGACAGGTGGTGCTTTAGATTCGCCATACTCATATTATACACGCTATATACATGATTTGCAATCAAACAATGCAAACGTTGGGGAAAATCACAAAATGAACACCGTGCTCGCGAAAGAATGCATAACTCTCTCCCAGATTTTTTTATGTTACTGAAAGATGGAATCAAAATTTAACATTCTGAATTGAGCGATCGCTTTGAATATCATTCAACTATGTATACTGAAAATTTCAGTCATATTGGTTCAAGTTTGACCAAAATATGACCACAAACGAAAAGTCGGCTAGTCACTATTAGTGTACTGGGGATTGATAAACGGTGTACTGGGTATTGCATATTGTCAAAATTTGGTGTACTGGGGATTGCACATTACACTTTAGTTGTTTTTTTTGCTTATTCACCAGCATAATAATTTGAAAAGACCTCTGAAAAATTTATTCAGGCAATATTCTTCTATTTTCATCATAAAGTAGTGTTTAAAGGTCTAGTTTTGACTTGATGGGGTGTTAATTGGATTGTTTATTGTGGTTGGGTCCCACCATGCTTGATAGTTATTGCATCATATTAACCCATATCCTCCAGTACTTTCGTCTGCTTTGAAATTGCCGTCTACAAAACAATATTTAGATCTAAATACGATTTGTACATACATCAGATGCTCTATGTTATGCTACCTCTGATCTGGATCCAAACTGTTTGCAAATAACAGACAAGTGGCCACCAGCAGGATAAGGATAAATTGCAACTAACCCTTATCCTGTTGGTCGTGTCTTGACTGTTATTTGCAAACAGTTTTGGATCCAAATCCATGTAAATAATTCATGGAAGATGTCAGTCTGCTACATAATTCGTCTACACAATTCCCTAAGAAAGCGGTGAGTTATTTGACATTTTGCAGAAATAGCTTACAGGATTGCCTTCTTGAATTTGTATACATATTATTTCATAATTATGATTTGAATACCGAATTATCGACGTATGAACAGCATAACTTTTCGCATTGTTTAAATATTCCACATGAAAGTTCGGACTCGTAGCTTAGATTAAATTGTCCCGTAGATGAGGATGCCAATATCAAAGTATTTCTACACAATTTTTCAAACGTAAAGTAAGTTTAAATTATGCCAGTATAATACAAATCTATTCAGAAATAATAAATGGTTCAATAAAAACAAGATTGGCAATATATTAATGGCAATTATTTGTAGAATATTTCAATTTTTTTTCACTACTATATTTACTTTTATTTTTGTTAAGTCACGAACATGTTTCCTTGGTATTTCTTTTACAAAAA
This sequence comes from Azorinus chamasolen, assembly GCA_963576725.1. NCBI lineage: Eukaryota > Metazoa > Mollusca > Bivalvia > Cardiida > Solecurtidae > Azorinus > Azorinus chamasolen. The sequence continues at coordinate 12,715,230 of OY755244.1, read as the reverse complement.
GAGCAAACATTCACTTCATTGCATTTATTCCTATTGCCCAATCTACATGCAAATATAGTCAAGTATGTCTCCTTTCAAATAGGCATTTACAAAGCCACACATACAGTCACCAAAGTGTGCCGTAAAATATAATCTCTTTTGTCCCGTAAATTATAGTAATAGTTTTATTCACATCAACAGGTTTGAATCCCATTAAATAGCTGAATTGCTTTGTTCGTCCATCCCTACTTTCGTCTGTCTGTCAGTATGTCTGTCTATTCATATGTTGTGATAGTGTTTATCCGTCTCGAGGTGTTGTGTGACTCATTACTCAAACACTAATTGAAGCGGACTGTTGAAACGTGCATTATTTGAGCATGTGTACCTTAAGTTTCGGCCCATGAGTTAGCAAAACATTGGTGACAGTGTGATAATTTAGAGCAGCAATAATTTAAATAAGAAAGTACAGCCAACCTTTGATAAATGTATACTTGTCATTGAAAATATATAGCGATGTATCATCAATATGAAAGATATAGATTCAATGACAGCTGGGAGGAACATATATCTGTTTCAAATGACTCAAAATGAGAATTTATTCGCACTTTGAGCTGTTTGAAAAAGATAATATAGACTCGCCAATAAAGAGGTGAACAATTAAGCGTAGTTTTAGTTCTAATGGAACTTTGAATTACGAGTATGTAGGAAATCGTGTTAATAGACTTATCAATGTTTGACTGTACTATAAAATATAACAAACTTAAGGCCATCTAAAGCAGATGAAATTGATTGAAAAAGAAAATGTAATGCGCAAGACAGGCGCCCTGGTACCTGCAGGAAATGGGAGAAGAATGTTCACTGTCCCTGAAAAAGTTTTCAACTTCACGTCCTTTAACAATAGTCCTTAAACATAATTTTATGATTTACGGGACAATCCAATGACACACTTTTCCCCCAGCAAATGGCTGGTTCTGGGTTATGTGAACGCAAGTAGTAATCAGTTTTGTTATTTTTATTAGTAACTCTTGCAAACAGTTAACAATGGATTGTTCGACTGAATCAAACTATTTTCATTACATACATTTGTCAGCGGTCAGTGCATAGTTCAGTCAAAAGGGATGTTTTAACTCAGACAGTAAAATTACAGAGTTGAACACGACATACAGAGTTGAATTTGAAATTTTCGGTCTATTTGTATACTCCTAAATGCTCGTTTTGATGAATGCTGCTGTTTATAAAGCAATGTATATCATATTATTTGTCAGTCTAATTTACAGGACACATTCCTATAATTTACGGAACTGTGACTTTCGAAAGAGAAATTTTCTTACGAATTGTCTTAACGATTTTGTGTACTTATGTATGAGTTTCTAATACATCGGGAACGTTTCCTGACCCTCAAATTGTTTTTTTTTGTTTTGTACTAATTTTAACTGTGTGAAAGTTCAAATACAACATTCATGAAACTATATTTTTATGAAGTTGAGTGTGGTGTTCAACTCCTAATTTTCATACTTAATATCAAAATGTTTCATCAGAAATGGATAAATGCATGCTATATAATCTCAGTTCATAAACATAACCCGATTCTTTGAATTATATAACTGTCCGAGCTCTATGTATAACTGTTAAAAATCAGGTTATGGGTACTGTGAACACAAGGAATAAATTTCTATAGCTTATACATTAACCACTCATTTTACATAATTAATTGTTAATAAATATTAGAACTATTTCGGAATAAGGTCAAAGATACATTAAACATTTCAATATTCACAACTTTTCAGACATACGACGTAGTTGAAATTTAACGTTTTCATTCGGTGAATTGACCAATTTATTTGAGAATGGGTCGTTAAAAACACGTGCCCCTAGCTATATCACTTCTTATATCACAGTACTATTTTGACCACTGCGCTAAAGCCGCTGTTATGTATAACAGCGTTCATTAGCATTTTTGGAAAAAACTGAGTGATATAGATCTAATATTTCTGAATGTTTATGCTATTAATAAAAGCATATTACATGTATATGTTTATACAGTACTATTATATTTACATATTGGCTTGACCTTTGATTACAGTATGTTTTGCATCAGTCAGTACTCAATATGGTACTGAGCCTGTTAACTAGAGCTACACATAGATCTACATGTTATGTCATATCAATTAACTGAAGAGTAAACAACAGATCTATTACGAAATAGGTAAAAAAACCTATTATGATTGATGGATGGATGAGTTGGATGTTACGGCACTGCTACACAAAAACTATTATTAACAGGTACTTATAGATAATGACTTTTAATAAGTCAGTGATCATCGAGTATTTCAATACAGATGCATATAGATCTATCTAGAATGTGCGATTGACTAGAAACAGTATTTATCAGGACAGAAATATATCTGAAATATCTAACAACGTTCAATAAAACGGAAAAAAGAGAACAAATGAAATGCTATACCCAGTACACTATCATGCAATACCCAGTACACTAAAATCTTTGGAGCTACCAATCCCCAGTACACTAACAGTGACTAACCGACTATTCGTTTGTGGCCATATTTTGGTCAAACTTGAACCAATATGACTGAAATTTTCAGTATACATAGTTAAATGATATTCAAAGCGATCGCTCAATCAGAATTTTATATTTTGATTCCATCTTTCAGTAACACAAAAAAATCTGGGAGATGGTTATGCATTCTTTCGCGAGCACGGCGTTCATTTTGTGGGTTTTCCCATCGTTTGCATTGTTTGATTTCAAATCATGTATATAGCGTGTATAATATGAGTATGATAAATCTAAAGCACCACCTATCAATTGCCGAAAAAGAAC